>CM039482.1:19856985-19998076 GCA_022433065.1 Begonia loranthoides
CATGAACTTTAATATCATAATTAACATAATTAATTATATATAGATTATAACATAATTAACATAATTAAATAATCTAACAATCTCCCACTTGGGCCATGTTATGAACTTTAATATCAATTGATATCCCAGCTATTACTTTTTAGCTGCTTCAACTAATTTTAGCTGACATAACTTAAATTCACAATCAATTAATATAATGTACTTTAATGTGAATTATATCAAGTTATCTTTTCATAATGAATTGCATAATCGAATCATGGCAGGCACATGTGAATTATGTCAACATGATTCTTTCCATGTATCACACATTATACAATTCATTAATTCTGTAATTAAGGAACACTATAAACCCTTCATATATTATCATAAACAATAATTTTATACTCTATAATATGAATAATAATTAGATATACAAAAACATTTCCTTCATTGAATTCAAAAGTTTTATGAGTTACAAGCTACACTTTTACAATCACATAGACTTGTCACCTAAACCCATCTTTACAACATGTTCTTTAAAGGTTTTAGGTGGCAATCCTTTTGTCAACGGATCAGCTATCATTGAACTTGTACTTATATGCTCAATGCACACCCTTTGTTTTTGTATTTCTTCTTTGACTGCCAAGTACTTTAAGTCCATATATTTTGCTCCTTTCAAGTACTTGTCATTCTTTGAGAAAAATACAGCTGCGGAGTTATCACAATACATTTTTAGTGGTCTTTCTATACTTTCTACCATGCTTAGACCCTGAATAAAATTTCACAGCCACAATGCTTGAATTGTAGCTTCAAAACAAGCTATAAATTCAGCCTCCATAGTGGAAGTGGCAATCATAGACTGCTTTCCACTTTTCCATGAGATGGCTCCTCCAGCTAATAGGAACACGTAGCCAAATTTAGATTTCCTCGAGTCTACACAACGGGCATAATCTGAATCTGAGTATCCAATCACTTCTAGTTGACTCGATTTTCTATACATGAGCATGAAGTTCTTTGTTCCTTGTAAGTACCTGAGTACTTTCTTTGCAGCTTTCCAATGATCCAATCCTGGATTACTTTGATAACGGCCAAACATCCCTACTGCAAAACTTATATCTGGCCGTGTACATGTCTGGGCATACAATAAGCTTCCTACTGCTGATGCATATGGAATAAGTTCCATTTCTTTACGTTCCAAATCATTTTTCAGACATTGCATCAAACTGAACTTGTCCCCTTTCTGAATTGGAGCAACACCAGCGGAACACTTATCCATTCTAAATCTGTCAAGAATTTTCTCGATATAACCTTTCTGAGACAATCCTAGCAATCCTTTTTTTCTATCACGGAATATTTCTATTCCTATCACATAGGATGCCTCACCCATATCTTTCATTTCGAAATTCTTTGAGAGAAAATCTTTCACATCACGTAACATTTCTTTATTGTTAGCAACTAGCAGAATATCGTCAACGTACAATACTAGGATACAAAACTTACTCCCACTGACCTTCATATAGATACACCAATCAATGGCGTTCTCTATAAAACCGTATGACAAAATGGTATCATTAAACTTAATGTACCATTGTCTGAAAGCTTGTTTCAATCCATAGATTGACTTATTCAGCTTACATACCATCTTTTCATTTCTTGGAAATGAAAATCCCAAAGGTTGATCCATATATACTTTTTCCTCTAAGTCTCCATTAAGAAAGGCGGTTTTAACGTCCATTTGGTGAAGCTCCAAATCATAATGAGCCGCCAAAGCCATAACTATCCTTAAAGAGTCTTTCTTCAAAACCGGAGAGAAAGTCTCTTTATAGTCAATGCCATCTTTCTGAGTGTAACCTTTGGCGACAAGTCTGGCCTTATACCTTTCGATGTTACCTTTCGAATCGCATTTGGTTTTGTAAATCCATTTACAACCAACGCATTTCTTTCCTTCAGGTAACTCGACAAGTTCCCAAACTTTGTTGTCATCCATAGATTTCAACTCTTCCTTCATAGCATTAAACCACTTTTCAGAATTATTACATTCCATGGCTTTATTGAATGATTCTGGATCCTTATCGATACTCAAGTCACATTCCTCTTCTAGTGAATAAATCACATAATCATCAGAAATTGCTGGTCTTCTCTCCCTTATAGACCTTCGCAATTCTGTTGCTTGTGATTGATCACTTATAACTTGATCAACGTTAACATGCTTATCATTAACTCATTCACCTTGTGTGGGTTGAATATCCATATATTGTTCCGGTATGTTGTTAGACTGTGACACAACATAAGGTACAACAACTTGATGAGAATTACTAGGTGTCGTTTCCTTCACCCGATTCTCTTGGATATTCACATTTCATGAATCATCACTCCCACTGAACATGTCATTCTCAATGAATCGAGCATTTCCAGATTCTACAATCCTTGTACTATGCTTTGGACAATAGAAAATGTACCCTTTAGACTTTTCCGAATACCCAATGAAGAAACCACTAATGGTTCTTGCATCGAGCTTCTTTTCATGTGGGTTATAAATTCTAACTTCTGCTGGACATCCCCAAACATGGATATGTCTCAAACTAGGTTTCCTTCCCGTCCATAGTTCATAAGGAGTCTTAGGAACTGCCTTACTAGGAACCCTATTCAGCAGATATGCAGCGGTCTTTAACCATGCATCCACAACAATTTAGGTACATTACTGTTATTCATCATACTTCTTACCATTTCGATAAGAGTACGATTCCGCCTTTCAGCTACACCATTTTGTTGTGGTGTACCCAGCATTGTGTATTGTGCACAAATGCCTCGACTTTCCAGAAACCTTGCAAATGGACCTTTGTTTTGTCCACTCTCATCGAATTTTTCGTAGTACTAACCACCTCTATCCGATCTCACCACCTTTACTTTTCTATCTAGCTGCCTTTCCACCTCATTGATGAACACTTCTATAACGTTCATCGTTTGAGATTTTTTGTGCAGTAGATATAAATAACTATAACGTGAGAGATCATCTATAAAGGTAATGAAATACTTTTCTCCATTCCATGAAGGAATGTTGAATGGACCACAAATATCGGTATGTATCAATTCTAAAAGTTCTTTGCTTCTTGTGGCAGGATACTTTGATGTGTGTTTAGTTTGCTTTCCTTTAATGCAATCTATACACACGTCCCAGTCATCAAAATCTAATTGAGGTCAAATGTCATTTTTCATTAACCTCATTAACCTTTCTTTAGATATGTGACCTAGACGCTTATGCCATAAGAAAGCCGAACTTTCATTTGTTGCATCACGCTTTAAGCCAATCACATGATTAACATTAAACAGAGATTCTTTAAATTTAATATCAAGATTGAAAGAGTACAAACCATCATTCATAATACCATAACCATAACAGTATTTATGTTTGTACATTGCAAATACACCATCCCCAATCTTAAAATTAAAACCTTTACAATCCAGCCTAGCAACAGAAATTAAGTTTCTAGGACACTCAGGAACATAAAGACATTCTTCTAGATCCAGGTGGTATCCGGTATCCAGGATCAATCTATACGTTCCAATTCCTTCAATGCGTGCCTTCATTCTGTTCCCCATATACAAGAACTTCTCAGCTCCGTTTATGGGTTGGATAGAAAGAAATCCCTGCGTAACATGAGAAACATGAGTAGTAACACCAGAATCTAACCACCAAGTATGATTAGATACTTCTATAATATTTGATTCAAAACATACTGAAACAAATAATGTACCTTTCTTTTCGAACCAAGCCTTCCTTTTAGGACAATCCTTCTTTACATGTCCGGCTTTGTTACAGAAGAAGTATTTAAGTTCTTTACGGATCTGACCATCTTTAATCTTTAATTGGTCCTTTCCCTTCCGCTTGTTCTTTTTACTTGATGGCTTTGATGTGCTACCTTTGGCATCCTTCTGCATTTCTAAGTTGACAGTATGGTCCTTTAGCTTCTTCAACCTCCCTTCCTCTTGAACTAACATGGCCTTTATTTCCTGAAAGTTCCACTTTTTCTTTTACGTGGTCATGAATGGGTTGAGACCAATCAAATTTCTTGGTCGTCAACTCACTCATCAAGTTTTCCACAATAGACTTGTCAGTAATGTCTGATTGGGAGTATGCCTTTATCTTTAACATGAAGTCATTTGCATCATTTACTTTTGGCATTGATGGCTTAACATTTTCAGCCATCGTCATCCTCATTAAGCCCAAACACAGCCTATTAGACTGCTCCCAAGCCTCATTATAAGACTTGTCAGCTTCTGTACTGGTCTCTGTTATAGCTGGTGGTCTATCATTAACTAATGCTAGGTCCAAATCCAATACACCCAGTTGAAACTAGATTTGTTCGGACCAGTCAGCATAGTTAAGACCATTGAACTTAATAGATGAAGTACCAGAAGCAAATAAATTCATAGAAGTTGCAAATAACAACAATACATGCTCATATATCAATATATTGAATAATCTATCCTAACCAGATCCAAATAAAGCATATAACAATTTCATTAAGTTTACCTTTGGGTAATCCTTAAAGAAATACACAATTTATGATGTTATAACTTTAATTGACTTATAAACACATTTAACACAATATGTTTAACATCTTTGGATATTTAAACATATCAATTAAATATGTAAACATGTTACTTTAATGTTATTAATTAAAAACACTGATCCACCTTTGGGTAACCTACTAGTTTATAATTAATAAACACATTTCAATAACATCATAATAATTAAATTAACAAATCACATAATTTAAAATTGATCCTTTCAAACTTGGTCACTTTGGTGACTACTTAGTTTCTATACAACAATATCTTAATTGTATAAACATTCATTCATTCAATATCTTTAATTAAACTGTATATTAAGGCCCTGCGGACGACATGCGGACACAGTAATGGCGTCCGCAACCTCTTCTTGTCGTCCGAAACTGCCTCTAGCGGACGCTGACCTTACCGTCCGCTGCGTTCGCATGGTTGAATCCACATAAACCAAAATCTATACAGATTCATATCGGACGCATAGCTTTAGCATCCGCAGGCGTCCGCTTCGTCCGTATTTGCATGAATTCTTTACAGATTCATATCGAACGATAAGCCTTAGCGTCCGCATGCTTCCTCATCGTCCGCATTTATATGAATTCTTTATAGATTCATATCGGACGTGACCTTAATGTATTCACAGCATCCGCATCCATTCATCCAGACAAATCTTTCTTTACAGATTCAATCCGGACGCAACATGGTTACATCCACTTTGACCGCAGCCTTTTATTTTTGCATCCGCATGAAGAACAGTTACCCAGAAATAGTGTTTTACACTTGAATCTTGCGTCCGTTCACTTAATTTTGCGTCCGCAAGACGAACTTTTACAGTCCGCATGTATAAACATTCAACAGAAAACAATTTTCTACCTATTCTTTTCTATGATTTCATCCATAAACATTTCATGCATAACTTTTCGAATATAAACAATCATTTTTCATGCATAAAACCTATCATGAAATCAATATAATCCAATTTCATGGTAAATCAAAACGTATGTTTTAACCGTGCTCTGATACCAATTGTAAGCAATTTTATTTCTAATCAGATTTACATGCTTGCAATACTTTTCGTCCCATTAACGTGTTTGATTTAACCATTCATTTATTAAACGAAAAATACCAACCTTGATCCATGATTTAATAAACGCTTTTGGTGAAGATGTTGAGTTCCGTTTATCGCCTTAAAACCTTTCTCTTTAATTCGTTTCTTCAATGATGCAGAAACGAAGAGTAGTATTTCATCGTATTGTTTTTCAGGGATTTTTCTAGAGAGATAATTGTTAGAGTGCCGATAATTTTTCTCTTTCTAGGTGATGAAGAAGACATCCGTACAAAAGGCAACTCTCCATACATGCCTTTCCGATCATGTCTCTTCATTCACATCCTTATAAACTATACTTTATACACTTAATTAAGGTTAAGGTGAGGGAATTAAAACCCAATTAACTTAATATCCATAAATCAAATTTACATTGGGATGTAACCTTACCTGGATTGACAGCACAGGTTGGCTGTTCTCGATTTTTCCTTTAGGTAACTAAATGCTCCTCCTATAATTGTTATTCTGTTGCACGTAAGAAATACATGTTGGATGAATACATGTTGAATGAGATTTCTCTCTGCCGATTGTGATGGTCTCTGGTTGAGTTTACAATTCTGGTTGAGTCTACAATTATGAGTATGTTGGAATGAATGAAGTGTTAAAAGAGTCCATGTTAGCACGAAATGGAATTACCTTGCTGTATGAGTAAATGCTTCTGTTTAATGGATTAATGACTGCCTCTATTAGTGGTAATGATGATATAAATGGACTGTCCCTTGTCTATTTAAGATTTGGAATAAGCTATTAAATTGAATTGAATTGTTGTTAACCTCCATGCGATTAGTATGAAGTGAATGTACTCTCTGTTGTTGATCGTGACAAGTTGTGAACTATTAGTTAGGTACGTTAGAATGATGTCTACTGCTGCTAGCAATTTTGGATTAGCCCCTGATTGTCTGTTTGGGATGGTTCATTTGTCGTCGTTATAATGAAATAAATACTTGTATTTGGTGGGACGAATGACATATATTGTTGTGTTGAGTTAGTTTTGTTGTTGGATGGTTGATAAAAATTGTGTAAATGCCCTATTGTTAGAGGTAGAATTGTAATGGCTATTATTGATCAATTGTTGGATGAAGTCATTGCTTTTATTATTATATGAGAAGCATGATAGACCAATATTCTGTTAATGGAAATGTCTCCTATTGGATATGCCTTACAGTTTCTTTGATTTAGATTTCGACTCCTTGGTTCCATGAGATAGTGAAATTGGGTATTGATTCGTGCACGTATAATTGTGGTTGGGTTCTAATGCCATAGTGGTTTCGCTTAAGAAACTTTAATAAGTAACTCATAATGATAGGAGAAGACGATAAGAATAAGAAATTTATTAATTGATTAGATTAATGATTGAGTGTTACAAATTTGTGAAGGTATCGAAAAGACGAAGACAGATAACAGTTAAGCACTGATACGCATTAAATAATCAAGGTAAGGATTAAGGGGTGTTTTGGCTATTAAGGCCCTACACCACAAGTATGGATGGGTGAGTTTAGTGTTGATGTTAGCTATTGTTTGTTTAATGCTTATGCTTAACGTTAGTTAATTGTTACGACTAGTTGATTTAGTAGGTTAATTGTTGTGAAATGCTCCCTGTGTTAATGATAGTGTAGATTTATGCTCTGTGATATTCTTTTGAATGATACTTTGTTCCTTTGTTTTCATTGCTATGTGATATTTCGTTAGGTCTAACTCTGTTATTTATTAGTACTATGTGGATACCCCGTTATAGTTCTTTTATAGTTAGATAAGGTCGTGGAAAATGTTTAATAGATGAAGAATGAGCAAATGAACGATAGAAGAGCCAAGAGTTCTATGCTAATTTTGGATGTTTACTTGCTGTGTAGTATTGTTTTATTTTCCTTACGCATTATGTTTCTCTATGATTCTTGCCCGTTTAAATGTTAAGTAAGTTGTAAGAGCATGATAATTTATTAAGGTAATTAGTTAACCCTCTATGTAATTAGCAGTTAGCATGTAAATGAACTAGAGTTAGATCATGAATCAAAATAATGATCTGAGCATGTTAAACTAACTATAGTGACTCACAGTTGAGTATGTTTAATTTAGCATATAACTAGTATGCTTAGTTGTTAATTAACTTAGTTAATTGTTAAGTAATTGAGCATGTCAACCAATTTACTAAATCTAAGCATGTAGTTACTTTAAACAATCAGTAAGCATGTTGTAATTAATTATGTTAATATTAAACTGTTAAGTAACTAAAGCATGTTAATTAACTAACTAGCTGAATGTGTTAATTAACTAAATGCAAGAAATAACCTACCCTTGAGTATAAAATCAATTAGCGTAATTAATTAGCAAACTAATGAGCATGATTAAATGTTAATGAACTAACTAGCAAGCATGTTTAGGGCAATTTAACTGATCTTGTAATCTAAGCATGCAAGCTGGTTAATAACTTAATGATAATTAATAATGCTAACATGTTAATAAACTAGGCTAATTAACTGAATAGGAATACTAGCGAGTATGTTAATCATAATTAGTAAGTATGTTAATTAACTGTGAATAATTAGTGAGTATGTTTAACTACTAAGCATGTTAGATTTAATGATTTCCTTGTATGCTTGTTGTACTTGTATGCATTCACTATTTCGAATCAATGTTGCTTTACTTTCAATGCAAGCATTATTTACTTTTCTTCATATGCGCTTTCACTTTCATTCAATGCGTGCTTCAAATACATAGTCAATGCTTGACTTTCTAAAAAAAACAGAATGATAAAGAGGATAAAAAGAGAACGAAGTAAACGTGAATGGTGTTAAGGGTTCAATGACTAAGTGAATGAATGTTTCATAAATACTTTTGTTATTGTTTTCTCGGTATTGCTTAAGATCTCAATTATGCTTACATGTCCTTGGTATGTACTTTCTATTAAATCAAGTATAATTAGTTAAGTAGAATCAAGGCATGAAATCAATGTAGGAGCATGTTGATAACTGATTAGAATAATGACTTCGAAATATAAACGTAGGAAGCATGTAAATGGTCTAGGAACTTAACTAGAAGAATTAACATATCGATTTGTTGTATTGTGTTCTAATAGTTCAAGCATGCCTTCCTTGTTTAAATTCATTATATGTGTTGAGCGTGCTATTCCATTTGGTTGGTTACTTTCCTTGTCAAATGCGCTTTCAATTCCAGTTACTTCTATTTTAATGCGTACTTCAATTATTATGAATGTTGTATTGTGAAGCACCATGCACCATGCTAGGTTGAGAATGTATGGTCATGCATCATGTAATAGAAACAAAGTAGGGAGTACTCCCACGGGGTGATACTCACATGCATGGTAAGGGAAAGTAAAACGATAAAGAAAAGACCAAAGGAAATGAATGAAAAGAAAAGGGAGTTAGGAGGCGGATGGGTAGCGGTCCTAGTTTGACAATTAGGAAATGCCCCTACTATATCGGGAACGGGACCTAGTTGTCCATAGGAGGTTAGGTCCGACCCACTAATACCATCCCATACGGGTTCTTCTAATCTCCAGCTCGAAGTACGAGTAAAGAAAGAAAGAAAGAAAGAAAATGTAAATGAAAGAATTTGTTTGGGTGGCCCCCATTCCAAATGAATTAAAGAGAGTCATAAGCATAATACATTTCCCTTTTTCCTTACTAAGCCCTTTGGGCTTATAGTTGCTTGTGGTGTAGATGTAGGTACTGTGAGTAGAGGAATGCACGGACTAGGAGTAGCAAAAGATAAAGAGCAAACAATGGCAAGCAGGGATGATGGGTTTGCACGCTCGAGGGACACTCACAGCTAGCCGAACATAAAGAGGGTAAAAGAGAAATGGTTTTAATTAAGTTGTTTAAGTTGTAATTAACATAAGTTTTATTCAAAATGTTTTTAAATTAGTTAGTCCTTTCATTCAAATGACTAACGTTTCCGCTAAGTTTCTAAATGACGATTTTAATTACGCTTCTGCTATGTTTTCAAATGGTTTTTATTTTAATGCTTCCTCATAAGTTTTACAAAATTGGGATTTTAACGAGTTTTATGAATGGTTGGTAGCGATCCGGTTTAGTTGCGCTCTGATTTACTTTCAAAGAGAAAATTCAAAATTTTAACTCATTTTAAAAGATTTACGAAAATTCAGGTCGCTACAATGTTGGATCTTCGAGAGTTAAACAATGTCAAAGTGTAAAAGAAATCACTTTGGAAGGTGTCTTGCTGATTCAAAATGATATTTTGAAGGTAATGAGGGTGGCCATTTTGCCAAAGATTGTCTTGTTTTGGCTTGAGGAACTGAAATTGGTTACACTAAAGGTGTTTTCTACAGTGGATGATGCAAAGGAAGAATGAGTTTTGGGAAGTAAGATCGGTATTTTTGTGAGTGCATACGTTAAGGATATAATTTGAGTTTAGTTTATGTGAATTTCTCCTTGGAGAAAGTGGTATATAGGAAAGGAAGATGCATGGCTGAGTCTAAGAGATGTGTTAGGCGCAATAATGTGACTCATGTTGCAATGATTTGCCACCCAACATCGGATAAAAGGGATGAGATTTTGTACGAAGGCATTTCTTTTGGCAACAAGTGTAATGGAAAATCAAGTAACCTAGACATAAGTTAGTGTTTTGCCAGCTCGATGCATTTTGGAGATGTAAAAGTGATGTAATCTTTTGGAAATTTTTGGTAAAGGTATGATACCAAAAGTTGTTTGGGTATTTTTATGCGATTAACGCTAGGGGTTATTTGGGTTGTTAGATTTAAGGAGTGCTTACATAAAGCAAATTTCGAGGATGAAATTTTGTTTATGAGGGAAGAATGTAATACCCGGGATTAAGTTGGGACTAGAAATAATATTAATAATGAATTATTGAAAATTATGGAGTGATTTTTATGGATTTTATTGCCCCGAAAATAAATTGGTAATGAATGTTGGAATGAAATTTAATGGTATTAGTATAATTAAATATATGTTGAAGGAATTATCAATAATCAGAGTAATAAGGATTTCTTGTGTGGCAGTCAATTAAGTGGATTGATGATGGATACCCCTTAGAGTTGAAAGACGTTCCATAAAGAGGGAGATTTGGCACTGAAGTTTTGTGGAACGGCGTCATTTGGGTTATGACAGACGTCCCTTCAGGAAAAATAGAAGTTTGTTGTAGAAGTTGGAAAGATGGTGGCGTCGTTTGTTAAGAGTAAGTAGAAAGTAGCAACGTTTTGATGTGAGGGACGTCCTTAATGGACAAAGACGTCTAAAATAGGAGTAACGAGAACGGCGTTAAGATTTAAGTGGGACGGTGTAGTTTGGAACAAAGGGAGGACATACTTATTAAGGAACGAGCTTCCCTTATTGAGGAACGAACGTCCCTCATAGCGAAGAAGAAGACGGACGTCTAAAATATGAAGATAACGGACATCCCTTATTGAGGAAAGGAAGTCCCTCATAGTGAAGAAGAAGACGGACGTCTAAAATATGAAGATGACAAACATCCCTTATTGAGGAATAGACGTCCCTTATAGCGAAGAAGATGACAAACTTCTAAAATATGAAGAGAACATACATCCCTTATTGAGGAACGGACGTCCCTCACAGCGAAGAAGAAGACAGACATCTAAGATATGAAGGTAACAGACATCTCTTATTAAGGAACAGACATCCCTCATGGTAAAGAAATTAACGGGTGTCTCTCATAGGAGACGACGGTCGCTAAATCAAGGATGGGGCCACATGCAATGTATGTGGAAATCAAAAGGTGGACGCATTTTATGACCGTCGGATGAGGAAGTGAATGACGTAGGACCATATGATTCGACATGTGGGACGTCCCTTATGGAGAACGAACACCCTTCATAGTAAATTTCACGTTTAATTTATGGGAACAGCAAATCGTGGCAGTTATGCAATCTTTCTAAAAGGAAACTGCTCTGTAATATCCCAAATTTCTGTTGAGCTAAGCGCAAGGCTTATGTGATGATTTTGAGTTGATAGGAGCTAAGTTGAAAAGTTTGAAGATATTGGTAGAGAAACGTATTTGAAATAAGTGAATTATGATACCCCATTATGTTTATAATTAGTTTAAGGGAAGGATTAAGGTTATTGGGGAATGGGTTGATGAAACTTGGAATTAGAAAGGATGACATTAGGACTAAGTTAGTGATTGGCAATCAGTGAATTAGTAAGATAAAATGCACTTGGATATAATAAGGTTGAAGTTATAAGATCTATAAAATTTTAGAGTATATTGGATTTAATAAAAGAACAAGGTGGAAGAGGAGTTATGGAATACATATACTTTGATTATTAAGGGATAAATTTATGGGTAGTTGGATAATTCATGGGTTGACCAAAGTGAAAATATATTTGGACGTAAATAAATATTGAATGGATATTGTAAGGACTAAGAGCTTCAGAATAATAAGGTTCTTAATAGTTATCGGAATTTAACTTGTGCAGAAGTGAAGGAAGAATAGTGGAATATATTGTATAATTTGGTTTGGATGATATTGATGTTCAAATGTATATATATATAGATTTAGTGCATAATGGTTTGGAGAAGATAAAGTGGTGTGAAGCATATTACAATTACAATTAAGACCTAAGGTTAAGGTTACAATATATAAATACATATATATTGATATATATAAGGTATATGGATGTCACATTAATATATATATATATGATTAATCTAGAGAGTTTAAGTGAAAAAAAACATTGGAGACAGCGGTCGATTGATGAGGTGTCGATCGACAGGCATGAAATTTGATGTTTTCTGAAGAAATTGGTGGATGTTTGGCTAATGGGTGGTTGATCTGCAAATGGAGAAGATTGATCAACCGCCATTTATTATGGTCGTCTGTTGATGATAATCAACATCTGGAAATGAAACGTTTGGTTGTCTGAACGCTTGGATGATTAAATGTTCATCTTGTGGCCTTCAGTCTTCAATGGGATGATGAAAAGACAGTGTTAGAGGTCTATTAATTGAGAGGAAAGGGACGAGAGTTGGAGAGAGTGAAATGCATGCGGAAGCTTAGTCAAAATATTTGGAGAAGTCTTGCATCTAGATGAGAGATTTGTGAGGTTTGAGTGCTATGAATGGTTACTGGAGGTAACCAAGAAGGTGAGACAACACTGACGGAGTGAGGGTGTGTGTGAAGTTCTAGAGATTTAGAAGAAAGGAGTTTGAGAAAGATCAATCGTGAGAGTGAGAGAAACCGTGAGTTTAGTTTGTGAAGGCTTGGGAATGAGTCTGTATGTTAGAAACAGAAGCATTCTGTTGGGATAACAAAATTATGGTCGTGGATGTGGGCGATGATTCTGTGAAGTACGTGAGACTGTGAAGGAGGGATTCATGTTGTCTCTGGTGCTTCAGGTAACAAATGCTTTGTCATAAATCTTTGTTGAAGTTTGAAGGTTTTGGTTAGTTTCTCTGTCTAATATAGGGTTTTGGTTAGGTCCACTGATCCTACCGTGGATTCATTTCTAATGATTCACTACTTCTGGAAGTAAGTTGGAATTTTAGAAAAGAAGTATTACTTTTGCTTCCTGCCTATATAGAGTAATCTATTAATATTATATGTTTAAAGTATTTAGTGAGGATTATTATTATTGGGTTGTTGCATTGGTTGATCGTTGGTCACTAATGGCTCTTATTTCTAAGAACTGTTAAGTGGATATTATACCTTATTAGTTATGGAATTTATGATGTTGAAAGTTAGGATAGATAAGGGTGATTTGTTTAGGACATAGATGATAAGTCTTGGGAATAATTAAGGAATATTGTTCTATATATAGATATAGATATATTAGTATTGGTAATTTAATGTGTCAATTATGAATAGGTTTCGTGAATAACAGTTTATGTGATAACTTTGTAAAGATAAGGACTCCAGGTACGTAATATTACATGTGTTTTGTACGAAAGCAGGAGAATAGGTGACGGTTCATTGCGGTGACACCCCTAATGGATGTATCTCCTCCCACATAGGGAGAGAGTGACGGTTAAGCCACATGGACTGTAATACCCCAACTTTTTATATCAGAATTTAATAAGGATAATTGAAAAGTAATTAGAGGTATTTGGATTAATTGGATAATTATCTGGGTATTACCAATGACGTATTCTGTAACGACCCAGATTTTTATCCTTTCCTATTTTTTGTTTAAAAAAATGCGATTTAAAATTTTTCACTCTAAATGTGGCAAAACCTTTATTGAAAATCTCTTTAATTTAATATCAGAGTGCCTTTTTCAAAATCCTGATCGTTACTACATTTTTCATGAACTCGTTTAAATCGTAAGAAATTAAATCATTGGTTTATTTGGAAAATCTAACGGAAACGAGATTAAATAGCGGAAACGAATTTGAAGACCATTTAGTTGAAGCATTTATTAAACGGGAAGCCTAAATCAAACATTCTTAAAGTTCAGGGTTAAACTGCCACATATTTAAAATAAACGAGTGAGGGCCATAGTTAATATTTTTACAAAACATGTTTACTATTTAACCTTTACAAAATATGTTCTTCTTTCTCTTAGCCATCAGTCTACTCCGGTCTCATCTCCTCGGGATAACCCGCAGGCTCCACAGGGATTGCCTCCTCCTTGACTCCTGGTGCTACCATTTCGTTACCTACACCACAAGTAAGGACGTGAGCCAATGGCCCAGTAAAGAAATGGGGGTTATGCTTATAATATGCCTCTCTTTAGTCTTTCATGGAATGGGGGCCACCCAGACCAATCTTTTCTTTACATTCGTTTGTTCGTTCTTTACTCGTATCGAGCTAGAATTATGAGGTTTTTCTCATGCAATGACATAGTGATCGAACCTAACCTTTTTCTTGTAAACTAGAACTCCTGTACCCTATGAGGGAGGGGCTCCGCCTAGTTTACAGACTAGACCCGCTACCCATCCACTACCAATTCCCTTTTTTCTACTTTTCTTAGTTTTTTATTATCGTTTTTCCCTTACCAATGCATGTGAGTACCACCCCAAGGTAGTACTCCTTAATTGTTTCTATTAACATGATGCATGGAAATGATGACAACTAGGTGACGCATATATCCAAAGTACGTAACGAAACTTTTAGTAAGACGAAAACCCAAATAAATACATAGCAAAATTTAAAGATATATGCCGAAGTGAAAGTGTACACAGCGAAATAGGTAAATGCAAAAATAAAAGCGTAAGGAATTAAAAGTGTACTTATAAGGCAACTATAAAGGAAAACGCATGGAAGCTATCCAATATACGACAAAACATACTAACTATGACAAGTAAGCATGCTCAATTAAATGTCAATTACGTGCTTGAATGGATTTAGCAAATAATGGTCAACTAATCTAACATGGTAATTTAACACACATGAGGATTAATAGGTAACTTAACATATTGAAACATTTGAAGGCAACAGCGGACTAATTAACTCACAGTAATAGTTGATTAGCATACGAGAAACAATTAATTACGATTAATTACCATGCTTGAGCTTTAAAGGAGTGATGGTCGATTTACAAGCTTAAAGTTAAAGGAGAACATGCTTGAGGGTTATAAGAGAGTAAATTAACATTTTAGTAATTAATTTCAAGTTGCCCACTTGGGGAGTTGCAAGATAATTACTAATTGGCATGCTTGAAACTAGCAGAATAGAAATGAATAAATCATGCTCGAATGTTGCCAGTTAATAGTGACCTATTGGGTTTGGAAATTAAACAAGATAACTAAGGCAGAACATCCATTATAATCACAACAAAGCAATGAGGAGTTATGTACTTAACAACAGAGAAGGGAACTAAACCAGCAGAGTATAAATACAAATAAGTGCAGGACAATATGAACTCAATCACATATGAACCCAAGTAGTAAAGCAGTATATTGAGTTGAAATTAAAACACACCATGGAACTGAGTAGTAGAACGGTGATACAAGTAATTGTTCTCACAATACTGGGCATTTTGTTCCCTTCATTAGCATTTATGTTTCATTCATGGTTCCTTGCTTGTAGGCTTATCATCAAGCAATTGTTCTTAGTAAAGATAAATCATAAGTTGAAACTACATTAACAGCAAGGTATATAAATGTAGCAGGTAATTACAGAGTGAAGAAATTTCGCAGGAAACAACCACAGAGAAATTTTACAAATTCTAACTATAATGACACACACAAAAATTACTTGGGGGTAAGGCCTCCTCTGGCGAAGACTACCCATTCCCTTACCTAAACCTTGAAGAAGCAAGCAGGGACAGCGGAAGAACTTCACTCCCACCCGGACGAGAAGAAGATAGAACAGAGAAGGAAAAACGCAGGGGATGATGGAAAAACTAAAGGGGCAGCTAGAGAATAAAAGAGAGGCTTACTTGCTAGGTAATCATCACGTAGGGGAGGGGGGAGGGAAGGAATGATGGCTGCCTAGGTTGGAGCTGGAGCTGGGCGATTCCCTTGTCTGGAGCATTTTTCTTCATCGAAATCTCGTGTATTAATGGACTACATGACAAGTTGTGTGATTTAAATACCTAAATTTTCGCTACCCTGCGATTTTTCGGACGAGTGCGGACACATTTGAATCTGTCCTGATAATTAAACTTTTCGAATGCATACGGATGAGTACGGACACATGCGGAAGAGAGGAGTTTGAATCTATACAAATAATTAGAATTATTGGATGCATGTGGACGAGTACAAACATATGCGAACGAGAGAACTTTGAATCTGTACACATAATTGGACTTTTTAGACGATCGCAAACGAGGCTCGGACACCTTCCCCCATCCAAAAATGCAATTTTGTTGGAGTGAATAATGGGTTGAACTGGTTTGGTCTGGCTTGGTCCAAAAATAATGGGAAGGCTCAGTTTTTAGTAAAGGGGAAAAAGAAATTGGTCAAATGGAAAATTAATGTAATTAAAATAAATATTAAGTTAATGAATTAAATTATAATGTTTGGGATAAATAATTTAGAGGGAATTAAAACATAAAAGAATAAATTATGAAAGGAGGGGAAGATTTAACGTGGATGAGGAATTGACATTGAAAAAGGGATGGGTGACTGAACCAGTTCATCCTTGAACCGGTCTAGTGCGTAAAAGAGACGAATGACCCGTGGCCATTCACGAAGAGAGAATAGAGACGAGAGAGAGGGAGAGAGAGAGAGAGCCAGATAGAGAAAGGGAGATGCAAAGAGGAAGAGGGAGGTCGAGCTCGGGGTGCCTTTCAGCAGACGAAGCTGTGACGGATGGTAGGATTGAGAGTTGAGCGATTGCGAGCTAAGGCTCAGGTGGTCGAGCCATGGGCAAAGGATTGGACGAACTCCCATGTGCTGCATTTTTTGCTTACTGTGAATTGTCAGCTGCGAATCGTCATGCTTGAGTGGTCGAAGCCTTATGGTCCAGCTTGTGGTTCGGTCTGAACCGTTTGGTCTTACTCTAATGGAGGTGACAGAGTGGACGTGCATGCGGTATGGTGCTGAGCCAAAATATGGCTTGCCATACCTCTCTGATGAATTAGAATGGCAGGGGAGGGAGGAAGCTGGGGAGGAATGCTCTTAGGTGAACGATGGCCGAGAGAGAAAATAGAGATGGTGAGGCCTGAGAGCTTCTAGAGAAAAGGAGGGAAGTTGTGATGGACAGAGTGTGAGGATGAGCAAGTTGTGGTCTCAGGCTTCCTTCAGCTAACTAGATCCTCCTCTGTTAGTTGTTGGTCTGTGATATAGTCCAAATCTCAAAGATTGCCAATGAAGCACTCGGCTAGACTATATTCCAATAATCTGTCCACCAATCTTCAAACGAACATAACTTCACAACCGTATGGATTCAGGAGTTGAAATTTGGAGGGACTTATAATAACAATTTCAGAATACACAATCAAAATTTCAGCCTCCAATTCGAACAGAACAATTAGTTATGATAAAATGAATATAGCTCACAGAATTAGGGTTTCATGACAGTTCTGGCAACCCAGAATCAACCAACGAGATCTCCACGAGCATATGTCCTTTTAGCACCAATTTTGGAGGAGAAACACTTAACAAAATCATAATAAACGCTACCAATTTTGAGCACAATCTAACGAAGGAAAGTAAATCAAATCCAAGTCACAATCTCAAGTCAGAATCTGGTTAGCACAAAACATTTCTCGAATTGACTATAACCTTTCCAATACACAACTTTCCAATAAGAAACTTCAATCAAATCAGCCCCAAATCAAGAGTTTCAAAAGTTAACAGCAAGAAGATCAATATCACAATATCCACTTTCAGTATTCGTAATAATAAAAATAAGAAAAACTCCAAGGAGTCTGCACACCTCCAATGGGAGAGGGGGCGACTTGCTCGACCTTACCAAATGGGAAGGCACTCTCCAAGGTGATGTTGCTTCTTCTACTTCCACACCACAATAACTACCACGTCGAAGGGATGGCTTGGAGGAGGCAGCAAGATCAACTCGTCCAAGAAACAATAAGAAAGGAACGAGTTGATGTAGAGAATGAATGGCCGAGTGGAGAGGCAGCTCCCACGGGTCTTCACACCAAATTTGAGAGCTAGAGTTTTTTTTAATTTCTTCAAAAGTCCCCCTCTTCTTTCATTTAGAGGGCTAAATACTCCCAAGTGTCTTACAAAAGAACAAATTACAAAAATGCCCTAAAATGAATTGATAAAAGTGACCCCAAACAATAAATCACAAAACAGGTCCGAGGTTGGTATTGGCTTCTGTAAATGGAACGTTTGACATATCAAACAAATACCAAATATAACTCCAAATACCTCTTTTGAAAGCTATAGATGTCGGCAACAAACCGTATGAAAAATGCGTTTTCATTTGACATCATTCATGTATATAAAAATGTCAAATACGCCACCATGGTCGGATTGTAGGCAGACTTGTAACGTCAACACTTTCATCTATAATTTTGATTCCAAGTAAGTGCAAGCTTAGGAGCCTTTTTATCCTCATGCTTTGGTTCATCTTCAAGGTTCTTTAGCTTATTCCAACCTACAAAATAACAACTTATTACTTAAACAAGAAGCCTCATGGCTCGAGTTTTGGGGCACATCACACTCCCGGGGTTGAAAAGGATTTGTCCTCAAATCTAGGGAGTATTCAACATTACCTTCTTTCATGCCTTCCGCCTGGATCAAATGGAAAACATTTGTTGACATCATGAGTCAACTCATTCTTATCAGAGTGTCCATATAAAAGAATAATAATAAAGCCTTCAATGATCATATCTAGATAGTCTATCCTTCCTTTTCGGCCCTTAAGGCCTTGTTTCCATGCACTTTCTTCATGCTTGTGATACCAAAAGACAAATTTCCACCAAGTCTCACAAATCTTCTTTTCTCCAAAGTAGCGAGTTAGATCCCCACCTTGAACTACAAATACGGTGATTTTAGAAGTCCGCTCGTTAGTATCCTAGGATTGCCATCTTTTAAGAAAATCTCTTCCATGGGGTCATACCTATCCTTAAGCTCTTTAGTATATAAAAAATTCCAAGGACCAAAGCCTTTATCATCGATATGCAGCCTTTTAATTGAAAAAAATCCGTAAAGTTTAGCATTTAACTCGGAGAAGAGAGAGTACCTTGATTTTAGTGCACCGGTCAATATTATCATCTTCTTCTTCTTGTACTTGATCGCATATGGAAGATAGTCTAGTAGCTCGCTTCCAAATATAAGTAAAGTAGCATTTTCTACCGTGTTCTTCTTATGGTGTCGAATGTAAGGAAAAAAATCCAAGTTCTCCTCCCATCGCGTATACAATCTACAAATTTGATTCGACATTTTTCTTTCTTCAATCTCCCTTCGAAGTCTAGTCAAAACTAATGGTTCCCTTCTTGCCATCACTAGAGGAGTTTCGCATGTTGCACACTTTAATTCAGTATCAATGAGTGAAGGTGAGTGGATGAAGTCCAAGTCTACTCTCGGATAGGGAAAAACAATCTTTTCTCTATGTTCTTCTTTTTCTGCGGTTGTCTATAACTCTGAACTTATCTCGAATAGTTGATCAGCATGCTGGAACTCAATCTCAATGTCCAACACTTCTTCCTTCTCAACGGCGGCTACCAAAGAGATATCTTTACATTCCTCCTCATGAAGTGGTTCTTCGATTGTTTTTAAAATAGGAAGAGTTTGGTTGGAGCAACTCGGGCTAATCAACTCTTCAAAACTGACTTCCTTTTCCATACGAGATTCAATTTCAAGAACTGGACCTTCAAGTGGAAATACAACTTCTTCAAAGTCTTCTTTAACATTATCCAATACCAAAGAGTTATCATTCTTCTTTTCTTCAATCCACACATGTTCTTCAACTATTGCTTTATGATCAATTGGTTGCATAGGTTGAGAGTTTGCAGACTTTATTGAAGTTGAGAGTCTGTCAAGTAGTTGAGCTATATGTTGCAAAGAGCGCTTGAAATTCAACTCTTGGGATTGCTGCCTTTTTAAAACACTCTTCTTGGATCAAATTGGTTGTGGAGAAGACGAGACTACCTTTATACGGTTTGTCCCATACTTGCTTCTCAAAATTCTCTTCATCCATATCCATAAACGTATAACTTCTTTGCCCTCTTCTCTTCTCTCAGAATTTAATCTTCTCCACCAAAGGCTGGCTTTTCCTTTAAGTCTCAAAGAATCAATTTTAACCTTTCTATGATCTGAAAATTTATGAATTAAAAAAATTTCTTCCAACTCCCCTTCCCAATCTAAATAGTCTTCGATCCATTTATAACCACTGAAGGAAGGAATAGAAGCTAGAAACTCCTCTTTTGCTGTAAGGTAACTTCTTGACAAAGTTTGGCCTCTGCTCTTTTTTAAGAATGATAAATTTCCTTAAATAATCAGAGTATAAAAATAGGAGCAAGGCTCTGATACCAAATGATATAGTCCAAATCTCAAAGATTGCCAATGAAGCAATCAGCTAGACTATATTCCAATAATCTATCCACCAATCTTCAAACGAACATAACTTCACAACTGTATGGATTCAGGAGTTGAAATTTGGAGGGACTTATAATAACAATTTAAGAATACACATATCAAAATTTCAGCCTCCAATTCGAATAGAACAATTAGTTATGATAAAATGAATACAGCTCACGAAATTAGGGTTTTCGGGACAGTTCTGGCGACCCGTAATCAAGCAACGAGATCTCCACGAGCATACGTCCTTTTAGTACCAATTTTGGAGGAGAAACCCTTAACAATATCAGAATGAATCCTACCAATTTTGAGCACAATATAACGAACGAAAGTCGATCAAATCCAAGTCACAATCGGAAGTCAGAATCTGGTTAGCGCAAAACAAATTCTCGGATTGACTATAACCTTTCCAAAACACAACTTTCCAATAAGAAACTTCAATCAAATCAGCCCCAAATCAAGAGTTTCAAAAGTTAACAGCAAGAACTTCAATATCACAAGATCCACTTTCAATATTCGCAATAATAAAAATAAGAAAAACTCCAAGGAGTCCGCACACCTCCAATGGGAGAGGAGCCGAGTTGCTCGGCCTTACCAAATCGGAAGGCACTCTCCAAGGGGATGTTGCTTCTTCTACTTCAACACCACAATAACCCCCACGAGGAAGGGATGGATTGGAGGAGTCATCAAGATCAACTCGTCCAAGAAACAACAAGAAAGGAACGAGTTAATGTAGAGAATGAATGGCCGAGTGGAGAGGGAGCTCCCACGGGTCTTCACACCAAATTTGAGAGCTAGGGTTTTTTTTAATTTCTTCAAAAGTCCCCCTCTTCTTTCATTTAGAGGGCTAAATATTCCCAAGTGTCTTACAAAAGAACAAATTACAAAAATGCCCTAAAATGAAATGACAAAAGTGACCCCAAACAATAAATCACAAAACAGGTCCGAGGTTGGTTTTTGGTCTCTGTAAATGGAACATTTGACATACCAAAAAAAACACCAAATATAACTCCAAATACCTCTTTGGAAAGCTATAGATGTCGGTAACAAACCGTGTGAAAAATGCTTTTTCATTTGACATCATTCGTGTATATAAAAACGTCAAATACTCCACTGTGGTCGGATTGTAGGTAGACTTGTAACGTCTACCCTTTCTTCTATAATTTTGCTTCCAAGTAAGTGCAAGCTTAGGAGAATATTTATCCTCATTCTTTTGTTCATCTTCAAGATTCTTTAGCTTATTCCAACCTACAAAATAACAACTTATTAGTTAAACAAGAAGCCTTATGGCTCGGGTTTATGGGCACATCAGTCTGATGGATGTAAGGGTAGATATTATGGATGGGTTGTGGGACGTAGGCAAATGTGAAATTGATGTTTTAAATCAACCTGTTGGATGATAGTTCTTTGTTGGTTATGATAACCTTTGGTTTGTTTTTGTAATTGTGAATACGTTGGATGTATGTTCCTGGAAATCAATATTATGTTGCTTGAGTTGAAATTCTGTGATGGTTTATATATGAATTTGTGCACTATGTTGGTTGTGTGAGCTACAGGCCTTGAGTTATTTAGAATGTTTATGTTCTATTTATGATAAGTAATTAGTTGGATGAAGATGTTGACATAAAAGGGAGAATTATGTGTTGTTGGATAGCTTCTTCTGCTTGGTTTATAAAATGGAATAAATGTTGGAATTATGCTCTGACGGTTGGATTGCTAGAGTTAAGTGGAATGTTGAATGGAGGACTATATTATCTACTCCGTTATGGATTTTAGTTGGAAGTTATGTTATATTGTTGGAATCGAATCCCTGATGTTCTGTGAATTAGCTGCAATTATAGAAGAATAATTTATTATACAATTTAATAAGTTGTGATTATTAATAAGTAAATATTTTTAATTATGAAGGTATTGAAAAGGAAAATAAGGATAAAGATTAAAGTACGAATGCATGTTAAGCTTCGAGGTAGAAATTGAGTGGAGTCGTTGGCCAGTGGAGGCCCTACACCATTAGCAATGTCTTTCTTTTAATGGTTTGTTTACATTTCTAATATGTTGCTTCCTTTATCATGCCTATGTTAATCGCACATTATTAGTTTAATTTCTAAGCATGTTTATGATGTCAGCACATTGTTATTATTTCCTTTAAATTACTAAGCATGTCTGTATTGTTATCGCTTTCTTTAAATTGCCAAGCATGCCTATGATATTATTGTTTCCTCTAAATCGCAAACATGTCTATATTGTTATCGCTTCCTTTAAATTATCGAGCATGCCTACATAGTATGTTAGTAGATTTCTATATCTCATACTTTTTTGTGATTACTGGTTTATGTTTCATGCTTTTATATCATGGTTATTATTGCTTCTCATTGACATGCATTACGATTATGTTTCTCATGGACATGCATCATGATAATAGAAACAAGTAGAAAATGCCCCGTCAGAATGGGTTATTTATATGCATTATGTGAGGAAAATGAATGAAAACAAAACAAAACAAAATGGGGAGTTAGGGGATGGACGGGTAGTGCAGATCTAATCAGGTAGACTGGACAGGTCTCCTCCTGGAACAAGACCAGCTACCATAGGTAGTTAGAAGCTGACCAAGACTATACCTCCATCACGGGTTCCTATAATCTCCCGCTCAACGTACTAGTTATGAATGAAAGAAATGAAAGTGAGATGTAAAGAAAAATTGGTTTGGAGCGGTACCCATTCCAAAAGAACTAAAGATAGGCATAAAACATATTGCATATCTCATTTCTTTCTAGGCCTCGAGCTCACAGTTGCTAATGGTGTAGGTACATGCATGAGAAAATGATGAACAGATCAAGGAGTAGTTGATGAAGGATTTGCACGAGCGGGACTTCTGGCTGGTTAGGCTAAGGAAAATAAAAGAGAAAAGTAATTTGTAATTAACATGTAATTATTTGTTTAGTATTCCTTAAATTAATTGTTTACGCTTTCGCTATGTTTTGAGAAAAGATTTTATAACTATGGTTTTCTACTGTTTAGAACGATTTTCATAAGGAGTCTATGGAAAGGGTTTTTAACGGTCCGACTTTTTAGGGAAGGACTCTTATTTAATTAAGAAGGTTTAATAAAGATTTTAGTTGTTTTATAAAGGTTTAAATTTAACGCATTTTTAAAAGGTTATAAAAACCGGGTCACCATAGTTGGTATCAGAGCAATTGTATTTTAATATTGGTTCTGCATACTACCTACCAACACAAGTTTAGACGTGGAAATACTCCATTAACTGCAAGTAAGTTACTAAATTTAATTCTCCTAATTTAAAATTTATTTTTTATTCTGCAATGTAAGGTAACATGGCTAAGGGGAGACAGATACGGATACAAATAGAAAAACAGAAACAGGCACAAAAAAAAAAAAAAAAAATGGGCACAGAAACGAAGACGGAAACGAATACAGATACAGATACAGATACAGTACAGATATATATACGGATACAGAGATGGAAATAGATACGGATACGGAGACAGAAACGGAAATGAAAATGGAAATAAATACAAATACAGATACGGCTATAGACACGAAAACAAAAATGGAGAAGGATACGAATATGGATACAGATATGGAAATGGAAACGAGTTTCCAAAAACAAATTTCTAGAAATGGATATGGATACAGATACGGATACGAAAACGGAAACGGGAACAGAAACGGAAATGGACACAAAAATGGGAACAGATATGTAAACGGAAACTAAAACAGAAACGAATACGGATACGAAAATGGAAACGGGAACTAATATGGAAACGGAAAAGGGAAACAGAAACTGAAATGGAAACGGATACGGGAACGGATACGGATACGAGAATGGATATGGATACGCAAACAGATATGGATACGGGCACAGAAACAAACATGAAAACGGGAACAGAAATGGAAATGGACGCGGATACAGAAACAGAAACGAGAAATGGAAATAGAAACGAGTACGAATACGAAAAAAAATTGTTTAGAAAATATCGCTTCCCCTAAAACGAAGGAGTTAGTTAGCCTAAATATAATTAAGTAAAGAAATTATACAAGGATATTCGAAAATGAAAAGTAACATCACCAATTAAAATAATATATAGAATTAATTAAAGGTAGTAATTGTTGGTGAAAATAAATGATATAAAGAAATAATGAACAAAATAAGACATGGAACCAAATAATAAATACAATAATTTTTAAAGACAAATAAACGTTGAACAATATAATTGTATAAAGAAAAAAAATTAAGAACAAACGGTTTTTTTTTTTTTTTTTGAGATTTTAAGTGTAAAGGGTTTTATCAACTAAGCCGATATAGTTTAAAGGAGTAGCTTTTGATTCCACAAGTTTGGAAGAATGAATCTAATCAATGAAGGACACATTTGCCCAGGTTAAGGATTAAAAAGTTAAGAAAGTTATGTGGGTTAGATTCAAGTTATAAAGTTGAGGAAGAGTTTTGGAAAGTAATTAAGGTAATGGAAAATTCAGTAACTAATGAAGAGTGGATCAAGGAAACTCTTTATTTAAGGAAATGTGGGTGATTATTTTGGAATGATTATCAGGTTTTAGCATGAGGTACACAAAATAATTGCATCAAGGGTGTCTTTTACAATAGAAGATGCGAGTAAAGATGGATTTTTTTGAGTGTAATCGATATTATGGTGCATAAAAAAAATGTTTGGATGCAATGAAGTTGGACATATTGAAATGGAGATTTTGGAGAGGTTTTCTATTTTGCAATAAATATATTTAAAAGTTAGGTAATTTGGACGTGAACTAGTGTTTTTGCTATGCTTTGGAAAAGTGAAAATAATGAAATCATTAGGACATTTTTCATATGAGTAAAATCCATGGAGTTATTTTGTGTGTTGTGGTAGTACGAAGAGTAGAAGTTATTTGGTTATGAGATCTGGGAAGTACGTACGTTGAGCAAATTTTGAGGTCAAAATTTATATAAGGAGGGAGGAATGTAATACCCCAACTTTTTATATCAGAATTTAATAAGGGTAATTGGAAAGTAATTAGGGGTATTTGGATTAATTGGATAATTATCGGTGTATTGCCAATGACGTATTCGTAAGATTATCATTTAAGGAATTTATTGGACGATAGCGGACGAAGAGAATTCGAATTGACATGATAATTGAACTTTTTGGACGCATGTAGACGAGAGGAGTTTGAATCTGTACAAATAATTGGACTTTTCGGATGCATGCGGACGAGTGCGGATGTATGCAGACGAGAGGAGTTTGAATCTGTACAAATAATTGAACTTTTTGGATGATCGCGGACGAGGCGCGGAAGCCTTCCCTCATCCAAAAACACAATTTTGAAGGAGAGAATAATGGGTTGAACAGGTTTGGTCCGGCTCGGTTCGAAAATAATGGGATGGCTCAATTTATAGTAAAGGGGAAAAGAAAATTGGTTAAAAGGAAAATTAATGTAATTAAAATAAATATTAAGTTAATTAATTTAATTATAATGTTTAGGATAAGTAATTTAGAGGGAATTAAAATATAAAAGAAGAAATTATGAAAGGAGGGGAGGATTTAATATGGATGAAGAATTGAGATTTAAAAAGGGATGATTGATTGAACTGATTCATCCTTGAACCGATCTAGTGCCTAAAAGAGAGGAATGGCCTGGAAGAGAGAACAGGGACGAGAGAGAGGGAGGGAGAGAGAGAGAGCTAGACAGAGAAAGAAAGACGCGAGGAGGAAGAGGGAGCTCTAGCTCAGGGTGCAGATGTGCCCCAAGTTCCTATCGCCTGAGCCGTGCCCGGGGCACCTTTATTTCTAACTTTTTATTTGTTTTGTAGGTGTTTAATTTTCTATCCAATTTGGAGGAAAGCTTTATTCAATGTCACAGAGAGGATTTGGTGTATTTAGACTAGTGGATATCATGCAATCATAGAAGAAAATTAGGAGCTGTCCAAATCCGCCTAGAATCTGAGCAGTAGATGATCAAGGGCTATTTTGACAACAGAGACGGCATCGTTTCAACTTTAGTCCTTCGTATCAAATGCAGCCAACATACAGAGCTTTCCAAGTACATATTGGGTGTTTTATTTGGGTTTGGTTTACTATATCTAATATCCATTTTCAGAGACTGATTTTCAAAATTAGATTTATTGTTTTGTTATTGTTAAAGGGCTGTTTAGGTCATTTTCTAATTAGGGTTATTTTAGTCTTTTTTCCCTTTAGTGTACGAACTCTTAGGGTTTTAAAAAGCCCTCTTTTCTGCAAATGAAACCAGTTTTGAATTGAGATGATTTTTGTGTTTTGGAAAACACCTAGCCGCGTCCTCCCCCTCCCCTTAGCGCCGATTTCATCCATCACCCAAGCAAGGGCTCTCTTGAAGCTTCTCAACCTTGCAAGCCTTGGGATATTGTTTCTTCCAATCCTTATCTTCGAGGTAAGATTGTGGTGTGGAGACAAGAGAACTTTCCAACCTTTGAGAGTGTTGGTTTTCGGCCAACCCTAAAGTCGCCCCTCTCACTAGGAGGTCTGCGGACTCCATTGTATTTTCTCTTGATTCTTGAAGTTCTTTTATGTTCTTTTCTTGCTGCTTGGATAATATATGTTCTGGTGGTTAAATGCTGGTTATTTGTTGAAGAAGTATTTTGGAGATTATTGATTGAAGAGGGATATTTTCGGATCATTGTTGAAGTGCAGAATCTGCAATTTTTGCTGGATTGTTGTTACCGCTGATTATAGTATCTGTTTGAGGCCCTTACGACATTTGTCTCTGTTTGATGTCTTCTAGTGATTTGTTCAAGATTAAGTCATGGAGTTGCCTTCCAAATTTGGACGCCGTTTGGTGTTTGTAGCTCAAGTTATTCCATTTTGATTCTGTGTTGGTAAAACTGTCCTGCTGGAAACTAATTTCAGGTTGTTATTGAATTTGATATATCTCCTAATCTAGAATGCTTTTTGGGTTGGGATTTTGATACAACTTGCCTGAATGTATTAAGTTTATTTCCTCCAAAATACAGCTTTAGTTCGTGTGTATTTTTGGAGCTTGATTCAAATCCTTGCTGCTGGTTTGACTATTGTTAGCTTTCCGGGACAGATTTCTTTAAGGCTCTCCATTTGTTTCTTGGAGCCTATTAGGTGCCATTCGGCGGATGAAGATACGACAGACGGCGGGTTTGAGTGGGAAACAATTGTGAGTTAGGTCTCGGGTGGTTGAGCCGTGGGCACAGGATTGGACAAACTCCCGTGTGCTACGTTTTCCGCTTGATGTGAATCATCAGCTGCGGTAAGTTTATGGTATGGGTTTCGTGTTATTCTCTCCTAGGTGCCCTATCATTTTCTAGTGGCCGGCGATGAAGGATTGGCGATGGCAGGGGGGCTTGGCGGTTCATTCTGGACTGGCCGAAGGCCTGTGGTCCAGCTTGTAGTTCGGTTTGAACCGTTTGGTCCTGCTCTGATGGAGGGGGCAGAGTGGACGTGCATGAGGTATGGTGTTGAGCCAGAATATGGCTTACCATACCTCTCTAATGAATTAGAATGAGAAGAATGCTCTCGGGGTGAGCAATGGTCGAGAGAGAAAATAGAGATAGTGAGGCATGATATCTTCTAGAGAGAAGAAGGAGGGAAGCTGTGATGGATAGAGTGTGAGGATGAGCAGGTTGTGGTCTTGGGCTTCCTTCAGCTAACTAGATCCTCCTCTGTTAGTTGTTATTTTGATGCATGTAAGGGTAGATATTATGGATTGGTTTTGGGATGTAGGCAAATGTTAAATTGATGTTTTAAATCAACCTATTGGATGATAGTTCTCTGTTTGTTGTGATAACCTTTAGATTGTTTCTGTAATTGTGAATACATTGGATGTGTGTTCTGGGAAATCAATATTATGTTGCTGGGTTAATATTCTGTGATGTTGATGCATGAATTTGTGCACTATGTTGGTTGTGTGAGCTACAGGCTGTGAGTTATTTGGAATGTTTATATTCTGTTTATGATAAGTAATTAGTTAGAGGAAGATTTTGAGATAAAAGGGAGAATTGTGTTTTTGGATAGCATCTCCTGCTTAGTTTATAAAATGGAATAAATCTTGGAATTACGCTCTGACTGTTGGATTGCTAAAGTTAAGTGGAATGTTGAGTTGTGGACTATATTATCTGCTCCGTTATGGATTTTAGTTGGAAGTTATGTTATATTGTTGGAATCGAATCCCTGATGTTCTGTGAATTGCAGTCAATCATGGTCAGTACAGATTGTAATGTTGCAATTTACCATCGATCGTCCATTAGAAGGTGATCGAGTGGTTTTTCGAGAAAATGTACAAAGTTGATTTTTTTGGCTATTGCGGTCAATCAACTATTGGTTGGTGATCGATCGAGAATTTGAAAAGTTTTCTTACCTGCTATTCATAATCCCTAAGTGTGATGCATGTATGTTATGCCATAAACAGTTCCCAACATTGTACTGGGTATAAAGCATAATTATAAAAACAGGGGTATATCAATTCACACTTAAGCTTAAACAATCTGATTCTATCCTCTAGCATTTATTGACAATTATAAATGGATGACTCATATTTAACAGGGATCAATTTACATGCTGATTGACAAAGAGTAATTTACATGCTATTCAACAGGGACAATTTAAATGCTGGTTATCGAATAACAATTCATCTTAATTTACATGCTATCAATTTATACAGAGACCAATTACGTGCTATTGACAGGGGAAAAATCCACATACTAGTTAATAACAGTCATATATTAGTTTAACAAGGAAGATTCATGAGGTTAGGGAAATTGAAGGGTAATAAAGACTGAAATAGAAATCCAGAATCAAAATGCCAATAACCTTCCTCTCTATCCTTTGTGAACCAACACTTCACAGCAAAATAGTAGAATAACACTCCAAGCCATTTCCATTATCCATCACTCACGGTTAGCAACAATTCTCATACCATTTTCTTACCTTTCCATCATTCTTATACTCGACAGAGACTTAAATTGTTCAATAAGCAACGATCATAGCAAGCAATGTTTCAAGTAATAATCCACTTGTGACAACCCGATTTTTCATAAGCTTTTAAAAATGTGTAAAATTTAAAACTTTTGTGAGACAATTAAAAACTTCATAATCAGAGTGGTAAAACCAAGCGTCAAAATCCATTCATTACATTCATTATGAAAATTGTTTATCAAAATATAGCGGAAGCAATAATAATTTATTTAAAACATAGCCGAAGTAAAACATACTAATTAAAACATGTTAAGTAAATCATTACATTTTACAAATTACTTTACTTGTCTTTAGCCTGACCAGCCACAAGCTCTGCCCGTGTAAACCTTTCATCGACTGGTTTCTATTTTGTTCATCGTTCTTCTCGTGCATACACATGTACCTACACCACAAGTAAACTGTAAGCCCAAAAAGACATAGTAAGGAAAGGGATATGCAATATGATCATGTCTCTCTTTAGTTCACTTGAGATGGGTCCGCCCCAAATCAATCTTTTCATTACACTTCATTCATTCATTCATTACTTGTACATCGAGTTGGAAGTTGAAGGAACACGTACTAGATGGAATAGTTTGATAGGCTTCTAAACCTAAGTGGACTAGATCTGAACTACCCATCCCTCCCTTTAACCTCCCATCATTCATCATCGTTCATTGCATTTCTTCATTTATTTCATTATCCTCACTCATGCATGTGAGTACCACCCCGAGGGGCACTCCCTACTTGTTTCTATTAACATAATGCATGTTGACATAACATAGAAGAATTGACAATTAAACAACATAAGTAGCAAACAACGAATGGCAAGAATAACAGTAATGGAAATCAATGAACAGTATGAATAACAGGAATAACAAACAACAAATGGCAAGAGTAACATTAATTGAAAGCAAAACACAGAAACAAATCGAAAGCGACATATAACATGCTTGATTTTATCGAATATAACACTCAAAATATAGCAAGACGAGTAAACTATTTATTGCGAGGTATCTAAGAGAATAAACATGTTTAACAATGTTATAAAAATTTAGAAGTAGTCTTAATAAATAAAAGGAAACATAATTGATAATTAACTAATAGAAACATGCTCTAAAACCGAATAATGTGAACATACTTGAATTATAATTGCAAACTATCAAGCTAAACTAATTATACTTGTTCATCTAAAAAACACAAAATATAGACTTACTCAACAACGATAGAAAACAATGACATGCTTAATACTAAAATATAATTGAAACGTGCTAGTTAATTAAACATGCAAAGAGTTCTATTTAATTTGACATACTCGGTTTAGTTAATTACTCTAAACATGCTCATACAATTATTATTCTACTAATCTACACATTTTTGATTTACGGAAATGAAGCAAGTATTAACAGTTAATAAGCTATAGCAAATAATATTATGAATTGCACGGAAACTACAACAAGAGAATATAACTAATTGTACTAAACAGAATTTAAGGTCTCTATTCATAATTGATCATACATACATATCATTTCATCCTTCATTCCGTCATTCTATCCTACAACTTAACATCATCATTAATCATTCATTCATCACATTTCTTTATAATAAACATTAGAAATAAGAGATATCAATTCTATTTCCTAACCAGAACCAAGAAGCAACTATATTAAAACTAGATTTCAAAATACGAAACTAAACTATCTATGCATGCTTTTCCCCATTAAAGCAGAAGATAACATACTAAATAAAGCATAAGCTGGAAATCTAATCACAATTAGAAACATGTTCAATGAATTCTATATGGACATCTACTTAACGAAGTACGATTAGAAACATGCTAGACAATTTTGATATAATAAGAAACATGCTGCAAGAAACGATATCAATTAAATCTAAAACATTTATATCTCCTAACCAGAACCAAGAAAAGCAATAAGCATCACAAGGAATTTAAGCAAGTAAAAACAATTCACAAAATAGAATTTCTAACTTATGCAGTTCATAACTCATTCATGCACATCTTATCATCCTATCACTCCATTCATCATTCGTTCCATTCCTAAGTATTTCAATTCAACATTTGTAGTAGGAAATATACAAGAATTTAAACAACTCAACGAGAATCACAACCAAGAGAATACATTGCACAAAATAGTCAAGAATGCACATCAAGGAAAAGCAATAGAAGTCATACAATACTTGTGGGTAGGGCCTCCAAATGGCTAACGACTCTACCCAATCCTTACCCTCTATGATGAAGTTAAACTCTAGGACAACAATTTCCACAACAGCAGCTCCAGCTCCAGCGCTGGCAAAACCGGGGAAGATGGCAGAACACTCCACTTCTGTCTTTTAAACACCCCACTCCACTGCCCTTCTTCCTTAAACAAAACACAAACCCAACCACAGAGCATAAATCTTAACACATTTGCGGAGCAACAATTAACAGTGAGACTCTGTTACCTGAAAAATGCCCAAGAAGAGCCAAGAGCCAAAAACATCAACCAGAGGAACACCTAAGACCCGAGGAGGACACTAGAGCACCACAGCCTGCTCAATTCCTTGCTCTACTCCCTCTTTCACTACTCTAAAATTCAAACGCCCGAATACTCTCCTTCAATCTTCTGAATCCTCCCATATTTATACTCAGGCGACAAGATCAAAGGGATGAATTGCACATCCCATGATATCCGGCCATAGATCCTGATTTTTCGGCCGAAACATCGTCGTTCAAATCCTCCCTCTTATCGTCTGAAGCCACATTCTACTATCCTTCTCCACGTGTCTAGCTGTTCCTTCACGTCGATCGCTGCTCCTCTTCACCATCGTCGTTTCATCGCTGTTAGACGTCGTCAATCAGCCAAAACTGACGAACATCAATCAAATGCCACTCGCCTTGAGCTAGAGCTCCATCGATCTATCCAGTAAAACCCGACACCCGAGCTCGCATCTGCTCACTAGAAATCGAGCGCTGCCAGCTGCACTCCCAAGCTCGAGCCCCACGATTTGTCTTCCACGCGTCGTCGCCGATCGCAACGCGTCACCACCCGCGATCTCTCGATTGCTTCGATCGTTCACTCTCCCTCTCGATATCATTCTCTCTATTCCTCGATTTCTCTTCACCAAAACAACCCCCGTTTCTTGATTTCCAACCAGACCATAATAGCAGCCCGAACCGGTTCACAAGCTGAACCGGCTCACAAGCTGAACCGGCTCAGCTCCTCTTCACACCCCTAATTTCAATTCTTCAATTAATGTTCATTTTATTTATTTTAATCCCCATTATATTAATTCCTCACTTAATTTCATTAATCCCCTCATTAATTTTCTAATTTCTTTAATCCTAATTATAATCCAAAATTTTTCTTAAATTATAACCTAATGGTTACGTCCTTGGTAATACCTCAATAATGACCCAATTAATCCAAATACCCCCAATTTACTTTCCAATTATCCTTATTAAATCACGTTATGAAAAGTCAAGTTGTTACACCACTTCTCAATCCATAGTAAGCACTAGCATTAAATGGCAGGTTCGTTCAACCAAAATTCAGATTAACAATAGCATTTCATAGCAAACAATCCAATCCAAAAGTTAACAACGAACACAACCCATGATGTAGGGCCTTCTCTGACCACTACACCCATTTCTTACCTCATAATGATCCCCTCCAGAATTCCTCTCCTGATGTGCCCCAAGATTCCGTCACCTGAGCTCGAGCCAAGGGCTCCTTTGGCTTCTAACGTTTTATTTATTTTGTAGGTATTTCTTCTCTAGCTAACTTGGAGGAAAGTTATAGGATCAATTAATCAAGAGGAGTTGGCACATTTGGGCTAGTGGTGGTCTTGCAATCTTTGGAGAATATTGTGGGCTTCTCTTTTCCGCCGAGAATCTGACCTCTAGTTGTTCAAGTGCATTTTTGACAATATGGACGACTTCTTTTCAAATTTGGTCCTTCATAAAAATTATAGCCAACAACCAGAGCTTTCCAACAACATATTGGGCATTTTATTTTGTTTTTTTTTGCTATGTCATATGTCCCTTTTACAAAGTCCAAAATCCCACTCGGGATTATTGATTTTGTGTTAGTCATGTCTAATTTCTTAAGTCAGAGTTATTTTAGTCTTTTGCATTTGTTGTAAGACACTTAAGGCTTAAAGCCCTCTTTGTGGAAGGCAGAAGGGACTTTTGTTCAATTAAAAAAGAAACCTAGTGTTTCCTTAGAGGAGAAAACCGCGGCACCGCCCCTCCATCGCCAAATCATCCATAGCCTGAACTCAGTGTTCTTGAAAGCTTCTTGGCCGAGTTGGAAGGGTTTCTATCATCTCCAATACTTCTCCTTCGTGGTGTTGATTGTGGTGTGGTGATAGAAGAAGTTTTCAAACCCATGGAGAGAGCTTCCCTAACCGGTTAAGCCTTTGATAGTCGCCCCACTCACTTTAGGAGGATTTGCGAACTCCTTGGTTGTTTCTTGTTATTTCGAGTTGCTCCATCAAGGGATTCTTGATCTTTACTGCTTATTATTCATCTATTCAGAGCCCCCCATTTTCGAATGGTAATTTTATTGAATGGTACGTGTTTAGGTTCTTTTGGTTGAAGATTTATTGTTGGCCGATAAACTGTTCTGGATAATTTTCTGATCGGATCTTCAGATTGGTAACGTATAAGAGCGACTTTTTGATGTCTTTTTGAGCTGATTTTCTACAGAGCTATTATTTATATTGTTGAGCTAGAATCCTCCAAATTTTGGCGTTATTTGGACGTATGCAAGTGAAATTCTTTCCTTTTTAATTTCGAATATAAAATTTGTTCGGGTGAAACCCAAATTTCGGAGCTGTCTTGTTTCTACCATAACTTGAGTTTTCGAGTGGTTTTTGAGCTGGAATTTTGATATGTTCATTATGAGCTTGTTGTTGTGATATCCTCCAAAATTCAGATTCTGTTCACATCTGGTTTGGGAGATATTATTGATTGTAGCGAATCTGGTCAGTATTTCCAGAATCTGTTTTAGCCGATTTATCTTGGTGCTCTCATTGCAACTTGGAGCACATCATTTGGTATCAAAGTCTTGCTCACGTTTTACTGCATTATTGTGACTTTTAGTTGATTATCATGAGTACTAGAAGTGTAGCTCAGTATCATAATAATAGGGAGACGAGGAACAATCCAAGTGCACCACCCGAGGAAGTTAATGAACAAGCCGAGCCTAGTATGCGTGAAATATTTGAAATGATTCTTAAGCTTCAACAAAAAAGGGCAGCTTCCGACAATGATCATGTGAGGGGTCCTAGAACTCCAAGGCCTAGAAGAAGGCTTAGTACGTCTATTGATTCACGAGGTCATGATGCTAGTGTATTTGGTGAAGAGTGGGAGGAGTCCGATGATAGAGATTCACTTAGCCCGAGAAGGGGTCTGAATAGCAAGCATGACATGAGGCACGTTAAGGTCTCTATTCCACCGTTTAAAGGCTCTAGCAATGGTGGTGACTTTCTAGAATGGGTTGAGAAGGTAGATCGGATTTTCGCTTTCTATGATTATTTCGAAAAGACTAAGCTCCAAATGGTGACATTAGAGCTTTCCAGTTATGCTAGTATATGGTGGGAGGACTTTAAAACACAAAGAAGGAGGGTAGGAGAAGTTGAGATCCAAAGTTGGGATGCTTTGAAAGAACTCATGAGAAGACGATTTGTTCCTCCCCACTACAAGCAAGACTTATTTCTTCAACTTCAAAATTTGAAACAAGGCTAACAATCGGTTGACAAGTATTTGACCGAGTTTGAGGTTTTAAAGATCCGTTGCAATGTGAAGGAACCAATGGAGCAAACCGTTGCTCGGTTCATAAAGGGGTTGCATAGAGAAATTGGAGACATTGTGGAATTATTACAATCCTATGAAACTCTTGATGTTGTTATACAATTGGCTTTGAGAATAGAAAGACAAAGAAAAAGAAGGCATGTCTCGGCCTTTCCAAAAAAGCAACAATCCTCCAAAGACAATTCCAAAGGTGGATAGCAAGTTTAATGCCGTGAAGCTTAATGAAGAGAAGAAAGCCTTTAATGACAATAACAAGCCGAAATCTAGAGATGTCAAGTGTTTCAAATGCTTGGGGTTTGGCCACATTGCCTCACATTGTATGAATTCAAGGGTAATGATTCTAATGGGAGAAACTAATGAAGTGGTTAGCGAAGATGAGGAAGAGGGATCTTTTACATGAAATGAAGAAATGAAGAATGATGACTCCTTGGTAGTGGCTAAAGTTAAGGAAGACAATTCTAAAGAGTCGCATAGCCTGAGTTGTTCCAACAAAACTCTTCCTATTTTAAGAACAATCGAAGAACCACTTCATGACGAGGAATGTAAAGATATCTCCTTGTCAGCCACCATTGAAAAGGAAGAAGTGTTGATCACTGAGATTGAGTTTGAGCTTGCTGATCAATTATTCAAGAAAAGTTCAGAGTTACAGAAAACTGCAGAAAAAGAAGAAGAACATAGAGAAAAGATTGTTTTGCCCAATCCGAGAGTAGACTTGGACTTCATCCACCCACCTTCACTCATTGATACTGAATTAAAGTGTGCAACATGCGAAACTCCTTTAGTGATGGCAAAACAATTAGTGTTGAAGAGGGATCAACGTGAGATTGATGCGTATGGAAATAAATCAGTGCAAAATCATTTTCCAGGGAAGCAAATTTTTCTTCACCAAAGTATAAGCCAAGAAAGGTACACTCCATGAATTTCCTTAATTGATTGGTTATTTAAAATTGGATGGTTTAGAAATAATGTTGTTATTGAATTTGTTATGGCACGGCTGGATGATAATGTTGTGGCTACTATTATTGATAACTCTTTGAATCCTGGATTTTTAATTGGAGATGATAACCTCAGCATGCCTAGTGGTTTAAAGGAAAACGAGTTGATAGGCCATCTGAATATTTGGGATGAGAATTATGTTGACTCTATTTTACTATTATCACATCGTCTTGTTTCTGATTGTTGTGGATCCAATCCTATTGAGCATGCACCCTAAGAAAGGCACATGATGTTAAATTCCTACTCACCTGGTTATTTAAAATCGGTTGGATGAGAGATTCTGTTGTGGTTAGTGCTATTTTTGAATATTGGAAGGAAAGTTTCAATATTGTGGGTGTGGAACTTTCCTATTATTATGATGGTATTTCATTTGTGGTTAACAACTTGTGGATGCCTAGTTCTGGAGATAGAAAAATTTGACCCTGGACGATTCTTAGCAGTGACCTTGTGAGCTATTCTTTTGATAGAAGAACAAATTTTAGTTTGGGGTCACCTTTGAGTTTTATTATATTTGGCACTTTCCATTCTTGTTTTTGTGATATCCTCCAAAAATTCAACTTCTGTTCACGTCTGGTTTGGGAGATATTATTGATTGTAGCAAATCTGGTCAGTATTTCCAGAATATATTTTAGCCGATTTATCTTGGTGCTCTCATTGCAACTTGGAGCACATCATCTCCTCCCACAGGTAGCAGTGCAGAACCAGGGAAACTCCAAGAATGCAGCTTTGGTTCTGCACCCTCCTTACTCAACCTTCACTTTCACGCTCACCTTGCAACACTCAAGTCTAAAGTGTTCATTCCTTTTTCTTAGTTGTTCCCTTTCTCTTTCCAGCTCTTATTACCTTTATTTCTTTTTGTCTTTTGCTTTTAAAAAATGGGAACCCAAAGTGGCCAGAGCGCCACCCCTATTGTCTACCATTCCTATATAGGTAGAGAAGATGCAAGGTTTGATAGACAATCACACACTTCAAAGGAGGAGGTCCAATCTAGCTCAACCACGTGGAAAGTGCCCTATCCATTCGAGAGAGGAGAAAAAAAAAATAAAAGAATGGCTGGTAGAATCTGTTTTCCAGTTATATATAGACTTTTTAGTCGAGTAAGCCGAGCAAACCATCGACTGCCCCATCGACTAAATACTCAATTTCGCCTCAGCTTTGTGTTTTCGGTCGGACCTTGCAAATGCGTCCTGACCGATGACACAACCACAAAATCGATGAATTTGACAAATTCAAAACCTGTTGTTTTTTTGTTGCGCATCACGTCCGCACCCTCGATCGCGTTGTGTCCAAAAACCACAAAATGTAATCTAGAATGTATTTGAGTCGAACTCTTTGACCGCATCCCGACCGCAGCATCGCCTAAAATGCCACAGCACCTATTTTCCTCTTCTCCAAACGTCATCGTTCCATTAAAAATAATTTCTTATTTTTATCCATTTTATTTTATTTAAATTACCAATTTTATTTAATTACTGCCTATTTAATTTACCCCTAATAAATCTTAACTAAATTTCTCACTTCACCACTTCTAATAATTTCCTTCCATTAAATCCTCAATACTTAACCGATTAATCGATATAATTATACCCCAATTTATTTTTTTTCTAAACTTATTTTTGAGGTAATACATTCCATAATAAGAATTCTCCAAATAATTATATTATACCCCAATTAATTTCTCAATTATCCTTACTTAATTTTGTTACAAAAAATCGGGGTATTACAGGTTCATTCCTTCAAACATTATTAGCAGGTACATTATTTTCTAGATGAACAAGTACATTGTTTCCTCCAACATTATTGCCAGATCCGTTATTTTCTAGATTAATAGGTACATAATTTCCCCGACCAATAGGTTCATCCCTTACAACATTACTGTTACGGGCATGCCCTCTTCTTCCCTTCACCATTATATTTGCCTACAAGTTAATTCTATACATTAAAACACTATTTTTAATAAAACACTATACTTAATACTTACAGTTGATGAAGCATCCCAGCGTTGAGTTTTACATTGTTGGTAGTCTACAGAAATGATTTTGCCCGGTTATGCTCTGTATCATTTGTAACATCCCGTAACCTTTTTACCTTACAAAAATTTTTGATCTTTTAAAACACTATGTGAAGGAATACCAAAGTAAAACAAAGCAGAAGTCTAAACCATATAAAACCATACAATTCACTAATTTGAAAACATTCAAAGTAAACCAACATTGATACTTCAAAACTACTTAAAACATTTGCCTCAGTTAAACATGATTTAAAACAATTGAAATACTTAGCACATTAAAAATCATTCCCTGAGCCATAACCCACCACGGTCAACATTGCCAACAGCACAAAAAGTACAACATGGCAACACCCCATCAGCTGCATCCTCAACAAGCTTTATCCAATCATTGGCTCCTTACCTACATTACAGGACTTAACTATGAGCCTAAAACTCAATAAGTGGTATAAATATAAAAAGTGCTTATGCAATGTTCTTTTAAAACACATACAGTTTTTAATGTTCATTATTCCATTACCATTACTTTTATTAATATTGGAGATGCCAACTTGACAAGGTAAAACCCACATCTCACAAAATCATTTCTATTTATTCACGTGTGTTCCATTTTCATTTAGTTCCAGTTATCCATCCAAGTGTTAGAGATGTCAACTTGATAAGGTAGAGCGGTTTATGCACAAGGCGACCATCCCATGGCATACACCTAGGCGACTAACTCAAGAACACACATTTCTATACACCTATTTACGTTTATTCATTTTGTTCCAATTACTTATCTTTGGTTTCGGTGTCATACTTAACCGACCGGATCACAAACATAGTTATTTACTTATCTTTGATTTTTGTGTGGAACTTAACCAATCGGACTACAAAAATAGCTATTTACTTATTTTTGGTTTCTATGAAAGACTTAACCAACAAGACCACAAAAATGACTATTTACGTTTATTTCATTTAATTCAGTTAACTTTGCATTTTCGTGTACTTTAGGAAAACAATGATGCAAGCATACAATTCTATCTACCAGATCCTTAAAACATTATCTATTCTTAACTAAGAAACTGAACTTAAATCTAATGAAAATACAATTCACACCAAACAATCAACAATACATCCTCGATCAACATTTATCACAACCTCTATGTCTAGTAATTGCAAGCATCAAACAAACCCTAATTTCTGTGATGTAAGTCCTTTAGGACAAAACACATGCAATACCACTTACCTAGAGTCCTTAGCTTTAGCTTTAAAGAGTAGCACTTAAAGTTTCTTCTTCTCAATACCTATTCATTAGTAAACAATAGGTTATCAAACTAAGTGAAATGGGCGTCCTAGACTAATACCATTTAATAACCAACTTAACGGTTTTAATCTTTACTTGATATTTCCTAAATTATTTCTTATTATCCGAAAACCACAACTCAAACATGGCATAAACCACACCATGGCATTATCCCCACAACACAGGTTGCATACAAGCCAACATAAAACCCATTACGTAACGTATAGTGATAACAATTCCAACAACCACAGTTTCATACAAGCAGCACATATCCTTACAGAGAGCATGAAAATCAAAACATTCTTCAATGTCCAATAAAATAACAACTTAACCAACAAAATATAATTTCCAACCTAATATTGTATTCCAATTCACCAGTGACCAACAAATAGAACCAACTCCAAATAGCATAATAATAACCAAGATTATTAACTAAACATTGGAATTCCGTTGTGATGTGCCCCAAAATTGCAAGAAGACAACACTAGGGCAATCTATAATCGGCAATACTTAAATCTGTCCACTCTCAATACAACAACAATAACTTCCAATGTCTACAGCTAATAAGTCCCAAATTTGGAGGGGAATGAAATAACCAAAGAAGGAAGGGGACCTCCAAATGTCACGCTCAAAAGCATTGCGAAACAAAAGGTATGGATGAAATATGTATTTGCCCTAAAACATATTCTGCAGAGACAATTCTTGCGACCTCCAATGAAATGTCCATAAAATAAAAAATTTAAATCCAAATGGCGTCAAAATTGTACCAATATCTTTGTATTCCAGAGTAGTTTACGTCCTTAAAATTTCTGAACCAAATTCGTCAAAATCATAGACTTATAAACAAAACAAATCCTTGCTCGGAAATAGGACTGCAGAAAAATAGATTGCAAACTTTCAACAAATCGAGCACATATCCAATATTTTGATTTCAAACATAACAAAATCCATCCAATACGTCAACGAACAATCAAGAACAACAAAATCCAGAGATTTTCTCAATAAATAGCTCAATAAACAGGGAAAAGAAAACAGCAAACGAACAAGGTTTGCAACACCCCAAAGTTCTGAGATGCGCGACTAGTTCGGACCTCTCAAAGAAAGGTTACTCCTTTGCCACTGACATTCCCCTAAAGAAATACTGGAAGAACTAGCGAGAACCCCCTCTCCAAGATTGAGCAAGAAACGGAGAGAGGAGGAGCTTTGGTGTTGGAATTGTGGTGAAGCAAGAACCGAGCACCGGGTTGGTTTGGAGAGAACTCCTCACACGATTTTGCAGCAGCAAGCTTAGGGTTTCAAATATGAAATTAGGGTTCAATTAGAGAGGAATAAATACCGCTCTTGTTAGCTTCGGCCAATATAAGCTCCTTCAAGCAGGGACAATGTGAATCTAGCCGATTAGGTTTGCATGGCTCTATGTGAAAACATATTGAGTAACGTCCTCTTCTCCAAGCAAGACTACTTTTCGCAATATCCATTAATGTAACATTTCCTGCAAAATAATTGCTAATTAATTAAACACCGAACCTCATGGAAAAATGGTTGTATTGTAGGGTTTTCGGGGCACATCATCCTCCTTGGGTGATTGAGGATTTCACCTCAAATCCATGGCTTAGCCCACTCTTCCTTTTTTTTTTACTTCATCAAGAACTCCTTACACCCTTGTTTGGAAGCTTGAGCATGAATCCAATTCCATTTTTCTTTGTGTTTTTGTTTCCATCAACCCAACAAAACACCCTGAAGCACAAAATTGTACTAGGTAGAAATTAGGAGTTGGCTGTAGTTGGTACAATTTCGACAGCAATAAAAATTCTCTAATTGGTGGACTTTAGGCTTGATTTTTGGACAGTTCATCACCATATAAGTTAAAAACAAGCCCTCAAAATTTCAAGGCTAAACTCCAAGTGAATAAAAGTTATGATAGAAACATTAAAACCTATTCGGATTGGTAAGGCTGATTTCTCGGAATGGCAATTTTCAAAGTGAACTTGTAATAGCCATATCTAGGACAATTTAACAAATTTTTTGCATGAAATTTGGACAGCATATATATTTATGAGTGAGGAAACTCTCTGCCAAAATTCACAATTAAAATTGTTCCGACAAAGAAGTTACGCTGAAGGAAACCCACTACCCGAAATGGTACAAGCAAAATTACAATTTTGGATACTATCTTGAAATTGGCACACCATCAACAATCCACATGGAAATAAGCTCAAATTTAACACATGTTGTATCAATCCCATAAAGAACAAGATCCCAAAATATCTAGAGCAAAACTCGCAATAAAAATAGAAAATTAAAAAAATATACCAACGGTTTCATCTTTCCATAATCCGAGAATAAATTTATGTATGTGCCTCCCGGAATAACTCTTTCATAGGTTCACCAACATATCGTCCACCCGAATCAAATGGGAAGCATTTGTTGACATCATGAGTCAAATCATTCATATTAGAGTGTCCATAAAAAAGAATAATAAGAAAGTCTCCAATGGCCATATCAAGATAGTTTATCCTTCCTTGTCGGTCATTAAGGCTTTGTTCCCATGCACTTTCTTCACGCTTGTGAGACCAAAAGAAAAATTTCCACCAAATCTCACATATATTCTTTTCTCCAAAGTAGCGAGTTAGGTCCCTACCTTGAACTACAATTACCGTGGGTTTTAGGAGTCCGCTCATTAGTACACGAGCATTGCCATCTTTCAAGAAAACATCTTCAATGGAATCATACCCATCCTTGAACTTTGTAGTACATAAATCATTCCAAGGACTAGAGCCTTTATCATCACTATGCAGCCCTTTAATCCAACAAAATCCAAAAAGCTTAGCATTCAAGTCAGACAATAGGGAGTACCTTGGTTTTGGTGTGTGGTCAATAATGTTGTCTTCCTCTTTTGCATTTTAAGAATTTAAGAAATGCTTCAAAGACATCCTTCCACCGTAATATCCTTTTATTGGGTTTTTCTTCACTCTCAAAGTTTGCAAGCACTAGAGTCTCCCTTTTTATACATATCTCCAAGGGTACTCGGCATTTGTAATTGGAAAATGCAACAATTTCTTGTTTAGCCCTTATGATATCTTTCTCACAATTGAGCCGACATAACTCATAGAAATTAGGGTCTTCCATGGTCTCCAAATCGCAATTTTCAACTATATCCATTGAAAACTTAGTGAACCAACTTTCTTCACTAATGATCATGGAGCAATTTTTATTCTGGCTCAAGCATCAAATGTGACAAGTTTGCCCCCTTTGAAATTTTTCTTCTCAGGTGTGGAGATCTAGAGCCTTGTGAAGCACCACATGGGAAATTTCCTTTGAGCATAAAACACTTCTTCATATTTCTTTTCTCCCTCATTAGTTGCTACCATTAAACTAGCCACACTCTCTATATTTTCATTTTCAAGAATTTCTTCTTGCCAATTTCTCATCTATTTGGGAACAAACTTCCTTTTGGAAAGTTATAGACTCAGAATTCGTGGTAAATAGTGGACCTTCTTGTGGAAAGATGATTTCTTCTTCTTCGTTAATTGCTACCAAGGAGTTATCATTCTTCTTTTCTTCAACCCACACATGTTCTTCTGATCAATTGGTTGCATAGGTTGAGAGTTTGCAAACTTTATTGAAGCTGAGAGTCTGTCAAGTTGTTGAGCTATATGTTGCAAAGAGTCCTTGATGTCCAACACTTGGGTTTGCTGCCTTTTTTAAACTCTTTTCTTGGATTTGTTTGGTTGTGGAGAAGAAGAGACTACCTTCGTAAGCTTCGGAGCATATTTTTTTCTCAAAATTATCTTCATTAATTTCCACAACTTTATAGCGTCTTCGCTGCATTCTGTTCTCTGATGATTTATTCTTTTCCACCAAAGGGAAGCTTTTCCTTTAACTCTCAAAGAAGCTATGTTAACTTTTCCCGGTCTGAAAATTCATGAGTTGAAAAAAATTCTTCCAACTCCTCTTCCCAATCTAAATAGTCTTCGATCCATTCTGAACCACTGAACGTAGGAATAGAAGCTACAAACTCTTCTTCTGTTGTAAGGTAACTTCTTGAAAATGTTTCGCCTCTGGTCATCTTTAAGAATGGTAAATTTCCTTAAATAATCAGAGTATAAAAATAGGAGCAAGACTCTGATACCAAATAAAGTGTCCCAAAATTGCAAGAAGACAACAGTAGGGCAATCTACAATCGGCAATACTTAAATCTGTCCACTCTCAATGCAACAACAATAACTTCTAATATCTATAGCGAATAAGTCCCAAATTTGGAGGAGAATGAAATAACCAAAGAAGGAATGGGACCTACAAATTTCACACTCAAAAGCATTGCGAAACAAAAGTTATGGACGAAGTATGTATTTGCCCTAAAACATATTCTGCAAAGACAAATCTGGCAACCTCCAATGAAACGTCCATAAAATTAAAAATTTAAATCCAAATGGTGTCAAAATTGTACCAATATCTTCGTATTCCAGAGTAGTTTACGTCCTTAAAATTATAGAACCAAATTCATAAAAATCAAAGACTTATAAACGAAACAAATCCTTGCTCGGAAATAGGACTATAGAAAAACATATTGCAAACCTTCAACAAATCGAGCACATGTCCAATATTTAGATTCCAAACACAACAAAATCCATCCAATACTTCAAAGAACAATCAGGAAGAACCAAATCCAGAGATTTGCTCAATAAATAGCTCAATAAACAGGGAAAATAAAATAGCAAACGAACAAGGTCCGCAACACCCCAAACTTCCGAGATGCACGACTAGTTCGGACCTCTCAAAGAAAGGCCACTCCTTCTTGGCTTTTGCTCGGTCTTCTAGCTTTACATGCCACTGAAATTCCCCTGAAGAAATGCTAGAAGAACTAGCTAGAACCGCCTCTCCAAGATCGAGCAAGAAACGGAGAGAGGAGGAGCTTTGGTGTTAGAATTGCGGTGAAGCAAGAACCGAGCACCGGGCTGGTTTGGAGAGAACTCCTCACATGATTATACAGTAGCAAGCTTAGGGTTTCAAATCTGAAATTAGGGTTCAATTAGAGAGGACTAAATACCTCTCTTGTTAGCTTCGGCCAATATAAGCTCCTTCAAGCCGGGATGATGTGAATCTAGCCGATTAGGTTTGCATGGCTCAATGTGTAAACATATTGAGTAACGTCCTCTTCTCCAAGCAAGACTACTTTTCGCAATATCCATTAATGTAACATTTCCTACAAAATAATAGCTAATTAATAAAAACCGAACATCATGGCAAAAAGGTTGCATTATAGGGTTTTTGGGACACATCACATTGACAACAAATCTTTTTTAATTTGTCGAGTGCAATTCAACCAATTACATGTTGATAACAGAGTAGTTTCAAATCTAACACTCACATTCTTTCATGGAAGCTCACAGCAATAACACAAGCATTATAGACAATCACTGAAGAAAAGTAACAATTCATGCATACTGTGCAATAACCAAAACTGAAAAACAACTATTACCTCCAAATTTCTTCACAAATTCCTATTGAGTTCCTCTTCTTTAACACACCCAAAACATGAAGAATCCAATACACAAAAAGCTTAAACTCCTCCTTTCCTCACTATTCTTCTTTCTTCCAGAAACCCACTGTCACTTTCAGACTTCTCACTCACGACTCTTTGAAACCTTCTCTATATCCTTCTCTCAATTTCTCAAAGAAACACTCTCGGTCACCCTCTCTGTCTACTACCCTCTTTCTCTCTCAAAAACTCACAGCCAATAGTTCTCTCTCTCTCTCTCCAAATACTCCAGAAGCACTCAGCCATTTTCCTTCTCTATGAAACTCTCGTTCCTCTCATCTCTATTTGTAGACAATCCACAATGTAATACCTTGATTTTTTATATCATAATTTAATAAGGATAATTGGATAGTAATTAGAGGTATTTGGATTAATTGGATAATTATCGGGGTATTAAAAAGGACGTATTTGTTAAATAATAATTTATGAAAATTTATCATATGAAAATAAGAATTAACAAAGGGAGAAATATGAGTCAAACTGGGTTGGTTCTGCTCGATCCAAAAATTTAGTGGCTCAATTGAGGAATTAAAATAAATGGTAATTTAATGGATTAAATTAAAATGTTAGAAAAATAATAGGGAAAGATTAAATTGAAATGGGATTAAAACAAAATAGAAAGGAGGGATTAATTGGTCATGTGGGGAGCTGAACCGGTTCACATTGAATCGGTTCTGTCTGCTGGGTTCGGCTGGAAATGAAAAGGAGGAATTCTTATTTGGCCCCTAGCTATGAGAGCTGGGCAAAGGAAAATGACAGGCGAAGGTTTTGGCTTGGACGGGGGAGCTCCTTCGTGGTCTGTGCGTCATCTGGCGAACGGCGAACTGCTAGCATCGAGCAATTTTGGATTGTGGCTCGCGGGTCTGGTCGAGGCAGCTGCGGGCGTCAATGTTCTGCCAATTTTGGATGTCTGGTGATGCACGACGACGACAATGGATGGCGACAACAAGGGTCGGTAATGGTGAGGCAGCAATTGCCGGCCTCAGGTTGATGGCTAGAGCTGGTAGTTCTGGTGATGCAGCTGGCTAGGAATTACGGTTCGGCCTAAACTAGTCCTTCCTCTAGTTCTTCCTCTACTGGTGTCAGCAACTGAGACACTCGTGAGGAGTGGTGCATTGGCATGGCATGGCCTTGGGACATCGACAGATGTTTGTGGCAGAGGCAGGTTAAAGGGAGGCTCTCTGGTGAAAGGGAGAAGGATTTTCAGTGAAGGGGGAAGGCTGGAGAATCAAGCTCTCAAGTGAGCTTTTGCATGAGGAAATACTCTCTGGATAGTTAAGTCGCTGCTCGCCTCGGGTCTTCAGAGTAATTAAAGATGGCAGTGAGCAATTGATGAGGAGGCAAATGAGGTAGAACGTGAAGGTTGGAGCTCTTGGAAGCTCTTGGGTCTCCTGGAATATTCAGGTAAGGTGGTCTCCTCCATAGTTTTTATGGATTAAAGATGAGGATAAAGTATTTGGGTTAGACTTTGTTGGTGGATAATGCTTTCTGTTGATGTTGGAATGCTATTTGGTGATTGTGTAGTTGTTGGCTTTGTGAAGGATAGTCAAATACGTGCTTTGTTGTTAGGGTTATTAATTTGAAGCATATTATTGGATGTAGGAAAATGATAAATTGTTGTTCTGAACCAACTTGTTGGGTGATAGAATTGAATATATGTATGAAGTGCTCCGTTGATTCAAATGATATTGAGTTGGATTATGAAATGCTATAATGTGATTAATGATAAACATTATTGAATTGTGAAGGTACCAAAAAGAAAAGAAGGATAAAGATTTAGTACGAATGCACAATAAAGTATCAAGGTAAGGATTGGGTAGAGTCTTGGCCGTCAAAGCTCTACCCACAACTAGTGTGCCTGTGTTCTATGTTAAATCTCCTGTAATTTCCTTTATTGAAAACTTATGTTCTGAATGATAGAGAAATGATAGTATTACTGATGCTTAGAACTATAATATGAACTCACGAACTAAACTGATGAGATGATAGGCTACGAATAAATTAATTGAGTACCACTTCATGAATAACTATTCTATTTTTATTTAAATGTCTTGCACATTACCTTGTTCATTACTGTAGTAGACTAATCCATAATGCTATTAATCCCCTGTATTAATTAGAAGTTATAATTTCTTTAAATGAGCATGCATAGTTAATCTAGTTTATTATCCTGTAACTGTAAACCAAGCTGTTAACTATAACTGAATCATGCTTTAATTCTTTATGTACACTTGTTTAGGATCAATTCATGGCATTAAACCCTAACTATTTATGAAGCATGTTTCTGTAAGCTATTTATTAAACATGTTTCCATAAGCCATTTACTAAACATGTTTCCATGTGCTAATTACTGAGCATGTTTCCATAGCTATTTACCAAGCATGTTTCCGTTACCAAATTACTGACCATGTGTCTATAGTTATGTCTTAAGCATGTCTCTGTTTAATTCCATGTCTATGCCATTGTACCATTGTTGAGCATGTTTAGTTCGTTCAAATACCTCGCAATTAATAGCATGTTCACTTTACTATCTCTTTTATTGCTATGTTCTGAAATTCAAGCATATTATTCCCTATTTTAATTCATTGCTATAATTGTTCGTTTTAATTACTATCATTCCTTTACATGCGTGGTTCAATTACAGTTAATTTTTTTAAATTATTTTTATTCATTTATATACACTGTTCTATTATTTTTACTTCCTTTATATGCGCTATTCAATTATTGTCATATTTGTTATATACTGTATCAACATGCATCATGATGATAGAAATTGTTGGGGTGGTGCTCATATGCGTTATGTGAGGAAAATGTTAAACGAATGAAAGAATGAATGATGGGGAGTTGAGGGGCGGATAAGTAGTTCGGATCTAGCCTGGTAGCTTAGCTACACCCCTGCACCTAATTGGGAACAAGACTGCTACACACAAGAGGTTAGAAGTCAATCAAACTATACCATCCCATAAGGGTCCTCCAGTCTTCCACTCGATGTACGAGTAATGAACAAACAAACATAAAGAAAAGATTGGTTTAGGGCGATACTCATTCCAAAAAGAAATAAAGAGAGGCATAAAACATACTGCATAATCTCATTTCTTGCTAAGTCTTTGGGTTTACAGTTTACTTGTGGTATAGGTACACGTACGAGAAAATGACGAACATGTGAAGGAGCAGTTGACAAAGGATTTGCATGGGCAGGACTTGTGGGTGGTTAGGCTAAGGAAAGTAAGAGAGAAAAGAGTTTTATAAATGTAAAGTAATAATTTAGTTATTGTCTTTTTAAAATGAACGAGTTACGCTTCCGCTATATTTCTAGAAAGTATTTTGTAAGTGTAGTTTTCCACCGCTTAAATGATTTTCAAGTAACGAGTTTTAAGTAAGATGTTTTAATGATCTGGTTTTTAAGAAAAGGACTCTGATTCTAATTTAAGAAGATTTTAATAAAGATTTTAGTCATTTTATAAAAGTTTTAAATTTAACGCATTTTTAAAGTAAAGAAAAATTCGGGTCCTCACAGTTGGTATCAAAGCGAGTGTGTTTTAAAAACAGTTCTGTAGCCTGCCTACTAGCACAATCTTCGACGTGGAAATACTCCATCAACTGTAAGTACTCTAATAGAATTGTCTTAAGCATTTTCCTGAGTTAAGCATTTTAAATGTAACTGAAAGAATATCATGGTTAGATGATGAGATGTAGATAGTGTTCTCATTGAAGATAAAGAGATAACTTTATGCTATAGTGTATTGATGTATGTAATAGAGGATAGAGAATACTAAAACTGCTTGGGATTTTATGTAAGATATATGAAATATAGCTTTAGGGGAGTGTAAAAACAAGAAAGACTCAGCCCAAATTTTTTTAAATTGGAAGGAGAAGATAACTAAAAGAAAAATCCTGCATAAACTAGACCAACTAAATAATGACACGAGGTCGCCTAAGTTACAAGGAAGAATAGTAAGGACTAAGGACTATGCCGAATTAGGAGGATGATAGTCTTAATGAATGGAACGGTAGTCCCGAAACTTGGAGAGGTTTATAAGAACGAAGGAATAAAACAAAGATAAAAACAAAAATGTAGAAGATAAAAGATAAAAGAAAAACAAAAGAGAAACTACATACATGTATTTTATTGTGGATCTAGGTGGTGCCAGGGGATAAATTTGGACAGAGGAGGACATGGTTGCACATGCGGAGATAGGAGGTAGTAGGATAAGAGAAGCAGAGAATGGTAGCATGTGTCATGTCTTTGTTGGTTAAGAATATGAGATCTTGGCGGGATCCCATTGGGGATAGCCAAGGATGTAGCTGTGACAACTTAGAAAAAATTCAATAGATTTTTTATAACAAATAATTTAATCACGATGGGTACGAAGGGGTTAGTAATATTTGCTCAGCTACGGCAGGAAGTGTCGGGAACTTAGGACGTGGCTTACTCTGGAGTGGTATAAGAAGTTCTTGACATCGAAGAAGTAAAGGAATCAAATTTCGAAACGGAATGATTCTGTCATAAGTTTTCAGCCACATGCAAGGGACGAAGCAGACACAGATACAGATAAGGATACATAAACGAGTACGAAAACGGAAATGGAAAAAGAAACGGAGATGGATACGAAAATAAAAATAGATACAGATAAAGATATGGAGACGGAAATGGAGATGGATAAGGAAACAGAAATAGAGACAGATACGAATACAGATACGGCTACAGAAACGAAAATGGATCCAGATATGGATACGGAAATGGAAACAGAAATGAATTTCCAGAAACGAAATTCTAGAAATGGATACGGATACAGATATAGATACAAAAATGGAAACAGAAATAGAAATGGAAAGGAACATGGCTACGGGAATAGATACAGAAATGGAAATTGAAACAAAAACAAATATGGATACGGATATGGATACGGATACGGAAACAGGAACAGATACAGAAATGAAAACTAAAATAGAAACGATATGGAAATGGATACGAATACGGGAACGGATACAAACACGGAGACAGATACGGATACGGACACAGAGACGGACACTGAAACAGATAGAGAAACGGATACGGATATGGATACAGAAATATAAATGAAAACAAAAACGGAAACAAAAATGGGTACAAATATAGAAAGGGAAACGAGACTGATTAAGGATCGAATCTTGAAATGAAATGATTTTATTGAGAGATTACAGCTACATGAATGGAATGAAGCAAGCACATTTGGTAAAATTAAGACGACTTTTGATGATGAAGATCAGAATGTAAAGGGTAAGCAGGCGCGAAATGAGTCAAATACTACTTTGGTTAAAGTTTCTCATGTTGGATCATGCGCTAATTGTAAGATTGGACATTTGGTCAAAAACTGTCCAATGTTGGGAAGAAAACCAACAAAAGTTGTAGCAAAGTGACCCTGGCCCTTGTAAATATAAGTGAAAAGTGTGTTCGTAGGGTCGTTTGAGTGTATGTTGTGATGCATAGTGTCAGCAAATTATGTTACTATATCAAACTTTGGATCAATAATTGGTGTTTGGAACCATTAAGAATGTAGTGCAAGAGTTATTTACGCAAAATATAATTGTGATTTGATTGTTGAGATAAGGAGAGTGTTTACGTTGAGCAAATTTCAAGGACGAAATTTATATAAGGAGGGAGGAATGTAATACCTCGACTTTTTATATCAGAATTTAATAAGGATAATTGGAAAGTAATTAGGGGTATTTGGATTAATTGGATAATTATAATTTATGGAAATTTATCGAATGAAAATAAGAATTAACAAAGGGAGAAATATGGATCGAACCTGGTTGGTTCGGCTCGGTTCGAAAATGTAGTGGCTCGGTTGAGGAATTAAAATAAATGGTAATTTAATGAATTAAATTAAAATGTAAGAAAAATAATAGGGAAAGATTAAATTAAAATGGGATTAAAATAAAATAGAAATGAGGGAATAATTGGTGATGTAGGGAGCTGAACCAGTTCACACTGAACCGATTCTGTCTATTGGGCTCGGCTGGAAATCGAAAGGAGGAATTCTCATTTTACCCCTAGCCATTCACGAAGAGAAAGAACAAAGGCGAGGGACAAGAGAAACGACGGAGAAGCAATGAGAGATGCGTGAAGGAGAAAGATAGGCGAAGGCTTGGGCTTGGCTTGGGGAGCTCCTTCGTGGTCTCGTCGTTTGGCGAATGGCGAGCTGCTGGCATCGAGCGATTTCGGGTTGTGGCTCGTGATTCTGGTTGGGGCAGCATCAGAGGTCGAAGTTCTGCCGATTGTGGGTGTTTGGTGATGCACGGTGACGATGATGGATGGCGATGGCAAGGGTCGGCAATGGTGAGGCAGCGATTACCGGCCTCGTGTCGATGGCTGGAGCTGGCGGTTAGGGTGATGCAGCTGGGTCTGAATTACGGTTCGGCCCATAAGGGTCCTTCCTCCGGTTCTTGCTCTGCTGGTGTTGACAACTCGGACATGCGTGAGGAGAGGTGCAGTGGCAAGGCATGGCCTTGGTGTAACACCCTGACTTTTTCAGTTAGACAATTATCGGGGTATTACCGAGAACGTTCTAGAACGTTAAGTCTAAAGGTATTTCCATAACGTTTTTCCCATTTACTCGATGTAATTAGATGAAGGGGTGATTAGGATATGACATTGCGTAATGATACGTGTTATTTTATGATGTGTATTTAAGGGAAAAGTGTTATGGCGTAGGAGCTAAGTGAGAAAATGTGAGGAAATATTGTCCAGCGCGTTTCCGAACGCTTGCGGATAACACTGCGAACGAGTTGTCTCGTCCTCAAACATATTGGACACACGAGGAATGGGTTGGGATGACTCAGGACGTGATTTTGCGTCACACTGCACTATGTCGTGGAAATTTGGACGACTTCGGATGACTTCGGATGTGGAGTAGCCTTATCCATTTTGCCTCTATCCTATTTATGGATACTTTCGGACGCCTGCAGACGCTAACTGCCGACACAATAACGCGTTTGAATGTCAGCTGCGGACAGTACGGACAAGATGGGGATGCCTTTTCCCCTCCGAAGACACAATTTAGCCGGTGAGATTTTACACATGCGGATGAATGCAGACAAGACCAATGCATCCGCACTCGTCCGAAATAAGATAGTTTAGTGTAAAATTAGGGATTTAAAATCTGGCTTCTTGTCCTTTAGTCATTAATTGACAACAAGAATCAACCCTCGCCCTCCCTGGATGACGAAGTCGCCATCCCTATGCCATAGACGACCTCCCCCATGCCTGGAAGCCATCCGCTCCCTCTCCCTATGTCTACAATGTGTTCCCTCCATCCAGGTAATGCCATCTCTCTCCCTCCTCTGCCATTCCGTCTTCATTCCCTGCGGAAGCTCTCTTCCCCTGCGAGAGCTTCTCTGCTTCTGAGAGTGTGTGAGTTGTAAAAGAGCTATTGTGGGTTTAGTGTGTGGAGTGAGTGCTATGTGAGTGTTAGTGGGAGCTCTGGAAACTGGAGCTACTCCCTGCTAGAACCATGATCTATAGAGTGGTTTCCCAGTTAGAGTTCTTCACTTAGGTAAGGAAATATGGGGTGTCTTGGCCAGAGGAGGCCCTACACCACAAGTAGAGTGCGTGAGTGGTAAGATTGATGTTCTGTAGTGTTTTCCTTGAGTAAATTACTGTTATTTCCTTGGTTGTAGTTCTGAGATTTCTTTACTGGTTGATATTTCCATTGTTGTTATTGTTTCCTTGTTGCTCGTTACTTTCCTTGTTGATAGTGTAGATTAGTTTTATGGTTAGTTCTGTGAATTAAATGTCTTGCTTGGATGAAGATGTGATGAATGTTAAGGCTTAAAGGTGATGAATGTCAATGTGTGAATGATGAATTCTTGCTGTCTAGCTATTTGATGTTAGTTCAATCCTTCTGTCAACTATTTAAATATTTATGTAGTAAGCCCCTTATGCATATAGTACTCTATTGCCTTATTTCCTAAATCTCAGCATGTTTATCTAACTAATCAATTTACTTAACTGTTAATCAATTCAATAGGTTAATTAATTTAAGTATGTTAATTCTTACCTAAGCTTATTAACTAAGTTAATTAGAATGATCAACCTAGCAACAATTGAGCATGTAAAACATCTAGTTGAGTGTGTTTAAGTTGCATGATTCTGTCTTGATGCATGACAATTAATTAGAGTAGCTAACTAACTAGAATGATTAACTAAAAAAGCATGTTAATTAACTAACTTAACTAGAATAATTAGCATGCAATTAGTATGTTTAATTATCATGTTTAATTAACTAACTAGAATAAAAGCATCTAGCATAATAATCGAAGCCTTTACGTGAGCATGTTAATTAACTAGGACAACAATTCGATTAACTAGCTAGCATGTTTAATTAACCAACTAAAATAACTAGTAGTATAATTGTTACTTAACTAGAATGAATTGATTAACCTAAACGTGAACATGTAAATAAGTAGAGTAACCAACTAGTAATTTAACTAAATTTGAGCATGTAAATAATAAGAATAATAACTTATTGGCATGTTAATTAACTAAGATTAGCATGCTTAGTCAATTAACCACAAAAGCATGTTTAATTATCTAGGGTCATAAAAGCATGTAAATAATAATAGTTTAATTAACTAACGAAATAGCATGTATATTAAAATATTAAAAGCATGTTTAATAAATTAGCTATGCATGTTTAATCCATTAAACTATTAAAAGCAAGTTCAGAGAATCATAATAAATGCATGTTTAATTATAATACTTTCTTGAGCATGTAAATTGACTAGGATAATCACTTATAGTCTTGAGCATGTAAGATAACTAAACTAACAATTATTAATTGTACTTAAGTATGTTAAGGAACTTAGATAATAATGGTAGCATGTGAATTAAATTATGTTAATATCTCCAGGAGCATGTAAATTGACTAATAAATAGCATGTTTGATTTGCGACACTCGAGCATGTTAACTAATTTGAATAAGTAATTATTTAGACATTGAGCGTGTAATCAATTAGAATAAGAAATTACAAACTTACAAGCATGTTTCCGTTATTCATTGTCTGAAGCATGCTTCCATTTGAACTACTCATTGTAAACATGCTTAGTTTAATCTTACTAAGTGACTGAGCATGTTTAGTTTAACGAGCATGTTTAGTTCATTGTCATTTTGCTGTTTAAATTTCATATTCTACTTGTTTTCTGTCATGCGCTTTTAATTATAATTGTTCTATGTGGTGTGCTTTCAATTATCGTTGTTTTTTTATATGCGCGATTTCAATTACAGTTGCTTTCAATTACTTTCTTTAATGCACACTTTAATTTCTGAAAACAAAGTATCATGCATCATGTTAGATTAAGAAGGTATAGTCATGCATCATGTTAATAGAAACTAATAAGGAGTGCCACCTCGGTGGGGGTGCTCACACATGCATAAGTGAGGATAAATGATGAAAATGGGTAAAAACATTAAGATAATAAAGGTTTCTGTGGTATCGGTAGCTTAGCCCGGCACAGGAACTGCAAAAGAAAATGATAGAAATGGGAGTTGTAGGGCGAATGGGTAGCAGGTGTAGTCTGCAACTAGGTGGAGCCCCTCCCTTGTAGGGTATGGGAGTTCTAGTTGTAAGTAAAAGGTTAGATCGGATCACTATTCCATTCCAGAGGAAATCTTCCAATCTCCAGCTCGAAGTACGAGTAACAAATGAACGGATTAAAGTAAAGTAATAAACGGGTAAATGGTGTAATGAAATGATTTGTTTGGGTGGGCCCCATTCCAAAAAGGACTAAAGATAAGCATATCATATTGCATTAACCTTTTTCCTTACTGGGCCCTCGGGCTTATAGTTTCTTGTGGTGTAGATATAGGTACTTGTATGCATGAATCAAATGCACGAAATTTGTAGTCAATGCGAAAGATGATAATCAGATATTAAAGCAGGGATGACGGATTTGCACGTGAAGGAGCTTGTGGTTGGCTAGGCTAAGTGAGTAAAAGAGAGAATGGTTTGTAATTAAAGTATATTTAATTGTTGAGTGTCAGTAAAGCAAAACAAAAGATTTTATAAATTATTTATGCTTTCACAATGTTTAAATAAATGATTTCATAATGCTTCCGCATTTTATTAATTGGTTTTCATAATGAGTTTAAATAAGGGTTAGTAGCGGTCCAGTTTAGCGTCGCACTCTGATATTTGTTTTAAAAGAGAAAAGATTTCAATGGTCTTAGGAAAATTACAAATTTTCACGCGTTTTAAAAGATTTACGAAAAATTGCGTTATTACAGATGGTATCAGAGCTAATTTGTTTTGCTTTATTGCGTTTTCAAACTGAGCTCTGATACATTTTGTTGAGTAAAACAGTTTTGTAAAAGTCAAACTGTAATGTAGCCTGCCTGCCAGCACAAGCCTCGACGTGAAAAATCATTCATCTACTGTAAGTATACTTTCTAATGCTTTACTAATACACGATTCCCTTATTTTATTTTGATAATGCATTGTTAGGATATAACATGGAAAGTGGAGCGAAGAGCAGAATTGAGATAATTAGTCAGGTGATGGATTACATGGAGAGACAGTTCTGACTCATTAACGATCTAGTGAAGGGAATGAGGACATCCAATGAGCAATTCGTAGAAGACTTGCTGTCACAGCCGAATGAGGAAGGAGAACCTAGCATTAGGAAGAACAAGAGACCCAAAGAGGACAGTGAGAAACATGAGGACGGGAAGCGCCTTAGAGTGGATGATGTTGCTGAGGTGAGCATGATTGCATCATCGCGAGGGAAGCCTTGCCAGTAGTGTGGCAAGTTGCACCCCGGTGTATGCTTGGTGGGGACGGGCCTGTGTTATCAATGTAAGAAGTATGGACACAGGGCCCGGCAGTGTCCCACACGACGGAGGAAGGAGTTCTTTGCCCTACACTGTGGAGACTTAAGCTAGTAAGCTTAGTGGCAATTAGGTATTTTTTTTAGATGTGTACCCCCATGTAGTTTGGAATAGTAGAGGGTGTACCTATCTTTTTGTGGATAATATATTTTGGATGTAATGGTATTAGTAAATGTAAGTGAATATTTTTGAACTGTTTGGGATTTCTATGCAGGATGTAGCTAGCTTTGGGGGAGCGTAAAAACATAGGAGACTTTGCCCAAATTTTTGGAAAATAAGTGAAAAGTGAATCCCAAGCAAAGTTAGATCAACCAAACCAAATTGCCTAGGTAACAATGAGTAGGTCAACTAGGTAGTCAACTGGAGTCGCCTAGGTTACCACGACTAGAGAGAGTCTATATTAGTTACAAGAAGGGAAGGACGCTTAGGACTAAACCGAAGAAGAAGAATAGGATTCCACTAACCGAGTAAGTGCCCACTAGTATTGACCTTTGAGGGAGAGTTAAGAAAATAAGGTTTGGAATTCATGAAGGGTAGTATGACTAACTTGGATTTGATGGTGGCTTCCGACATAAGTGGAGTACCATTGGATTAGTGTTGAAAGGATGGTGGAACTTATGTTGGACTTGGATTATGTCCTCCATCTCGGTTCGAAACCAATCAAGATGACCAAGAACTTGACTGCACAACTGTACGACAAGAGTGGATTCAATCAGTTAAGCTTCTCCTGGAACGAGTACGGAAACAAAGACTAGAGCAGAAACTAGAACGGAAACAGAAACGGAAACGAAAACGGAAACGGGAATGGAAACGGAAATAGGAACGAAAACAGAAATGGAAACAAAGTTTCCAAAATTAAATTTTGGAAATGGAAACGGGAAACGAAAATGGAAATGGAAATAGAAACAGAGATGGGAACTGGAATGGAGACAGCAATGAGAACAGATATGGGAACAAAAACTGAACACGAACAGAAACTAGTACAGATACTGAAAGAGAAGCAAGAAAAAATGCATCCAACTCAGCCAAATAGTGGTGTAGTTCATAACTCAGGAAAGCTTAGAAGGACGGATTTGATGGCGGAGAGTACATTCGAGCGTGCCAAAGTCTTAGAGTGCGAAGGACATGAGGGGTATAACCGTATAGAAGGGGTAAGTGCGACATTAGGTAGTGAATCTTTTGGTGGTAAGAAGATCATGGAGACTCTGCCTTGGTGTTGAGTCACTTGGGAATCTGTGAAAAATTTGATGTGGAACGTCAAATTTAGGGAGAAAAATGTTGCAGATTCAGGAGTTGAACGGAAACTATGAAGTATTTATTGGATTGATGCACTAATTAGATATAAGAAGGTTACCATTTTGCTCTTGATGTTGAAGAATGGCCATGTTTGGGGCAATTCTTCTTTGGAATTGATGTAATCAGAGTGGCACCGCAGAAGTGTGGTGAGTAAATACGAGGGTTGGATCGACTTTTTGGTATCAAGAGACGTGGTTGGATTAAGTCAAGCGGGTGATTTTTGTTATGAAGGGTACAAAGACAGTAGATAGTCGAGATAAAACAAAGTATTAGGACCATTAGGGGGAACTACGTCATTAAATGAGGTAGCTAAGAAGAGATTTTATGCGTAGGTTAGTGTTGGTGAAAGAATTATGCTAAGGAAAATTTCAAGGATGAAATTTATATAACGAGGGAGGTATGTAACACCCCGACTTTTTCAGTTGGACAATTATCGAGATATTACCGAGAACGTTTTAGAGCGTTAAGTCTAAAGGTATTTCCATAACGTTTTCCCCATTTACGTGATGTAATTAGACAAAAGGGTGATTAGGATATTACATTGCGTATTGGTATGTGTTATTTTATGACACATATTTAAGGGAAAAGTGTTATGAGGTAGGAGCTAAGTGAGAAAATGTGAGGAAATGTTGTCCAGGGTGTTTCCAGATGCCTGCGGATGACACTGCGGACGAGTTGTCTCATCCACAAACGCATTGCACACACGAGCAATGGGTTGGGATGACTCAAGACGTGATTCTGCGTTCTGATTGCAATATGTCGCAGAGTTTCAAACGATTGCGAACATGGAGAAGCCTCGTCAATTTTACCTCTGTATGATTTATGGACACTTTTGGACACCTGCAGATGCTACTTGTTGACGCCATAGCGCATCCAAATGTAAGCTGCGGACTGTACGAACAAGATGGGGATACCTTTTGCCTTCCGAAGCCACGATTTAGCCGGTGAGATTTTACAATTGCAGACGAATGCAGACGAGACCAGTGCATCCGTACTCGTCCGAAATAACCCAGTTCAGTGTAAAATTAGGGATTTAAAATCTGGTTTCTCGTTGTCTAGTCATTACTTGACGACAAGAATCGACCCCTCACCCTCCCTCGACGACGAAGTCGCCCTCCCTATGCCGTAGCCGACCTCCCATGCATGGAAGCCATCCCCGCCCTCTCCCTACGTGTATGATGTGTTCCCTCCATCAAGGTAAAGCCATATCTCTCCCCCTGTAATACTTTGATCTTTATATCAGAATTTAATAAGAATAAATTAGAAAGTAATTATGTGTAATTGGATTAATTGAAAAATTATTAAAGGATTAATTGACATAAATTAATTAAGAAAATAGAATTGAAAATTTTAAATTGGACCCGTAATAATTGTTAAACGATTTTTAGAATAAGTTGTGAGTTAGAAATTTGGTTGACTAATATACGATACGTACATCCGACGCATAAAGATATATATGTAATATTAATTTATGAAAGTGAGGATTTAATTAAACTATTTAAGAGGAAATTATTGGATGATTATTAGTATTAATTAAGGGGAGCATTATATAAGATAATTAAATGTAATTATAATTTAAAAGAGATAAATATGGATTAAACCGTTTGGCTTGGTCCAAAAATGTGTGCTCGGTTATTTGCTAAGAGAAGAATTTAATTAAGTTAGAATTAATTGAGATCAAAATGTTAGAGGGATTAATTGGATAGTAATTAGATATTAAGTGGAAAATTGAATTAAGGGAAATTAATTGGATTTGAGAAGAACCGGTTCAATTGATTGACTGGTTCGGTTCAGGCTTTGGTTGATCTGGTTTAGAAATTAAATAGAAGAAAAGGAGGTGATTATTTGGGTCTGTAGTTTTGGGCAAAGAAGAGAGAAGAAAGGGAGAAAGGGAGACGCAAGAGAGGGAGAAGAGGGAGATCGATGGACGTGGCGAGGGAGGACGCGATTTTCGTCCTCTCGTGCTCGAGTCGGCGGTGTCCGGCTGGCGTGCGACTGGCGATGTCGAGGAGTGTCGGGATGGCTAGGGCTTGAGTTCGCTTCTCTTTGCAGGACAGATTGATGGGGCATCAAACTTCGACGCTCTGCCATTTTCTAGTGACGGTGATGCACGGCGATGACTTATAGGGACCATTGTGTTAAAGGCAAAGGGACAGTGATCGGCTCGCGATGGATTGGCGATGACAGGGGGCTTTAGTTCGCTGAGCAGTAACTGGTTCGGCTTACGGTTAGGTTCAAACCGGTCTACAGGTCCTTGTCTGGTAACTGATGACTGGTCGACAGTGTGTGGCCCCAGGATGTGGTGTGGACGACAAGCTGCTGACAGGGGCAGCTTGTCGGGCACGCTAGAGAGCCTATGCTCTCTGCCTCGTTATTTGGCAGAGAGTGACCCTGTTTTCGGTGGGTTGCAAACTGAAGGATGAGGATTGGAGAGGAGATGGGTGACAACATGTGAAGGAATTGGTTGAGGGGTATAGTTCAAGTGTTTTGGCTTAGGCTGGTGTGTGCTCGGGTGTGAGCTATTGTTATGGTTCTTCGCAGCTTCTTCACGGGTGGTCGTGGCAGCAACTTCTCCGTGGGTGGTAAGTCCTTTGTGATTTGGTTTTTTGGCTTCCTGTGCTAATGGTTTCTTTCGGTTATTTGAGTTCTCGTGTGGTAGTGACCGATTATACAGTGACGATTATGAGGTGAGTTTGGCTCTGTCGTGTTCGGTTCTGCCGTTGGATGTTGTTTGCGGGTTGCTCCTTGTCCTTAGGTATGCTTCTGGTATGACAGCTCTTCTGTGACTTCTAAGACTTGAATTACTGTGATGATCATAAACTGTTGTCTTGGATGACAAACATGAATCTGTTGTTTAGAAATGGTAGCTAAATATGGAAGGTTGAGATATTATGCCTCGTTGCTGTGATGGTTTGGCTATTATCATAATCAGTTGTTCTGTGAAGCATGTTGTTAATCTGCAATTTGATTGCTACTGAATGGATTACTGGTCATGTTTGGATAATGTCTCTGCATTGTTGTTGGTCTGAAGCATGTTAAGTTTAATTTTTTGAATGGATTATTAACTACGTTTGGTATAAGCTGTCAAATCGGATTGGATTGAATTGAAGAGTTGTTTATAATCTCAACTATTGATGTTGAGGATTGGTGCTCTGTTGGTTGGATTTCATATTCTATATCTCGGTTACAATTTATTGGACATTGTTGTATATTTATAATATGTTACTTGGGTTCAGTGAGCTATTTATGTACTAGTTTAGTAATCTTCGATTTTGGGAAACCGTTAAGTGAGTGGGTATTAAATTGGATTAAGCAATTCCATCACCTAACGATTGAGAATTAACGTTATCAAATTATTGACAATAATGGACTGCGAAGATGAGATTAATAATTAGAGACTTTTAATAATAATTAAATGTTATTAATTATGAAGGTATTGAAAAAGAAAGGAAAGGATAACGATCAAGTGCTTAAACACGTTAAGGACTTGAGGTAAGTTGATACTTACTGTTCTTTGGTCTTCGGACCCTACATCGTGAGAATTAAGGGTTGTATGCTAAATGTTTACCGCTTTCATAGAATATTTAAGTTATTTACTGCTTTACCACAAATTGAGCTTGTTCCGTATATTGTGCTATTGTTTGATGACTGTTTACTAGATTCAGGTTCTTTTAATGATATGTTTCATAGATGAGCATGTTTAGAGATTATTTGAATAATATGATAGAATTGTATGCATTCACGAGCATTATGCTCTCATCCACGTGCCACCTAAAACGAAAAGAGAATGAAAACAGAAAACTAAAAGATAAAGGAACACATAAACAGAAAACAGAAATGCATATGGTTTTGAAAAGGAAAACAAAAGGTGGTGGAATGGATGCTCATACATACTAAGTGAATGGCGTTCTAAAAGGCCAATCACCCGAGCGAACAACTATCACTTAGCTGTTGGAATATCCATCGTGTCACTAAATAAACGTAAATGGGCGTGTAGGGGTTCGGGAGTGTAATGACGGTCCATCGATGGGGACACTGTATGATGTATCCCTTCATCGGGGTGACGGTTAACCACGTGGGCTATAGTGTTCATCATTTCTCTTGTTCTAGAAATCTCCAACGTCTAAAACAAAAGAGAGTGGTGATGGTCATGGTAGTGAGGCCATATGATGTATTCCCATGTAAGGGTGACGGATAGCTACATGACTATATGATGTATCCATTCCCTCGGTATATAGAACGAATAGGTTCCCTTCCAGAAAATGAAATTGAAAGAGAAATGGAAAACAAAAAGAGAATGGTGACGGTCATGGTAGTGAGGCCATATGATGTATCCCCATGAAGGGGTGACGGATAGCTACATGACTATATGATGTATCCATTCCCTTGGTATATAGGACGGATAGGTTTTCTTTCAAAAGTGAAATTAAATAATAACAAAAAAGAAAAGAAAATGAAATGAAATGGGTAAAGTTAAGATTAGGAAGACTAAAAAATGACGAAAATGGGTAAAGTTAAGATTAGGAAGACTAAAAAAGAAAAGAAAATGAAATGTGACATGAATACAGAAAGATAAGGAAAAGAAACGGAAACTGAAAATGAAAAGAGATTTCAAAAATGCATGCATGTTTATTTTATATTATATCACTTACTGAGCATTAGGCTCATTAGTTAAGTCTTGTGATGTAGGTATGTACGAGAAACAAGAGAAAAGATCAAAGTCAGTTGATGAATGATTTACATGGGTGGATCTTATGGCTGGCTAGACTAAAGAAGTAAACGAGAGTTTATTTGAAAAAGGGTTTGTAAATTAATTAAGGCTCTTTAAATGTTTTGTATTAATTTCGCTGTGTTTCATAAAAGAATTTATTATTTATATTTTTAGGAAAAGAATTATTACGCTGCTAAAAATATTTTAAATGATTATTATGGAAAATGATTTTAAGTAATAGATTTAACACTCGGTCTTAAAGGAAATTTCTTACTCTTATTTTACAAAAGAAACGTTTTAAATTTTACGCGTTTTTCAAAGATAATAAAAACTAGGTCGTTACACCCTTCCTTGCCATTCAGTCTTCATTCCCTGCGTGAGATCTCCTCCCCTGCGAGAGCTTCACTACCTGGGAGAGTGTGTGAGTTCTGAGAGAGCTATTGTGGTTTAAGTGTGGAGTGAGTGCTACGTGAGTGTTAGTGGGAGCTCTAGAAGCTAAAGTTGCTCCCTGCTGGAACTATGAGCCGTGGAGTGTTATCACTATTAGGGTTCTTCACATAGGTAAAGAAATAATGGTGTCTTGGCCAGAGGAGACCCTACACCACAAGTGTAGTGTTTTCCTTGAGTAAATTACTATTATTTCCTTGGCTGTAGTTCTTAGATTTCTTTACTGGTCGATATTTCCATTGTTGTTATTGTTTCCTTGTTGTTCGTTACTTTCCTTGTTGATAGTGTAGATTAGTTTTATGGTTAGCTCTGTGAATTAAATGTCTTGCTTAGATGAAGATGTCATGAATGTTAAGGCTTAAAGGTGATGAGTGTCAATGTGTGAATGATGATTTCTTGCTGTCTAGCTATTTGATTTTAGTTCAATCCTTCTGTCAACTAGTTAAATATTTCTATAGTAAGCCCCTTATGCATATAGTACTATGTTGCCTTATTTCCTAAATAGAAGCATGTTTATCTAACTAATCAATTTACATAACTGTTAATCAATTCAATAGGTTACTTAATTTAAGTATGTTGATTCTTACCTAAGCTTATTAACTAAGTTAATTAGAATGATCAACCTAGCAACAATTGAGCATGTAAAATATGAAGTTGAGTGTGTTTAAGTTGCAAGATTCTGTCTTGATGCATGACAATTAATTAGAGTAGCTAACTAACTACAATGATTAACTAAACAAGCATGTTAATTAACTAACTTAACTAGAATAATTAGCATGCAATTAGTATGTTTAATTAACTAACTAGAATAAAATCATCTAGCATAATAATCGAAGCCTTTACTTGAGCATGTTAATTATCTAGGACAACAATTCGATTAACTACCTAGCATGTTTAATTAACCAACTAGAATAACTAGTAGTATGATTGTTAATTAACTAGAATGAATTGATTAACCTAAACGTGAACATGTAAATAAGTAGAGTAACCAACTAGTAATTTAACTAAACTTGAACATGTAAATAATTAGAATAATAACTTATTGGCATGTTAGTTAACAAAGATTAGCATGCGTAGTCAATAAACCACAAAAGCATGTTTAATCATCTAGGGTCATAAAAGGATATAAATGGTAATAGTTTAATTAACTAACGAAATAGCATGTATATTAAAATATTAAAAGCATGTTTAATCCATTAAACTATTAAAAGCAAGTTCAATGAAAATAAATGCATGTTTAATTATAATACTTTCTTGAGCATGTAAATTGACTAGGATAATCATTTATAGTCTTGAGCATGTTAGATAACTAAACTAACAATTATTAATTGTACTTAAGTATGTCAAGGAAGTTAGATAATATTGGTAGCATGTGAATTAAATTATGTTAATATCTCCCGGAGCATATAAATCGACTAATAAATAGCATGTTTGATTTGCGAGACTGGAGCATGTTAACTAATTCTTATAAGTAATTATTTAGACATTGAGCGTGTAATCAAATAGAATAAGAAATTACCAACTTACAAGCATGTTTCTGTTATTCATTAGCTAAAGTATGCTTCCATTTGAACTACTCATTGTAAATATGCTTAGTTTAATCTTATTAAGTGACTGAGCATGTTTAGTTTTGTTTAGGTTAATGAGCATGTTTAGTTCATTGTCCTTTCGCTGTATAAATTTGATATTATACTTGTTTTTTGTCATGCTCTTTTAATTATAATTATTCTCTGTGCTGTGCTTTCAATTATCGCTATTTTTTTATATGCGCAATTTCAATTACAGTTGCTTTCAATTACTTTCTTTAATGCGCACTTCAATTCCTGGTAATGCTATGTTACAAAGCATCATGCATCATGTTAGGTTGAGAAGATGTAATCATGCATCATGTTAATAGAAACAAATAGGGAGTGTCACCTCGGTGGGGGTGCTCACACATGCATGAGTGAGGATAAATGACGAAAATGGATAAAAATATTAATTTAATAAAGATTTCTATGGTAGGGGTAGCTTAGCCCGACACATGAACTAGAAAAGAAAACGATAAAAACGGGAGTTGGGGGCAGATGCATAGCGAGTCTAGTCTGCAACTAGCTAGAGCCCCTCCCTTGTAGGGTACGAGAGTTCTAGTTGCAAGTAAAAGGTTCGATCCGATCACTATTCCATTCTTGAGGAAATCTTCCAATCTCCAGCTTGAAGTACGAGTAGCAAACGAACGGATTAAAGTAAATTAATAAATGGCTAAATGGCTTAATGAAAGGATTGGTTTGGGTGGCCCCCATTCCAAAAAAGGACTAAAGATAGGCATATCATATTGCATTAACCATTTTCCTTACTATGCCATCGGCCTTACAGTTACTTGTGGTGTAGGTATAGGAACTTGTATGCGTGAATAAAATGCACGAAATTTAGAGTTAATGCGAAAGATGGTAATCAGATATTAAAGTAGGGATGAAGGATTTGCAATTGAAGGAGCAGCTGGTTGGCCTGGCTAACTTAGTAAAAGAGAGAATGGTTTGTAATTAAAGTATATTTAATTGTATAGTGTCAATAAGGCAAAACAAAAGATTTTATAAATTATTTACGCTCCCGCAATGTTTTAAATAAATGATTTCATAATGCTTTCAAATTTTATTAATTGGTTTTCATCACTAGTTTAAATAAGGATTAGTAGCGATCCGGTTTAGCATCGCACTCTAATATTTGTTTTAAAAGAGAATTGATTTCAATGGTCTTAGCAAAATTTCAAATTTTCACGCGTTTTAAAGGTTTTACGAAAAATTGGGTCGTTAGACTTGGGACATCCACAAGTGTCAGCGGCTGAGGCAAGTTAAAGGGAGCCTTCCTAGTGAAAGGCTGAAGGATGTTCAGTGAAGGGGGAAGGCTGGAGAATGAAGCTCTCTGGTGAGCTTTTACGCAAGGAAATGCTCTCTGGATGGTTGAGCTGCTTCTTGCCTTGGGTCTTCAAAGGAATTACAGATGGTAGTGAGCAGTTGATGAGGAGGCAGGGGAGGCAGAACGTGAAGTTTAGAGCTCTTGGAAGCTCTCAGGCCTCCTGGAATCTTCAGATAAGGAGGTCTCCTCCATTGTTTTTATAGATTAATGATGAGGATAAAGTATTTGGGTTATACTCTGTTGGTGAATAATGCTTTATGTTGATGTTGGAATGCTATTTGGTGATTGTGTAGTTGTTGGCTTTGTGAAGGATAGTCAAATACATGTTCTGTTGTTAGGATTAATAATCAGAAGCATACTATTGGGCGTAGGAAAATGATAAATTGTTGTTCTGAACCAACTTGTTGGTTGATAGAATTGAATATATGTATGAAGTGCTCTGTTGATTCAAATGGAAATTGAGTTGGATTATGAAATGCTATAATGTGATTAATGATAAACATTATTGAATTGTGAAGGTATCGAAAAGAGAATAAGGATAAAGATTTTGTACGAATGCGCAATAAAGTTTCGAGGTAAGGATTGGATAGAGTCTTGTCCGTTAAAACCCTACCTACAAGTAGTGTGTGTGTTCTATGTTAAATTTCCTGTAATTTCCTTTACTGCAAACTTATGTTCTGAATGACAGAGAAATGATAATGTTACTGATGCTTAGAACTATGATATGAACTCACGAACTGAACTGATGAGATGATAGGCTATTAATGAATGAACCGTGTACTACTTCATGAATAACTATTCTATTTTTATTTAAATGCGTTGCACATTACCTTGTTCATTAGTGTAGTGGACTAATCCATAATGCTGTTAATCCTCTGTGCTAATTAGAAGTTGTAATTTCTTTAAATGAGCATGCATAGTTAATCTAGTTTATTATCTTGTAACTATAAACCAAGTTGTTAACCATAACATAATCATGCTTTAATTCTTAATGTACACTTTTTTAGGATCAATTCATGTCATTAAACCCTAACTATTTATTAAGCATGTTTCTATAAACTATTTATTAAGCATGTTTCCATAAGCCATTTACTAAGCATGTTTCCATGAGCTATTACTGAGCATGTTTCTGTAGCTATTTACCAAGCATGTTTCTATTAGCAAATTACTGAGCATGTGTCTATAGTTATTTTCTAAGCATGTCTCTAGTTAATTCCATGTTTATGCCATTATACCATTGTTAAGCATGTTCAGTTCGTTCAAATACCTTACAATTAATAGCATGTTCACTTTACTGTTTCTTTTATTGCTATGCTCTAAAATTCAAGTGTGTTATTTGTTGTTTTAATTTGTTGCTATAATTGTTCGTGTTAATTACTGTCATTCATTTATATGCGCGGTTCAATTATAGTTAATTGTTTTAAATCAACGTCATTCATTTATATACACTGTTCTATTATTGTTACTTCCCTTATATGTGTTATTCAATCATTGTCATATTTCTTATATACTGTATCAACATGCATAATGATAATATAAACAATTAGGAAGTGTCACCTTTGGGGTGGTGCTCATATGCATCATGTGAGGACAATGTTAAACGAATGAAAGAATGAATGATGGGGAGTTGGGGGCGGATGGGTAGTTCGGATCTAGCCTTGTAGCTAGGCTACACCCCTACTTGATCGGGAAAGGGATTATTTACACACAAGAGGTTAGAAGCCAATCAAACTATACCATCCCATATGGGTTGTCCATGCTCCCGCTCGATGTACGAGTAATAAACAAATGAACATAGAGAAAAGATTGGTTTGGAGTGATACTCATTCCAAAAAGAACTAAAGAGAGGAATAAAGCATACTACATAACCCCATTCCTTACTAAGCCTTAGGGCTTACAGTTTACTTGTGGTGTAGGTACATGTATGAGAAAATGTCGAATAGGTGAAGGAGCAGTTGATGAAGGATTTGCATGGGCGAGACTTATGGCTGGTTAGGCTAAGGAAAGTAAGAGAGAAAAGAGTTTTATAAATGTAAAGTAATAATTTAGATATTGTCTTTTTAAAATGAACGAGTTACCCTTCTGCTATGTTTTGAGAAAAGATTTTGTAACTATAGTTTTCCACGGCTTAAATGTATTTCAAGTAACGAGTTTTAAGTGAGATGTTTTGAAGATCGAGTTTTTAATAAAAGGACTTTGATTCTAATTTAAGAAGATTTTAATAAAGATTTTAATCGTTTTATAAAAGTTTTAAATTTAACGCATTTTTAAAATAAAGAAAAATCTGGGTTGTCACACACAACACCCCTTCAGCGTCCAACAGAAGGTGGAAGGCCAATGGAGGGATGCTTGATTATTCCACGAAGAGTCAATGTCTTTCCTTTGGATTTTTGGCCGAATGTTTAACATTCCAGGTGACCTTTCAGTTTACCGGTCGATCAAACTCCTTTAGGTGATCGACCACCAAAGTTTCAGAATAACAGTTTTCTACTACGCCGGTCGATTGATTCCCTTTGGACGATCGACTACCAATCTCAAATTCTCACTGTTCTCATCAACGTCGGTCGATTGTCGCCTTAGTGGATGATCGACTACTAATCCTAATTTTTTCAACACAGTGAATTTCCGGTCGATCGAATCCCTTTGAACGATCAACTACCATACTCTTCACAATCACCCGCCATATATTTCTTCTTCAAAATATATATATATATATATATATATATCCTTAATAAAACATAACTCATTTTTCCAAATTATATAACCTCAACTTATTCCCCTATACTTCTATGTATAATTCACATTTTCTCCATCACTTTATTCTTTATTAAACCTAATATATCCTTAAATATTATCATTCCTATTATTCTCAACAACTTACATACTATAATTCACTTTTTTCCAAATGTATTTTACCTTGACCAACACTTAAAATTATCCAAGTCAATCCCAATAAATCCTTAATCATCCTCCTAAACTTAATATCAACATAATTCACAGTATCATAATTCACTTTTTCCAATATATGTTTCTCTTGACCAATACTTTAATTGTCCATTTCAGCTCCTAATATCCCAGAATTAATATTTAAGTCCTACACTTAACATTATGAAAATTCAAGATATTACACCTTTCCCCTTGAGTACCTGCAAAGAAAACACTTAAAGGATAATTAAACAATTTTATCATTTGATAAATCTTGAGATGATTCTGCTGTGCATCAGTTGTTGATCGGTGATATGTTATATGATGCTTGTAGATTTTGTATGGGATGTTAGTGTAATGACCCGGGTTTTCGTAAATCCTTTAAAACGCGTGAAAATTTGAAATTTTGCTAAGACCATTGAAATCTTTTCTCTTTTAAAACAAATATCAGAGTGCGAAGCTAAACTGGACTGCTACTAACCCTTATTTAAACTCGTTATGAAAACCAATTGACAAAATGCAAAAGCGTTATGAAATCATTTATTCAAAACATTGCGGAAGCGTAAATAATTTATAAAATCTTTTGTTTTTCTTTACTGACACTAAACAAGTAAATATACTTTAATTACAAACCATTCTCTCTTTTACTCACTTAGCCTAGCCAACCACAAGTTCCTTCACGTGCAAATCCTTCATCCCTACTTTAATATCTTATTATCATCTTTCGCATTTACCCCGAATTTCGTGCATTTGATTCACGCATACAAGTACCTATACCTACACCACAAGTAACTGTAAGCCCGAGGGCCTAGTAAGGAAAAAGGGTTAATGCAATATGATATGCCTCTCTTTAGTCCTTTTTGGAATGGGGCGCACCCAAACCAATCATTTCATAAACCATTTACTCGTTTATTACTTTACTTTAATCTGTTCGTTTGCTACTCGTACTTCGAGCTAGAGATTGGAGGATTTCCTCTGAAAGGGAATAGTGATTGGATCTAACCTTTTACTTGCAACTAGAACTCCCGTACCCTACAAGGGAGCGGCTCCGATTAGTTGCATATTAGACCCGCTACCCATCTGCCTTCCAACTCCCGTTTTTATCATTTTCTTTTCCAGTTTCTGTGCCGGGCTAAGCTACCGATACCACATAAACATTTATTATCCTAATGTTTTTACCCATTTTTGCCATTTATCCTCACTCATGCATGTGTGAGCACCCCCACCGAGGTGGCACTCTCTATTAGTTTCTATTAACATGATGCATGATCATACATTTTCAACCTAACATGATGCATGATGCTTTATATCATAACCTTAACTGAAATTGAAGTGCACATTGAAATAAAAGTAACGGTAATTGAAAGCAAATATAAGGAAAGTAAAGCATATAATAGAAGGAAATAACTCCGCACAACAAAAAGCAATTACAACATCGAATTGAAACAGCGAATGCATACATGGTTTTCGAGTATAGAACTAAAGGAATGGTATGGTTACCATGCAAGTAATTAGTTAAACTAACATGCTTAGCAAGTAATTAATTAAACTAACATGCATAGGCAATTAGAAACAGAAATATGCATACAACAATTAACGGAAACATGATTGTAAATTAGTAATTCTTATTCTAGTTGATTAAGCATGTTTTATTCTAATTAATTAATCATGCTATAATTATTAGTTTAGTTGATTATCCTAATTAATTATATGCTCAAAATGATTGCATGCTTTATCCTAGTTACTTAACGTGCTCAAGAATAAGTCATTAATTACAACTAGTTAATTATTTAACATGCTCAACTAGTTAGTTATTTAACATGTTCAACTAGTTAGTTATTTATTAAACAATTAGTTAAACATACTCGGATTAGTTATTTAATAACTTAATTAAACTAGTTACTTATACAGGCTCAGGTTTAGTTAATTGCTCTAATTATTTATCATGCTCAAGCCTAGTTAGAATTATTATTAACATGCTTATATTATTATTCTAATCAATTAAATGCTCAAGTGAAGTGATTAACAACTATTAATTAGATAGATAACTAGTTATTTAATGACTTGTTGATTAGTTAAACTAGTAAATTACACATACTCAATAATTAGTCAGTTGCTCCTAGTTAATTAAACATGTTTCTCTAATTGATTAGACATGCTCAATATCTAGTTAATTACTCTAGTTATTTAACATGCTCAATACTACTTAGTTCACTCGTTTACATTAATTAGTTATTCATCTAGATTACAATAAAATGATTAGTTAGTTAAACACGCTTAAGTTTAGATTAACTAATTACTACACATGCTTAGATTTATTAATTAGTTCACATGGTTAAGTTAACTATCCTAACTAGATAACTACCATAATTTATTTGCTTACGTGCTTTGATTATAAACACTAATTTATTTCACTAATTAGTTATCCTGGTTATAGTTAATGAACATACTCAAGTTAATTATCCTAATTAAACATGCTCAACTACGTATCACTCCAGTTAGTTTAACATGCTTGGATTCATTATTTAACAACTAGCTAATTTACATGTAGATAGTTAACTAACAAAGAGGGTTAACTAACAGCAAGCAAGGAAATAAGCAACAAGAATAAGATTAACATAAGCAAAGGAAATCATAGTTCATTTCTACTCATCTTATCCTTGTATACTTTTCTCTTCAACATTCCCTATTTCACAGCAAACCATTCAATACTTCACAACAAAACTTATCAACTAAAGCATATCTACAGAGTACAAAACCATAATCAAGGAAATATTTGCAGAGAAATCAATAAAGTAAAGCATTTAGTCACAGAGGAAATATCACAGAGCTAACAACAACAAGGAAAGCACAGCAAGTAATCATCCAAGGAACTAGCAGTAAGAAATTCATAAAACTCACGCACACCCACTTGTAGTGTAGGGCCTCCAAAGGCCAAGACACCCCTATTTCCTTACCACTATCAATGAACACAACAGGGACAACAAACTCCACCGCAGCTCCAAGCTCCACGAATGCCAGTAGCTCACTCCAGCAGAAAATCCTCAACAGCTCACCCTCACATATCACACACTCAACTCATAATGGCTAACTCACACTCACTCACGTATCACTCCTCTCTCGGTCATTCACTCGCTGGAAGGAAACCTCTCATGCAGAAAGGGAGAGCTCACGTGGGGAATGAAAATGGCTGAGCAAGGGGGAGGGAAGTTATACCTGGATGGGGGAGACATAACATACCTAGGAGGAGAGGAGGAATGATGACCCATCCAGCAGGGGAGGTTGGCGACCTACGGGTCGAGGGTGGGGGAGATTTCGTGTCTAGAGGCGTTACGATTCGTGTAGTTATGGACTACATGACAAACGTTCTAATTTAAATCCCTACATTTTTGCTAAGCTGCAATCTTTCAGACGGGTGCTGACGCATTGATCTCGTCCTATCCATATCGTCCGCAGACGAGGTTCGTACGCAATATGGCGTCCGTACGTAGCATCCGCATGCGTCCGAAAGTATCCCAAAATTGGATAGAGGCAAATTGGACGAGGTTACTCCACGTCTGCAGTCGTCCGCATAGCATTCGAAAGTGCCCAGGATTTGGACAGATTCGATGCGGACAAAGCAACTCACGTCTGCATCATCCGGGACCTCATCCGCAACTCTACTGCACAGTGAAGTCAGAACGTGAAATCTCATCCCAAGTCATCCCAAGGATAAGGGGCACTGGGCAATGCATTTACGGACGATACAACCCGTCTGCAGTGTAGTTTGCAGGCATCCGAACAAACCCAGGACAACTATTCCTCACGTTTTCTCACTTAACCCCTATCCCATAATACTTTCCCCCATAATTACAAGTCATAAAATGACACATAAAGATACGCAATGCAATATCCCAACATCCCCAACACTTGATTTCATCACGTATACGGGAAAAACATAACAAAAATGCCCCTAGACTTAATGCTCTAGAACGTTCTTGATAATACCCTGATAATCGTCCAACTGAAAAAGTTGGGGTGTTACGGTTAGACCAGTTATTAAGTCATGAATATGTTGACTAATATCATGTTGCTCAAGGATGTGCTTAGAAAATTCTTAAGCATCATGTGCATTTCATACATCATGTTTTTCAATAAAGTAACGAAAATACTTTACATGCATATGTTTTTATGAAAAAAAAATAGAAAGAGAATTTAAGATAAGAAATGAGTTGACTGTCTCGCATGAAGTGGAATGTAATATCTGGAAACCTTTTGTTTATTTAATGTAAAATTATGTGTGCAACATATCTTGTTAGTAGAAATGTATTTGGAAATGATGATATATGAATTGAATGTGTTGAAATTCTGTTATATGGTGTAAATTAGGGAGTATTATATTGTGGTTTAAGGAGGAGTAGACATTTAGAGGGTTAGAGACATTTTGAAGGAAGAGCAGTCGACCAACTAGAGATTTGTTTGACCAGTATAGACATATTATAATATAGGAAGCTCTCTGGTAGATTTGTTGTAATACCCCAATTTTTTTATAATCGAATTAATTAGGGATTATTGAGATTATTTGATAAGAAAATTGATTGGGGGAAATATTTGGAAAATAATCTAGGTATGAAAAACTTAGGAAAAATGTGCATTGATGAGTTTCGGATGAACTGCGGACGAAGAGACTCGCGTTCGCATTGAATCTGCACAATTCTGGGACAATTTGGACGACGTACGAACAAAGCAGACAAAGAAGACCCGCGTCGATTTGAATCTATAATAATTTCTGGACAATTTGGATGACTTGCGGACGAGGAGGGATCGCGTCCGGAAGACACCTGCGGACGGTATGGACGACATTTTGGGACGCATTCCCTCGTCCCAAATTGAGTTGCAGACAGTGCAGACGAGGTCGCAGACGACTAGACTCGTCCGAACAATCGGGAATTTTCGAGAAACCCATTTTAAATTCAATCTCTCTCTTCCAATTTCTTGCTGTAGTGGACAAGCTCTTATTCTTCAGCCTACTCCTGTGATGTCCAACTTTCCCTTGTAGATGTGGAAGCTTTTCCACATGGAGCCCTCTCATTGGACCATTTCTTCTAGGGTGGGGTGATCCTGCAGCTTATCCTCTTCCCTTTGCAGCTGCCAGCTTTTTCCTCTCCCCTCCGTCTATATATGGTAAGCTTCTTCTCTAATGATGGATATTTGTGAGCTTTGGGAATAAGTCTCACTAGGAGTTTGTGTTGTGAGAGTTGTGGTGTGGTGTGTTTTGTATTGGATGAGCTGTGTATTGCGGGCTGTACAGAATCCATCACCAGTGAAGATTTAAAGGTAAGGCTTGATTACGATTTTAGTTTAATTGGGACCTTCAACTGCTAGGATCAAGTTGATTTGGAGTATAGAGAATGTAACCTCTAACGCTATATTTGTCTAGGAACCGTTGGGAGTTGAAAGGATTGTGGATATTCATTTGGCTTCTGTTTTATGGAATTTTGACTATTGTACTGCTTGGGTATAGCTGCTGGAGTTTTAAGGTAAGAATTGGAATATTGTTTTGGCCAAGGGAGGCCCTACATTATGGCTTTGTTGTGTTTAAATTGTTGATTTGCCGAAGAGCATGATGGATAGAAATTCTGAGTTTGTTACTAAACTGTGGAAAGCATGAGTAGTATAAATGAATAGAAAGTCCAATGTAAATCTGATCTTGCTGTTGGTTATCGAAAAACATGAAGAATAGGTGTGAGGTTCTGCTTAAGTTGCTGGGAAATTATGACTGCCATGCTTTTACTTGACTATTAAATGTTAGATCATGCTTTTACTTGGCACCATAACTAAGTTCTTACAATTGTGACTATTTTGAATATGGATCTAATCCGAATATTGTGAATGGGCTAGGATATTGTAAACTGTGTTTTTGCTTAAATCGGTATTATCGAGTTGAAAGTATGCCTAGCAACTTAGTTGGAAATGGAATAGTTGGAATTAAGCTTATGAATAGATTTAACGTTGTGATCCTTGTTTATGATTGTCTCTAAATGTACCCATAACTAATATCTCCCTTACAATACGAAAATGTGAAACTTTTCCTATTAGTATTGTTTTGCCAACAGTAATAATGTGAACAATAAACAGACAGTGGTTTGAAAGTGATTTAGACATTTGATGTTTGTTGTTTATCTTGCCAAAATGTTTGAGTTAAACCAATTGGAAATTTATTAAGGACATCTTAAGGAAGAAGTAGGTTATTGAATTAAGGAATTTGGTTAAGAATTGTGAAAGTTATGATTGGTAAAAGTTGCATGAAAATGAGAAGAAAAACCCTAGAATGCATGTATAAAGAATTGTATCTCTATTATGTATTATTGATTGACATTTATTGGTTTTGAAAGTATTGTGAAAAGATAATCTATAATACCACAATTTCCCATAACGAAATTAAATAAAGATAATTGGAAAATTATTTGGGCATAGTTGGATAATTGAAGGGAGAGAGGGAGAGTAGAGAGGGAGATTTAGGAATTGCAAGGGAGGGGAACTCCCACGGGTGCTGGGCTTCGCTTGTAACAACCCAGATTTTTGTCACTTTTTGAAAATGCTTTAAAATTTGGGAAAATGTGTCAGAGTGCGCCTAATCTAGACCGCTACTAACCGTTTGTTAAACTCGTTATAAAAATCGTTTATTTAATAAAATGCGGAAGCGTTGAAAACAAATAGTTATTTAAAATGTTCCGAAAATAAACATTTGCGGAAGCGTAAATAATTTAAAGGAACAAACTAAACACTTAGTTACAATTTAGGAAAAGCGTAATTTAAATAAATCACAACCCAATTATCTTTACTTCTCGTAGTCTGGCCAACCATAAGCTTGTGTGTACAAATCCCTCATCCACTGCTTCTTCATTGCTCAAGGAACTTCGCGCGCACGTGTACCTACACCGCAACGAAGACGTGAGAATAAAGGGTCCAGTAAGAAAATGAGTTTATGCAGAATGAAATTCCTCTCTTTAATTCCTTGGAATGGATCCGCCCCAAACCAATCTTTTAATTACGTATATTAGGAATGGTTACGTGTTTTAGGAATAGGTTGTATATGGAGCATGAAGTTTGGGGAATTCTATACTTTCTAATTAATTACGTTAATTAATCTTATGATCCCCATAAGGGAATGGTAATTCTTTTCCTCACTCAAGGCATATGATCACCCCATGATGATGTCCCTAATTGTTTCTAGCAATATGAGACTATCCTAAAAGCACATACAAGGAACTATCCTAACAGTAAATTCAAGGAGTTAAGCAAAAACATAGCGAACATAAATTGCACGATGCCAACAAGTATTTTAACGGTAATTTAAATAAACAATGTATTAAAGATAACAACATGCTTGAGAAGTTTATAACATACATTCACTTACATGCTTATATTAATTAAGACGTTTACATATGATTGATTAACATGCTTGACAAAATAATGATTGGGTGAACGTGCTCAACACATTAGTTAATTATACTAGTTATAACCACAATAACGAAATGTACTTTTCAATCGACTAATATACAGGAAAAAATAATGATGAAACGAACAACAAACATGCTTCTTATTCAATAATAAACAGCAACATTTTAATGTCGACATAGAACAATAGAACATGCTTCTAAAATGATGATAAACAATAGCGAGGAATAATGAAACGAAGCAATAAAACATACTTCTTAATAAATAAGAAAACAGCAGTGAAATCCCAAAAATAAAACAATGAAGACGTGCTCTCAGATGACTAAAATTACGCAGCGCATTATCGAAGTTAGGCAGTAAAACATGCTTCTTAATAACCTAAAAACAGCAGCAGAACAGTAGCGAAAATGGCAAAACTGAACAGCAAACACATGTGTTTTAACGACTAAATTACTGCAGAGAAAATGGTAAAATAGAACGGCCAACACATGTGTTTTAATGACTAAATTACATCAACGAAAATGGCAAAACGGAACAGCCTATACATGCATTTTAACGACTAAATTATAGCAGAGAAAATAGCAAACACGGAACAGCCAATACGTGCATTTTAATGACTAAATTACAGCAGAGAAATTAGTAAAACGGAATAGCCAATACGTGCATTTTCATGACTAAATTATAGCAGAGAAATTAGCAAAACGAAACAGCCAATACATGCGTTTTAACGACTAATTTACAGCAGAGAAATTAGCAAAACGGAACAGCCAATACGTGCATTTTAACGACTAATTTACAGTAGCGAAAACATCCGAATAAAATGACGAGATCATGCTATTAACTAGATAACGTACAGCAGTGAGAATATTGACACAAAACGATGAAATCATGCTTTTAACTAAGTAGTAAACAGCAGCACTTGATAGAGAACTAATGGATAACGAAACTAACAACATCACTTAATAGAGAACTACTAACCAGTACCTCACAAAACCAATAATGCATTACTAACAAGCACTAAACTAACGAATATCACAGAGAGCTAACAGTACATTAATAACTAAGCACTAAACTAACAAATATCACATAGAACTATACCAACTAATATCACAGGGCAATACAACAAACCAATAACAAAATGATAGAACTAGCAACAGGGGACCTATCACCTAGAAATCAACAGGACATTAGTAAAGTCTCACAATCAGATAAAGAAATTACACAACAAACAACCAACCATAAACTCACTCAAGCACACATTAATTGCGGTGTAGGGCTTTCACAAGCCAAGAAGACACCCAAGTTCTTACCATTAACGGAAACACATGAAAGTGACAGCTCTTCAACAGCTGGACAGCAGCACAGCAGCTCCTGGCCTACTTCAAGCTTCACGGGTCAGCTCACACCTCATAGCTCCCTCATACACCGTAGCTCCACCATCAGCCATTCTCTGCCCTCAGTCTCGACCTTCAATGATTCACCAGAGAAAAGAGTTGTTCACTCTCTGTCTACTCCTTTTATCCAGCCCACGCTAGGAGACCAAGCACTCTATAGTTTCTGTATGCATCAGAGGCTGTTCCCCATGCCTTGTACGAACTCTAGAGAGAATATGGTGTTGTCTACATAGCAGAAAACAAATCCATCGGAACCGGTCAAACTGGGTATCTAGATGCAGCTGGGTCGAAGTACCCATCGCAGCCCGAGCCATCCAGTTCACCCAGCGACTAGAGGCGTCAATCGCCTAATTCCTCGTCCTTCGCTGCTCCCGCGTTGACGGCAACTCATCACCCTCGCCACCTAGTCGTTGTCGATCGCCGAATCGACAGAGCGTCGCCGGAAAGACTGGCCCACGGGAGTTTCGAAATCGCTAGCCCTAACTCATCATCATCTCGTCGTTCACCTCTTCGTTCGCCAGCAGCCGTACGCCGTCATCATTCCTCCGTCGCTGGGACGTCGTTCGCTAGCTCTCTAGCGCGTCCCGATCTCTCTCCCTCGTCTCACCCTTTCTCCCTTGCCTCCCTTCGCTCTCTCGTTCGGGTCGCCAGCGAACAAACACAGGAATGGTCGAAGGCCATTTCATGTTTTAACATGCTGAACCGGTTGAGCATATACCTCCACTCCTCTTCATTAATTTATCCACTTAATTTTTCCAATCCCATTTCAATTAAATCCTTTACTAATTAAATTTAATCCAATTTATCCAATCAACTTTAAAATACCCCATTATTAATTTAATTTATCAAATTAAATTAATGTACCCTAATTTATCATTTCTAACCCTATCCTATTCGTTACCTTTAAAATACCCTTCAATTGATTTAATTAGCAAATTAAATCTAATTTATTCTTTATCACTAAAAGACTTTTAGGCCTAATACTCCTAATACGCCCTGTAATATCCCGATGATTAAAATATCAGGGTGTTACATCGCTGGCGAGCGTGAAGCTTTGGCGAGCTGCAAACAGCGAACCGTGGTGCGGGATTGGCATCAGAGGAACGCCCATGCTACCGGATGATTTGGAGCCGAGCTGTCACGGGCTGGTACTTCGCAATGCCAGGCTGAGGTAAGTCAATAGTTTATGTTTTTCTCCCTGGCGTTCTATTGTTGGGTGATTCGACGTGTTGATTTGGCGAATAAAATAACAGTGATATAATTGGGCATGGGTTGTAGTGTGGGTGGTAGAGTGCTTCGCGTTGTACCACACCCGATGTGTCGCCCGGTCCCTTTGGTTTGCTAAACGTGTTTATTTCATTTGTTCTGGCCAACACGATAATGCATGATATTCCCTTTATAGATGGGAAGCCCACATGCTGGAATTGTTGGCCAAATTTGGCGAAAAATCATAATTCTCCCTCGGCCTGTCTTCTGCTTCTCCGACGATTTTCACGTGATTCTCCAGAGCTGATAAGGCACTATCCATGTGGTGGGGAAGAATTGGACCACCTCCGTTAAAGTGGGTGATTGTCATCAGCCATCACTTCCTCAAGGAAGTCTTCTCCTCAGCTATAAAAGAATGGCAGTTGATGAAGTGGGTTGCACTTGAGTTATTTGTGGTTTCCATTTTTGGAAAGCTACTGCCTGGGAATTTTGCAGTAAGAATATTCAAGAGGTAAGAAAAGGAGTAGTGTCGTCACCAGAGGAGACCTTACACTACAAGCAGAATCCCTCTTGATTGTTTGATAACGTTTCTACCTTCTGGATAGTTTTTTATGATGCTTCTGTCTTGATAACATTTCCTGTTTAATCAATGCTTATCTTTGTAGGTTTATCTATTTGGCTCTCTTTTAAGATTCATAACCTTTGCACCATTATATTTTTTGCTACATAATCACCCTATTAGTTTAGGATTCTTACTCTCTACTGGATTATGTTCGCTGTTTGGATTTTGGTAAATGTCCATGTTTAAACTTGCAGACCTTATTCTCCTGGTTGTTAATTCTCTGTCGTTGTTGATAACACACTTTATGTTAGTAATTGTTGTTGACTCTCTGTTGTTAGTTGCTAAAATAATTTATTCTATTAACCTTGGTTTTATTGGGTAAGCTTTATTCTGTCTCAAATGCTTATTGTTATGTCTCTATGAATATTTCCCTGTTGTTTGGAAAGAGATATGTTAGCCGTTAGTTTCCTATTTTGCTTAGGTTTGTTAGACTCATTTGTTTAATTGTAATCTTTCCCTATATAGTGAATGTTGGATAATGAATCGGTCCATTTTAATGCTTTATTACACCCTGCACTCATGCTTCATTTCCTGGATATTAGGCTACCATTTGTCACCATGTGGATGTTCATTTCAAGCCCTTAGTTTTCTGCCAAGCATGTTTAGCGTACCGAATATTGTTAGTATTTACCATTAATTTGCTAAGCATGTTTAGGATGATAAATATCATTATAGTTTTCTTTAATTGCCAAGAATGTTTAACATCCCGAGTACTGTGTTCCTTTAATTACTAATCATGTTTAGGATGTTATACCTTGTTATTGCTTCCTTTAATTGCCAAGCATGTTTAGCATCCCAAATACTACGTTCCTTTAATTACTAAGCATGTTTAGGATGTTAGACCTTGTTATTGCTTCCTTTAATTGCCGAGCATGTCTAAGATTCTGAATATCATTATTATTGTACTTAAAACACTGCTCTACAACCCACGTTATAATATCTCGTTATTAATAAAATAAATTGATTAGCTTATGCTTAGTTAACTTGAAATATCCTGTTTTAGAGCATTTCACCATGTTATAGCACATTGTAGTTTATACAATGTTCTATGAATTAATTGTTATTCTCTATTTAAATTATGTCAAGTTAAATGTCATCGCACTATATTGTCTCGCGTTAGCTTTCCATTATTTAATTCATTAATTTTGTTAATTGGATTATTGTTCATAATCATCGTCTTGTATTATGTGGCTTGGTAATATAGGTTGTTGGCTCTCTTATAATTGTTAGCTTGGACTTGCTTTAATTAGTTTGTTTCTTTTCTCATTATATGATATTGACATATTGTTGTGATTGTTATGCTGCGTTGACATGCATCATGACAATAGAAACCATTAGGAATGCCACGTGTGGATTGGTATTCATACACATTTTGTGAGAGAAAAATGGATAAAGAAAATGAATGTAAGGGGAATTAGAGGTTGGGGAGGTGGTTCGGATCGTAACCGGGTAGACTCGAGATTATGGGCTTTCCTTGTCGGGTCACGAGAGCCTATCTACCTAAGGGTTAGATTCTGACTAACAGCTACTCTCCCTGCGACGGATACCTCCAATGTCCCAACTCAATGTGCGAGTTAATGTATGTAACCATGAGTAAAGAACAATTTGGGTGGCTTCCATTCTGATATAATCAGTTACAGACATCCACATATTGCATCTCATTTCTTGATGAGCATTATGCTCACAGTTTGCTTATGGTGTAGATACATGCACCAGAACAAGTGAACGAGCAATTGATGAAGGATTTGTATGGGCGAGTCTTGTGGTTTGCTAGGCTAAATAATGTAAAGAGAAAAAGGGCTTTGTAAATAACAAGTAAATAGTTTGTTTATGGTTCTTTAAATGAATATTTATGTTTCCGCTACGAAATGAGAAAAAGGATTTTAGTCTTCCTCTGTAATTTGGAAAAAGGATTTTATAACAAAAGTCATTCACTGTTTATGACGATTTAAGTAATGCACTTAAGTAAAGGATTTTTAACAATCAGATTTTAAGAAAGAAACTCTGATTTCAACTTAAAAGGTTTTAATAAAGATTTCTGCTGTTTTTACAAAAGAAATTTTTTTTTTTTAATTTCAAGCGATTTTTAAAGGTAATAAAAACCAAGTCGTTATATAATCTTAAATGCTGAATTGCATTAAGGACCTAACATAAGAGATATGCATGTATTTTAGCATTGTGGTCTACATCACAAGATACTAGGTTGTATTGCTTTGTAATGTTGCTTGTTGTATTGTTCTGTTAGATCGTTAAAATAGGTTACATTAAATTATAATGTACTAAAGAATTTGGGTTTGATGACTGAATGAAATGTATACATGTCATGCATCATGATTTAGGAATGATATGAAACTTTTTGCACGCATATGCATTGTTAATGAAATTGAAATGGACTGAATAAACGTAAATAGGCGTTGCAGGTTGGGGAGATTAGCAACGGTCTTGCTTGGGAGAACTACAAGATGATGTATCTCATCCTTGGTCAGGATTGAGTGACGGTTCTTCCTAAGATGAACCCATATGATGTATCTTTTCTCTTGGACTGATAATCTCCAACGTCTAGACTGTTACACGGTTATAAGTAATGGAATGAAAAGAAATGCTCTTTTCTTTTAATGCATAGCATGAGCATTACATTGATCATATTCAGTTTATTTCATACTGAGCATTAGGCTCGTAGTTAAATCTTGTGATGTAGGTGAGGAGTTCAATCAAACCGAAGTAAACATAGAGTGATAGCAAAGACTGCAGTTGGAAAAGCATAGTAGCGTCAAGTGCTTACGTTACTCGACGCTTTTTGACCGATGGTTGTGACTCAATAAACTTTAAAAAGTTATGTAATGTGTAAAGTATGTTAAGAACCCTTTAAGAGTTCTAATGTTCAAAATGTATCTTTTGAAGTATGTTAACGAAATGTGATTTGCTTCCACTATCTTTTTCGCTTTCCCTCACATGTTTTAAAAAAAATGTATATGACAAAGATTCAACCATTAATAATAATATGATAAGGAGAAATGATTCGCTACATGGACCTAATGGTGTCAACTAAATAAATGTAAAAGTTCGTTACGGACAAGATTCGAGTTGACTATCCTGCATGAGGTGGAGCAAATGGTTTCATTCTCCCTTACACTTATGTCCCATATGATCGGGACTGTAAAGTGAAAGAAAAGAAAAGACATGGTTTTACGTGTTGCATCTCATAGTCAAGTTATATGTTGCATTTTATAGTCACATTATGTGTTACATATTTTATGTTATATATATCTTGCTGAACATTAGGCTCATAGGTGAACTTTGTGATGTCGGTAATGGTGGAGATTAAAAAGTATGATGAAAGGACTTGTTGCTAAAGCAATTGAAGAGGAATTGTCATGGGCGAAGCAAGAGTGTTGTTGGAGTGAAGTTGACCCATGAGAAAGGATTAAAGGAAATATGAAATTTAATGGTGTTAACTCTTTATCAAGAACTATATTTATTATTGCTTAGATTTAAATAGAAATATTTATAAATTCTTTTGGTTATTTTAAAAGATAAGTTTTACTACGGTTATTTCTAAATGAGTTTTCATAAAGTCTTCCGCTACATGATTTTAAAAGAGTAAGAAAACATATTTAATAAAAGTTGCGTTTTACCAAGCTCTGATTTCAAATGAGGTTTTCTTAAGGACTTGTGTTGTACGTTTTTCTAAAGGATCCGGTTTTCTACAAACATATAATTTAAAAAAAAATTAATGTTACGGGTCTTTACACTTGGACCCAGCCAAGAGCCTTCCTCAAGAGGACAAGATGGGGGTGGAACCAATCTTGGTCTCTCTACAACAGGCTAGCCTAGTCTGACTTTGTCGTTGATGCTAGGGGTGGGAATCGGTCTGGTTCGAAGTAGGTAACCGAACCGAACCAGATAATTTTGGTCGATTCGGTTAGGATTTATTAAAAAAAATTATAAGGTCTAACCGAATCGAACCAAACCAAAATTTTTGGTCTGGTTCTCGATTTTGGGCGGTAAGAATCGGATTTAACCGAACCGTGTTAATTAAAAAAAAACAAACAAAACCCTTGACTCAACACTCCTTCACGCTCTCTCAACTCTCAGTGTCTTTCTAGCTCTAGCCGCACCTCACCTCTCTATTACAATTTGTAAAATGAAACTCAAAATTGATAGAAGACAAAAGTTTCATTCATCTTTCGGAAAAGGCTAATACAACTATTTATATTAGAAAATACGATTGATGAGAAATTAACTCCTAGTCCACGTCAGCCCTAGTCCACGTCAGCTCCTCCTAGTCCACGTCAGCTCCTCCTAGTCCACGTCAGTTCCTCCAATACTCCCCCTCAAGATGGAGAGTAAATGTTCAAAAGACCCATCTTGCTAAGAATAAAGTGAAAGTAACTAGGATGTAAAGCTTTGGTCAAGATATCCGCCAGTTGAAACTGTGAAGAAACATACAAAAATTTGATACGACCAAGTTGAAATTGCTGACGAACAATATGACAATCAATTTCTATGTGTTTCGTACGCTCATGAAAAACAGGATTGGCGGCGATATGAAGAGCAGCTTGATTATCACAAAACATAACCGTCAGTTTAGGCATAGAAATAGCAAAATCTTTTCAATAAAGATTGAATCCATAATACTTCACAGGTAGCTTGAGCCATAGCACGATATTCAGCTTCAGCAGTAGATCTGGAAACAGTCAGTTGCTTCTTAGACTTCCATGAAATTAAAGAAGCACCAAGAAAAACACAAAAACCAGTAATGGACTTTCTAGAGGTTGCACAAGTTGCCCAATCTTAATCAACAAATACTTTCAACTGTAATTCAGAACTTGAAGAATAAAGAATACCCTGACCAGGAGTACCTTTCAAATAGCGAAAAATCCGATAAGCAGCCTGTAAATGAAGTTGTCTTGGTGAAGCAAGAAATTGACTCAGACGTCCAACAACATAAGAAATGTCTGGTCTTGTAAATGTGAGATAAATGAGCTTCCCAATCAATTTTCTATATACACTCGGATCTTCTAATAAAACATCATCATCAGGAAATTTTTAATTTGGTTCCATAGGAACAGCAACCAGTTTACAACCCAAATATCCAGTATCACTTAACAATTTCAAAGTATAATGACGTCGGTTTAGAGTGATACCTTTAGAACTGCGTGCCACTTCCAAACCAAGAAAAAAATGGAGATCACCTAAATCTTTCAAATTGAATTTAGCGTTAAGCAAATTCTTAATTTATGTAATATGAGGAAGAGAATTACCCGCAACAATAACATCATCAACGTATATCAAAATGGCTGTAAACCTATCAGTAGAAGACTGGACAAATAAAGAATGATCAGTAGGAGATTGATGAAAACCAAGATCAATAATTGCAGCTGAAAATTTCGAAAACCACTGCCTCGAGGCCTGCTTTAACCCATAAAGAGACTTATTAAGTTTACAAACCAGTGGCTGCTCCCTTAAAAGTTCCAGAGACTAAATAACTTGGAGGTAACTGCATATAAACTTCTTCATGCAAATCACCATGTAAAAAGGCATTATTAATATCCAATTGTGTTAAATGCCAACCATTGATAGCAGCAAGAGACAACAACAACTTAACAGTGACAAACTTAGCAACAGGAGAAAATGTATCAAGATAATCAATACCCTCTTGTTGGGTATACCTTTTAGCTACTAATCTAGCTTTATATCTTTCAATAGTACCATTAGCATGATACTTTATCTTGTATACCCATTTGCAACCAATTGGTTGTTTTCCTGGAGGCAAATCAACTAAGGTCCATGTAAAATTGTCCTCCAAAGCTCGAAGTTCAACATTCATAGCTTCTCGCCATTCAAGGGACCTCTTAGCTTGGTGATAAAACTTCGGTTCCAAATTGGAAGATATGGTCAAGATATGATGTTTAAAAGAAGCAGACAAACGATGATAAGACAAGATATCAGATAAAGGATATAAAACAGAAGAACCAGAAACACCTGAAGTACTATTAAGAAGAGAACAATGATAATCAGTAAGATAAGAAGGAGGTTTCGAAATAGGTTTAGAAGAAATAGAATGCTGATTACAATTATCAGGAGAAACAGGTTCTATGGAAGAAACATGTTGCTGATAAGAAGTATTAGAGATAGGAACTTGCAAAACAGAATCAGAAATATAAGTAGAACCTGAATATTGACGAATATCAGATTTAAAAGGAAAGATGTTTTCATGAAAAACTACATTTCGAGAAATGAGAATCTTGTTAGATTCGAAATCAAGAACTTTATAACCTTTGTAATTCACAGGATAACCGAGAAAAACACAAGATTTAGCCCTCGGGCCAAATTTATCCCGATTGCCTTTCAAAGTCGAAACAAAGCATAAACAACCAAAGACTTTAATATGATCGTACGAAGGAACCTTGGAATTCAAAAGTTCAAAAGGAGTTTTATTTGATAAAAGTGTAGAAGGGATTCTATTTATCAAATAAACTGCACTAAGAATACAATCACCCCAAAATTTTAAAGGAATATGTGACTGAAAAAGAAGAGAACGAGCAACATTAAGAATATGTTGATGCTTCCTTTCCACAACTGAATTTTGTTGTGGTGTTTCAACACAAGAGCAATAATGAATAATGCCTTTAGATTTACAAAAATCATCAATTGAAAACTAAAAAGCATTATCGGTCCGAATACCATTAATGGACAACCGAAATTGATTTTCAATCATTGTAACAAACTGAGGAATAATCGAACTAACTTCGGATTTATGTTTAAGAAGATATGTCCAAGTAGCCCTACTATGATCATCAACAATAGTTAGAAAATAACGACAATCATCATAAGTAGGAACATGAAAAGGACCCCAAACATCACAATGTATAAGCTGAAAAGAGTTATCACAAAGATTATTGTGAGAACCAAAAGGTAAACGTCTTTGTTTAGCTAAAGGACAGATAGTACAAAGAGAATCTTTTACAGAATGTAAATGTAATGAATCCTTAAGCACTTGAATTTTAATAGTTGAAAGATTACCAAGTCTGCAATGCCAAAGAAAAGTATCCGCAGAAATAACATTGCATATCCGTCTTTGAGAAGGAGCATCAGAAATACAGGAGGTGTGATGAAGGACATAGAGATTGCTGAGTCTATTACTCATCCCAATCGTTTGAAGTGAAGATTGGTCCTGAATCAAGCATGAATCAGTATGAAAAGTGACAAAACAATGTAGTGCGGAAACTAAAGCACTGACAGATAATAGATTGAACCGAAAAGATGGAATGTAGAGAACATCTTGTAAAATAATATTGGCATTGAGTTTAATAGTGCCAATACACTCTACAGAAATTTTGGAATTATCAGGTAAAGTAACAAATTGACCATGAACAGGAAAAAAATCAGTAAAAGAATGAAGATTCGAACAAACATGATGAGTTGCTCCTGTGTCTATTACCCAGTCCAACAAATGACCTTTATCAAAATTAAAAGATGAATTAAGAATAAGAGATAGACATGTGAAATTGGAAACCGAAGGATCACCAAGTGAAGTATCCTTTGAATGAGAAGAACTCTGAACTGAACTATTCTGCAACTGGTTACTTAGAGAGGCAATGAGCTGTTGACATTGATCTGTCGAAAGAGATGTAATCGGGGGCTGCTCTATTGGAACTTCGGCCTGAACTTTCACACAATTAATCTCATTAGAACCAAAATTGCACTTGAAACTATTCTTATCTCTGGACCTATAACCAGGAGGATAACCATGAATTTTATAACATTTTTCAATAGTGTGACCAGTCAATTTACAATGAGAGCAAATCGGTTTATCCTTCTTCCCTCGAAAATCTCCCTGTCTATTAGTGAAAAACACCATTTTGTCTTGTGTCTCAACAACAGAATTAACAATCAATTTTTGTCTCTCTTCCTGAAGTACCAAAGAAAATATTTTACTCAAAGATGGCAATGGATCTATCATCAATATTTGACTACGTATCTGAGAAAAATTATCATTCAAGCCCATCAAGAATTGCATAATAAACTCATTCTGTTGATGATCAATCAAAAGTTTAGTACCACCACAGGAACAGTTAGGAATAGGCCGAAATTCCTGAAGCTCATCCCATAGAGTTTTGAACTTTGTATAGTAAGAATTAACATTCATCGTACCTTGAGTTAAAGAAACCAGAGAAGTACGAATTTGATAAATCCTAGGTGCATTAGCTTGATTGAAACGATCATGAAGATCCTTCCAGACTGCCGATGAAGAGGTCAAATAAAGCAAACTATGGGCAATTTCTTTCACAATAGAATTAATAAGCCAAGAAGTTACCATTGCACCGATTCCAAGTAGTAAAGCTTGCATCTGACGGATCTGGGCGTTGAATCGTGCCATCGACAAATTGTAATTTGTTTTTAGCGTTAAGCGCCATGGTCATAGCCCGCTTCCAGGTGTGATAGTTCGTTCCATTCATGAGGTGCGAAACCAAAACGAGACCGGGATGATCGGCATGATGAAGAAAAAAAGGGTCACTAGGGTTATCGACGGCGAAGGAACCAAAAAGGGGGGCAGAGGAACTTCCCCCTGTCAAAAGAACCGCCTTACCTCTGGTCATTGGGAGGAAAAAAAATCAAAAGAAAGAGAACAATAAGCTATTCTCCATTAACGCTTCGTTCAATGAAGAAGCACAATCGAGAAATTTCAGAGTAGAGGCTCTGATACCATATTACAATTTGTAAAATGAAACTCAAAATTGATAGAAGACAAAAGTTTCATTCATCTTTCTGAAAAGGCTAATACAGCTATTTATATTAGAAAATACGACTGATGAGAAATTAACTCCTAATCCACGTCAGCCCTAGTCTACGTCAGCCCTAGTCCACGTCAGCTCCTCCTAGTCCACGTCAGTTCCTCCAATACTCTCTCCATCTCCCAAAACCACTGCGACACACAGCACCTACATTGCCCTCTCTCGTAGTCTCTCTATTCGAAGGCGGACATTGGCGAAGACTATTCTACCCCATTCTAAACTCTCTCTCTCTCAGAGTCAGACTCACTAGACGGACATTGACAATTCAAACTCACTAGCCGGACATCGGCGATTCGAACAATCTAGCCAGACATCGGCGATTTGAACTCTCTAGCCGGACAGTTCACAGGTTCGGCTTTGTGTTTAATTATTTTGCTGTTATGTTTGGATTTCTTTTAGTTTTTGCTTTTATGTTTGGATTTCTTTTTGTTGTTATGTTTGGATTTCTTTTTTGCTGTTATGTTCGGCTTTCTTTGTTTTTGCTGTTATTGTCACTATTTTTATCACGTATAGTCGAGAATGCTTTGATATTAAGCACTCGAAGACTTCACTTTCCAGTATTGTGTATGTGATTTTACCTCTTCTGGCTTGATAATTTTGTGAACAAATATGAAATAGAAAACGTATATTGATAAGATGAGGTGTTTCTGTGAATTTTCAGTACGCAATGCAGCAAATGCAAGTCCTGAAACCAGTGTTGCCGAAAACAATGTCATCAAATGTCGTATCAAATCCAGAGGAAGACACAAAGCTATTTGTTTCAAATTTGGATTATGGAGGTTCTGATCATGATACTGAGGTAATCGAACAATTTCTTATCTTCTAGTATTGTGTATTTCGTGACATCTTGCTCAAGTTATAGATTTTCATGCCATTTGGGATTTAGAAATAATGGTGTTTTAGAAATAGTGTTCATTTTCTTTTACTTTGTCTTGAAAAATTAAAAGATATCTTTACGGATTCTCTTCTATGAGGTTGGTGATTTTACCTCTTCTGGCTTGATAATTTTGATAAATTCCAGTATTGTGTATAGTTTTTATCCAGTATTTTGTTTTTTTCTCAGGAATGTTGCTAAATTAGCAAGTTATGTGAACTGTGAAGATATCATTTTTCTAATCACTTGTCATTTGGTTTTATAGCAGATTAACAGAAGTCTTGGAGGGAGTTATTGATAGCGGTCCAAAACTTCTCTAGTGGTCAAATTAGTCATCGACAGAAGTCTTTGTTCTATCATTTTTTTTAATAACGTATTCACTTTGTTTGCCATATTAGCAGATTGCTAAATTAGCAATCTAGATTGTATATTTGAAGTAATTTTGCTCTCTTTGTGTCATGTTTTGTACATTTTTAAGGAGAAAACCGAAAAAAACGAACTGAGAAATTGACCTCAAAACTGACTACAAAACCAAAAAAATAAAAATTGAAGCCATAAAAAAACTGAACTCAAATCAAAACCGAACCAATAAAAACCGAAATGGAGATTTGGTTCGCTTTGTTGTTGTCATCAATTTGGTTTCAGTTTATAAAATTTAAAACCGAACCGAACCATTCCACCCCTAGTTGAGGCTGAGTTTTGAGTTTCTAAAAATTGGGTTAGATACATGAATTATATTCAAGTTTAGGTTCCAAACTTTTGGGTTTCTCAATTCTATTAAAAAAAAAAAAGAACCGAAATCAATTCTTCCAATTGTTCAATTGATATAAACCAATTCAAACTGAAGTGAAACCAAAAACAAATCAAACCGTTCACATTAATTCAATTCAAACCAAGCCTAGAATGGCCCGAGTCAATTACGCAACGCGCTTATGACGAGCCACGACGCTAAGCTGGGTTGCCCCAATCTCTTATCCACCTTCGCAACGACAATCTATGACCACTCGCACTCTCTGTTCGTGTACAGCAACCGTTTGGACTAAAACATTCACGCGCTCCTCGTCATGATGCGCGTAACCCGCTGGTCCAAATTGGAATAATAAAAATGGTAAAAGTATGGAAATAAAGCACAAAAGGAGGCGAAATTAACGCGGAAGAAACAGGCAACCAACCCGAAATAGTAAATAACAGAAGCATAAGGGGCATATTGGGTAATACAAAAAAGGGACGGTCTGTTACAAAGTGTTGGCGGCTTTGGAGGACGTTCCTCCCGGTTTCGTCTTTGGAACTCCAGCGCCAAAAAACATTTATTAATTATTTTGCTAATTATTTAAATAAATGTAAGAAAATTCAAAATCTTAGTCTGGGAAATTTGAATTTGAAAGATTCTCCATTGAAACATTAAAATCAACAGTCGTCTCTGCAATAACTTGTCATACGTTAGTTTCATTTGTAATTTAGAACGGGAAAACTCAAAAAATTGAAACTTTGTTCTGGAAGTATTCAAGAAATTGGATTTAAAAGAGGGAATGATACGAACAAGGTTTGAGATAGGAATGACTGGAAATGGTGAAAAGAAACAAACAAAGTGGATTCGGTCTGAAGGCTGAACCGGCCAAGCCTGCACATGGAGACCCAGAAAAGTCAGCCCCACCAGCACAACAAATGTCACATGCATGGCAGTGGCTGCCAGGAAATGGGGGAATTTTAAACTAGAAAAGAGTGGTCAATGCCGATGTATTTAGATGATTTTTTCAACCTCCTCATCTTCTTCAATTTTAATTTTGTGCTCCACCACCAACCAACTTTCCTCTTCATCTTCATCCTTTTTCTATTACCAGGTATGGTCTCTGAATTTGGGTGAAGAATTGACCCGGTGTGAAGGTGAATTGTTATTTATTCTTGGGTTTTCAAATAATTGAGTTTGTGAGTTTTGATTTCTTCAGACAAATGGAGAGCATGGAAGCAAAGGCTTTGAAATCTAGCTTTCTCCGGGAATTGGCTGCTAAGTCGACGCAGCCGGCGCTCTGCGAAGATTCATGCTTCTTGAACGGAACAAATGCCGTTGCCGGCGAAGATTTTGCAGTTGAAGAATTTTTCAACTTTTCTAATGGAGATTTAGAAAATTCGTCTTCTGCTGAGGGAGGAGACGAAGAAGAATTGGAAAAGGATAGACTTGCTATTTCTCTTCTTGACCGGGTCGACGATGATAACAATTCGAACCCCACCAGTTTCTCCGCCACCGGCGACGATGACTCTCTTCTCTCCGAACTTGCCGTTCCGGTAATTATACGAAAGTTTGACTAGAAATTTTTCCCATAAGTTCTCTGTTAATGTTTTGAATCTGGAATTTTTGTTTTGCAGCGCGATGATTTGGCATCCCTTGAATGGGTGTCTCATTTTGTGGACGACTCTCTCTTAGAATTCTCGCTTCTGCTACCGTCTGTGAAAACAAAACTCGAAACTCATTCCCAATCGGAAAGCAGACCGATATTTTCAGGAGTTTCATGTTTATCCTCCCCAATTCCTGCCAAACCCAGAACCAAAAAGGCCAGAACATCAGGCCGAGCTTGGTCAGGGTCTCTCACCGATTCAACATCTTCTTCTTCTTCGTCGTCGTCTTCTTCGTCTGGGTTTTTGACAACGCCTTGCCTTGCCTTCACCAACATAGGCCAGGACATGGACGGTTTCCCTGCCCTGGCTGAACCACCACCTGCGAAAAAGCAGAAGAAGAAAGCAGCGTATGAACCGGGCAGTTTAGCGAAGGGAACTCAGCTTCAGCGACGGTGCAGTCACTGTCAGGTTCAGAAGACCCCACAATGGCGAACCGGCCCCCTCGGTGCTAAAACGCTCTGCAACGCCTGCGGAGTCAGGTACAAGTCCGGCCGCCTGTTTCCGGAGTATAGGCCCGCCTGTAGTCCAACTTTTTCAGGCGACGTCCACTCCAACAGTCATCGCAAGGTGCTGGAAATGAGAAAGAGGAAGGACGTAGATGGAGCGGTTTGCGGTTTAGGTCGAATGGTTCCAAGTTTTTAGAAACTAGGTTTGTGCATTGAATGATGAACCGGTTCTAGAGGTAGGAAAACGTTGAGATATTCAATGCTGCAGTTGAGCTGCCTAGTAGGTCTTAGGTTGGGGTTGGGGTTGGGGAGGTATTAAAATTATGCTACTTTAGTTGTTATATTAGAGCGGGATTGGATTAGAAGAGTTGGAAGAGTTAGTCCAAGAGAAGAGAAGACCTGTAGTATTTGTAATATAGTTTTATATATATATATATATTATAATTTAATGGTGATAATTAAGTATTATTTATTGATCAATCCAAGTGATATAAGATTTTAATTGTTTATTATTTAGAGTAATCATTACACAAGCAATACTTTGGACTGAAAATGAAATTGCATTCTTATATTAGTGATGTCAAAATTAGTAGAAGAGAAAGGGTATGGAAAGATTTAAAATGGAGCTAACCATGATGTACCAGACTTGTTATTATTAAGTTAGTATAGATTTGGTTAAAACCACAAAATTAATTAGATATTTTTGTTAGTGAAAAAACAACCGAGGGAAGTGGAAAGTTATTGGTTGACACGAGGGAGGTGGTGAGCACTCAGAGTGAGTCAATGGCCGTCCCTGTTATGTTGCTTGTCCACCTGGATTTCCTACAAATCATTAATCCGACTCCCTTCCCTCTCCTTTCGGTTCACTTTTTCAGCTTTTATGCTACGTTGTTTTTGAACCCCGTCCATGCATGTTCCGAGCCTTCCTTCTCCCCAAGCTTAATACCTTATGCCTCAATTTAACCTTTACCTAACATCTCCTTGTTTGTACGTGACACACGTACAAAAAAGTCTTAGAAACTGAAAGCACGTGACATAATTCAATATCTCTCTAAGCTTGGTGGAGAACATCTATGTTAACTCCGGCTCATTTTCATTTTAAGTCAAATTCTTTATTTGCTTGATGGTTGACACAATAGTATTAATACCATAATGAGATTATGATGCACCACAGGGTGCAATGACTCACAAATCAGTGATGGAGTTAATCGGTTAATTCAAGAATAGATCACTCCAAAGAAAATAACAATAACTCCTGATGTATATAGCCAATCCACTTCAAATTTTGACGGGACTTAGGAGACTCAAGGAAACAAGTCATATCCAAAAATCATGCTTAGAGTCGCAACGCACAAGGACTTAAACAATTTACAAGAAGCTACCTGAAAATTGACCCAATAAAACAGTTTTGGTCCAACAGATTAAATAGTCAATAACTTTCATTTTTGAAGTCCAATTGACGTTAAAATTGAAGGAAACTTAGGAGACACCAGCATACAGGTCGCCACCAAAACTCACACTTAGAATCGCAGCAAGAACGGAGTTGTGCATTCAGCAAAACGCTACCCAGAAAGAGACCTAACAAAAAAGATTCAAAAACCAGATTTAAAAATGCTATATCTTTCACTCACAAGGTCCAATTGCTACCAAATTTGGAGGGTGCGTAAAATAAATAGAGGTAAAGATTCACACAAAAATTACGAGTCAAAATTCTACGAAGACAGTGTTATGCGATTGACAAAAAAAACTGCTCGAATATTGATCAACAAAAATAGTTTCGGGCATCACTACCATTAGTTGCAAAAATCATGATTTCAATCCCCAATCCACACCAATACCAAGCAATCACATATATTCTAGAGAAATATCAATTCCAAGAGTTCAAGAATAAAATCACAATAAAAAATATAAAAGGAAAACTTGAAACACCTCAAGCTGGTCCGCTAACCTCCAAGCAACTAGAAATAGCGACTTCTATGGATCCCCTCAAGGAGACCACTCCACCTTGTTTCTCTCGGTCTTCTAAACCTCCACGCACATAGGACACCTCAATCAAGAGATGCTGGAAGGCTTAGCATAAGTTCTTCTCTCCAAGACCAAACAAGAACTATGAGAGAAGAAATCTTTGGTGTTAAGTTGCGGCAAAACCTAGACTTGAACAATCAAGGGGTTTTGGGAGGGATTCTCCGAAACGTGTTTAGCTTCAGTTTAATCAAATTCAAATTAAGGTTTTTAGGATGCCCTAAGGAAGACTAAATACCCCCTTAAGGCAACCCTAAAGCAAAATTACAATAATACCCCTTTTAACAAAAATTAGCCATGAGGACTCGACTAACATGCTAGCCGAGTACTCCTAAAAATTCAACAATTTAACCAACCTAAATCTATCCAAAAAAAATCCTAAATCTAGTAGTTTAATTAAACTTAAGTTCATAAAGCATATCAAAGTATAAATAGAACATATCTCAAACAAAAGATTCTCCTTAGCCTCTGTGATGTGGGCACCAATGTGGCCTCGTGTCAATTGTGCTAGCGATGGGTTGTAATGGGCTTCCAAATGAGCATGAGTTTTGGCCTTCCCTTAGCTTCTTGCAAAGCTCTCTGTAACAACCTAGTTTTTCTTACATTCGAAAATTGTGTGAAATTTAAAACTTTTTTTTTCTTTTATAAAAACAGCAGAAACCTTTATAAATTCTTTTAAATTGAAATCATAGTTCTTTTCTTAAAACCTGATCGTTAAAACCTTTTAGTTAAAACTCGTTACTTAAATCTTTATTAACAGCGGAAAAATTTATTTATAAAATTCATTTTTTAACAAAATAGCGAAAGTATAAATTAGTCATTTGAAGAACAATAAATAAATCTTTTACTTTATGTTTACAAAACTCGTTTATCTTTTACATTCATTAGCCTACCCAGCCACAAGACTCGCTCGTGCAATCCTTCATCAGCTGCTCCTTAATCTGTTCATCATTTTCTCTCGTGCTTGTACCTACATTGCAAGACATAAACTATGAGTCTAACGCTCAGTAAGTGATAGAACTTAAATACTAGATGCACATGTTGTGCCACTTTAAAATCATATGAAGTTTCTCTTTTCGTTTTCTTTCTTTTATCTTTTATCTTTTCACACTTTCGTACTTTCTTTCTGTTAGTGTTTTTGTTCCTGTTTCTGTATTCGTTTTTGTATACGTGATCGTACGTGTTTCCGTACCCATTCTTGTGTTTGTTTCCGTATCCATATATGTATCCATATTTGTATTTGTTTTCATTTCTAGAAACTCATTTCCATTTCCATGTTTGTTTCTGTTCCTATTCCCGTTTCCGTATTGGTATTGTGCTCGTACCGTTTTCATATCCGTTTTCATTTCCGTTCCTGTATCCATATTCGTTTCTCTTTTCATATTCTTTTCTTTTATCTCTATGTCAAACATTACTTATCTAGACCACATAAATCATTATCTTTTCTTACGTTTGGGTTATGTGCCGGATATTACTTTCGGACCACACAACCCATTTTCTTTTCTTTTGTTCATGTGTCGAGCTTAACCCAATAGACCACAAGAACCTTTTATCTTTTATTACTTGGGTTGCTGGGCATTACTTACTAGACCAACCTCTTATCTTTATCTTTATTAATCGTTCTTTCATACTTCTTTTCGTTTCTGTTTCCTTTTCATAACTGTGTATGAAAACCAGTTTTGTAAACTTTGAAAATCGTGATGCATGATGCTCGTGAAAGTATACAATTTCTAACATATAATAAAAGGGAATGAAATAAAACGACCAACGTACAATTCACAAATCATGCTTCATAAAATCGATAAACATGCTTATAAAACTGTACACATGCTTATAAAGCGATAGACATGCTATTAAAATTGTAGACATGCTTTTAATACTGTAGACATGCTCGTAAAGCTGTAGACGTGCTATTAAAACAATAGACAAGCTCAATATCTAATAAAGCAGTAAGTAGCAAACGTGCATATCCTATGCTTGCGATGTAGGGCCCTAAAGACCAAAACACACACATATCACTTACTTCGTTTGCTTAAAGCGCTCAACGCTTATCGTTATCTTTTTCTTCTCTTTTATTACTTTCACAATTAATAACATTTATCATTAATCTAAGTAATTAATCAACTTAATAATCTCAACGTGTAACGACCTAGATTTTTCGTTTATCTTAAAAATACGTTAAATTTTAAACTTTTGGAAAACAACAAAAATCGTTATTTAAAAATCTTTTCAACTTAAAATCAGAGTCATTTTTTTGAAAATCCAACCTTCACTTCAACTCATTTCAACAATCATAAAATAGTAGAAAGCTACAAGGCGGAAGCGTACCCTGAAAATATTACTTAAAGCAGTTAACAAAGTTCAAGGTTAAAAGCGTAACATCATTAATACCCAAAATACGGTCAAGGGGTTAAAGCATTAATTAGGGTTTTACAAAAACATGTCTATTTTTAAACCTTTACAAAATAGGTACTTTCTTCTTCCCTTAGTCATGCGTCTACTCTGGTCGTGTTTCCTCCGGATACACCGCAGGCTCCACGGGTAAGGCCTCCTCTTCTGCTCCTAACACAACCATCTCATTACCTACACCACAAGTAAGGACGCGAGCCTAATGACTCAATAAAAAAATGGGTTAATACAAATGCATATGACTCTCTTTAGTTCTTTTTGGAATGGATACTGCCCCAAACCAATTCTTTCATTACATTCGTTTGTTCCTTCCTTACTCGTACGTTGAGCGGGAGATTGAAGAACCCATATGGAATGGTATAGTTGATCGGGCTAGCCTCTTGGTGCACACTAGGTCCCGTTCCCGTCAAGGTAGGGGCTGTGACTAGTTGCCAGACTAGACCCGACTACCCATCCGCCCCCAACTCCCCATTCATTCCTTACATTCATCTTCTTTAACATTTTCCTCACTCAAATATATGAATACCACCAGAAGGTGGCACTCCCTATTTGTTTCTATTAACATGATGCATGTTGACACAAAAAATCAGAAATTGAACAATGAATAACAGGAATAGCACTAATAGCAAACAACGAATGGCAAGAATATCATTAATTGAATACAACGAATGGCAATAGTAAGACAAATCGAAAATAAACATAGGAGATGATTGAAAGTGACAATACGACGTGCTTGATCTTACCGAAAGTAACAATAAGGATATGGCAAAATGAATAAACTATTAACTACAAAGTGTCTAAACGAATTAAACATGTTTGATAATAATATAACAACTTAGACATTGAATCAATAACTAAACGAATGCATGCCCATTAATTAGCAAATGGAAACGTGTTTAACAAACGATTAATAGAAGTGTGCTCGGTTTGTAATTACCAACTCATGAACCAAAACTAACTAGACATACTCATCTACACTAATCGAACATAAACATGCCCAATAATTAACTGCTGGAAACATACTTACTGAATTGGTACAAGCCAATAATGAAAACGTGCTTCACAACCGACCGATGGAAACGAACTAAGAACATGCTTAATAAATCGAATACAACGTGAGACATTCTAACAAGGTAAGCCCAACTAGTAACAGAAACATGCTTAATAGACCCTCATGGAAACGTGCTTAACAACATGCTCAACAAATAACTCATAGCAACATGCTTGTTATTTTTATACGACAAAGGCATGCTCGAATGAGACACACGATTCTTATCTTATTAGAATAAACATTCTCCTACCCTAGTATTTAAACATGCTCCCCTTGATTAACTAATTAATTAGACGTGCTAGGAATTAGTCATAGATCAAACATGCTCCTACAATTGTTATCCCAAATGATCTACACATGCTGGATTAATCTATACGAAGTAGGCATTAACAATTAAGAAGCTACAGCAGGTAATACGATGGATTGTACATAACAAATAGAGAAGTAAACATGAACTACTAGGGAACTACAACAAGTGATTATAATAAATTACACCAAATAGAAAAGAATTCTCAATTCATTCATAGTCATACATACGTATCATATCATCCTCCCTTTCATCGTTCTATCCTACAAGCTTAACGTCACCGTTTATCATTCATCATTCACATTTCTACCAAGTAAGTATTTGCAGTAAAAGAGAAGTTATAACTCCTAACCAGTACCAAGAAATAACAACATTATAGGTTAGTTTTTAAGATACTAAACAAATTTATCTAGGCATGCATATTTCAATAAAACAGAATATAAACATGCTTAAATAAATTGAAACTAATCAAAATAAAGATGTTCATATCTCCTAACCAGAACCAAGAGTTGGCAATATTTATAAATCTAAGTCTGCTGTCTAACAAGTAACATGAAAAGCAAAACAGAGATATATGAGTAGCAACTACAGAGATAATACTATGAAAATATGTTAACAATTTATTCATACATATCACTCATGAACCTATATCGTAGTAGTTCATTATCCACTCTCCATTACACAAGTCATATAGAAATCATTGTAGTAAGAGAAATTACGATAATGAAGTTCATAGAGGTTATAAACAACTAAAGAAAGACTACAGTTAATTTTGAATCTACTATAGCAAGGTAAAACAATACAACGCAAAGGACCAACCATTTAGAGAGAATTTCTAAGCTCATTTTTGCTCATTCGTGCATCATTCTTTACTATGGCACCTAACTTCCATCATTCATACTAAAACACTCATCACATTGCTTATCCTTAATAATATAAAGCATTTGAAACAAGTAGAGTTGCAAGGAATTTAAGGCAAAGAGTTCAATATGCACTAAAGGAAATATTGCACGGATTATCTATGAGAAGGAAAAATTAACACAACTCACACACACTTTACTTGGGTGTAAGGCCTCCACTGGCCAAGACTACCCCAAGTCCTTACCCTTGTTGACGATTCGACACATGGACAGCAGCACCCCCCCTATTTGCACACTCGATGTAGGAATTACTATGGTAGCAAAGAACTGAATGAAGAAGAAGATACAACGCAGGGGGAGAGGCATTGGCTAGAGCTAAATAGGAGGGCTCACCTAGAGACAGGCCATACGTCTGGTAGGGGGAGATGCAGGAGACAGCTCCTGCTGGTCAGGACGTGGTGGAGGGCGATTTGTGTCAAGGAACCGCGTTTCTATTGGTTGATTCGTCGATTTGTTTTGATTTTAAGTTATTTTCTGTCGCAGATCTGCAATGATTCAGACGAGTGCGGGCATGATGGCTCGTCCGCATGTGTAAAATTCCATAGGCAGAAGTGTGGTCACGGACGAGAAATGGAGTCCCCACTCTCGTCCGTACCGTCCGCAACGACATTTGAACTGGTTTTGGCGTCCGCATGTGTCGTCCGAATAGGCCAAAATTTCATTTCCTTCACATTTTCCAACTAAGCTTTTATCCCGTAATATTTTTCCCATAAATACATGTCATAATTTAACAAGTCCAAATACGCAATGTAATATAAATATATCTCCAAAGTTTTGATTACATCGCGTATACGAGGAAAAGTAGTTTCGGGTTATTACACAAAGTCTTTCCTATCTTTAATTCTTATACATTACTTAGTTTCATTATTTAACTTCAACTAATTGCATTAGTCCTGGGAACCCATAAACTCCCAAAATGGAACACAACCCAACCCAATAGATTGATCCAAATCATCCAGCAAAGACCAACATCATTCCACCCACATAGTAGGTACCCAAATAAACCAACGCCCAATATTAATATCCAAAAAGGGCATGAAGCATTAACATTATCAACCAAACAAACATACAATGACTTAATCCAATATCCAGTATATATTTATCCAATAACAAACTAAAACCAAACCCACAGAGCACCATCTAATAGAGAGTATTATCCAAGATATTATTTTTCCATTAATCCAAACCGTAACAATACAGCGAAGCAAAGCACAACCCATTTAATTATCTTTTATTTAACATGGAGAATACGTGACCAAACTAACACAACAACAGTTAAAATCGTCTATCAATACCAACAACATATAATCCAAGGCACAATCAACAATATCATAGAATGTTAATCCCAAAAAGCATATGCCCAAAATACTCACACTTGACAACAATCGACAGAGTATAATCATCCCACAATTTCAAAGCACAATTCATAAATTTTTCAGCACTAAATATTAGCAGAGAGCAATCCATAGGGCATGATACCAATCCAAAACAGCAATAAAACAAGGAGACAGTAATTTATTCCAACATGCATAATATCTCCAGCAACCAAAACCAATTCCAACATATTAGCATTCAAACAATCACTAACAGATGGCATAAATTCACATACATCAACATCCAATAAAATCCATAACAAACAACCATAACCAGAAAACCTTAAACCCAAACAAATGTAAGTAGCAGAGAAGAAAATCCTTACCAACAGAGCAACCGAGGGAAGCAACTTCCGTTCCTAATCACCGGAGAAGTCACAGCTCCATCACTGCCATTTTCCAACACTGAATTCATGCCACAGAAACACCCATTCAATAGCAAAATACAAAACAATCAAACAACAGAGTACCAAATCATCAGAACTTCCATCAAATTCCCAATTACATAATTGAATTACACAACACACAAATAATCGAGATGTTTACCTCGGTCAATCATAGAGAAAACCGTAGCTTGCGGTTTGTTCTTTTCTCCAGCAGCTCGTGCATATCTTGAAACGACCCGATTTTTTATTACCTTTAGAAATACGTGGAATTTTCAAAACTTTCATACAATGACTAAAACCTTGATTAAAACATTTCTAAAATGAAATCAAAGTGCCTTTCCAAAACCAGACCATCCAAAACCTTTTGTTATACTCGTTATGAAATCGTAATATAAGAATTTATTAAAACCTAGCGAAAGCGATTATAATATCGTTTAAGAAAGAGATACTAAAGGAATACTAAACAATTAAATACAGTTTCAAATATTTTCTCATTTACTCTCTTTAGCCTAGCCAGCTACAAGTCCCGCACGTGCAAATCTTTCATCCTTGCTTTTTCATAGGTGCATTGTCTTCACATACAAGTGCCTACACCACAAATAAACTGTAACCCAAAAGCTTAGTAAGGAAAAGGGTTTATGCAATATGATATGCCTCTATTTAGTTCTTCTGTAATTGGGGCCACCCAAACCAATCTTTTCATTACGTTCGTTCGTTCATTCGTTCATTCGTTATTTACTCGTATGTCGAGCTCGAGATTGGAGGATTTCCTTTGGAATGGTATAGTTGATCGGATCTAACCTTTTACTTGCACCTAAAACCCCTCTACCGACAAGGTAAGGGGCTTCGCCTAGCTGCAGACTAGATTCGCTACCCCTCTGCATCCCCAACTTCCTTTCCTTCCTTTCTTTTCCTTCATTTTCTTAACATCTTACCTCACATAATGCATGTGTGAGTACCACCACCAAGGTGGCACTCCCTATTGGTTTTCTATTAGCATGATGCATGATGACACATTCTCTAACTAACATGATGCATGATGCAGTATAATGTAACTTTAACAATAAATGAATTGCGTATATAAAAGAAAGTAATTGATAATACTTGAATAACGGAAAGTGAAAGCTCATAACGGATAGCACTTATGTTATTAAATTGAAAACAATGAAACACATAAGGAATCCAACAACGAATATTATGGAAATTAAATAGCGAATCAGGAAAGGAATACAGAAATTAAACACACATATCTGAACAATATACAAGGACTTATAGCATGCTGGAACTTATGGAACACAACAATAAATGAAACAGAAGTCGTAACATACTATGAATTAACATGCTAGTTATCCTAGTTCATTTACATACTCAGGAAATAACTACATTTACTATTCTAGTTAGATATCCAAATTAATTAACATGCTTAAGTAGAATTACCATTATTATTCTAGTTAATTATCCTAATTAATTTACATTCTCAAGAAGGATTACAGTTATTATTCTAGTTAGTTATCCTAGTTACTCAACATACTCAGGAAGATCACCATTATAATTATAGTTAGTTATACTAGATAATTTACATGCTCAAGATAGATTATAAATATTGTTTTTAGTTGTCCTAGTAAATTAATATGCTCGGATTTAGGGTATTGACATGTGTTGAATTCTAATTAGCATGGAGAGTTCTAAACTAACAACAGCGGAACAATATTTTCACTAACATATAAGGAAATTACCACTACAACAATTAAGAAAATACAAGTACAAAACGAAACCATTAGTAAGGAAGTTATCATTAGTTATGCACTAAGCATTTATTCCATTTAATCATTAAGCATTCATCACAACATCGATCTCTATCAAAACCTCTATAAAAGTCAAATATTTGTAATAAAGGAAATTAAGAGAATTGCAAGAAACTAACAATGAAGGAGTTAATATTGAACAATTCTAAACATACACTTATTACTCCAGTTAATTGGTTAATTAAACATGTTTAAGAATAGTCTAGTTAGTTAGGTGTGTTCAAAATTCTATATATCCTAGTAAATTTTCATGCTCAAGATTATAGTTAGTTGTTCTAGGTCAACTTACATGATCAAGATTATAATTAGTTATTCTAGTCAATTTACATGCTCAAATTTTGTGCTTCTATTCTTATAAATCAAGCATACTTAGTTATAATTACTAGTTAGTTATCATAAATTAGTTAATTGACGACTCTAGTTAAGTTAACATGCTTAAGTTAATTAACATGCTTAGGTTGATTAACCTACTTAAGCCTAATTAACATACTTAAGTTAATTAACATGCTTAAGTTAATTAACTACTTTAGTTAAGTTAACATACTTAAGTTAATTAACTACTCTAGTTGAGTTAAAGTTCAAGTAAAAATTAACATTCTTAAGTTGATTAACATGCTCCAAATCATTCTCCAAACCATTAACTTAGTTCATTATTGTTGATACAAGTTCAGAGTGATTAACGTGCTCTAGTTAATTAGCAATTAAACAAGTTCAAAGATATGTGGCAGAACAATATATATTCATGGAATAAAGGAAATGACAGTTTATGAAAAATGCAGTGATAATTAACTAAATCCAGCAGAATATTATACCAAGTACAACTACAAAAAATAGGGTCATCCTCGAGGGCCTAGTTTTCAACTCATTGGTTCATACCTTTCAAGTCATTAACTCATTTATCTACTCAGAATCATTCATCAATTGTCCATCCAAGTGCAGCATTGATAACAAAATTAACAATAAAGATATTACCAGAGCTAACAACAAAGCAACAGAACTATCAACAGAGGAAATATCTACAGGTATCACACAAAGCTACAACGATGGAAATTAGCTAACAAAATCTACAAGGTACTAACAAATCTACACTATCAACAAAGAAATAACAAACAAGAAGAAATTAACAAAGGAGATCACCGCAGCAAACCATCCAAGGAACTAAATATCCACTAACAACAAGCATTACCATTATCGATTTATCTAACTAGCAATTGCAGTATAGCACAGGAGAATTACAAGGAACTAAACGTAAAACTTACGCACTCTACTTGTGGTTAGGGCGACCACTGGCCAAGACACACCCAAGTTCTTACCAGTTAGGAAGAAGAATACTCACAGACAACACTCCATCTCCCAGCAACAGCTCACTCTAGCTTTCACAGATATAAGCTCCTAGCAACCCTAAGCTTCACTCACGAATCTCTTTGGTAGAAGAAATCACACATCTCACACACAAGAGTTCCCTCTCACGCAGGAAGAGAAACCACTAGCTCACTTGCTGGAACACTCACTCGCAGAGGATTCACTCACATTCACATGCAGAACACCCGAACCTACAGAAGCTCACAATAGCTCCTTCACTCTTCACACACTCACACTCTTTGGAAGAGAGGAAAAGAATGCAAAGGAATGGAGAGAACGCAGAGGAAAAGAAGAAATTGATTGGAGAACAGAATGCAGAGAAGAAAGCTGGCTGAAGATAAAAAGGCGACTCACCTACGGGAGACAGATCGTATGCCTATGGAGGGGAGGAGGGCGGCTTCCGCGTGGGTCTAGTCTTGGGGGGAGAGGTTTGATGTCGGGGAAAGGGGCGTATCAAATGATTACGCGACAAGCTATCTGATTTTAAATCTCTAATTGTCGCAGATCTGTGATATTTCGGACGAGTGCGGACATGCTGGTCACGTTTGCATGTGTAAAATTCCCCAAGTAGATTTGTGTCTACGGATGGGAAATGGCATCCTCGCCCTGCCCTTACCGTCTGAATGCGATATTCAGACGCGATATGGTGTCTGCACGCGTCCGAAAGTGTCCATAAATTGAACAGATTCATAATGGATGAATCTTGCCTGCGACCGCGTTCGTCCGGGCTCGTCTGAACTTTATGACACAAACGAGGTTAGGATGCGAAATCGCGTCCCGAGTCAGCCCAAGACTTAGGGCCAACGTGCAATGCATTTGCAGATGACATTTCCCATCTGCATGTTGTCTGCATATGTTCGAAAGTAGACTTCCAAACGTATAAGGACGTAAATTCTGGTCCTGCTGTGTCACGAAGTATTGGGGACTGCACGCAATGCACTTGTGGATGAAATCCTCGTCCTCATATCGTCCGCATTCGTCGAAATCTCCAAAAATCTAGCTTTTCCATCGTGTTTTCCCACTTAACCTTCATCCCATAATATTTTCCCCATAAATGCACATCACAATTTGACAAATATAGATACGCAATATAATGTCCTACTTCTCCCAACACTTGATCACATCACGTATACGATAAAAATATATGGATATTACATACCTTCCCTCTTATATAAATTTCATCCTCTAAATTTGCCTAGCGTAATACTCTCACTAACGCTAACTACGCATCAATTCTCCCCTTTAGCTATCCTACTCGATGACCTAGCTTCCTTGTGGTCTTAATACTCCGTTTTATCTAGACTATTAACTCCCTTCTTTCTGAAAGTTTGTTCTAACTACTGCTACTTGATCAACTTGACTTCATCCAAAACGCATCCTCTCGTACCAAAAAGTTGATCAAACCCTTGTATTCACTCTCCACACTTCCACTACACCATGTTGATTACATCGATTCTAGGGAAAAATGCCTTGATCATGACCATTCTTCTGTTTTCTCCAAGTCAATCACGAACATCAAGAGTAGAATGACAACTTTCTTATATCCAAAAATTTCTTCAATCCAATGAACACTTCATCGTTGCTGCCCAACTCATGAATTCGCAGCACTGTTCTCCTTGATTTAACGTTCCACATCAAATTTTCCTGCTAATTCCTAAGTGATTCAACGCCAAGGAAGAGTCTCTTCAGTCTTCTTACCGCCATTACACTCACCACCTGGCGTCGAACTCACCTTTCCTATATATTCTTACCCCTCATATCCTTCGTATGTCCTAACTTGAGACCTCCAAGTACTTATACTTCTTTCCCTTACTCTATGACTTCAGCATGTTCGAACGAGCTCTCCACCATGCAATCCACCCATCCAAGCTTCCCCGAGACATGAACTATACTGCTCCATGGCTGAGTTGGACACATTTCATCTTACTTCTCATTTTGTATCTATAATCGTTCTAGTTTCTGTGTCAGTTTTTGTCTTTGTTCTTGTTTCTGGATCTGCTTCTGTATCTGTCGACATTTCTATTTCTGTTCCTGTCTCCGTTTCTGTATCTGTTTCTATTTCTATTTCTGTTTCTATTTCCGTTTCCATTTCCTTTTCCGTATCTATTTCCATTCCAAGAAATTTATTTCTGAAACTTGTTTCCGTATCCATTTCTGTATCTGTTTCTGTTTTGATTTTCGTTTCTGTTTCCTTTTCAATTTCTATCTTTGTTTCCATTTACGTTTCCATTTCTGTTTCAGTGACTATTTCCGTTTCTATTTTCATTTCTATTCTGTCTCTGTTGTTGTTTCTATTTTCTGTTTCTATTTTCTGTTTCTGTTTCTATTACTTGTTCCTGGAGAAGTTCAACCGATTGACTCATCCTTTGCCGTACAGTTGTGTAATCACGTTCTCAGTTACCTTGATTGAGTTCGGACCAAAGATGGAGAACTTGACCAAGTTCGACATAAGTCCTATCATCCATTCAAATACTTATTCCAATACTTAATCCATGTCCCACTGATGGACATGGGGCACCTCATGTCAGAATTCGCCGTTAAATCCAAGTTGGTCGACTAGACCTTCCAAAGCTTCTCGTTAGCGCAAAAGTCTAACCTATGTAGGAATCATCTTATCCCAAAATCCAACAGGTTCCTCTTTCAACTACTCTCCAAAAAGTCCAAACCTTATCGTCTTACTTCTTTCTCAAAGGTTCCTAAAAGGTCAATACCAAGTGGGCCAATACTTGGCTAGTTAAATCTTATTCTCCTAATTCGGTTTAGTACTTAATGTTTGTCCTTTCTTCCTCCCTCGACTAATCTACCCCTTGTCTAATCCATTGTACCCTAGGTGTTCACGTTTAATTATCTAGTTGGTCTACTTCATGCTTACCACCTAGGCGACCTCGCTCACTTATCTAGTCGATCTAGTTTATGCAGGATTTTCTTTTCCATTTATTTCCCTTTTCCATTATCAAAAATTTGGGCAGAGTCTCCCCTGATTCTACACTCTCCCAAAGCTATAAATCCTACATAAAAATCCCAAGCAGTTCTAGAAAAGCTCACTCATTCATCATTTATCATCAAGTTCGTATGGCATCCCTAGTCCCACAACCAAACACATTCCAAAATACCGCACTCAAAATACATCGAGGAGTGTACCATTTCAAAATACATACTTAGCTACCACTAACTCTACTATGTCTACTAGTCCCCTAATTGCTTCTCCGAGCGAAAGATTTCCTCAAATTCCCTCCACCATTCGATGGACCAAATGGGGCAATTTCGAGCAACGTGTCCAGACCATTTGCTTCTAAAACACATCCCCGAATCCGCCAAGCATATCCCCGAGTGACCCTTGGCACACAACAGACATAGCTCCTTCCGTGACGACACCACTGCGATCTCCACGACAACATTCACTCGAACACGCTTACAATCCTCATGTTGCTCATCCACTTCTAAGGGCCTCTTGTCTCTCGTAGTGCTCAATTCCCCTTCTTCTACTGGCTTTGACAGCATGTCCTCCACGAACTTCTTGCTGAACATCCTAAATCCTTCAACCATGGCCGTGATGAGTCAAAACTGGCTGTCCATGTAATCCCTCAACTGCTTCACTATCTCATTCTCGCTCCTCGCCCCACTCTCCATATTATCTCCTAACACTGAATTCACAACATATAGAATAAGGGAATCACATATTAGTAAGGTATTAGGGAATATACTTACAGTGGATGAAGAAATTCCCACATCGGCTTGTGTTGGTAGGCAACAGTATCATTTTGACTTTTTAAAAATTGTTTTACTCAACAAAACATACCAGACCTCGGTTTTAAAACCCAGTAAGGCAAAACAAATATGCTCTGATACCTATTACAACGACCTAGTTTTTCAATACCTTTAGAAATACGTGAAATTTTCAAAACTTTCATACAACGACTAAAACCTTTATTAAAACATTTCTAAGATGAAATCAGAGTGCCTTTCGAAAATCAGACCGTCAAATACCTTTTCGTTATACTCATTATGAAATCGTAATATAAGAATTTATTAAAACCTAGCGGAAGCGATTATAAAATCGTTTAAGAAAGAGATAGTAAAGGAATATTAAACAATTAAATACAGTTTCAACCATTTTCTCATTTACTCTCTTTAGCTTGGCCAGCCACGAGTCTCGCGAGTGCAAATCCTTCATCCCTGCTTTTTGATATGTGCATTGTCTTCACATACAAGTACCTACACCACAAGTAAACTGTAAGCCCAAAGACTTAGTAAGTAAAAGGGTTTATGCAATATAATATACCTCTCTTTATTATTTTTGGAAAGGGGGCCACCCAAACTAATCTTTTCATTACGTTCGTTTGTTCATTCGTTATTTACTCGTACGTCGAGCTGGAGATTGGAGGATTTCCTTAGGAATGGTATAGTTGATCGGATCTAAACTTTTACTTGCAACTAAATCTCCTCTACCGACAAGGTAGGGGGCTTCACCTAGCTGCAGACTAGATTCGCTACCAATCTGCCACCCAACTCCCTTTTCTTCCTTTCTTTTCCTTCATTTTCTTAACATTTTACCTCACATAATGCAGGTGTGAGTACCACCACCAAGGCGACACTCCCTATTGGTTTTCTATTAGCATAATGCATGATGACACATTCTCCAACTAACATGATGCATGATGCAATATAATATAACTTTAACAATAATTGAATTGCGTATATAAAAGAAAGTAATTGACAATACTTGAATAACGGAAATTGAAAGCTCATAACAGAGAACACTTATGATATTAAATTGAAAACAACAAACACGCAAGGAAATCCAACAACAAATATTACGAAAATTAAATAGCGAATCATGAAAGGAATACATAAATTAAACACACATATCTTAACAATGTACAATGACTTATAGCATGCTGGAACTTATGGAACTCAACAATAAATGAAACAGAAGTCGTAACCTACTATGAATTAACATGCTAGTTATCCTAGTTCATTTACATGCTCTTGAAATAACTACATTTATTATTCTAGTTAGATATCCAAATTAATTAACATGCTCAAATAGAATTACCATTATTATTCTAGTTAATTATCCTCATTAATTTATATGCTCAAGAAGGATTACGGTTATTATTGTAACGACCCAGTTTTTTATTTACTTTAAAATCACGTGAAATTCAAAACTTTTCTTTTTATATAAACATCAAAGTATTCTTTCTTTATAAAACTCAATCGTTAAAACTCTTTACTTAAAACACTTATCAATTGTAGCAGAAGTAATAAAATCATTTTATGAAACGTAGCAGAATTAAAACAAAACGTTAAAGAATATTAAGTAATTTACAAACCTTTTTACAAATTAGTTCTTTTAAATTCTTTAGCCCAGCTAGCGACATGATCCACCCGTGCAAATCCTTCATCAACTATCTTTGACTTATTTTCCTGTTGCTCGTACGCACCTATATCACAAGACCTAACTAATGAACGTAACGCTTAGTAAGTGATATAAGAAAATGAAATGCAGATATGATGCATGACCATGCGATGAATTACAGAAAAGAGCCGTATCTCTTTTGGAAGCCAAAAGTGAGATACATCTAGGGTCATGTGGCCTAACCACTTCACTCCGACAACGAGGTATATCCATCGGGGGTGTTCCACAAGCTAGTATCACAGTCCTTGTTAAAGACGTTGGGGATTTCAGAACGGGAGAAGGATGAGCCCAGATTCCATGTAGATAACTCCTACCACACCGCTCCCTATATGGGAGCATTCTACCGATGGAATGAGACCGATCATCCTGAACCCCCACATGCCTATTTACATATATTAGGTGTGTCATGCAATATGTTCGTGAATTCATACAATCTTATATGATGATATAAATGTCTAGTAAACATATCATTAAAAGCACACAACATGCCAATCCTAATTATTGCGATGTAGGGTCCGAAGAAAAAAGCATAGTAAGTATCAATTTACCTGGAGTCTTCAATACAATAATGTCATTCGCCGTAATACCTTCAAAACCATTAAATAAACTATCAAAATCTCAAATTGCTAACTGCACTTTTACCATTCAGTCCCATAATGATTTCTAACAAGGCAATAATTAGACCCATAACCATTTCCCCCAATTACAGGGTATATTCCCCAATCCATCAAAGAAGAAATCCAAACACTTGTAATTATAGGAACCAACCAAACATCAACGTACTATCACAATAACCTATTCCCACAGCAGAGTAAAGAACTATTTAACTCTTTCTTTAACATGGAATTATCGAGTGAATAATTTACAAAGTCAACTTCATATACCCTTAATCATCCAAGCCTCACAGTTAACAACGAAATACAAGACATTACTCATTACTCTCAATCCAACAATACCAAGCAATAATAACCCAATGGAGAACCGTACATATCAACGAAGCATAATGGTTCCAATATGCCTTCAATTACCTAACAACTTCACAATAACAATCTCTCAATGTCCAATATGTTCAACAAAATAGCAATAACCAACACTTAACAACATCTTCTCAAAATATATCCCTCGGCAGGAACTAACTAACAAACCAAACATTTCAATTAGAATGACATTCTTCACAATGACTAAGGACAGAACCAAAGCAAGAGGTGAACCCAAACCATCAATTGGCAGATTCCAAACATGTTTCAGGCAATAACTAATCCATCACACACAACAATATGAACATCCATAAAGGTTAAGAAAGAATTCATCATACCAGTAGAGTACCCGAGAAGGCTACTCCAGCAATTTCTTTACTACTGAAATCCTGAGCAACGCCAACACCAAATAGGAGTTCACTTCTTTCTTCACAGTTCACAGAGCATTACACACACACATAATCGAATGGAATACTCTCACCTTCCACTTTACTCTTCACAGTTACAGCACCCAAGACAGAAATGGAGAGTTCACCTTCCATCACTCAGTCATCCAGTGATTAAAAAGGCAGTAGAGGATCACGTGAAAGTTGGAGAAAACTGGACGTTCCCCATTTCAATGGGGGAGGTCCAATAGGCGATTTCCAGATGGACAGCTCCCAATCTTCTTGGGGGAGGAAGAAATCGTCGGGCCAGCCAAAGAACTTGAAATAAACCAGTTCAACAGTGGACCAACAGGACCGGACCCGAACCGAATCCCCAGCAAACAGAAGCCCTACCACTATCGCCAACCACTGCCATCACCGATTCATCCAACGAATCGCTAGTTACAGAGTCGAGTTACTCGACAACAGCAATTGAAACACCTACCTCGAAAAACCCCGGAGAGAATCGCAACCTTGCGGGTTGCTCATTCCGCTGCCAGCTCGGACATTCCGAGCCCTAGCTTGCCTCAACTGTTCGTTGCCATAGCAGCTCCCACGCCTGTCGGATAGCATCGCTCGACGCGGAGCACCGTCCCAAGCACCCCATGTCGTCGTCTACCTCTCTCTTTCTCCTTCGGGTCGCTCCCCCTCACGGTCCCGATCTCTCACTCTCTCTCTCTCTCAAATGGCCGTGGGCCATTTTAATTTCAAGTCCAGACAAGATCGGTTCTACGAGAACCGGTCCAACTTCAACCGGTTTCTTCTCCTATTCTCCTAATTTATTTCTTCTTTATTTCAATTCTCCACTTAAATTCTTATCTAATTATTTACTTAATTCTTAATCCAAACTCATTCCAATTAATCCCAAATTAATTCATTATTTCTTTTCCTCCTTTTTAATTATTAACCACATATTTTCCATCCTTAATTAATTATCCAATACAATACTCATCCTAAATTAGTCATAATTATCCAATTAATCTAAATACCCCAAAATTATTTACCAATTATCTTTATTAAATTATGACATAAAAAGTCGGGATATTACAATTATTCTAGTTAGTTATCCTAGTTAGTCAACATACTCAGGAAGATCACCATTTTTATTCTAGTTAGTTATACTAGATAATTTACATGCTCAAGATAGATTACATATATTGTTCTTAGTTGTCCTAATAAATAAACATGCTCGGATTTAGGGTATTGACATGTGTTGAATTCTAATTAGCACGGAGAGTTCTAAACTAATAACAATGGAATACTATTATTACTAACATATAAGAAAATTACCACTACAACAATTAAGAAAATACAAGTACAGAACGAAACCATTAGTAAGGAAGCTATCATCATTTACGCACTAAGCATTCATTCCATTCAACCATTAAGCATTCATCACAACATCGATTTCTATCAAAACCTCTATCTAAGTAACACAATTATAATAAAGGAAATTAAGAGAATTGCAGGAACCTAACAACAAAGGAGTTAATATTGAACAATTCTAAACATACGCTTATTACTCCAATTAATTGGTTAATTAAACATGTTTAAGAATAGTCTAGTTAGTTAGGTGTGTTTAGAATTCTATATATCCTAGTAAATTTCCATGCTCAAGATTATAGTTAGTTGTTCTAGGTCAACTTACATGCTCAAGATTATAACTGGTTAATCTAGTCAATTTACATGCTCGGATTACATGCTTCTATTATGATAAATCAAGCATGTTAACTTAACTAAAGTAGTTAATTAACATGCTTAAGTTAATTACCTACTTTAGTTAATTTAACTTGCTTAAGTTAATTAACTACTCTAGTTGAATTAATTATGAGCTCAAGTAATAATTAACAAGCTTAAGTTGATTAACATGCTCCAAATCAATAACTTAGTTCATTATTGTTGATATAAGTTCAAAGTGATTAAAATGCTCTAGTTAATTAGCCATTGAATAGGTTCAAAGATATGTGGAAGAATAATATATATTAATGGAATAAAAGAAATGACAGTTTATGAATAAAGCAGGGATAATTAACTAAATCTAGCAGAATATTATACCAAGTACAACTACGAAAAACAGGGTCATCCTCGATGGCCTAGTTCTCAACTCGTTGGTTCATACCTTTCAAGTTATTAACTCATTTATCTACTCAGAAATCATTCATCAATTGTCCATCCAGTGAAGCATTAATAACAAAATTAACAATAAAGATATTACCAATGCTAACAACAAAGCAACAGAACTATCAACAAAGGAACAATCTACAAGTATCACACAGAGCTACAATGATGGAACAGAGCTAACAAAATCTACAAGGTACTAAGAAATCAACACTATCAACAAAGAAATCAACAAACAACAAGAAATCAACAAAGGAGATCACCGCAGTAAACCAACCAAAGAACTAAATATCCACTAACAACAAGGATTACCATTATCGATTTATCTAACTTGCAGTTGCAGTATAGCATAGGGGAATTACAGGGAACTAAACGTAAAACTCAAGCACTCTACTTGTGGGTAGGGCCACCACTGGCCAAGACACACCCAAGTCCTTACCAGTTAGGAAGAAGAATACTCACAGACAACACTCCAGCTCCCAATAGCAGCTCACTCTAGCTTTCACGGATATCAGCTCCTAGCAACCCTAAGCTTCACTCGCGAATCTCTTAGGTAGGAGCAATCACACAACTCACATGCAGGAGATCCCTCTCACACAGGAAGAAAAACCACTAGCTCACTCATTGGAACACTCACCCATAGGGGATTCACTCACATTCACATGTAGAACACCCGAACCTACACAAGCTCACAACAGCTTCTTCACACTTCACACACTCACACTCTTCAGAAGAGAGGAACAAAATGCAAAGGAATGGAGAGAACGCAAAGGAAAGGAAGAAACCGATTGGAGAACAGAATGCAGAGAAGAAAGTTGGCTGAAGATAAAAAGGCGGCTTACCTACGGGAGACAAATCTTACGCCTATGGAGGGGAGGAGGGCGGGTCCACGTGGGTCTAGACCTAGGGGGAGAGATTTGATGTCGGGGAAAGGCGCGTATCAAATGATTACGCGACAAGCTGTCTGATTTTAAATCCCTAATTGTCGCAGATTTGTGATATTTCGGACGAGTACGGACGTGACCACATGTGTCCGCATGTTTAAAATTCCCCATGCATATTTGTGTTTACGAATCCCGTACTGTCTAAATGTGATATTCAGACGTGATATGGCATCTGCACGTAGCATCTGCAAGCGTCTGAAAGTATCCAGAAATTTGACAGATTCAAAACGGACGAATCCTGCATGCGTCCATGTTCATTCGGGCTCGTCCGGAACTTCATGACACAGACAAGGTTAGGACCCGAAATCGCGTCCTAAGTTGTCCCAAGGCTTAGGGGCGACGTGCAATGCATTTGCGGATGGCATTTTCCGTCCGCATGTGTCCGAAAGTCAACTTCCAAATGTATCAGGATGCAAATTCTCTTCCTGCTGCGTCTCGAAGTATTGGGGATGCCACGCAATACACTTGAGGATGACATTCCCTGTCCTCATGTCGTCCACATTTGTCCGAATCTTCAAAAATTCAGTTTTTCCATCGTGTTTTCCCACTTAACATTCATCCCATAAAATTTTTCCCATACATGCACGTCACAATTTGACACGAATAGATACGCAATGTAATGTCCTACTTCTCCCAACACTTGATTATATCATGTATATGGGAAAAATATCAGGATATTACATATCTGAGCCTTAGCTCCCTGATGTGCCCCAAGGTCCCATCGCCTGAGCCAAGCTAGGAGCACCTTTATTTTCTAACTTTTATTTGTTTTGAAAGTGTTTCTTTTCTAGCCAATTTGGAGGAAAGTCTTAATCAATGTCACAAAGAGGATTTGGTGCTTTTTGACTAGGGGATATCATGCTTATCAATGAAGAAATTTCGTTTTAACTTTGGTCCTTCATATCAAATGCAGCCAACAGCCAGGGCTTTCCAAAGACATATTGGGTGTTTTATTTTGGTTTGGTGTGATACATCAAATGTTCCTTTTACAGATACTGATTTCCAAACTCGGATCTAGTGTTTGTGTTTTATCATTAAGTGTTATTTTAGTCATTTGCTACTAGGGTATTTTGGTCTTTTGACCTATTTTGTAAATAATAGGGTTTATGTACCCCCTTTTGGAAGAAAGAAAGCAGTTTTGGATTGATTAGAAAATTGTTTCTCTTGGACAGCAAACCCGCGGCCACTCCCCCTCCCTTGAGCCGATTCTTCCATCCCCCTTGCAAGGAGTTCTTGAAGCCTCTTGTCCTTGCTACTTAGGGTTATTATCTCTTCCAATCCCTCAGCTTTCAGGTGAGGATTGTGGTGTGGAGGTCAAAGTAGGTTTCCACGCTTGGAGAGAGTTTGCTTCCAAGCAAACCACAAGTTGTGCCTCTTACTAGGAGGTCCACGGACTCCTCGGATTTCATCTATTTCTTTGGTGGGTTTTATGTTAGATCTGGTTCTCTTAGTATCTATTGATCTCTTGGTTGAATGTCTATGAGCTCTTGAAGGGTTATTTGTGATATCCAAGTGGAAGTTGAATTTCTATGAATTTTATTTCCTGCCGCTGAATCTGTTTTTTTTTTATTTGAACTGCTGGAAACACTATGTTGAGTCTTTGTTTTGAGGTCCGTACGCTAGCCTTTTAAAGTTTGTTTCTTCTAGAGATTTATTCTATATTGAGTGAAGTTGCTGCCTGCCAAATTTGGTAATTATTGGATTTATATGGAGTGAGATCTCTCTGTTTTAATTCTAATCGCCAAATCTGTCCAGGAGAAGCCCTAGTTTTTGAGTTCTGTTGATTCGGCCATAAGTGGAGATCCATAGTGGATTTTGTAATGAATTTTTGACACGATTAATTTGATTGTGTTAAGTTTGTGCCTTCCAAGTTTTAGCGCAACTTAACATGGGAATCGGGAGTTAATTATGTTTTAGCGTTACTGGTTCGGATTATTACAGATTTCGGGACAGATTTCTATTTTGTGCTCTTGGTGATTCTTTGAACCTATCACTCCCCGATTTACCAAACTAGCGGTGATGCCCGAACGTCCGTTCAACACCAAGCTCCCTCTTTGTTGCACGATTCTTCCTCTGGGGTTCTCCCTCACTCTTCACGCTCTATCCTTAGCGGTTCACAGAGGAGGTTTTCTCCCTTCTCAGTCTCTTCAAAATTGCCAGAACACTCATCAACTCCCCTCTCTCTATCCCTCAATCCCTCTTAAATTGCAAGTCTCTCACTCACCATTCCTCTGTCACTCATGCCATGCCACCCCTCCCACCATTGTCTCCCACGTCGCTCTCTCATGATCTCCTATCTCTCTTACTCTTCAGAAAACCGCAAACCTAATTTCATTTCTCCTTTCAAATGATAAACCCAAATCAGACAACCAAATCGGACAGAACCAAACCGATTCAGTTCCACCTCTTCCTCATTTTAATCATTTAATTTTATTTCTTTCTTTATTTAATTACTTTAATTTAATTCCATTTTCTCTTAAATTAACCCTTTTATTTAAATAATCATTTCCTTCAATTATTCTATTTTAATTTATTTAATAAATCTATAATCATCAAATATACATATCGTATATTAATTGACCCAAATTTTAAATTCCCTATTTATTCAGAATATTGCTTGACAATGATTATAGGTCAAAGTTAAATTCTTCGATTCGGTTTCTCAAATTAATTTTTCATCAAATAAATCATCAATTATCTAAGTACACCCAATTATTTTTCAATTATTCATATTAAATCCCGTTATGAAAAATTAAGGTATTACACTCTCCTTCAAATGCATCAAGTGTGTTTTCCCCTACAAAATAATAGCTTGTTAGCTAGTTAATGATCCTCTTGGCTCGAGCCTGAGTGATCGGGTTTTGAGGTGCATCATTCTCTTGGGGTGATTGAGGATTTGACCTCAAATCTGAGGCTTGACCACCTCTTCTTTTTCTTCTTTCAAAAGTTTTCCACCCGGATCCAATAGGAAAAATTTGTTGACACCATAATATTTTTCTTCCATATGAGACTTTCCATACCGTCTTGCCAAAGGTGGGAGAACAACGGTGAATTCGCACAACAAAACATCCGGGTTGAGTAGTGGTAGCAATGTGGAGTTAAAATAATCTTCAATCTTAAAATTTCTTTCCACAACCACAACATTAAAACCTTCTTCACAAAACTCAAAGGCAGCACCAACATCAATGGAATTTCCAATCCAACCAATTCTAAATAGCCAAGTAATCAAATTGTTTAGTGGTGCATACCTCAAGCACATAGTTATTGATAGTTTGCTTGTTTCTCCACTATTGTAGACTAGCTTATGAATATTTGGTTGTGGTAATGCCTTTAAGCCCAAATCCTCATCCAAATGCATGTAAACAAAGTTGATATATCTCCTTTAATTTGTGAACAAGGAAAATACTTTGTCCATGCTCCAACAATGGTCATAACCATTTTGCTCTCCTTGATTTTTCTCTTCTCGGTATAAACTAGTTAGAGGTCTTTCTATTGTCAAGAAAAAAATTTCTTCTTGACCATGAGTGAACTCCTTCAAATCATTTTCTCCTCCAAAGGTTCCTGCAAAGAACTCATCTCCATGCTCCACTATGCATGTTTCTTCCATTGACACAAAACATTTCGGTTATGCAAAGTGGAGGGCTTTCTATCTTCCATGAGTATTTCCTCCAAGGCCGTGGTGTGTCCCCTTGAGGAGGAGCTTCTTCCTCAACCACCTTTAACTTTATTAGCTCCTCATCAATAGAACATCCTTCAATACAAGATGAAGCAAACAAAGAATCGTTAGAATTACATGGATAAAACAACTCTTGATAACATACATTAACTTCTTCTCGGGTTTGTAGAGTTAGATCCCTTTGGAGCACCACATGGAGAGGTTCATCTTGAGCATAAAACATCTCATTATGTTTCAACTTCCCTACCTTACTTGCTGTCAATAATTCATTTTCACTCTTGTTATAATCAACTCGGGATGATTCTTCTTTTGGAAGATATTCCTTATTTATTGGAGACTCTATCATGAATAATGGACCTTCATGAGCATATATAAGTTCTTCTTTCAACCCTTCTACTTCATTAGTTGCTGGCACAGTGTCTTCTACACAACTTTAATCATTTAAGTCCTCCAACAACATCATAGCTTTTTGGTTCAAACAATGTGAAACAATGTGTCCAAACCCTAGGCACAAGGTGCACTTGCTCTCTCTAGACTTGGGTCGATAGCTTTCCTCCAAAACTTTCTTCTCCTCCACCCCTTTGCTGGTCATAACTTTTAAAACAAAACATTCATCTTTAGCTTCAACTTTTGGCTTGGAAATATTAGAGAATTTATGGCTTGGCCGAGAAGGATAAGTCTTGGAAGATTGTTTTTGTTGCCTTTCAATCTTTATGGCTAATTGAATTACACTATCCATCATTTCATAGGGTTGGATCTCCACCTCATCTCTAATCTCTCAGTTTAACCCTTTGATGAATCTTGCAATGCTATGCTTCTCTGGTTCATCAAAACCACTCCTTATTTTAAGAGTTTCAAACTCAGTTACATATTCTTCCATCGAGAGCAACCCCAGCTTGAGGCTTTGCATTTGAAGAAACAAATCTTGTTTGTAGTGATGTGGCACAAATCTCTTCCTCATAAGTCTCTTCATGAATCTCCAACTATGGATTTCCTCATCACCATCATGCCTCCTCTGATTTTTCAAGTTGTTCCACCACAAGCTAGCACAACCGGTTAACTCCAAAGAAACTAGTTGAATTTTGACTTTCTCAGTATAGTCATAACGTTCAAAAATACGATCAACCTTCTCAATCCAATCTAAAAACTCACTGCCATTGCTGGACCCCTTGAAAGGTGGAATAGAGACTTTGGCATGTCTCAAATCATCATTGCCATGAGATCTTCTTCTCAGACTTGGAAGCTCTTCCACATCGATTTTTTCTTCACCCATATCATACAAGTTTTTAATTCGACCCCTTCACTCGATGGATGTACTGATTTTCCTCCTTGGTCTAGGAGTCCTAGGACACCTCACATGCCCACTAGAAGGCTCCTCTAGCCTTTGTTGAAGCTTAGACATCATTTCCCAAATCACAAGTTGGTGTTGCAAACTAGAATCGGCCTTGTCATGATCCTTCTCGGGTGGTGGACTTGAACTTGGCATTGCCTCTTTATTGCTATTCTAGTGAGCACCACTTCTTGTACTCATTTTTCCACACAATTAAAACCCATAGCGTTGCACAAAAAGGGCACTTGTGCTTTGATACTAGTTGATGCACCACGGGGTGCAAGGACTAACAAATCGGTGGCGGAGCTAATCATTTAATTCCAGAACAAATCATTCCAAGGAAAATAACGATAACTCCTTATGCATACAGCCAATCCACTTCAACTTTTGAGGGGACTTAGGAGACTCAAGGAAACAAGTCACCTCTAAAAATCACGCTTAGAATCATAACGCACACGAAGTTATACTGTTTACAAGAAGCTGCCCGGGAATTGACCAAATAAAACAGTTTCAGTTCAACAGATTAAAGAGTCAATAACTTTTGTGTTGAAGTCCAATTGACGTCAAAATTGGAGGGAACTTAGGAGACACCAAGATATAGGTTGTCACCAAAAATCATGCTCAAAATCGCAGCGAGAACGGAGTTGTGTATTCAGTAAAACGCTGCCCGAAAAGAGACCCAACAAAACATATTCGAAAACCAGATTTGAAAATGCTATATATATCTTTCACTCGTGATGTCCAATTGCTAGCAAATTTGGATGGTGTGTAAAATAAAAAGAGGCAAAGATTTACACCAAAAATTACTAGTCAAAATGCTACGAAGATAGAGTTATGCAATTGACAAAAAAACTGGTCAGATATTGGTCAACAAAAATAGTTTCGGGCATCAACAACATTAGTTGCAAAAATCATGATTTCAACCCCCAATCCACACCAATACCAACCAATCCAATATATTCTAGAGAAATATTAATTCCAAGAGCTCAAGAACAGAATCACAATCGAAAATAAAAAGGAAAACTTGAAACACCTCAAGGTGGTCCACTAGCTTCCAAGCAATCGAAAATAGTGACTTCTATGAATCCCCTTAAGGAAACCACTCCACCTTGTTTCTTTCGGTCTTCCAAACCTCCATGCACATAGGACACCTCAATCAAGTGATGTTGGAAGGCTTAGCATAAGGTCCTCTCTCCAAGACTGAACAAAAACTACGAGGAAGAAATGTTTTGGTGTTAAGCCGCAGCAAAACCTACACTTGAACAACAAAGGGATTTTTGGGAGGGATTCTCAACAATGCGTTTAGCTTCAGCTTAATCAAATTTAAATTAGGGTTTTTAGGATGCCCTACAGAAGATTAAATACCCCCTTAAGGCAACCCTAAAGAAAAATTACAATAATGCCCCTTTTAACAAAAATCAGCCATGAAGACATGGCTAACATGGTAGCCGAGCACTCTAAAAAATTCAACAATTTAACCAAGCTAAATCTATAAAAAAAATCCTAAATCCAGTAGTTCAATTAAACTTAAATTCATAAAGGCATGTCAAAGAATAAAAAGAACATATCTCAAACTAAGGATTCTCCTTAGCCTTAGTGATGTGGGCAGCAATGTGGCCTTGGGTTAATTGTGTTAGCCGAGGGGTTGTAATGAGCTTCCAAATGAGCATGAGTTTTGGCCTTCCCTTATCTTCTTGCATAGGCTCTCCTTCAAGTCCATCAAGTGTGTTTTTCCCTGCAAAATAATAGCTCGTTAGTTGGTTAATGATCCTCTTGGCTTGTGCCTGAGTGATCGGGCTTTGAGGTGCATCAGATTATTAATTCGAATCATTAGAACAAATCCACTGAATAAGAATAACTGTACAATTAATGCATTTAATTTGCATTTTCAATTGTTACTTCATTCCTAATGCAATAAACAATTAACCCTTTGTAACTCCCCATTTTTTAAAACTTATTTTATGGTAAATTCTTGTGATATATATATATATATATATATTTTTTAAATTGTCATACCAAAACGATGTTACTTAAATTCTTTTGCGATAGAACCTTATTTTAAAACCAATTACTAAACCATACATTTATAAGATATTTGCAGCGGAAGACTTTATTAATTAAAATACATTTTTAGTGAAGGTTTAAATCTTTAACAGTCCTTTACAAATCCATAAGATACTCATTCATGAAAGCAATAAAAGAGAACCACGGAATTACCTAACAACCACCAAGTCTTTATCATGAGCAAGCTCCCTCAACGTGACATCACATTTGCCATTTTCTTCGTAATTACCTGTACCTACAATGCAAGGCTCATCTATAAGTCTAAGACTTAGCACGTAATGCATGTGACCATGAAAATGACATGACATGACACTTGTTTCATCTTTTCTTTCTTTTCTTATATTTATTTCCCTTTTATTTTCTTTCATTGTTCTTTTACTTTTCTGGTTATGAGCAGCCACAACAGTAGGGCCCACACTGTCACGACCCGAAGACGGACCTGGCAGAACCGCCGGGTCAGGCGACTCGATCCTCGTAGAGAACCCAATCACCCAGCCCAAGGCGTGTGTTTTAGCGGAAGACTTATAAATATTTAATTCGGCCCAAGATGATATGGGCCTAGGTCCGAGTAGGGATCACGAGAAAGTGACGGTGCATAAATTAAAATCTAATCCAAGTACTGTACAACAAATCCAAAACCAACTGTGTTTAAGGTTTACAGACCCAAATGGAAACATAAACGTCCTCACCAAATAACGATGAATCACTCAAGTAGAAATAATAAAACGCTTCAACTCCTGATCCTCAGCTACTCTTTGCCTTTACCTGAAGTTTTGGGGGAGGAGTCGTTTGGGATGAGTGACTAACTTAGTAAAGTATAGCTATACTAAGTGCGCCTCATGCAAAACTAGTTTTTCTATATTTTCGAAATCAGGGTTGTGTTTCTCATTTTACCGTACATGGATTTTAATTTGAAATCTCTTATCGTATTATAAATCTTGCCCAAGGCCATCGATGAGGCTTTTATCAAAACTCGCTATATACATAGATAGTTATACCTCGTGAAATAGGCCATCATCGTTTTCCAATTGAAAACGTCATCAGTGAAAAGGGGTGGTCACTCAAGGACTCACCCGCCACTCAACAGAGAAAAGGTGGTCACCCGTCGGCGACAACACCTTATGAGGCAGGAGGAAGTATAAATGACGGTGGTCCGTAGATCCAACGCATCGTACGATCAAATATAACGGATACAGTTGCTCGCTATATGTGGACTTATTTAACAGCTAAGATACCTAGAGGCTTCAAATGAACGAGGGTTGCCGATGAGTAAACTCAGCCGTCCACCTGTCAAATGGAATGGTACTTAGGTTAACTAAGTCTTAGCGATCTACAACCGTCTGATCCGTGGGACAAAACCCTGGCCAGGTTTAGGGGTTTTCGACCCCAGGAGACGTCATCACTCTCCCTTACTGTTTACGACTTACAGGGCTTTCGACCTGAGGACACGTCACCAATGCCCCGATCTGTTATCGTATGTCAAACAATCAACTTTCACGCATTAGAAAGTATCAAAGGGGATAGCGAATCCATCCCTCAACATATATATACAATAAATTTCAAACCATGTACGGAATTAAACTTGAGAAAACATACTACTAATAAAAAAACTGACGTGCTGTCGAACAGTCCCCGTCATTTTTCAAGTGTGGTATTCCACAAAATAATTATTTTGAAAACGGAATACGATGCAATATAACGCAAGAGGTATAGAAATCCCTACTTTTTTTACATTCTTTACGATTAAGCGGAGCAACTACCTCCTCATGAATGATAGCACACCTGCCATAGTCGTCAAAACCTGACAATGGCATAAATGCGAAAAATCCATAAATAATCCTTGAGAATAAACGAAGGGTTCTACATCGAGAATAAGGAGTCCAACGGACATATAACAACTCATCCAAAATCCCAAAAGAAACTTTCAAACTTTATCATTTGATACTAACAATGTCTCTTTCAAACAACTCCCAATTCTTAACTCAATTTATTATTGCACAACAATCATGCTCAATATCCATCTTGAATTTGAATCTCCATCTACAATTTGATATCCATTACTCAATATTGCAGACAATCAAGTTAGAATCCTCAAGTTCACAAATTAAGAAACTTGAACCATAACACATCACCTCTCCAACCCAGTACTAAAACTTTAAGCTTATATTGTCATACCTAATAATGAAACGGATAGCATATATTCTTAGAACAAGTCCTTAGAATTTATCCATGCTCAAAATTTAATCTAATCCCAACAGGAAGCTTAAATCACCATCCTTTACAACAAAACAGGTACTAATATCTCACAACAATAATCAAATCCAACAACTATATGTGGGCATAGACAATACAGCTACGTTCCTAGCAGAGCAGTCTATGCAAAATCCGACATAGTTTAAAGATCAATTTTTTATAACCCAACACATTCATCATCAAGATTAAATGAAACCAAGCCACATTCGGGACTAAAAAAAAATCATAATAAAATATCCAGCTCACCCAACAGAACAAAACAGAATCGCGTTCTGTTTACTCACCGAAATCTAAAATATGCTCGAATTCGGAGTTGTCGTCGCCGGAGGTTGTCCGTCCAGAATCTTTCAGATCGATCGCTGTAAACCCAGAACACAGATCAACCAACAATCTCTCAAAACGAACTTAACATCGGAGCAAAACTCAGATTCGAAAAATCTCACCCACCGAATAGATCGGATCTGTTTATCGTCGGAATCGGGAAATCGGTTCGGCCTCGGAGCTGTCGTCGCGGATCTGAGATAGCCCGCCCGCCAGAATCGGAAGAATGGCGAGGCGGAGCTTCTGTCACCGGTGGTCGGAGAGCACGAACCGTCCGTGCTCGGTGTTCGTCGTTCGCAGCAGCTGCACTCGTCGTCGAAGGAATCGCTCGTGTCCTGCGAGCTGTTGCTCAAACCGAAACAGTCGGGCTCCCAGTCGCCGACGCCGTTCGGAGGTGCAGCGTCCTCGTCGTCGCTCAGCCGCCGATCTCTTTCTCTCTCGCGAAAATCACCTGGCAGGCGTCTCTCTCTCCCTCTCGATTTCTCTCGACAGAATGAAGGAACAGGGGGGAAGCGAAACCCTAATCCTCTTCTCCCAATTTCTTCTATTTTTAATTTTTTTTGTTTTTTGTTTTTTACAAAGTCACCCTTAAACTATTTGATTCCAATGTAAATGGGCGGGATTTCTTCCTCCTTTTTTCTCCATCTTCACTTTTCATTCTTAATCCTTCAACCCTCTTTTATCTCTTTTTAACCCCCACTTACTCATTTCCTTTTTCCCAATAATTTCCTTAATTCATTTCTATTCCACATGAATGTATATACCAATTATATACATTATCTTTTATATAGTCTACTCAAACTCTCAATTTAATCTTAACATCATCTAAAGATGTTATAGTTCTAATTTGACTGTCCAACTTCATTCCTTAATTGAATTCTTTGTACGAAAAATTCTAATTTCACCGACTTTGACCAGTTGACCAAATTTGCATACGTGGCCGCTACACGACAATTCAATCAACTTCTTCAATGTTATGACCAATTTTCAAGGCGAAAAATTTACACGTGGAATTTATCATTAAAATTTCACGGCTTTTACACGCACTACGTTTCTCCACCCTTTTTGGGAGAGTCTCCAACCCTTGTGAAAACAGACTCTACCCTTTTTGGGAGTCCTCTATTAGCTGCGTGCAATTCAATGCACTGCGACCCTGGGCGACCCTTATGCCTGCCAGTTTTCAAGTTGCGCCGAAAACAAGCTATTGGGCTAATGTTTCATTGGCCCACCCTTTCTGGGCAGTCTATCCTCAGTCACCATTTATGTACCTTTTTTTTTTCTTGTTCTTTATATTTCTTTCGTGTTAATCTTTTCGGGTATGAGTAGGCTCGACAGTGGGGCACACACTACGTTTCTCTCCCTTTTGGGAAGGTCTCCAGCCCTTGTGAAAACAGACTCCACCCTTTTTGAGAGCCCTCCATTAGCTTCGTGCAATTCAATGCACTGCGACCTAAGCGGCCATTGTGCCCATTAGTTTTTGGGTTGCACCGAAGACCAACTAACGGGCAAATGCCTCACTGGTCCCCTCTGAAGGACAACCTGACCTCCTTACCCATTTACGTACATTTTATCTTTCTTAATGCGGACTCAGGCATTAACATACATGAAATGCCACATAACATTTCCACATGATATGCAACAATCAACCATAATAACAACCAAATCCTACACATGCTCAAAAAATTTGAAGGAAGACAATAATAGATATTCAAAATGCCTAGATCCTCAAAATTTCCTATCAAGCAGCAAAACGGCATAGGGCATCTCCTAATCTACGGGGCACATTCCTTAACAGTTTTATCAAAGCAATAATTAGGCAAAGAGCAACTCTAAATTAGCTGGGGGACTATCCTCAATGGTTTCATCAAAGCAGTGAACGAAATAGAAAGAAAACAAAAGCCCAATGAATAAGGTGTAAGTTCTCTAAAATGTCCTTCAAACAATAACTGAAAAGAAGAATGGAACCCAATCATTGGAATACAATCCTCAGCAATGAGTCACAAAGCACTAAGCAGAAAATAGATCAAAACCCAGCTCAGAGTACTATCCTCCACAATATTCACCAACTAGTAACTGTATTGCAAAACAGAAAACTCATTCAATAGGACATAATTCCTTAACGATATCTAGTAAACCGTAACCAATATATATAGATTCAAAACTCATTTGATAGAATAACTGTTCTCATCACGGGTTATCAGCACTAAATAAATGAAGGATGAAACTAAATCATTCAGCATGGCAATATTCTTCACAATGTCTAACAAATAGAAACCATGACAAGGGACCGATTTCCAACTAATAAAAATGACAGTTGCAAAATATATTGGAGAAAGAAAATCAGACAGCCTAAATCGGCAAAATGCTACATCCAACCAGAGTAGTACAAGAAAATGAAAAAAAATCACGCCCTAATACCTTGCATTATAGGGCCGATGAGGCCAAAACACACTCAAGCATATACTTACCTCAACTCATTGTGAAAGGAGGTTCACGAGTTTGCAGGAGCTCCCTCTCCTAAAACTCCCTCAGACAGAACAATCCAGCCTCAAATAGAACCGAGGTTTGGTTTTGGGTCGGTTCCAGTTTTTGGTTACTAAATCTATAACGGGTTTGGTTATGGTTATAAGTTCAAGGTTCGGTTCAGTTCTTGGTTCTCGGTTTGTGGAACTGAGAACCGAACTATTTTAAAAACAGGGAGACGAGTGTGTTTGAAGGGAAGCTGGAACCACCGAGAACCTGCAATTCTGCATTCCCGAAAGACGAACCTACGATTGCGAAGGCGAATACGCGAAGACGAACCAGCAAAGGCGAACCCTTGCTCCCCTTCTTGATTCTTCTGATTCTGAGGGTACGTATGGTTAAAAATCGTTGGATTTAGGGTTTACGATTCTGACCGAGACTTTGATTTAGGATTTGCTTCTTTTTTTTTTTTCTGTTTTTCATAATCTGTTGATTTTTGCTACTTATTTTTGTTTTTAGGACTAGTAATTGCTACTGATTTATGCTTTTTTTGCTTTCTGCAGGAGAGATTTAACAGAGATGCAAAGGAGTAACTTTCTCTCTTCTTTTGCTTTTCTTGATTTGAAGCTTCTCGTTGATAGGAAGAGGCAGGTGAGCTTTTCTTGTCCACATCTACTGATTTCTGATCAAACTTGCCAAACATCAATTATTTTTTGTGAAAGAAATTTAACTATTGAGTCTGAAGTTATTGCTAGTTTTGTATTCATAATAAATAAAGATGCTAACTACACTGTAGCTTTGTTTTAAATGCTGTGTGGCCTTCTTGCTATGTTCAAGACTCTAAAAATTTTTGTGCTTCATGAATTGCTTGTAGACTTCTTGCTACGTTTTATCAATTAATTCATTTGAATTATCATAATTCTAGGCATTGGACACTATAAGCAAAAATTGTGGTGAACATGTATTTCAAGTGATCATTGAGCGTGACATCCTACACAAAATTGTTAAAATAGTAAAGAAGAATACATTGTTTATTTTCTTTGTTCAATTTTGCAGCCAGATTTCCACGTAAAAGACAAGATATTGAGTTTGATTGATGCATGGCAAGAAGCTTTTTGGGGACCAAGTGGTAGATATCCTCAGTACTATTCGGCCTACAACGAATTGAAGGTCATCCCCATTTTGTATTTTTGTGTATTTTCTTTCATTGATAGCACATTTTAATCAGATTGCTTATCCTAACAGTCTTATCATGGGCTTGGTTGATAACCCCCTTTTAGGTTCTCAAAACTGCATTTGTTTATTTTCAAGAAATGAAATGTTTTCTTTGTGGTTTTTGTCTAATTTTGCTCCATATTTTATTCTTATATGAAATTGGGTAGCTTTTGCAACTCTCAAAATGGATTATTGACAGAGTGCTGGAATTTCATTTCCACCTCGAGAAGACAATGGAGTACAATTTTTCACTCCACCCCAGACCCTGCCTATAGTTCACCATCCTGTCTCATATACCATACCGCTTATTCTCTTTATTTCTTATTATCCCGCTTAATTTTTGTCCGTGAGATTGATTGTGTGCAGTGATTGCAATGGTGAAGCTGTAAAACAAATATAGCTTGATTTTATGGAATATTGTCTCTAATTTATGGTTTAGAATTAGACGGGGAAATCAAATTAATAATTTATTATGTTGGACATTATTCAAGAATCAAGTTTTGAACCGCAAATAACCGGAACCGAACCAAAACTGAGTCTCGATTCTGGTTTTGGGTCCGGTTCTTTGCGGTTCTGGTTCTGGTTCCGGTTCCGGTTCCTTACTCTCGGAACCGAGAACCGAATGATCGGTTTCAAGAGATTCGAAACCGAAACCAAGAACCGATTTGTTCACCCCTAAGAATAAACCAGAACGTACTACTAATTTTCTGTAGCAAAGTGGTTGATTACCATGTATCTCACATATCCCTTTTTATTATTCATTAAATCAAAACAAAATCATCCTAAGAAATTTTCAAATATACTTTCAGCTTCTTCTTTTATATTTTAAATCCTTCTTTTTAATTTAGTTGATATAAATTTATAATATTACTCTATAATATCTTTTATGTTTCACCTACCCTATAATTATAATTGATGTCTCATAATTTCTTATTTATTTTTTGTAATTATAAAATAATATATTTTATTAATAGAGCGATCCAATAATTATTAAATACTAATTCATTAAAAAGAGTTAGGTCATTACACCCTAGTTATTGCATTATCTTTATTCTTTCAATTATTTTTTGAAAAACTAAATGGTAACAAGTGAAATTAGACTAAACACTATGAGCTATTATAAAAAAATTGATACATAAAAGTGGCTTAGGAGAGTGTTTTTTTTATTTAACAAACTCTCTCTTGGTATGAAAATAATAATAAAAAAACATTAACACCATATTAGACTGAAATTCAAAAACATTTATTTTTTACAATGCAAAAACTGTAATCATTATGCTTTTGTTGTTACGATAGATTGAATGCCAAATTTACATGAATTTGTGAAATCACCTCAGAAATTTGATGTGATGATTCAATTTTTTTATATAATTTTTTTTTCCGTTTTACCTTGTTCCATTTTATTAATACATTGAATAATTTTTTTGCTAAAAACTATCAATATTTAGTATCATTCAAAACTTTATATAGTACAATATTCAACATAATTTGACATGAACGTGGTGACTATCTTGTGCATTAGCACAAATGTTATATTATATATATAACATTCCCATAGGCAAGATTACAACCTCCCATTTACAAAAGATCATTATTCTACCTATCATATTTCCACTTCACTATCATTGCGTAATAAACATTTGATGACCAAAATTCCCCTAGTCGTGGTCAGAGTAACAAGCCAAGTGTGTATACGCTAAAATGCATAATCAACTGATTCATCAAATAAGTTTATCTGCAGGTGTATCATCATGATTACCTATGCCACAAAGTTCATCTATGGACTTAATGTTCAACATGTAATAAATGAAATGAAACATGTCGTATAATGCCACCATATGAAATCATGTACATTACCTAGTAAGGAAAAATAATTAATGCAACATGAATGTCACTCTTTATTCCAATTTGGAATGAGGGTCACCCAAATCAATCTGTTCATTACGTTTGTTTGTTTGTTACTTTACTCCATTTATTCCTTACTCGTATCTCGAGCTGAAATTTGAAGGTTTTTCTCGTGCAATGGCATAGTGCTCAGATCTAACCTTTTACTTGCAATCTAAAACTCGTGTACCTTGTGAGTGAGGGACTCTGTCTAAATTGCAGACTACATCCGCTACCAATCCACTCCCAATTCCCCTTTCTTCTTCTTTTTCTTAACATTTTAGCTCACTTATGCATGCTTGCATACCACCACCAAGGTGGCACTTCCTATGCTTTCTATTAACATGATGCATGAACATACATTCTCAACCTAGCATGATGCATGATGCTTCACAACATAACATTCATAATAATTGAAGTGCGCATTGAAATGGAAGTAATTGTAATTGAAATTGCACATTTAGTTAAATGAAGGCAACTAGACATGTAAACAACCAATAATTGAATAACACACCCAATAAAGTAAAGCAAGGTACACGAATTTAACAAGGGAGCATGCTCGCCCAGATAGATTACATTACTATTAATTAATATGCTAATTATCTTAATCCATTCACATGCTTCCTACATTTATCATTCTAGGCGGTTATCTACTTAGTCATCCTAGGTGATTTACATGCTCCAGTTATAACACTACTTTATTCAATTAACATGGTCAATCAGTTACTTTTGTTAATTACGCTAGTTCATTTACATGCTCGATTCCTAATTAAGTTAATTACTCTATTCTATTAACATGTTCAGGAAATGATTAACACTATTAATTAGTTAAGCTAATTGATTTACATGCTTGGTATTAATTACAATTAGTTGAGTTCATTGATATACTTAAGTAATAATTAACATGCTCGAATTAGTTGTTTAACGACTAGTTAATTAATTAGGTTACTTAGCATGCTCAAGTCTAATTAACTACTTTAGTTAATCTTTCTAGTTAATTAATATGTTCGGTTAATTACTTTAGTTAGTTACCCTAGTTAATTAACATGCTTAAGCTCATATTATAATTACCGACTAATTAGCTCACTTATATTCAACATCAATAGGTTGAGAATGTATGTTCATGCATCATGTTAAAAGAAAGCATAGGAAGTGCCACCTTGGTGGTGGTACGCAAGCGTGTAGAAGTGAGCTAAAATGTTAAGAAAAAGAAAAAGAAAGGGGAATTGGGAGTGGATGGATAGCGGATATAGTCTCCAATAAATTAAAAATAATTAAGTTGAATTAAATAAAAATTAATAGAGGGAAAGCTGAACCAGTTCAAGCTAATTAGTCTCGGTTGAGGGAGAAGTTAAAAATTAGGTTAATGGGGGAGGATTTGCCTCCGACCATTTCGGATCTACAAAACAGAAACAAAGAGAGGGCTTGAGGAAGAGAAGGAGGCTACGAGAGAGATGAATCGAGAGAGAGAGATCGGCAGGAAGAGGGAGACGCAATCGGGCGATGACGATGACGACAACGCAGGCGGCTTCTTCGCGAAGGGAGGCGTTGTCCGGCATGGTGGCGGATTGTAGTCGACGAAGCGGGTTGCGAGTTTAAGTTCGAGTCACAGGACAAATCGGACCTCTACTAGGGCAATTTTTGGCATCAATTTGGGGGGGGGGGGGCCAAATCAAAGATTTTATCCTCGGTTCAGTTGCTGCGTTTGGGTTGGTTTGCTGCGTTCGGGTGATCTGACCTGGCTTGGCCCGATTCAGTTGGAATTGTTGTCTGCTAATGCAGACAACCCCGCACTCCTTTCCAGTTTTGAATCACACTCTATAGAGGTGAGGAGTGTTCTGTCATAGAGAAATTCTTGGGTCTGCTCGAATGTGTGTTGTGCACAGCTGAACTATTTGTTGCTGGGCATGGCCGAAAGGTTGTAGCTCTCAGGTTCTTCATGGGTGAATTCTAGGTATTGACATCCTCCTCTATTTGATGAGTTGTGCATCAATGGTTGTTATTATAGAATCTATACATTTGTCTAGTTGTTAGGAATTGATGTTGTAAAATAACCTGTTAGACTTGGGCTACCATACATGAATCGTTCTTTGTTTAATTGTGGATGCTAAAGATAAATGAATAAGGGATGTCTATTGATTTTAAGGAGTTAGGCCCTCTGTATTGTTGATTATGGATAAATGCTCCCTGTTGTTGGATGAATTGGCTAGATGAGATAGACTGTTCTATTTTGTTAAGCTGTTTTGTTAAAGTTGGTAATGATTTTTGGACGTTTGGATATTCTGTTAATTGGGGATGGTGTTGTGAGAGGTCTATGTGCTGTTGAATTTAGTACCACCGGTTAACTGTTGATGAGCAGGTTATGAATATCTTGTTTATTATGGAATTAATTGTAAAGATTAAATGAATTGTGTGTTTCTCAGATGGTTATGGAATGAAGATATAGATATGGATGAAGTTGTTAAGTTGTAGAAGCTGAAGCTCGTAAGCGTTATTAAACCTTGTAAATAGTTAGTGGGGAAATGGATATTAATGATATACGTTATTAATTTGTGAAGGTACTAAAAGGAAAGAGAAGGATAGTGATTAAGTGCGAATGCGTGACAAGTTTCGAGGTAAGGATTAAGGGGTGTTTTGGCCATTGAGGCCCTACACCACAAGTATGGGTGTGTGAGTTAGAGTATGGTTCTTAAAACGTTTACTGCTAAATGTTACGCCTACTGTTAGTGTTGTGTTCCTGTGTCATTCCTTTGCTTATTCTTGCTGCTCAGTTTATTGCAAATGCTTCACTTGTGTGTTATTCTCTTTGATGATAGTGTAGAGACTAACTGTGGAATCTGTGCTATTTCCCTGTTGTAGTTTAGCTTTGTTTTATTGTATGTTAAGTGATTCAAATGTAGTTTAGCTTGTTTTACTGTATGTGATTCAAAGGCCTAATTGAATGAAGAAAGATGAATGCTAATGTCTAAGGGTGACGAATGTTCTAATGCATGAAAAGATAAATGGTTGTTGCATAGTATGGCTATTGTTCTTTCATTTGTGTTGCTCTACAAGGATGGTTCTCTCACTCACAACAAGCACATTTAAATATAGCTCCTCAATTACAGTTCCTAAATTAGAAGTTGAGCATTTCTAATTGAGTAATTTGCTAAACTTGATGCATGATAAAGTATTGATCACGCTGAGCATGTTTAATTGTAAATCCATTAAGTAGGCTAACCAAATCGTTTAATCAAGCATGCTAACTAATTAAGTCGTAATTATAATCTTTTGAGCATGATTGATTTCAACGAATGAATCTAAGCATGACTAGTGATAGTGTTAACTAGAAACAACTACACTCTTAATTCTAGCATGCTTAATTGACTGTGATAATTAGAATGAACATGTCTAATTAACTGATCAATTCATCGTAGTATAGTAATAATTATAGATAGTAATTGAGCATGTAAATTAAATATAGCAAACTCAAGCATGTTAAATAATTTGAACAAATAATTAGACTTGATTGACCCTTAAGCGTAATTAGCATGTTAAATTAAACTGATTAGCATGTTCAATTAACCAACATGTTTAGATTGATTAACTAGCATGTTTGATGGTTAAATGTAGATAACCAGTTGTTCAATTAATAACTAACCTGTGAACATGTTAGTCAATCTAAGTATGTTAAGTAACTAACATGTTAATTCACTCAACTAAATTAAGTAATCAACTAAAGCATACTTAACCAATTAACTAGGGTATGTGACTAAATACGCCAATTGAGCATGTAATCAAGAAAGAAAACTGCGAGCATGTTTATAATTTTACTTGAGCAAGCATGTTTATATTTTACTTGAGCATGATTTAGTAACTTTGAGCATGAAAGTTAATGAGGATAATTAACCAGATGATAATAGCAATCCCTTTTCGAGCATGTTAATTAAATTATACCTTACTTCCATATGCACGTCGCTTGTGATCCGATATGTTCCTTTATTATTGGGAATTTTATATTCAAGCATATTCCCCGTTGTTCATTTAGTTCTATAAATACTTCCTTCACATGCTGTACTTTATTCGGGTCTTCCATTGTTATTATTTGTCCTTGTGTGCACGTTCAATTACTGCTATTCTTTTATATGCATTTTCGTTACCGTTACTTTATTTATATGCGCGCTTCAATTTATGAATGTTTATGTCATGTCATCAAGCATCACGATAGGTTAAGAATGTATGGTCATGCATCATGTAATAGAAACAAAGCAGGGAGTACTCCCACGGGGTGGTACTCACATGCATGGTAAGGAAAGTAAAATGATAAGAAAAGATAAAAGAAAGGAATAAGGGAGTTGGGAGGCGGATGGGCAGCAGCCCTAGTCTGGTAATTAGGAAATGTCCTTACCTCATCGGGAATGGGACCTAGTTGTCCATAGAAGGTTAGGTCTGACCCACTATACTATCCCATACGGGTCTTCCAATCTCCAGCTTGAAGTAGAGTAAAGAAAGAAAGAAAGAAAGAAAGAAGAAAAGTAAGAAAACAATTGGTTTGGGTGGCCACCATTCCAAATGAACCAAAGAGAGTCATAAGCATATTGCATTAACCCTTTTTCCTTACTGAGCCATTAGGCTCACAGTTGCTTGTTGTGTAGATGTAGAAACAGTACGTGGAGAAAACGCATGGACTAGAAGTAGCAAATGATGAACAAAGATAAAGAATGAACAATAGAAAGCAGGGATGATGGATTCACATGTGCGAGGGATGCTCATGGCTGGCCAGTCATAAAAAGGGTAAAAGAGAAAAGGTTTTAATTAAGTTTTCTAAGTTGTAGTTAATATAAGTTTTATCTAAAGTGTATTTAATTTGGTTAGTCCTGTCATTTCGCTATATATTCAGATGGTCTTATTTTAACGCTTCCACATAAGTTTTACTAAATGAGATTTTATAACGAGTTTTACGAATGGTCAGTACCGATCCAGACTTAGGTGCTCTTTGATTTGTTTTAAAAAGGAAAGTTCAAAATTTCACGCACTTTAAGGAATTTACTAAAATCTGGGTCGTTACAAGGTACGAGAGTTTCAGATTGCAAGTAAAAGATTAGATCCGAGCACTATGCCATTGCACAAAAAAAACCTCCCAATTCCAGTCGAGGTATGAGTAAGGAATAAATGGATTAAAGTAACAAACAAACAGACGTAATGAAAAGATTGATTTGGGTGACCCCCATTCCAAAATAGAATAAAGAGTGGCATTCATGTTGCATTAACCCTTTTTCCTTACAAAGCCTTGGAGCTTACAGTTGCTTGTGGTGTAGATGTAGGTATTGGTACGTAGAGTCAATGCACAGACTAGGAGTAAAGGAAAGATGAACAAACAAACATCAAAGTAGGGATGATGGATTTGCACGCGCGAGGGAGTTTGTTGCTGGCCAGGCATAATGAAGGTAAAGACACCCATAATTCCTTTCCTAAATGGAAGACACTGAAGATAGGGATAGCTCTCTAGTCCACAGCTAACGTCTCTTTCACCCAGCTCCCAACTGCTCTCAAGCTCATCGCTGCATTTCTTACTCATTCACATCCTTAATCCACCCACTAACTAACCCACAATAGCCTTACTTCACTCACTGGAACTCTCCAATCAGGGCTCACTCTCTCGCGGCTCCCTCTCACTCCCTTGCTCTCTGGACTTCTCACGCAAGGGAAAGAAATGAGACGAAGAGGAAGAAAGATGAAGGCTATTACCTGGAAGAGGGAAGGGAGACACCGTCATTGCTCCAGGCAGGAGGGAAAGGCCAGCTATGGCATAGAGGGGGGCTATTTTCATCACCCATGGAGAGAGGAGGTCGATTCTATCGGCTATCCCGTGATTTTCTACGATTTTCCTCGATTTCGTTCTTATTTTATCCGTAGGTTCTGGGCTAATTCAGATGAGTGCGGACGCATAGGTCTCATCCACATTTGTCTATAAAGTTATATTATCGTAGGCTAATTCCAGGCTTCGAACGGGAGAATGCATCCCCGTCCTGTCTGTACCATCTGCACGCAAGGTTCAGAAGCTAAAGTGCGTCCGTACGTGACTTCTGCGCATCGTCCGAACGTGTCCCAAAATTGGGCAGAGGCAATCGGATGATGCTTCAACTCGTCCGCAACCGTCCCAAGTCGTCCGCAGCCATCCCAACTCGTCTGAGACTATCTAGGCTTAGAATAAATTCGATGCGGATGCTACCCCTCATGTCCACATCGGTCGGACCCCCATCTGTAACTCCACAGCATAGTGAAGTCAAGACGTCAAACTTCATCCCGAGTCGTCCCCAGGCTAAGGGAGACTTGCAATACATTTGCAGACGACTTGTCTCATCTGCATCGTCTGGGACCTTTTCCGCAACTTCACAGTATAGTGAAGCCAGGACGATACATCATGTCCCCAGACTCGTCCCAAACGTCGGGGACGTTATGCAATGCACTTGCAGACGACATAATGCATCTGAAGTGCCGTCCGCAGGCGTCCGAACACACCCTGGATAGCCTTTCTCACACTTTTCCCACTTCATTCCTATCCCATAACATGTTTCCCATAAATACACGTCATAAAACGACACATATAAATACACGATGAGATGCCCCAACGATCCCATCCTTTAATCACATCGCGTATACGAGGAAAATGTTAACAGAATTACCCCTAGACTTAATGCTCTAGAACGCCCTTGGTAATACCCCGATATCTGTCCAACTTAAAAAGTCGAGTTGTTACATACTCTCCCCCTAAAAATTAATTTTGCCCTCAAAATTTGCCCTATCTAGTACTCTCAATAACACCGACCTACGCATGAAATCTCTCCTTAGCTACCTCCTTGGATGACGTAGTTTCCTTAGTGGTCCTAATACTTCGTTTTTCTCTATGTTAACTACCCCTTCATGCTTATAACTACCCGCTTACTTCATCCAATCATGTCTCTTAGCACCAAAAAGTCGATCAAACCCTCACATTCACTCATCACACTTCCGCTGCGCAACTCTGATTACCTCAATTCCAAGAGAAGAAATGCCTTAATCATAGCCATTCTCCAACATCAAGAGCAAAGTGTCAACTCTCTTATATCCAAACGTCACTTTAATCCGATAAATACTCCGTTGTTGCCGCTCAACTCTTGAATCTGCAGCATTTATCTCATAAATTTGACGTTCGACATCAAATTTTTCCACCAACTCCATGTGAATTCAACACCAATTTGACTTCAAACTCACATTTCCTACACGATTCTACCCTTCAAGGCCCTTACACTTCGTCATTTGAGTCCAAGCACATGCGACCTTTCACTCTCACTTCACGAGTTTGGCATACTCGAACGTCTCTCCATCATCAAATCCGTCCATCCAAGCTTTCCTGAGTTATAAAATACATCACTACATGGCTAAGTGGACGTGTTCTGTCTTGCTTTTCCTTTTTTTGTATCTGTACTCATTTCCGATCGAGGTCAGTTTTTGTTCCTGTTTCTGTCATCGTTCCCATTCCCGTTTTCGTTCCCTTTTTCGGCTCCGTTCCCATTCCATTCCCATTTTTGTTTCTGTATCCATTCCCAGAAATCACTCTGGAAACTTCATTTTTGTTTTAGTTTCCATCTCCATTTCTGTTTCTGTTTCCGTTTTCGTCTCCGTCTCCGTTTTCGTCTCTGTTTCCATCTCTGTTTCGATCTCCGTTTTCGTCTCCGTTTCTGTTTTCATTGCTGTTCCAGCTTATGCTCTCATCTTTGTTTCTGTACTCGTTCTAGGAGAAGCTCAATCGATTGAATCCACTCTTGTCGTATAGTGGTGTAGTCACGTCCTTGGTCATCTTGAGTGAGACCGAATCGAGATGGAGAACATAATTCAAGTCCGACACAAGTACTCTTATCCCCACAACCTTAATCCAATATTACTCCATTAATGTCGGAAACCGCCATCAAGTCCAAGTTGGTCCTACCTTAAATCTCTCGTCCTTGTAGGAAATCTAACCTAGCGCATTCTTAGTTAACTACCCTTCTCGTCGAACTTTTTACAACCCACTAGGTTCTACTTCCAACTTCTTTCCTCAAAGTCTGACTTTATTCTCTAAGTCCTTCTTCTAGGTCATACAAGGGAACAACTAATCGGTTGATGGATTCCTATTCCTATTCCTCTTGGTCATACAAGGGAACAACTAATCGGTTGATGGATTCCTATTCCTATTCCTCTATCGTTTTCTATCCTTTGTTCTAATTCATTGTAACATAGGCATTGGTCTAATTCATGCTTGCTACCTAGGTGACCTCATTTAACTATCTAGTGGGTCTAACTTCACTTGGGATTCTCTCTTTACTTATTTCCCAAAAATTTGGGCAGAGTCTCCAATGTTTTTACACTCCCCCAAAGCTACATACATCATGCATAAAATCCCAAGCAGTTCCAGAATATTCATCATCCATTTCATTAACCATATTACGAGTCTGAATTTACATCATGCATAAAATATTGGTACACCCACTAGCATAATATATCAAAAAGATAGAGGGGTACCCATTCAACTACAAAATACCTAACCGCCACTGAGTTTACTGGCTCAAGCCTCCACAGTGCAGGTTAAAGAACTCCTTCCTTCTCTTGGTGGGACACTACCGGGCCATATGTCCATACTTCCTACAGTGGTAACACATCCCCGTCCCAACCAAACATACACCGGGGAGCATCTTGGCACACCGTGGACATGGCTCATTCCATGATGATGCAACCGTGACCTCCTCGGTGACATCAACCTTACGAAGACGTTTCCTATCCCTCTGTTGCTCATTATCCTCTACGGGTCTCTTGCTTTTCTTAAGGCTTGGTTCTTCTTCTTCGTTCTGTAATGAAAGCAGGTCTTCCACAAACCGCTCATTGGATGCCTTAAATCCCCTCAATAGATAGTTGACGAGTTGAAACTGACTTTCCATATAGTCCATCACCTGATTAACCATATCTACTCTGCTCTTTTCCCCTTTCTCCATACTATCTCCTAGCAATATACAAAAATCGAACAAAAGAATTAGGTATTAGTAAAGCATTAGGAAGAATACTTACAGTGATGAAGGATTTTCGACGTCGAGGCTCGTGCTAGCAGGCAAGCTACTTTTCTCAGTCTAACTTTTGCAAAACTTGTTTACTTAGCAAAACGTACCAGAGCTCATTTAAAATGCAGTAAAAAAAACAAGCAAGCTACGAACTTTGTTTTAAAAACGATCAGAGCAGTCCATGAAATCATTTTTAAAACTCCTGCTCTAATACCAACTGTAATGACCCCATTTTTTGTAAATCCCTTAAAACACGTGAAAATTTACACTTTTATAAAAAAAATGAGAGCGCACCTAAAATCGGACCGCTACCAACCATTCATAAAACTCAATATGAAAACTCATTAATAAAACTATGCGTAAGCGTTATGAAATCATTTGTTTAAAATGTTGCGGAAGTGTAATTAAATCGTTTAAAGAAGAAATATCAAACAATTGAAAATACTGCATTTAATACTTGGAGTTGACAATTAAACACCTTTTGGAAAACTTAGTTTAATTACAATTAGAAACATAACTTAATTGAAACTGTTTCTCTTTTACCCTCGATATGCCTGGCCAGCCACAGACTCCCTCACGCGTGCAAATTCATCATCCTTGCTTTGATGTTTGTTTGTTCATCTTTTCTTTTCTACTAGTCCGTGCATTGACTCTACGTACAAATACCTACATCTACACCACAAACAACTGTAAGCCCAAAGGCCTAGTAAGGAAAAAGGATTAATGCAACATGAATGCCACTCTTTAGTCCATTTTGGAATGGGGGCCACCCAAATCAATCATTTCATTACGTCTGTTTGTTTACTACTTTATTCTTACTTTACTCCGTTTATTCCTTACTCGTATCTCGAGCTAGAATTGGGAGGTTTTTCTCGTGCAATGGCATAGTGCTCAGATCTAACCTTTTACTTGCAATCTAGAACTCCCGTACCCTGTGAGTGAGGGGCTCCGCCTAGATTGCAGACTACATCCGCTATCCATCCACTCCCAATTCCCCTTTCTTCTTCTTTTTCTTAACATTTTAGCTCACTTATGCATGCTTGCGTACCACCACCAAGGTGGCACTTCCTATGCTTTCCATTAACATGATGCATGAACATACATCCTTAACCTAGCATAATGCATGATGCTTCACAACATAACATTCATAATAATTAAAGTGCGCATTGAAATGGAAGTAATTGTAATTGAAATTGCACATTTAATTAAATGAAGGCAACTAGACATGTAAAGAACAAATAATTGAATAACGCACCAAATAGATCAAAGCAAGGTACACGAATTTAAGAAGGGAGCGTGCTCGACCAGATAGATTACAATACTATTAATTAATATGCCAATTATCCTAGTCCATTCACATGCTTCCTACATTTAAAATTCGAGGTGGTTATTCTACTTGGTCATCCTAGGTGATTTACATGCTCCAGTTATAACACTACTTTAGTCAATTAACATGTTCAATCAGTTACTTTAGTTAATTACGCTAGTTCATGAACATGCTCGATTCCTAATTAAGTTAATTACTCTATTCTATAAACATGCTCAGGAAATGATTAACACTATTAATTAGTTAAGTTAATTGATTTACATGCTTGGTGTTAATAACAATTAGTTGAGTTCATTAATATATTAAGTAATAATTAACATGCTCGAATTAGTTATTAACGACTAGTTAATTAATTAAGTTACTTAGCATGCTCAAGTCTAATTAACTACTTTAGTTAATCGTTCTAGTTAATTAGCATGCTCGGTTAATTACTTTAGTTAGTTACCCTAGTTAATTAACATGCTTAAGCCCATATTATAATGACCGACTAATTAGCTCACTTGTTTAGATTAATTAGTTAATTAGTTAGTTGTGATAATGATTAATTGGTTAAACATACTTAGTAGATCAATTATTGTCCTAGTTAATTTATTAAACATTAAACATGATAATATTAGTTATTTAAGGACTATTATGTTTAAGGACCAATAATAATTAGCATGTTCTGATTAGTAATCATGATTAGTGATTATTAACAGTCTCAAGCTATAATATTATTCTAGTTAAGTTCTTTAACATACTCGGGTTCATTATTTAACAACTACTTAATTAGCAGGTAAGGAAATAAGTCGCTAGAATAAAATTTACATCAGTTAAAGGAAATCATAGTTCGTTTATGCTTATCTCAGCTTCACGCATTTTTCTCTTCACTTTATCATTCCATATTTCACATCAACAATATTATCAACTATTATTATACCGTAGCAGCAAAGGAGTTACAGCAACAACGAAGAGACAGAGACAACAAACAAGGAAAACACTATAAAGCATAAATAAATCTACACTATCATTAACACAGAGAGCATTTACAATAAGGAATTCAATAAGAAAACACAACAAGTATTCATCCAAGGGAAATATCACAGAGCATAAATCTACACTATCACTTAGCAATAGACACACTCACGCACACACTCTTGTGGTGTAGGGCCTCCACTAGCCAAGACAACCCTAATTCCTTACCTAAATGGAAGACACTGAAGATAAGGACAGCTCTCTAGTCCATAGCTCATGCCTCCTTCACCCAGCTCACAGCAACTCTGAAGCTCCTCACTGCATTTCACACTCATTCACACCCTTAATCCACCCACTAACTAACCCACAATAGCCTTCCTTCACGAACTGGAACTCTCCATTCAGGGCTTGCTTTCTTGCAGCTCCCTCTCCACTCAAGGCTCACTCCCTTGCAGCTCCCTCTCACTCTCTTACTCTTTGGACTTCTCACGCAGGGGAAAGAAATGAGACGAAGAGGAAGAGAGAGGAAGGCTATTACCTGGAAGAGGAAAGCGAGACACCATCATTGCTCCAGGTAGGAGGGAAAGGCCGGCTATGGCATAGAGGTGGGCGATTTTCATTGCCCATGGAGAGGGGAGGTTGATTCTGTTGGCTATCCAGCGATTTTCTATGATTTTCCTTGATTTTGTTCTTATTTTATTCGTTAGTTCTAGGCTAATTCAGATGGGTGCAGACACATAGGTCTTGTCTACATTCGTCCGCAAAGATATATTATCACAGGCTAATTCGAGGATTCAGACGGGAGAATGCGTTCCCGTCCTGTCCGTCTTGTCTGCAGGCAGGGTTGGACGCCAAACCGCATCCGCACATGATGTTCGCGCATTGGCCAAAGGTGTCCCACAATCGGACAGAGGCAAATCGAATGATGCTTCAACTCGTCCACAGTCGTCCCAACTTCTTCGAGACTCTCTAGGTTTAGAAAAAATTCGATGCAAACACTACCTCTCACGTCCGCATCGTCCAGAACCTCGTCCACAACTCCACAGCATAGTGAAGTCAGGAAGTGAAACTTTGTCCTGAGTCATCCCCAGGCTAAGAGAGACTTGCAATACATTTACGGAAAACTTGTCTCGTCCACACCGCCAAGACCTCGTCCGCAACTTCGTAGCATAGTGAATTCAGGACGATACATCGTGTCCTTAGACTCGTCCCAAACGTCGGGTACGTTATGCAATGCACTTGCAGACGACATAATGCATCTGAAGTGCCAACTGCAGGCATCCGAAAACACCCTAGACAGCCTTTCTCACACTTTTCTCACTTTATTCCTATCCCATAACATGTTCCCCATAAATACACGTCATAAAACGACACGTATAAATACACGATGAGATGCCCTAATGATCCCATCTGATAACTGTCAAACTTAGAAAGTCAGGGTGTTACACAGTGGGTTGGCGGTCCGGCTCGCGATTCAATCCAAACCAGCAGACAACTCCGTACAAGCTAGGCAGCGACTGTCGGGCATGCTCTCTGCCCTCTGGGAATTGGCAGAGAGTGTCCCCCCCC
>CM039482.1:20004063-20113178 GCA_022433065.1 Begonia loranthoides
TGAGGAATAGCAGCTGTCCCTTCTTGTGTTCTTCAAACTGGTAAGGAAATAGGGTAGAGTCTTGGCCATTTGGAGACCCTACACCACAAGTGTGTGTGTTAGTTTAGTGTTGGTGTCCTTGAAATGTTATTATTAGTTGTTAAGTATGTCTGTCTTAAGATGCCTATTACTAATGTCGAGTAGTCGTTGTTAGATGCTTATTGCTACCATGAATAATGCTCTTGTTGATGCTTGTAGATAATGTTTGGATGATAGTGTGGACTACTAATGCTCTGTGGGATTTTACTGCTCTGCAACCTCCTTGTTGATAGTACTATGACTAAATGTTTTTCTTCATTATAGTGTAGATTTATTAGCACTCCGTAGTCTATGAACAGTTTGATGTTAATCCTTATTGATTGCTGATTGCTCTCTTTATTTGTGTTACTTCCCTTTTAGTGACAATTACCCCCATGATATATATATATATATATATATTTATATGCTGCTAGAATTCTCTGTGAATGACTTCCTTGATTTCATATAGTCCTATAATTTCTAATGACGATGGTGATAATGCTAAAAATGTGAATGATCAATGGGTATGAGACTTCTAGAAATGAGCTATGAGTTTTAATGTGTTGCTGAAGGTTTATAATCTGGTCATCTCTTTGTTGTTGTTCTATCATTTAGCTAAATGTAAATCAATAATTTTTAACCCCTTTTTAACATGTTATCCACCTTAGTTAAATAATACTCAATTGAGCATGTAACCCATGTAGCAGTTGAAGTCTGTGAACCATTTGATTTGCCATTAACTTACCATCATGTTTAATTAAATAGCCAACATGTTTAGATTGCTTAACCAGCATGTTTAAATCGTCTAATTAGCATAACATGTGTAAATCACCTAGCAGCATGTTAAGGTAACTAACTAAAGCAAGTAATTAGGATTGAGCATGTTTAATTGGTTATTCTAGCATGTTAAAGGGCTAGTATATATTTAGGCATGATATTGACCCTAAAGCATGTAAAATATTCTTTAAGCATGAGTAGTTGACACTAAATCAAAGCATGATTAGTTAACTAGGATATGAGTATGAAATCAACCATTGAGCATATAAATCAATTAGGATAATTAACTAGATGATAATTATAATCCTTTCTCAAGCATGTTAATTATTCAGTTGTAAATAATAACAAGTTTTTTAGCATGTTAATTAAATTATGTTTTACTTTCATATGCACGTCGCTTGTTAATTCGTTGTGTCTCTTTATTATTGTGATTTACATATCCAAGCATGTTCCCCGATGATTAATTAGTTTTATAGTTGCTTCCTTCACATGCTGTACTTTATTGGGTGTTCCATTGTTGTTACTTGTCTCTGTGTGCACGTTCAATTACTACTAATCTTTTATATGGGTTTGCAATTACCGTACTTTATTTAAATGCTCACTTTAATTTCTATGAATGTTATGTTGGGAAGCATCATGCATCATGATAAGTTGAGAATGTATGGTCATGCATCACGGTGATAGAAACCAAGTAGGGAGTACCCCATCGGGGTGGTTGTAATACCCCAATTTCCGTAAACAGAATTAATTTGGGATAATTGAGATTTATTTAATGAGAAAATTAATTTAAGAAATAGAATTAGGATATTTAAATTGGACCCGTAATAATCGTTAATAATCAATATTTAAAATAAGTCGGAAAAAGTTTAAGGATCAATTAATATACTATACATATATTTAATAATTACTAATCTATTAAAAAAATTAAAATAAATTAGATGAAATTATGGATTAAAAGAAAAAAATGGGAATTGAAATTAAATGAGAGATTTAGATTAATGAATATATGGAAGGATTGATTTAAAATGAATAAGGGAGAATTGTGGATTAAAAACCGGTTCAAATGCGGCGTCCGGTTCTTGATGAATAGAAATCAGAAAAAAAAAAAAAAAGGAGGGGGAAAATATATTGGCCTCTGGCCTTCACTGGCGATCGAAACAGGGAGAGGAGAGGGAGTGAGCGATTGAGAAGGCGATCGGGAACGGGAGACGACGTCGCGACTCGGGCTTGGGGCGTTTCTCGCAACACGTTACCGGCGTCTGGTGTTCGCATTGTCCGGTGCTCGGTGGGCAAACAGGGAGCTAGGGTTCAGGTGCCTCGGCCTTCAATGTCAAAATTGGAGCTACGAAACCGTCGATGGAGGTAAGACAATGGTCACTGTTTAGTGTTTCTTCTCCCCTTGGGATTATGTTGTTCGACAATTTTGAATCGGCGACGATAGGGGTGATCGATGAAGGCTGGTGGCAAGGCATCGATCTGGGTATGTGGTTTTCACATTGAACCGATTTGTTTTCTTCTGGCTGAACCGGCTTCTCCTTCTCCCGAAAAGATTGAAGCTTTCCATGTGGTGTGATCTGGTTGGACCTCCCTCCTTGAAGTATACAATTATCCCCTTCTCCTCAGATATGAAGGGCAGTAGTGAAGCGTAGCAGGAGGTAGAGTGATGGGGAGAAATGGTGATCTCTAGAGCTGAGGGCCGAGTGAGGAAATACTGGAAGGTGGAGTTGTTGCTTGCTTCAGGTAAAACGGATACCTTCCCTGTTTAATGGAATTTGTACTCGGCTCTGATTCTGCATGTTTGTTGTTGAACAATGGTGATGGTTAAGTTTTATGTAAAGAATCTGCTCTGTTGTTGTTTGTTGATGGACGATGGGCATTGTCAATATTTATCCTCTGCCAATTGAATGTTTGTCTCCATTTTGTTTGCTGAATGATTGTGGCTATTGTGGTTTTGGTTCTGTCACTGTGGTTACAGTCTTTGTTGGGTTTTGCTGAAATGCATTTTGGAGGGATATTTTCTACTGATAAGAATTCTGTAAACTATGTTTTGTTTGGATGGAAATTATAAAGAGATCATGCACTGTTTTGTAAGATTAGTTTTCTAATTTTAAGTTTGGCTGGATAGACGTTGTTGGATTCATGTTGCTTTTGTTGGCTGTTGTAATTTAATTGGCGACTGTTGAGTACCCTGTTATGATTGACTTTGAGTGTCAAATGATCAATTCGATGTTAGAAGTGTTGATTTCTTGGATACAAACCTGTTAGTTAAAGCTTTGTTGATGTACTTTGTTGTTGGGAAGTTAAATTGTGGAATTGAACTATGTTATTGGAGGACGAGTTGTTAATAAGTTATGCATGATTATTGGAATTAATTATGAAGATAAGTTTAGAAGATTTTAGTGATGATTTTAGTAAGTAAACTAAATGTGTGGAGTGTGATTTTGGGTAATAAAGTTAAATAAATGCTTTGTTGGTTCCAATGGATTTTTCATTAAAAGATAATAAATTGCATTGCAAAGTAAATTCTCTCTATTATCAGGTCACATTGATGGAATGAGCAACTATTGTTGGCTATCGTTATCCTGTTGCAGACATTAAGATATTAGAATTATTACTGCGTGGTTGCTAAGTAATTAAGTTGACTAATGAGAATTAATAAGCGTTGAGGTTTATGAAAATTTGGTAGTCAATAATTATTGGTTATTGGTCGATGAAAATAATTGGACGAAAAATGTGAAATAAATTAATAGAATAATGATATAAAAGTTAAGGTTTATAATGGGTAAATATATTAATAAATAAATATTAATTATTTTGAAGGTATTAACGGGAAAAGAATAGAGTGTCAAACGCGCCACGGACGACAGGTAAGTGATACGCATGTGCTTTGGTCCTTAGGGCCCTACATCGCAAGATTAGGAGATGTATGTTTCGTTGCTTACCGCTTTCCTAGCATGTTTCGATGTTTACAGTTTTAAATAGCATGTTTCAATGTTTACAGTTTTAAATAGCACGTTTCATTGTTTACAGTTTTTATAAGCATGTTTTATGAATTGTATGTTGGTTGCGCTATTAAATTCTTCTAGTAGAGAATGTATGCCTCCACGAGCATTATGCATCATGGTTTTCAAAACGATACGAAAATGAGTTTTTAAGCATGGTTTTATAAAGAAAACGAAATCGAATATTAAATGGTTAAATAATAAAGTAAAGAAAAAAGATAAAGGCTTGGGCGGATTGTTCCCCCATGGTTAAACAATAAAGTAAAGTAAAGAAAAAGATAAAAGCTTGGGCAGATTGTTCCCCCATGGTTAGAGAGGCTTGAGCGGATTGTTCCCCCATGGTTAGAGGTTTAGTTGACGCGGTTCCCATAGTTTAAGGCTTTGGCACGAACCCATAAATAGAGGCTTGGTGGACATGGTCCCCATGGTTAGAGGCTTTGGGTGGATTAGTCCCCCAATGGTTGGGTTATGTTTCCAATGGTAACTAGTTAAGGCTTTGGCATGTAACTCATAAATAGAGGCTTGGTGGACATTGTCCCCATGATTAGAGGCTTTGGGTGGATTCATCCCCCAATGGTTGACTTGCATCCCAATGTGAGACAATTAAGGCTTTGGTGTTGAATTCGAACTCATAAATAGAGGCTTGGTGGACATGGTCCCCATGGTTAGAGGCTTTGGGTGGATTAGTCCCCCATTGGTTGAGGCTTGAGTTGAATACCAAAGACAGAACAATAAATAGAGGCTTGGTAGACATGGTCCCCATGGTTAGAGGCTTTGGGTGGATTAGTCCCCCATTGGTTGAGGCTTGAGTTAAATACCAAAGGCAGAACAATAAAGTTAAGATCAATAAAACGATAAAAGAAAAGACAGAAGAGAAACATAAATAGAAAACTAAAAGAGATTTAAAAAGCTGCTAAAAGAAAAGAAAGAAGAGAAACATAAACGGAAAACGAAAAGAGATTTTAAAAGTTGCATGACATGTGCATCATACCTTTTATTTTGTATCACTTACTGAGTCTTAGGCTCATCAGTTAAGTCTTGCGATGTAGGTACACACACATGTGAACAAACTAAGAGATAGTGGATGAAGGATTTGCAATGGTGGAACTTGTGGTTGGCTAGGCTAAAGAATTAAAAGGAAGCTATTAGTAAAAGAGTTTGTAAATTATTTAATATTATTTAATGTTTTATTTTAATTCCACTGTGTTTTCATAAAATGATTTTATTACTTCCGTTGAAATTGATAAATGTTTTAAGTCAATAGTTTTAATGATCGGGTTTTATAAAAAGAAAATACTCTAACATTTTTATAAAAAGAAAAGTTTTAAATTTACACGATTTTTAAAGTAAATAAAAATCGGGTCGTTACGGTGGTACCCACATGCATGAGTGAGGAAAAATGCTAAGAACAAGAATGTTCGGGATGGGCGGGATACGCCCATTACCGAAGAAGCCCTGACGACAGGATACACCAGAAGGGAAGAAACTCTGAAGGCTGGATACGCCAGAAAGGGGAGGAACCTTGAAGGCGGGATACGCCGGGAAGGGGACGAATAGGGAGTTGGGGTAGATGGGTAGTTTAGATCTAGCCTGGCAGCTAGGATACACCTTCACCAAGTCGGGAAAGGGACTAGTATGCACACATGAGGTTAGAAGCAGATCAAACTAGGCCATCTCAAAGGACAACCTCCAATCTCCAGCTCGAATTACGAGTAAAGAACCAAGAACCAATTAATGTAATAAAAGAATTGGTTTGGGTGGCTCTCATTCCAAGAAGAATTAAAGAGAGAGATATGCATAATTTTTTCCCTCATTTCCTTACTGGGCGTAAGCTCACGTTCTTACTTATGGTGTAGGTACAACGACGAACAGATAATAACTAGATGATAAACACACAATGAAACAAAGATGAATGATTTTGCACACACGAGACTCGGGACTGGCCCGGCAAAGAAAAGAATGAGTAAACGATTGTAATTATATTAAGTTTTATTATATTGTATTCAGTTGTCTTAGTTTCTTCCTTAAATGATTCATTTATGCTTCCGCCATGTTTTACAAGGATTTATTTTATGACGCTTTCGCACATTTTATCAATTGGTTTTCATAACGAGTTTAAAGAAAGAGTCAGTAGCGATCTGGTTAGACGCACTCTGATACGTTTTATTTTAAAAAGAAAATTTTCAAATTTTCACGCATTTTAAAGGGTTACAAAAAACTGGGTCGTTACATAAGATTCCTGAAAAACTTTACAAACTTTAATAATGTCAGGATAAGATTTCTGACAGACTGTACAATCTTACTTTAAAAATTCAGACTTTAATAAAGCATTTTCGTTGATTGCAAAAGTGCTTTTTCTCTTAGTGATGCAGTACATTATTGCTTCTTTGTTTAATTCTTTTGTTATACTAGCTCATACTACTTTCACTATTACTTCTACTTTTTTGATTCCTGCTTTTTTGTTCCTTGCACTAATTGCACATGTGATCCTCGCTGAGTTTGATTGATAGGCATAATTTTTCTTTTATTTTTTCAGGAAGATAGGCAAGCTTTCCTCTTAAATTGTAGAATAGTGCTTCAAAAGCTAATAATGCCTTTAATTCTACTTCTGATATTGGTAATGGGCCAAAAGAATATATTATAAATGTGTTGTTGATGTAATTAATCTTTGTTGGAATACCTGGGAATATTCATTGTGATTGGAAGAATACTCCTGCTAGTAGTTTTGCTTCCATTTCTTATGGTATTATAAAATTGTCATATTCGTCCCTGGTTGGATAATCTTGATTTGATACTCCAAGTGTTGCTATGGCCACTAATAGTTTTAATACATCTCCTTGTTTGCTGAATAATGGATATGATGAATGAATCATTAGAAATATTTCTCTGCCTTTGGCAAACTTGTCGAAATACAATCTTATTACTAACTTAATTTTTAGTGGAAATTCTTCAAAATCCTTAGTTGAATAGATAGTATCAACTAATCCATGTTGGAAATAGTCAAAGATTAATAAGGGAACCACTAGCGATTATACACATCAATACACCACATCTCATGATAGACTCGGCATCAATCAAATCCTTCCTTAGCTGCCATACACATCAATACACGACGACCTATCACCTCTAGTATAATAAGCTCTAACATCGATCGTAAGTTTTGCTAGCAGAAGTAAACATCAATGCATAATGATCCTTCCTGACATCAATTTCAAACCAACTAGCGGTCATGCACATCAATGCATAAAGTGTAATATCACAAATTTTTATAGAGCTAAGCATAAGGCTTAAGTGATGATTTTGGGATGTTGGAGCTAAAATGGACGATTAAGATGTTGGTAAAGAGAAACATATTGGAAGAAGTGAATTGTGATACCTTGAATTATGTTATATTAATCTTTGGAGGATGATTAAAGATTTATTAGAACTGACTTAGATAATTGAAGATATTAGTGAAAAGAAGTATATTTGGATAAAGTGAACCATGAAACCCCATATTATATTCATAAGTTGTAACATCCCATTTCCATTTATGAATTTTTCATAAAATTTTGAACATTTTAAACTCCCATTAAAATATACTTTATTGAAAAACATCAAAGTACGTTACGCGGAATAAAAATATTAAACCGTACTTGAAATTTATAACAAAAGTCTTTATGCATTCGAAATAACTTTTATTCGTTTAGAGCCATAACCCCCGAGGTCGTATCTCGCATGGTAACACAAGTTTGCTTCACGTCACACTCCTTCAACGTTCACTTCAATCGGTTCACCATCCATACCTACATCATAGCAGGAATAATGAGCCTATTACCCAGTAAGGAATATAAAAATGAAATGCAACCTTAACCTCTATGACATCTCTACATGATTAAGCCTGATATATCTGTAAGGTGGGTGAGAGCAACCTCTTCAGTTTCCGAACTCACCACATGAGTTTGTTTTTACGTGAGAGCAACCTCTTTAGTTTTCGAACTCACTAAAAATGAGCCCACTTACATTACATTCATTTACTCTTGGGTGAGAGGAACCTCCGCAGTTTCCAAGCTCACCCCCCGTTAAGTAAGAGCAACCTCTTCAGTTTCTGAACTTACTCAAATGAGTTGTTTCCTACATGTGAGCAACCTCTTCAGTTTCCAAATTCACATAGGAAACACCATTTATTACCTTCATTATTAGCCCATGAAATGCATGACGCAACCATACTAACATGTCTACATGAATGTCACACACATTAGTTCCTATATCGCAAACAATGTTACAATCAACTAACATACAATGGTTATAATCATGCTTTAACTACAATTTAACACTAAACATGCCTTTATTAAAATATTATCAACTATACTATAAGACCATACGTTTATTTTTTCATCCTTAATGTATTACTTCAAACTTAGTCTTTAATAGCAAAGGTACTAATCTATGACTAAAATCACTATAACATGTATTTAGGACTTCACAATTATTATTATGTTAATAATCTAATTTTTCTATATCTATACAATGCATCCAAACATTCAATTTATCATAACTAATTTAATACTAATTATTCTAATTCTTGTAGGAAATGTTATCTTAACTAATTGTCTATTCATAGTATGCTAATAGAGGAAACAACGTAAAATAAAGTCCAATTTATTATCAAGGAAACACAACGATTTAAATCATCAATTAATAGGGAAGTTAGGCATGATAATTATATTATGTGCAAGTATGTTAATCTTTTCTTCTCGATTAAATTCCTACAGACTCCCTCTTACTGATAATGTATTAAACTTAAATAAATCAGAGAGCAGAGGTCAGCTAGAATCATTCTATCAGACTAAATTGCGGAGAATAACTTCAAGAAATAGTCATAAAAATACTACAAAGAAAACAAACATGCAACTTTCTCTTCCTCACTACTAGCCATCGACATATCAACCCATTTCATCATTTTTACAGATAAACTAATGACTAAAAATAACTTGATCCGACAACTATCATCGGAGCATAACTATTATAGTGGAAAGCATGTAGATAAAATCCTCAGCGATAATCTTATCACAGAAGCAAACTTTCTAGAGAGCAAACAATGAAAATAACAGAGCATAACACAGCAAAACATATGGCAAACATCCTACTCTTGAGATGTAGGTCCTTTCGGACAAAGCACACGCATTATTCCTTATCTCTAAATGTGTTTTTCATCTTTGAAGCAGTTCAGTAAAGCTCCAATTCGCCATCATCGTATCCCAGAAGATCATCTCATCCATGGTTGACAACATGCTTTCCCCAAAACTTTAGACGACAGAAACAGAAAGTGCAGGAAGATAGGAAGAGAGCGTCCCTTTTTCTACTTCAATCCTTCCAAAACCTTGCTCTGTATTCTTCTCAAATCTTACAAAACTATCTCCCACTCACTACAATATTCTGCAAACAACCTTCCCCCTTTACCCGATCCTCCTCTGCTCCTATTTATAAACTACAGTAAGTGACCCCTCATCAACCAGACAAAGGTAGAAGGTCACTGAACGTATCCTTAATCATCCTTAATCATCCAGGTGTTCAGACAACGAATCATCATGTTGGTTATACATTCTAGACGACAATATTAATGGCAGTCGATGGATTTTTCTTCATTACAAATCGACCACCCATCAGTCAAACATCTGCCAATTTCTTCTAGAACAATTCACTTTTCCCACTGGTCGATCAATGCCGGTCAATCGACCGCCCCGATCGGCTGCCGTCTCCAAATTGAACGATATATGAAATTCTTCTCCAGATCATGCATGTACACATTATTTCCTTAACGTGACACATACATACCCATGCCCTCCATATACATATACATAAACATGTATATCATCTATCTCCATGTTTCTATATCCAATTACATTTTTCAATAAATTATAAGAACCTTATTATTCTTAAGCATTAGTCTTGACAATATTCATCCAATTATGTCCAAATATATTCTCCTTTATTAATTCTACTAACTATATTTCTAATTTGTATTGTCTTATCAAACATCAAATATCATCATAAAATTCTTCATAACCTTAATTATTTCTAGAACTAAATATGGACATGATTTGGACATCGTAATTAACTTATTTCTATTTTTTGCTCTTGACCAATATTTTCAAATAATCAAATTCCACTCTTATTATCCACAAAATTAACACATAAACCTTGTGCTTAGCTCAACGAAAATTTGGGATATTACATAAGTAGCTTAAGGAAAGATTTACATTTTTATGTAATTGAGTTTGGATATTTATCGCATGAATTAGATGAATTGCTGTATTGCTTTAGTAGGAAGTTGGAAATCAGTGATTGTATAAAGCTGCTATATTGCTATTGTGATTGAATTGTCCTCTTGTTGTTGTTAATTGAATTATTATTGCTTGATGGAATCTTCCAGATAATATTTTGTGTGATTTGGAAATACATTGTGGTTAAATAAAATGGTTGGATAAGGAGGGATATTGTATTTTGTTGGTTAAGGTGTTAGTCTATTGGATATGTTAGAAAGGTTGTGGTCACTGTTGGAATAACTTGTTAAGTTGAACTGTTAGATGGGGCTATAAATTACACTCTTTTGGTTAATGTATTATTCTATTAGAAATATTAGGAAATTATACATTATTAGGGATTATATTATTGAAATTAATTATTAATACGTATATGTGTTAATTATAAATAGGTTTCGTGAAGGACAATTTAAGTGCTAACTCATTAAAGCTAAGGACTTCAGGTAAGTAGTACTACATGTGTTTTGTCCGAAAGGGCCTACTGCGATGACCCAGTTTTTTCATACCTTTTAAATATGCGTTAAATTTAAAAATAAAATCTTTATAAAAACCTTCTTAATTAAATCAGAGTTCTTTAAAAAAGTTGGACCATCAAAACCCTTCATTATACTCGTTATGAAAATTGTTATAGTTATAAAATCATTTCTCAAAACATACTGGTAGTGTAAATGACTCATTTAAAAAATACAAGACAAAGTATTAGATATTGATTACAAAACACTTATTAATTATCCAGAAAATTGATTACATCACGTAAACGAAGAAAACTTTGTAGGGGTATTACACCTATATCATGGGAATAAGGGTTTGTTTGAAGCTTGTGTTTACTTGATGATTGTTGATTGTTGATTGTTTGGTGTGAATTGTATGTTTATTAGACTTAAGTTAAGTTCCTTAGTTAGGAATTGTTCACATTTTGAGGTTATAGTACATAGACACGTTAGATAGAATTGTATGCTTGCAACAACGTTAAGACATTGAATCCTAAAGTATATGAAAATGAATAAACGCAATTGAACCCAAAGTACACTGAAACCAAAGATATAAACGGAACAAAAAGTAATAAATGTAAATGGTCACTTTCTACTTGAGTTCAAATACTGAAGAGATTGCTCTCACGTGGAAAGAAACTTGTACAGCTGAGTACGGATACTGAAGAGGTTGCTCTCATCCAATGGGCGGGCGAGTTCAGATACTGAAGAGATTGCTTTCACCCAACGCATCACCCAAAAATAGAAACAGAAATGAAAAACAAAAACAAAAACAGAAACATAAATGGTTTAAGTTCATCATGATGGAGTAAGTTCACTATCATGATACAAGTTCACTGTTGCGGTATAAGTTCACCAATCTTGTATAAGTTCACCAGTAAGGTACAAGTTTACTTCCAGAATACTCGTTCACCAATCTGGTTTCATTTCACCAGTAAGGTACAAGTTCACTACTAGAATATACGTTCACCAAGTATAAAGTTCATTGTGATTAAAGTTCATCACTGTTTTTTTAGTATCAAGTTTATCACTGTTTTATTAAGAGTAATGAAATAATGAACTTTGAAAACTGTATGTGTTTTAAATAGCATTGTATGAGCACATTTATTTTTATACTACATACTCGGCTTTATGCTCATAGTTAGGTCTTGTGATGTAGGTATGCATGGAATAGAGGATAGAAGCAATTGATGAGGCATTTGTACGTTGCGGGTTTGGCGGCTAGTTAGGCTAAAAGTTTAAGAGGAAACATAATGCTTGGTATTAATGTTTTTTAAAGAAAGCAAACCTTAATTGTACCATTTCATTTTATTAAGCAGGTTTTTCAATTCCTTTGGTTTTGTAATTACAAATCTTCCACTATTGTAAATGCTTTAAAGTTGTAAAGCTTTAAATTATGACATGTTTTTAAATAATAAAGGGTTTAACGAAAAGAAGTTTATTTATGCACTTCTTATTTAAGCTAATTCTTAAATGAAAAGTCTTTCGCTATAATTTAAAAAGAAAAAGTCTTCAAAATCATAAAGTTTAAGTTGTAAGAAAAATTGGGATGTTTCAAATGGTATCAAAGCTCGCGGATTATAAAATCGGTTATGTATACTACCTACCAACACAAGTCACAACATGAAAATACTTCATTAACTATATGTATATTGCTTTAATCTATATGTTGATAGACTCTGTTATTTGTGTTATGCAAAGATTATAGGTTGTGTTATGCAAAGATTATGGGTTGTCTTGACTATAGGTTAGTATAAAGAAGGTGATAAGTCTAAGTGCTTCCTAATATATATTCCCGTAGGACAACTAGTTTAATGTTTAGAAACAACTAATACAACACTATTGTAGGAAAATAGAATGGCAAGGGGAACCAGGGGGAAACGATAAATAAATAAAATAACAATAAAATAATTTTTTTTAAGAATATGACAGATTGATAGGTATATTATAGTGAAGTTAATTGTTACCTATAAAATAATTAAATTTTTGGGTTAAATGGTAGAAATAAAATGGAGAGGGAAGCAAGTCAGAATGTGGGTCCAAGAAATGCAATGATTAGTAGATTGACAGAAGTGTTGGAGCACCATATTCAGTTTATGGAACGGAGTAGGGAATCGGAAGAACAAAGAAACTAACAACTGATGGTTCCAAGAGAATCAGGATGCGAAAGGTTTCAACGATTGAAGCCGCAATACTTTGAAGGGATATCTCTGATCCAGTGGGTGCAGAGAAATGGATTCGAATGATAGAGAGTATGTTTGAGTATGCCAAGATTGAAGAACAAATGAAAGTTAGTTGCGCTATGTTCATGCTGGGGTAGGATGCTCAATTTTGGTGGGATTCCATAAAGGCAATGAACAATGTTGAAAATATGGAATGAGAAATATTGAAGGAAACCTTTTATGACAAGTACTTTAACCACACTACAAAGAAGAGTAAGTTGGTAGAATTTACTAAGCTTCGTTAGGAAGGAATAGTTTTGGAGTATGTGCCTAAGTTTGATGTGTTGCACAGTTTGTCTCGCATTTAGTAAGCAATAATGAGCATAAGGTTCACCAATTTGTTCAATGACTCATATTGGAAATTTATCAAGGTGTAAAAATTTTGGATACTCACATTGCAGCAAAAGCCCTCGAAGTTGAGGAAGCAGAGTTTCAAGTCATGAAATTTAGTGAGTGCAATAGAAATGTCGGAATGGAAATGCAATCTCAACAACTGATAGGAGAACAACTAGAGATAAGAGAATCAAAGAGAGCTTTCTTTGGAGGTGAGTTACAAGGAAATGAGAAGCATATGCTTAGAATTCACGAGTCAATCAATGCCCAAAGTGCAAGAAAAGTTAAAAGGGGGAATGCATGGCTGGATATGGGAGATGCTTTAGATGCAACAAAGTTGGACATATTGCAAAAATTTGTCACACTATTTGATGAAAGGAAAGAGAATTTGACAGAGGCTTTTTCTCTTGTAGCAAATGGGGGTGAAGATCAAATGACTTTGACGTAAATTCTATTTCGTTAAACAATTATGTTTTGGGAAGTGGGAATGGTGTATCTTTTGCAAAGACTTCTGAAATATTATGTTATGAGAAATGTTTTGGGTACTCCGTGTTACAAATACTTATAATTAGTGTTTTGTGCGATCGAGAAAGTATTTACGTTAGACAAATTTTGATGACAAAATTTATATAACGGGGAAGAATGTAGTATCCCGAATTTTTATAGAGCGAAGCATAAGGCTTAAGTGATGATTTTGGGATGTTGGAGCTCAAATGGACGATTAAGGTGCTAGTAAAGAGAAACATATTGGAAGAAGTGAATTGTGATTCCTCGAATTATGTTATGTTAATCTTTGGAGGATGATTAAGGATTTATTGGAATTGACTCGGATAATTGAAGATATTAGTAAAGACAAATGTATTTAGATAAAGTGAACCATGATACCCCAGATTATATTCATAAGTAGCTTAAGGAAAGATTTACATTATTGGAGAATTGTTTGAAGATATTTGAAATTAGGTAGTATGATAATAAGACTAGATTAGTGAGTGATAGTTAGTGAAATTGGAGATGATGGATGAAAGCTTTTTAGTAAGAGAAATTATATTTGGTTATAGTAAGGTTGAGAATAATAAGGTTGTTAATAATTAAGAGTGGGTTTAGTAAAAAAATAAGGTGGAGGAGGAATTGTGGATTATATATCCTAAATATTGAAGGATAAATTTAAAGTTCAGGTTAGGATAGTTTGGAAAAGCGAATTATGGTTTATTAAGTGTATAATATATAGATTTATGAAGGTTGAAGACATAATATTACAGAATTGTAATATTCACCTGAATATTCTGAATGGCGGTTGATCAATGAATATGGCAGTCAATCGTTCACTGAATGTATAAATCGACTGACGTTAAAAATAGGCAATTTTGTAGATGGTTGGCAGTCGATCGTCGAAAGGGATCAATCGACCGACGCGATTGACCAGTGAACTGAAAAGATGTATGAAACGATAACCATCGCCTAGAAGCTTCTAGGCTCGACTCTTGATGCTTCAAGAAATGGTCAAACGTCCCTCTCTTTGGCTCTTCACTTTCGTGTGGATGTTGAAAAGGTGTTGAAGGTATTCTATAAATTGGGGACGAGTGTGTGTTGTGAAGATTTTTACGGAAATTGTCCGAGGGAGAAACAGAAGTATGTTGTTTGCTGTTGTGTTTTTTTCTTCTGGAGATGTTGTGTTGCTATGGTGAAAGAGAGAAGGTGGCAGTGGAAGGAGAACGTGAGGATCACTAAGAGCAAGGGAGAAAAATCATCTGGTGGTCTGAAGTATCTATTTGCATTTTTGGAGTCTCTATATTGTTGAAGTAGCGGCTGGCAAGCAACTGGGTGGCGTCGCGGTTCACCGTTCGGGTCGCAATTCTGGGCTCCCGAGAGCATTTTTCTCCGGCATCGATTGAGGTGCGATTGGTCGATTCCTTCCTTCTCCTTGGCATTTCGGTTGATCGGAAATTGGCAGGGTTTGATTGTAGGAGCGAATCGGCATTCTTGCGATGGCTAAGTGATCTCCGACATGGGGACGAGTTGCAGCCCGCGACCCGAAAAATGAGTAGAATTTAAATTTTTTTTTCTTTTTATAAAAACGTCAGAATATTTTTTCTTTATAAAACCCGATCATTAAAACCCTTCACTTAAAACATTTATCAATTGCAGTGGAAGTAATAAAATCTTTTTATGAAACGTAGTGGAATAAAACAAAACATTTAAAGAATATTAATTAATTTACAAACCATTTTTTTCAAATAAACTCTCATTTACTTCTTTAGCCTAGCCAGCCACAAGATTCACCCGTGCAAATCCTTCATCAACTACCTTTGACATATTCTCTTGTTTCTTGTACATACCTACATCACAAGACTTAACTAATGAGCCTAATGTTCAGTAAGTGATATAAAATAAAATAAACATGCTATGCATTTTTTTTAAATCCTTTTTCGTTTTCTATTTCCTTTTCTTCCCGGTTTCATTTCCTTTCTCTTTCAGTTTTCTTGATCTTAACTTTACTTGATCTTTCCCTTTTTGTTTCTCTTTTACTTTCATTTTCTTGGAGGAAACCTATTCGTTCCATATACCGAGGGAATGGATATATCATATAGTCATGTAACTATCTGTCACCCCTACATGGGGATACATCATATGGCATCACTACCATGACCGTCACCATTCTCTATTTGCTTTTCGTTTCTCTTTTAATTTCATTTTCTAGAAGGGAACCTATTCGTTCCATATACTAAGGAAATGGATACATCATATAGTCATGTAGCTATTCGTCACCCCTACATGGGGATACATCATATGGCCTCATTACCATGACCATCACCATTCTCTTTTTGTTGAAGACGTTGGGGATTTTCGTACAAGAGAAATGATGAACACTAGAGTCCACGTGGTTAACCGTCACCCCGATGAGGAGATACATCATATAGTGTCCCCACCGATGGACAGTCACCAAATCTCCTGAACCCCCATACGCCTATTTACGTTTATTCAGTGACACAATGGATATTCCTACAGCTAAGTGATGGTTGTTCGCTCGGGTGATCAGCCCTTGAGAACGCCGTTCACTTAGTATGTATGAGCATTCATTCCACCACTTTTCGTTTTCCTTTTCAAAACCATATGCATTTCTGTTTTCAGTTTTCTGTTTTCCTTTATCTTTCAGTTTTCTATTTTCGTTCTCTTTTTGTTTTAGGTGGCACGTGAGATGAGAGCATGATGCTCGTAAATGCATACAAATCTATTATATTATTCCAATAATCTCTAAACATGCTCATCTATAAACATATCATTAAAACAACGAGAATCTAGTAAACAGTCATCAAACAATAGCACAATATACGGAACATGCTCAATTTGTGGTAAGACAGTAAGTAACTTAAATATTCTATGAAAGTGGTAAACATTCAGCATACAACCCCTAATTCTTGTGATGTAGGGCCCGAAGACCAAAGCACAGTAAGTATCAACTTACCTGGCGTTCTTAGCGTGATTTGAAAATTTACGTTGTCCTACTCCCTTTTAAACCTTCACAATTTCATAACGTTTAATTATTAACTAATTACTTTAGTCTAACTTATTAATCTCATCTTTTACATTCTTATTTCTTATAGGTCATCTACTCGAGTTTCCTAAATGAAACCGCTTCATTAATTACTACTTAAGTTAATTAATTAATTTCGATTGATAACAGTTAACAACTAAGTTTAATACATAGCGAAGACCAACGGAATTCCACTTATGAACTACAAATCTATCATTTGCAACATAATCTCACCAATTAATTATCGGCCCATAAATCAACGCTTAATGACAATATCTGAATCAAGACATTAATCTATATTAATCCAATTTCCATAATATATCTTATTCAGATTAATGAACCGAATCCAAAAACTAACAAAGGACATTTCATTATTTGTTCATCGCAACCTATTATTTCCGTTAGGTCCATAAGATGAAAATAACATTCCAAATGATAGAATAACACACTTACAACACCAATCATGGCTAAAGACCAAACCAACACCACAAAACAATTCACTTCATCGTTCATATTTCGCTAATCAATATTCAGAATCAAAACTGTGAATTAACAACTCACTTCCCATAACAAGATTTCACACAATATCCACCAGGGGCTTCACAACCAATCCAATACAATTAATAGGGCAATAGTCAAATATGTTTGCAACCAATAACAAATAAAGTATATTATTCTGAACCATTCACAGAGCATAAACCCAATAGTGTACATCCATCTAACTCACAGAGGATATTATTAACCTACCAATATTCATAATTACAGAAGTGTAAACAAAGCTGTACTGTAAGCAACCATTTAATCCAAGATAACACCCAACATAATCCAAACAACTAAACAGTAGAGAAGAAGCCTCACCTAATAGACAGGGCAGACCCGAGACAAGAGCTCCAACCTTCCCTGCATCTCGGCATCCAGCTCCAAAGAGCTCTCTGCCATCCTCCTACACTCGGCTTCACAGGGGGATCGACAGAACATCTCCCTTCTGTCATTCCCCCTCTGTCCATTTACTCCTCTAAGTGCATTTAATTCTCCAACCACCGACAGTATCTCTGCAATTTCCTTCACCTTTTCAGCGGCTGTACCCATTGCCTCCCACCAAGTCCCTGCCCATCCTTCACTTTCGGCAGTGCACCATCCAGCTGGAAAGTAAGGCTACGTGGAAGATACACGGTCAGGTAATGGTTCAACCCGAACTGGGTTAAATTAGAATCGGTTGCACCCGGGTCAGAGCACCTGAGTTGCGGGTCGCCGGCTGCAGCCCGTCCCGACGCCGGAGATCACCCAGCCATCGCGAGAATGCCGATTCGCTCCTACAATCACACCCTGCCAATTTTCGATCAACCGAAATGCCAAGGAGAAGGAAGGAATCGACCAATCGCACCTCAATCGACGCCGGAGAAAAATGCTCGTGGGAGCCTAGAATCGCGACCTGAACGATGAACCGCGATGCCACCCAGTCGCTTGCTAGCCCCGCCGAGCACGAGTCTGTCGTCCACGCATCGTCGTCAGTGATCTCCCGATCGCCCTCCTCTCTGTCGCACCCTCTCGAGTCTCTCTCCCTCTTCTTCCCAATTCCCCTCTTCTGAATAACCTAATTTCATATTCCTTGTGAATTCATTAAAATAAAACCAACCCATCAATTAGCATGAACCAAACCGGTTCATATCTCCATCAAACCTCCATTTTAATTATATTCACCAATTTAATTTATTCATTTAAACCCACTTAATAAAATACCCTTCCAATTTAATTCTTAATTATCATCCGATAAATTTCTGTCTTATGAATACGTTCTTGGTAATACCCCAATAATTATCCAATTAATCTAAAAATCTCTAATTTATCCTTATTTAATTTCAATATAAAAAGTCGAGGTATTATATTAAGTAAAAGAGAAGGGATCTCTGTAAGGGAAGGAAGTTGTTGGGTCATGTATTTCCTGTGTTCGTGAGTTTTCTGGTAAGCAGAACTCTTTCATATTCTAGGGATTTCATGAAGAGTTGTTAAGATAAATATATAGGATTGTTTGGATCTTTAGTGGTTCTGTTTAGTAAGCAAAGTTGCTATTTTAAGTATAGTGAAATATGGGTACACTGTAATTGAGTTTGGATCTCTATTGCATAAATTGCTTTATTGCTTTAGTAGGAAGTTAGAAATCAGTGATTGTATAAAGCTGCTATATTGCTATTGTGATTGAATCGTGCTCTTGTTGTTGTTAATTGAATTATCATTGCTTGATGGAATCTTCCTAATAATATTGTGTGATTTGGAAATACACTGTGGTTAAATAAAATGGTTGAATAAGGAGGGAAACTGTATTTTGTTGGTTAAGGTGTTATTCTATTGAACATGTTAGAAAGGTTGTGGTCATTGTTGGAATAACCTGTTAAGTTGAACTGTTGGATATGGTTAGAAATTACACTCCGTTGGTTAATGTATTATTCTATTAGACATATTAGGAAATTATACATTATTGGGAATTAAATTATTGGAAATTAATTATTAATAAGTATATTTGTTAATTATGAATAAGTTTCGTGAATGACAATTTAAGTGCTAACTCATTAAAGCTAAGGACTTCAGGTAAGTGGTACTGCATATGTTTTATTCGAAAAGACCTACGTCACGGGAATTAGGGTTTGTTTGATGTTTGCGTTTGCTTGATGTATTGTTTATTGTTTGGTGTGAACCATATGTTTATTTAGACTTAAGTTAAGTTCCTTAGTTATGAATTGTTCACGTTTTGAGGTTACAGTAGATAGACACGTTAGATAGAATTGTATGCTTGCGACAACGATAAGACTTTGAATTCTAAAGTATACGAAAATGAATAAATGCAATTGAACCTAAAGTACACTGAAACCAAAGATATAAACGAAACAAAAAGTAATAAATGTAAATGTGCACTTTTTATGTGAGTTCAGATAGTGAAGAGGTTGCTCTCACGTGGAAACAAACTTATGCGGGTGAGTTCAAATACTGAAGAGGTTGCTCTCACCCAATGGACGGACGAGTTTGGATACTAAATAGGTTGATCTCACCAAACACGTCACCTATAAATAGAAACAAAAACAAAAAACATAAACAGAAATGACTTAAGTTCATCATGATGGAATAAGTTCACCATCATAATACCAATTCACCGTTGTGCTATAAGTTCACCGATCTGGTTTAAGTTCACTAGTAAGGTACAAGTTCACCGCCAAGAATTCATGTTCACTGATTTAGTTTAATTTCACCAGTAAGGTACAAGTTCACCACTAGAATACATGTTCACGAAGTATAAAGTTCATTGTGATTAAAGTTCATCACTGTTTTTATAGTATCAAGTTTATCACCTTTTTATTAAGAGTAATGAAATAACGAAAATTGAAAACTGTATGTGTTTTAAATAACATTGCATGAGCACGTTTATTTTTATACCGCTTACTAGGCTTTATTGTAACAACCCGACTTTTCATTTACCTTTAAAAATACGTGAAATTTTCAAAACTTTTATACAACGACCAAAACCTTTAAAACCCTTTATCGAGTAAAATCAAAGTGTCTTTCAAAGCCGAATCATTGAAACTCATTCGTGAAAACAAAACAGAAGTAGTTGTAATATCTTTTATGAAAACATATTGAAAGCAAAATCAATAAGAAATATTAAAGAAAGCATTACACATTAATTACAAACCATTTTATCTTTACAAGCCATTTTATCTTTTATTTCTTTTAGCCTGGCCAGCCACAAGTTCTTGCGCGTGCAAATCATTCATCCTTGCTTTTTGATCTGTGCATTGTCTTTGCATATAAGTACCTACACCTACACCACAAATAAACTGAAAGCCCAAACACTTAGTAAGGAAAAGGGTTTATACAATATATTATGTCTCTCTTTAGTTCTTTTGGAATGGGTACCATCTCAAACCAATTTTTTCATTACATTCATTTGTTGTTCTTTACTCGTACTTCAAGCTGAAGATTGAAGAACCCATATGAAATGGTATAGACTAAGTTCCCATTCCCACCTATGTTTGAGCTTCGCCTAGCTGCCAGACTAGATCCGCTACCCATCTGTCCCCCAACTCCTTTTTTTTTCTTTTTCTTCATTTTCTTAACGGTTTTTCCTCACATAATTCATGTGTGAGTACCACCCCCAGGGCAACACTCCCTACTTGTTTCTATTAGCATGATGCGTGATAACGCATTCTTCAACTAACATGATGCATGATATATTATACGTAACTTTAACAATAATTGAATTGCACATATAAAAGAAAGTAATTGACAATAATTGAATAACGCATTTAAGGAAAAGTAAACAACAATTGAATATCGCATTGAAATGGAAGTCAAGACGGAAGTAACAATATAATGAAAGTAGCAGCGCATAAATAAAAATAACAATATGGAACAGCGTATAACAGAGAACAATTATGAACAATGAAACACATAAGGAAGTCAAACAATGAGTGAATACAGAAAGTAAACACATATCAGAACAATATACGATGAATTGAAACGACGAATGACATTGTTGAACTTCAGAGTACAACAATTAACGAAACAAAAATCGAAACATACAATGAACTTCGAACTACAACTTAGTTCCAATTATCATTCTATTTCATTAAACGTACTCATGGGAGTAATTACCATTATACAATTATTAGTCTAGCTAGTTATCCTAATTAATTTACATGCTCAAGAAAGATACGATTAATATTCTAGTTAGTTATTCTAATTAATTTACATGCTTAAGATCATATTTTGGTTATTGACATATGTTGAATTCTAATTATCACAGAGAGTTCTAAACTAACAACAGCAGAATAATATTATCACTAACATATAAGGAAACTGTCACTACAACAATTAAGACAATAAATGTATAGAACAAAACCATTGTTAAGGAAACTATCATCATTCACGCACTAAGCATTCATCACAGCATTGATCTGTAATACCCCAAAAAAAAATATTTTTTCCCGTTTTGTTGATGTATTAAATTTAGATAATTAATATATATGCATATGCATATCATGTTACATGATGAAATGCGTTAAATTATGTTTGGAAAATACAGGGTTAATGTTGAAAATTAATCTAAGTGTGAAAGTTAAGGAAAAATGTGTACTGGTGAAAAGTCTGGACGGCGCGGATGAGGAGGAAATGAATCTGTACAATTTTTGCGACATTTCGAATGCATTTTCTCATCCAAAATCAATTTCGGACGGATTATCTCGTTCGAAAAGGCAAAAATTTCGTGAAAAACCCATTTATACCTCATCTCTCTCTTCTGATTTCGTGACCTACTCAACAAATCCTTTGTCCTTAGACTCCTACTGCAACGTCCAGTCCATCCTGGAGATGTGGAAGCTTTTCCACGTGGCCCTTTGAGAATGGACCTCCTCTCCTTGAATTGGGTAATGTCATCCCCTTTTCAGAAGTTTATCCCTGTTGCAGCTCAATTCTTCTCTCTCTCTTTCGTCTATAAGAGGTAAGCCTTGTATTCTTACTTGCTCTAGCACTGGGAAATATGAACTTGTGACTGTGAGTGAGTGTGAGTGAGAGTGAGCTTGTGAGTGAGAGTGAGAGTGAGCTTGTGAGTGTGAAGGAATTTTGGGTAAGAGAAGAGTGTTGGACAATTGGTGTGAACCTGTGGAGTTGCTGTGAGGTCTATCCATCCGTGAATTGAAGCAAAGGAATTGTTGGAAGATTGAAAGATAGAGGACCCGACTCAGCTGTTGGTTTTTACTGCTGGATATTGAAGTAAGAATTAGAATATTGTAGTGGCCAAAGAAGACCCTACATTATGAGTTTTGTATGTTAAATTGTTGATTGGATGCCAAGCATGGATGGTAGAAAATGATAATTTTTTTGTGAATCATGACCGTCTGAAATTGGTGAGTTGTGTGGGAACGAGGAATGTGAATTACTTAAATCTATTGCCAATGTGGTTCTAAACTGAATAGAAAAATGAGCTACTTAATGGAGGATTTAGTATCAATGATTGTTGCTGTCAAGTATGAGTATTGTAAGTGTTAATCTGGCTCATATGAAAATATGGATTGTTGTGTATTAAGGAGATGGTTCCAATTATCATAGATGTCGTAATTGGTAAAGTTAAGTCATGTCTATAGTTGAACTGCTGTCATTTATGAATTGTAAGTTGAATGTGTAGCTTTGAGTATTGTAAACTGTCCTTCTACTCACAATCGGTATCCTTGAATTTCTAGCATACTTGGCAATCTAATTGTTTGGATTAAATCTGGAAATCCGCATAGGATAGTTGTAATTGAAACGAAATTGAACCCTGTCCTTAAATTGATCTAAACATGTTTCTCCTTGCTCTTAACAATTAAAGAATGCCTCAAACTTGTAATGCCTTGTTCTTTTTGTTATTACACTAAACTAATTATCATAATAAAATGACGATAGTTGTAGTGTTCTTAGATTGAACTTCTAATTGAAAATTAGATTTGGAAGGGTTATATTGCTCTCATGCGTTAATTCTGTTATTTGTTTTGTGGCATTCATAACCCAATTGTCAAGTCTTCAACCTATGCAACAACTAAACCAAGTAAATTTCTCAAGTCAACCAAAGACCCGAGAGTGTCCAAATAATAACAAAAGACCAAACCCAAACCAATCCCTACCGTAGACTAGAAACAAACAATTTCAATTTAAAATACACATTCTGGAAACTCGAAGCTTAACAACATCCAGTCCACCATTGAAGGCTATTAACAAGACTATAAGTGGGCTTAATATGCTCAACATATTTAATGTGAAAACCAATCCAACAGAGGACCCAACATCAAAAATAGAATCCAAACTTCTATTGTTAAAACCTTAGCAACAACAGTGAGTTTTTCCATCGAACCGACCAAAACTTCAATGACATTAACCAGTCAGAATCAGCAACATCAAAATAGAAATCCAAATGAATCAGAAATCGGGCGTTTCTTTCATCCAAAAACAGCAGTCCAAAAACACAGAGAAATCCAAAAACGCACAGAAATCTCACCTTAACCAGAGAATGGTGGAATGCTCTCGGTCGAAACTGCCACTGTCGCCGGGACGCCTTAGACGGATGATTCACTGTCGGTTTCGACAATGCCCAGCCACCCGCAGCTATTTCTGACCAAGAAGCACTGAATCCCCCTCAGAATCATCCCGTCCTTGAAGCCTCTCGCCATTTCTGTCGCGGGTTCGCTCTCGGCCAGAAGTACTGCTCCCCGTCCACTCGAAGTTGTAGGGGAAATGCCCAGACAGAATCGCTCGTCGCTCACGTCCTCGCGGAGCTCGCCTGTCATCGCGTCTCCTCCTCGCGAATCGTCCGTCAGCCGAAGGAGAACAGGGGGCAAAATGCAGAAACCCTATTTTCCCCCTTTTTGTTCTTTCTCTGCCACGAGCTGCTACTTCTCTCCCCCCTTTCTTCTTTTTAATCTTTTCCTTTATTTAAGCATTTCTTTCTTCGTTTCTATTTTCCTTCTTCTCGTAGTCTACCTTCCCTTATTCTCAAATTCCTTTCTCATTTTAAATCTATATCTTCTCTAGTTCTCTTCCTTTCAACATCTTTTTTTTTCCTTTTTATTTTTAATTTCCAACTCTACCATTTTCTCTTCCTCTTTCTCAAACTCTAGCCGAGTTCCACTTCTATTTCTTCATTTCCTTTATCCATCTTATTTATTTGTATTTCACTTATTCCTTTAATATATATAAATGTACATATACCTTTAAACACATGTATCACATGTTAATTTATCCATCTCTAAATCCCAACTCATTCTGAACATCAACCAATGATGTTTACCAATCCAATCTAATTCTCCAATTCCGTTTCTCTTTTAAACTTTTCATTTGAAAATTTTCAATTTCACCGATTTGACCAATAGCCCAAAATTTTACACGTAGTCGCTACATGACAATTCTAGTCAACTTTTTAATATTATGACCAAATTTTAACGTGAAAAATTTACACGTGAAATTTATTCTCTTTCAAATTCTTGGGTTTTATAGGTGAGATGCATAAGGGTTTAGTTAGATTGATCTCGGATAGATTCACGTGAGTTGCAGTGGATCGATTCATATCAATATGAAAATGAGTTTGTTTTGGGTAGTTTTGCAGTCGACCAGAACTAGATACGCGGTAGACCAAATCAAAGATAGATCATAATACATTGCTCTCAGGTAGATATGCAGTCGATCGAGCACGAGGTTGAGGTCAACCGAGATAGTGTAAAATGGCTTTCCGCGGAAGGCAAGGCTTCCACAGTGGACACATGTCCATGATAGAATATTCGGTGTACATTTATTTTGAAATATAAGGGAGCGGTCAACCGAAATGGAGGTGCGATCAACTAAGAATTTGAAAAGTTACCTAAAATAAGATTCATGTCATGTTTTAATTGGAAAGAAATGATGACTTAGTGTATTGATGTCTGATATGAGCAACACCTCCAGCTTAGAGGCAGTAAAGATGCAAGGGAAAAGCTTTTAGTTAGAAAAAAACTTCAACACTTCAAAATGTGTGAGGAAACCATTGAGGATCACAAAGCTCTCAAGGAGATTGTCCCTATCTTGACCATTTGAAGGTAAGAATAATTATTCTTATGGTCTTTGGGAAGTTTAAGGCTTTGTGCTAAGTTTATAATTAAAAAGGGTAGATGGCATGAAATTGGTAATTTGTACAGTTTGGTTTTGGACATTAAAAGTGGTCTTAATGAATTACAAATCCAAAACCATTCTAGTATGTTATATTAGACATCTCAAGGAAATCATAGAATCTAGAATTGATGGATTTGGTTAAGTATTTTGTAAGATATGAATGTTTGAAGTTGGGTAAAAATAGTGAAGAGAAAAGTGAAAATTAGAGCATAAATGAATAATAACATGGAGTTTATTATGTTTTATAAGCAAGGATATAACTCCATAAGTTAAAGGACATTGTGTGAATACCTTAAAGTAAGTAATGATTGTATGATTTTGGCCTTTTGGCCTACACCATAAGATACTAGGTTAGATTTGATTGTTAATATGTTATGTCATGGATGCCTTGTTTATATTGATATATGTTGTGCTATATTATATGGTGATACCTTTGACTCGAGGATGTGTTTTTTGACATAATATTAGAATTATATTGATCTTCAAGATACGAGTTGATAATGCATATTGTTCATGCATCATGTTTAAAGAAAAAGAACAAAAATGTTTTCCATGTATACATTTTTCAAGTAAGAATGATAAAGAGGATTAAAGGATATACTTGAGTTTGTTAGTTTGATCATGATTGATGTCAGGGTAGATCGGCCAATGGTGAGAGGTCATTATGCATTGATGTGCATGACCGCTAGTGAGATGTCAGGATCAATAGTTGTGCATTGATCTTGGAGTTGATTGCACCAAGGAGATTGGTAATTGTGCATTGATGTGCATGGAAACTAATGGGCGACTCGATTGATGTTGAGTGTATCAAGAGATGTTGTGCATTGATGTGCATGACAACTAGTGAGTCTTCGATTGATGTCAGGATAGATAGTTGTGCATTGATGTATACAACCACTAGCAAAGCTTTCAATTGATGTTGAAGTTGATTTTACGGAATATGGAAAGAAAGGAAAGAAAGAAAATAAAACAAAAAACGACATGGTTTTACAAAAATACTTATCATGTTTATTTAGACAACGCGAGTTTTTATTGATTTGATGATATGTTTATCATTACTTACTAAGCAATAGGCTCATAGATGAGTCTTGTGGTGTAGGTACTAGTTGGATAATGACATGGAAGAAAGAAAAATAAAAAAGAAATAACACAATTGAAAAAGTGTCTCTGAGAAAATGACTTGTGTTGTTATTGCAAGACCGACCATGTGGGTTAGATTTTGTAAAGAAAATTGTATGTGAACGTGAAATAAGAAAATTTTATGAATGTGATTTCTAAATAAATTGTATTTATTGTTTTATAAATTTTATTTGAAACGAAAAAAAAAGTCTTCTGCTATGCATTTTAAAGAAAAAGGTATTTTAAACTACATGTTTTAAGATAAGAAATTACGAGGGATTACAGAAGGAGCAAAAGTGTTTGCTTCTATGGAAAGGAAAGTATATGTAGCAAATAAGTAATGGGGGGAAATGTTGTCATCTGGTACGAAGGAATCCACGAGGAGTTGGATATCAAGGAAGTGTAGGAATTTGCAGAAACGTGCCTTCTGCGGGAGAAGTATCTGTGAAAGAAAAAGTATACGTGATGGATATTGATTAGTAGAGAATTTAAGAGGATCAGCTGGAAGTGGTATCTACGGAAATGTTGGCATCCGCAGAAGTGTAGGTGTCCACGGAAATGTTAGTGTCTATAAAAGTAAGACAAAATACTAATGTGGCAGGTTTACATTGGATGAGAAGGATGAAGCAGAAATCCGTTGTAATGTTGATTATCCTTTGAAATGCGTGAAAATTTGAACTTTTGTATAACCGTTGAAATCTTTTTTCTCTTTTAAAACAAATTAGAGTGCGATGCTAAATCGCACCGCTACTAACATTTTGTTACAACTGTTATGAAAAATCAACTAATGAAATGTGGAAGCATAAATAAAATCATTGGTTTAAAGCATTTGTGAAAGCGTAAAGAATTTAAATGAAAGACTTAAACGATTAAACAATGCGCTCTGAAACAATTTAAATACAATTTTTGTGAAACTTTATTTAATTACAACTGTTTCTCTTTTACCCTCTTTATGTCTGGCCAGCCCCAATGTCGCCTATGCAAATCCATCATCCCTGCTTTATTTCCAGTTCGTTATCCATTCGTCGTTTTTGCATACAAGTACCTACACCTACACCACAAGTAACTATAAGTCCGGGGGCCTAGTAAGGAAAAAAGGTTAATGCAATTATGAAATGCCTCTCTTTAGTCCTTGTTGGAATGGGGGCCACCTAAACCAATTCTTTCATTACGTCATTCTTTCATTTTATTACTTTACATTCATTCATTCATTCGTTACCCGTACATCGAGCAAAAGATTGGAGGGTTCATAGGGGATGAAATAGTGGATCAGATATAACATTTTACTTGCAGCTAGATCCCTGTTCCCAACACGGTAAGGGGCTTCGCCCAGCTGCAGACTAAACCAGCTATCCATCCGTCCCCTAACTTCTCATTTCCTTCATTTTCTTAACATTTTACCTCACTTATGCATGTGCGAGTACCACCCCGATGGCACTCCCTATTAGTTTCTATTAACATGATGCATGATCATACATTATCAACCTAACATAATACATAATGCTTTATAACATAACATTAGTAGAAATTGAAGTGCGCATTGAAACGAAAGTAACTGTAATTGAAATTGCACATATAAGAAAGTAAAATATATAATAGAAGAAAATAACTGCACACAATAGAAAACAAGCACAATATCGAATTCAACAGGAGAAGAACAATAAACTAAACATGCTCAAGAAATAAACTATTAGGCTAGTTAGATGTCCTAATTAACTAACATGCTCAATGATTAATTACGTTTATTATTCTAATTAGATATCTTAGTTACTTTCCTAATCCATTTTCATGCTTCCGACAGTTATTATTCTAGGTGTTGTTTGAACATGTTTAAGTCTACTTGATTACTTTAATTAATTTACATGCTCTAGTTAATTGTCATACATCAAGACAGAATCATGCAACTTAAACATATTCAACTAAATAGTTTACATGCTCAAGAAAGGGTGATGATTAAACATGTTCATTTAGTTAATTAACTAACGTGCTTCATGATTAGTTATTAATTAAACTACTAGTTAAACATGCCCGAAATAACCTAGTTAATTATTCTAGTTAGTTAACTACTATTGTTAATTGTCAGGCATCAAGAAATGATTAAGTAAACGCACTATTTAATACTAACTAGTTAAACATACTAGTTACTAGACACGCTCAAATTAGTTATTTATCGGCTTGTTAATTAATTACCTAATTAATTACTCGAGTCGAGTCAATTACTCTTAGTTAGTTACCATACTCAAGTGTAATTAGTATGCTCAATTAAGTATGCTTAGTTACTTTTAATATCTTAGATTAACATTACAAGTGTTTACAAAAGGTGTTAACCTGCAGGATAGAGGGCAACAGAGTAATATATGCATAAAGGGTTTGCAACAGAAATATTTAACTAAGTAACAGAAGTATTGAGCTAACAACAAGTCATCAGATAACAACAACAAGAATTCACCTTTCACGCATTGAAATTTATCACCTTTAAGCCTTAACATTCATCACATCTTCATCCAACAAAACTTTTAATTCATAAAACTAACAATAAAACTAACAAATCTACACTATCAACAAGGAAAGTAACGGACAGCAAGGAAACCATCACAACAAGGAAATAACTCATGCACACCTACTTGTGATGCATGGCCTCCACAGACCAAGACACCCCTAATTCCTTACTTAAATGGAAGACACTAAAAACAGGGATAGCTCTCCAGCCTTCACGGTTCCTCACATCAGTTGGAGCTTCACAGTAGCTCACTAACGGTTTTCAACTCAACTCACAGCTCACACTCATACAACTCACAGTCTCTCACTTTCACAAGCCCTCACTCTCTCTCGGTCACTCTCTTTCTCACAGGAAGCTATTCTCATGCAGGAGAGGGAGAGTTCACGCAGGAAAAATGAAGACTGAACTGAATGGCAGAGGAGGGAGAGAAGACATTTCCTGGAGAGGGGACACCGTAGGCATAGGGGAGGGGATGGCTAGAGACGTGGGGGAGGTCGGCTATAGGCATAGGGAGGGTGACTTCGTTGTCCAGGGAGGGGGAGGGTCGAATTGTGTCTCCCACGGGCATATTCAATTGATAAATGACAAAGGATTTCTAATTATTGACCCTAAATTTTCACAGAACTGGGCTATTTCAGATGTGCGGATGCATTGGTCTCGTCTGCATTCGTCCGCAAGAGTCAAATCTCACCGGCTAAATTGTGGCTTTGGACGGGAAAAAGCGTCCCCATCCTGTCCGTAACATCCGCAGACGATATTTGGACGCGTTATGGCGTCCGCACGTAGCATCCGCAGGAGTCTGAAAGTGTCCCAATATCGGACAAAGGCAAATCAGACGAGGCTACTCCATGTCCTCAGTCGTCTGCAGTCGTTCAAAACTATCCAAGATTTGCACATATTCAAATTGGATGTGGCTATTCGACGTTTGCACTCGTCCGGACTCGTTCGAAAGTCCGCGACACAGTGCAGTCAGGATACAGAATCACGTCCTGAGTTGTCCCAACCCATTTCTCGTATGTACAATGCATTTACGGATGAGACAACTCGTCTGCAAGCATCCAGAAACGCCCTGGATAGCATTTCCTCACATTTTCACACTTAACTTCTACCTCATAACACTTTCCCTATAAGTACATGTCATAAAATAAAACGTATCAATACGCAATGTAATGTCCAAATTACCCAGTCCCTTAATTATATCATGTACACGGGGAAAAATGTAACAGAAATACCCCTAGACTTAACACTCTAGAAAGTTCTCGGTAATATCCCGATAATTGTCCAAACTGAAAAAAGTCGGGGTGTTACATCTGTTGCAGCAGCCTACACGTCAGCTATAACTGCTGACAAATTCAAAACAAGTTTGTTCAAAGAATCTGTGAACCCCAATCCAATTTTAGAATAAATTAGAAAATGATAAATTTTGGATTCAATTTGTAACGACTCGGTTATTTATTTCCTTTTAAAAATGCTTAAAATTTAAAACTTTTATAAAATTACTAAAATCTTTATTAAATCTCTTATTATGAAATTAGAGTTCTTTCTTTTTTATAACCGAATCGTTAAAATTCTTTTACTTTGACTCGTTACCAAAACTGGTATAAAATGGAGAAAAATATAGTTATAAAATCTTTTCTCAAGACATAGCGGAAGCATAAAACATTTTTATAGCGAAAGCATAAAATATTTTTATAGCGGAAGCATAAATCGTTAATTTTAAAAAGACAATAAATAAATTATTACTTGACATTTATAAAATTCTTTTCTCTCTTACTTTCCTTAGCCTAACCAGCCACAAGTCTCGTCCGTGCAAATCCTTCATCAGCTACTACTAAATCTATTCGTCATTTTTTCTCGTAGTTGTACCTACATCGCAAGTCATAAACTATGAGCCTAAGGCTCAGTAAGTGATAATACCTAACATGTTACATGTTCATGCTATGCCCTTAAAATCATTATGCAGTTTATGTTCTCATCTTTTTCTTATCTTCTTATCTTTTACGTTTTAATCATCATTATATTTCTATTTTCTGTTTATGACCTTTGGTATAGCAGCAATGACATAATCCAAAAGTCTGCTAACTATTGACCATTCTTTTTTTCTTTTACCTCTGATATAGCAGCAATGATATAATTTGAAAGTCTATTAATCATTGCCCATTATGTCTCGGCATTATCCAGGGACACTGCAAATGATATGAGTAGCAATGACATAATCTGAAAGCTAACTAGCGGTAATGGCATAATCTGAAAGCCCACTAGCGACCGTGCCCATGAAGGACTTAAACGGCCTCACATCACATCGTTGCCTTTTTCTTATTATTCGTTTTACTTTACTTCTTATTGCTTATTATTTGTTTATTATTTGTTTCACTTTTCATGGTAAAATGGATATTCCTACAACTCAAATGATGGTAGTCCGCTTCGAGTGATCAGCCCTCGAGGACATTGTACATTAGCATGTGTGAGCATCCCTTAAACCATTCTTTAAACCGTGCACGAAATCCATTTTCGTATTCTTTTGAAAATCGTGATGCATGATGCTCATGAACGCATACAATTTGTAATAGTTAATATGGAAACATAAATAAACATTCAACGTGTGAATCATAGAACGTGCTATAAAACTGTAAACATGTTGTAAAAATAATAAACAATGAAACGTGCTATTAACAACTGTTGACATGCTCTAAAACAATAAATAATGAAATGTTCTATTAAAAACTGTAGACATGCTTGTAAAGCAGTAAGTAACGAAACATGCATATCTTATTCTTGCGATGTAGGGTCCGAAGATTAAAGAACACACGTATCACTTACCTCAATTGCTTAAGGCGTTAAACACTTAATGCTTTCTTTTTTCTTTTTAGTACCTTCACAATTTAGAAACATTTATTCATTAATGTAATCAATCAATGTCTTTTATATTCTACTTTCTTATATGTTACACACTAAAATCTCCTATAGCTTAGTTAAGTAGTCCCAATATTCATTTATATACCTTTGTCCAATTAATGACTTAATTCTAAACCAACTTAGCATACTTATCATTATCCAAAGAGTAATCATATTCCAACTCAATCTTTACAAATCCTTATGCATATTCAACAACTATTTCATCAACCAATTTATTATCTCCAACTTCAAGCACACATTGGGAACATAATAAGCTTATTCTTTACTAGAACACTAATCCAACAGCAGCAAAGTATATTATTTAATACAAATCATAGCTTCAACAGAGAGCATATATCTCCAAGTTTTCTTCATCCAAATCCAACAGAGAATAATGTCTAATAGAAATCCATTCAGAACCAACGACTACACAATCACCAAAGAGCATTCCAAAATCAACAGAAAGCATTATCCACCAACAAACTGCAACGCAGCAAAACTAATCTTAATGTATTCATGCTTGTGGAAATAATCAATAGAGTGCTATATTTACAATTCAACCTCACAGAATATAACGACAGATTAACAAACCATTCACAGAATCAAAAAGCAGAAACCCAACAGATTATTCCATCTCATTCAGAAATCCTTAACTGAATAACTTAACTAACTAAAGCCATCCAAAACAATACCCAACAAAAGAGGAAGTAATCCATTTCCCATGTCTATGGTGCACTTAACCACAATAGGAGAAATAACCTCATAACTCACAAGAAAACCACAGAAGAACTCCCTTACCTAAAGCTAGAAGCTCATTGATGCTCATTCTCTCTCCCTCTGTCTCGCTCAGCTTCCTTATTCTTTTCTCCAAAATGCACAATCACCCTCTCTGTCTTAATTTTCTCACGGCGCAGCTCCATCTCCAGCTCACCCAAGAGCAATTCTGTCCAAGCCATCTCCCTCCTGAGCATTTCAACTTACCAAACAAGCACCCTTCATCATGCCTCTGCCACGGCCATGCCCTGCCATTGCACCATTCCTTACGCATGTCTGAGTTGTTGACTCCTAGAACAAGGACAATCGGTTCAGATTGGACCATAAGCTGGACCACAGGCCTTCGACCGGTCTAGCACGAACCGCCAACTCCACCCATCAACCCAAGGCTGGAAATCGCAGCCACACCGATGCCTGACTCCCAAACGATAGCATGCCGAGGAGAAGAACAAAAAGCCACATATTTACCTCGACCCGATGCCGAAAATATAGCCGGTGGGAGCTCCGATTCCAACCTGTCCCGCGACCGCAACCTAAGCCCTAGCTCACAACCCGCACCGTCCCGCAAGCCGAAATGAACTTGAGCCTGCCGGCGAGGCCCAGCCCCAAGCTCGCCACTCCTCCCGTCGTTCTCCTCTTCCTCATCACCATAGCTCTCTCTTCTCCCTCTATGCTCTCTCTCTCATTCTTTCTCCCTGCTCTCTCCCTTCCTAGAATGGCCTGCGGCTATTCATTTGATTTGTACTACACAAATCGGTTCACAGAGTGAACCGGTTCACTCCTCCCCCATCACATAATTCTTTCTTTTATTTTAATTCCCCTTTTTATTCTAATCCATTTTAATCCCTCCTTAATCACTTTCTTAATTCTAATTCTATCTTAATTCTTCACTAATTATTCCCTTAATTTAAACAAATCTAATTAATTCTAATACCCCTAATTACTTTCTAATTATTCTTATTAAATTATGATATAAAAATTCAGGGTATTACACAATTTACACGGGATTCTTTGCTAGATTGTCTATAAATATTAATGTTAGGGCCAAAACCCTAATTACTCTAAAGGTCGCGAAGTGGAGAACCTTTCTCTCAAGCTCTTGGAAGAATCTTCTTCAAGTTTCTAAAGGTAAGTCTTCTTCAGTATGGGTTTCGTAAAAGATAATTAACGATAACAGCATGAAGCTATTTCTTGAATTTGAAATAGTGTATAGTGTTAAAAGTTCCATTCTTTTTCTTTTAATCGACTCTCTATTTAATGTTAAGGAAATCCAGTGTGTTGAAGAGGTTAGGAATATTACAGACTCTGCTAAGAACTATAGGTAAGTAATATTGATTATGTTTGGCCTTTGGTCGTCATTACAAAGTGCTAAGGTAAGGTAATCTTATGGTGATATTGTTTTGTGATGCTTATGGCTATTGTTTGAGGATATGATTTCTTGTTTGTTGTTTACTGTCTACGATTAACTATGGATCGAGAATGTGATATTTGCTGTTTGTTACTATTTATGTTGATATGTTGTTGATGATATGTTCATTGTTCTTGTTACTGTTATGATGAGACATGTTTGAGAACATGTTAGGATCATGCATGATAGATCTTATTTTATGGCACGTGTATGTTTCGTACATCATGAAAAATGTTTTCTTTAAGAAAGATAAGAAAAAACGAAAGACTGAAATACATACAGAATAAACTTAAATAGACATTGTGGGCAGGGTTCGAGTTGGTTGTTCTGCATGAGGTGGACCTAATGGTGTCACTCTCTCCCCTAGACTGAATTACCCACAATGGCTTGATTGTTGAGTGAAAGAAAAATATAAGAATGTTGATTGAAAAAGACATAATTTTTACAAATTGCATCTTATAAACATGTCATGTTTATATCTCTCTTACTGAGTGTTAGGCTCATAGGTGAACTTTGTGGTGCAGGTAATGATAAAAAATTTATTGATGATGTACCTGATGAAACAAACAATGAAAGTTACGGTTGAAGAGGAGTTGTTGATGCACCAAGGAGCATAAAGCTTGATTCAACCACTGGAAGATGGCGGTTACCACGACATTAAATAGAATATCAAATTCTCAAATATGTAATTTGCTTGTTTAAAATCCAATCAACGTCAATTTTGAACCATAGTAAATATCCCAAGACTAGGGTGTACTTTCCAAAAATCACGAAAAATTCCAAAAGGAGAGGGAGATATATGAACGCAAAATTAACTACCCTGAATGGTACCAAGACAGTTATAAGCCAGAAAAGGATGAACTACAACTTACTTGTTTCTTGTCCAAATGGCACAAAAATTGAACCACGCAACTTTTGATATATTTTTAGAATCAAAATTGTTCAAGAAAAGAAATGATACTCAAACACTTACAAGCTGGTCCAAAAAGGTGTTATGGTTGCAACTTTTGACTTCAAATGGGTTCCAACAATTAAACTACTCCAACTTAGGATGCAGCAAGTCTTCTAACATTTCTCTATGGAAGTTCACCTCTGGAACGAGATGAAGGAAAAATTAGTGTAAGAGACTCACCTCAAGATAAGCCAAGAAGCTATGGTGAATCAATGGAGGTTACTCACTCTCTCAATTTTCACCTAGAAAATGAGGGGTTGATTTGAAATGGAGGAAGCTCCAACTCAACAAGGGTTTTTAGCTGAAAATCCCAAGTGATCACATGCTTCGGCCTTTCCTTGTCTTCGAGAGTTAGTTCATTCTCCAGCCCTTCTGATGATGTTCCTCCTACAAAATAAGAAGTCATAAAAAGATTAATGAGCCTCTTGACTCGAACTTTAATGAGAGGTCCTTGAGGTGCATCAGTTATCATAGGCAAAGTTAAGGTGTTGTCGAAGCGAAATCGACCCGTGGGTAAGGATTTAAGGAAAGCAAATTGAAAAAGAAGAACTTTTTTATTTTAATTATTTTCTTTAATATGTTTGGATTTTAAGTTAAAGTATTTGCGAATATTTTTTTTTATTTTACGTTAGATTTTATTACTTTTTGATTTTAAATGGGATTTTCTTTAAGACTTTCGCTGAATAAATTAAAGGTATAATTTTTTTATGAGTTCATCTATGAATGGATTTTTTTTTAATGTTAAGAAAGATATTTTAACTCTTCGGGGTGTTACATGGGCCTCCCCACTTTTTTGATCTTTGGGGTTTTCAACCAGTTCAAAGTAAGGCTTGCCATCTTTTTTACTCCAATTTGGTTTCTATGTTGAAGAAGATTCTGAATTTTACCCTATTAGTGATGGACCCTGTCTTTCATTGGTTGCTCCACCTTTCTAGTCATGTGAACCATGTCATTCCTTTCTACACAATTTTATGATTGAACAACATTTGCAAAATCACAATTTAAACCAACTAAAAATTTATTCATAGTAGGTTCTTGATCCTCCTTCATATTGGATGATGCACCACAAGGCTCAATCACAAGGTCTCGAGCCAAAAGGCTCACTAACCTTTTTTTTATTTACTCTTATTTTGCAGATGGAACCTTTTATGATCAGTTGGAAGGAGAACCAACTACAAATGACAAGGAGCGACCGAGATATATACTCAAATGGGAGTGCAACATGGACACATGATGCACTCTTTTCTCCCACACTCCATCAGACCCTTTTAGAGATAATTGAGGGCATCAACATGAAGAAAGTCATTTCAAAGAATCTCTTGGGGTCTAAGAAGGTAGCATGGAGTATTGATAATAAATTATTTGGAAAAAAATGGATGTAATGTTGATTGGTACACTTTGGTGCTAGTGGCTAGCTAGTGGCCGAGAGCTTCTAGTTGCATTTTTGTGATTTGAGGACTTTATGGTCATTTTTTTGTCAGGTTGCCCTAATTTGAGGGGATATATATACTCTCATTAGGGCTTGTTTGGAGGTAGACTATTTTCAGCTCAAATTTATCAATTTTGAAAGGTTGGTTTTTCCTCATTGTGGCCATTTTCTTCTTGGTTTATCCCAAGTAGATTCTTGGTGTAAAAACTGGTTTCACTATTTCTTGTGAGTTTTTGGTGAATCCTTTTATTGTTGCTTCATTCTCCATAGATCCTTATGAGACTTTACAACCAGAGAAATAAGCCCTATAGTAGTGACTAGCAATGGATTGCCTTCTCATAATAGTTTTCATCTCTTCTCATGTCTCAACAAGTCTTTCTTTATTTCTCTCCCAATCAATTTGAGTTGACCCCACCAAACAATAGCATAATAAGCGAATTCTATCACCACTAACTTTAAACATCAAGTCCATCTTTTCTCTCTCAAAATAAGATTTGGGACTATTTTTGCCTTAGAAAGATGGAATCTTCACCTTAATATTTCCTAAATCATTATCCATCTAATCTCCATATGTAATACCCAAGTTTCATATTATTGTAAGCTTTAGGAGATAATGTTAATATTGGATAATAATAATGGCGAATTTTGGAGATTTTAAGATGATTCTATTATGGAATGTAATACTCCAAAAATAAGTTGCTATAATTGTGAATGATTTTTGGGGATAATATGGTTTAAGGTATATGTGTGTGTAACATCTCAGTTATTCTTTCAATTTAAAACTCATGATTTTTAAAAACTTTTTCTTTGAAAAATAGCTTAAACAAGAAGTGTATAATTAAACTCTTTTTTGTTAAACTATTTATCACTGGAAACATGTCATACTGTAAAACTTTAAAACATTTCCAACAGTGGAATACTTGTATTTACAATACCAAAAGGATTAAACAAAATTTGAAAATCTTCTTGATAAAAACGAAATACTATAATAAATGTTTACTTTCTTCAAAACGTTATTATCAAATATTACATTTCTTCTTTAATCTCTTAGCCTAACTAGCCGCCAAGCCTGCAACGTACAAATGCCTCATCAACTGCTGCTATCCTTGATCTTTTACATACTACATCACAGGAGGAATAATTAGCCTATTGCTTAGTAAGGAATATAACATGAAATGCAATTGTAACCTCTATGACAACTCTACATGCTTTAGCATCACATATCCTCACATATCCGTAAGCTGGGTGAGAGCAACCTCTTTAGTTTCCGAACTCACTACCTGGATTCGTTTTTACGTGAGAGCAACCTCTTCAGTTTCTGAACTCACTAAAAACAGACACACTTACATTACATTTATTTACTCTTGGGTGAGAGCAATCTTCGCAGTCTTCGAACTCACCCCCCGTTCAGTAAGAGCAACCTCTTCAGTTTTCAAACTTACGTAAGAAACACCATTTATTATCTTCGTTATTAGCCCATGCAATGCATAACGTGCAATCCTATAACATGTCTACATGAATGTCACACACAACAGTTCATATATCACAAACAATATTACAAGCAACTAACAAACAACAGCTATATTTCAACTATAACACTAATACTAAATTTGTTTCTATTACACTATAATATCATACACTTATTTCTCTATCCTTGACGCATTATTTCTAACTTAGTCTTTAACAATATAAGCACTATTCTATGGATCCATCATTTAAATATAAATTTAGGATCTATAATAATTAACTATATTATTATTAATCTAATTTTTCTATATCATGCCACTATCCTAAACTTTCTATATCCATATTATGCATCCGGATATCAATATTCATAGTCTAACCTAACTAATTATATTCCCATTTATTTTACTTCATGTTGAGAATATCCACCTAAACAAAATATTTATTGATGACTTATCAATAAAATAACTTACCTATTTCACTTCTAGACTTGTCCTAAAATATTAATATAATTTATCAGCCAATAACAGTGAAATTCCTACGTCTACACCACTGATCTACTAACAGGGAATTACTAAGAAAGACTGTCGTAAAAACACTACAGAGACTATCATCATGCAAACTCATTTCCTTCCTTATCACTGACCATCATCATAGAAAATCATTTTTATCCAAACTGTTAGTAAACTAATCATAGGAAAACAACCTAACCAGATAATCATCACTAAAGGCTAACATAGCAAATTACACAAAAATCCTACTCCTGCGATGTAGGTCCTTTCGGACAAAACACAAGCATTATTCCATATCTAGAGTCCTTAGCTTTAATGGGTTACTTAAAGTCTCTCCTTCACCGACTCACGTGCTTAGCAGAATCATCGTACTACGTCCACGACTACAACTTCATCATCCCAACAGAACACCACTCTATCCTATTCTTCACTGCCATCATGCACTATCAAATCCTTCAAACCTTCCTAATGCCTTCTCATCATGTCTTTCATTCTCATATTATTCTGTGTTCTCTATTCTCTAAAATCACGAAACATTTCATTCACGTACTTTTTCTCAAAAGCCTTCAAATAGTCATACAATTCTTCACAGTTTCTCACGAAGAACACAGAAGCAAGATATCTCACAATATTTCCTCGAATTTTCACTCTTCTCAAATACTCTAAAGCACTCAACCATATTAACAACAACTCCTCATGCCAATTTCCTCAACATTTTGGCAGAGCTTCTACATGCATTCTCTCTGTCAAAACTTTGCTGCCATCATCACCATTTATAGGCAACATTCTACGCCTCTTCATGGTTTGCGTGAAGACAAAAGGCCAAACGTTGGCGTCCCTTTAATGTCCAGACGCGTTCAATGTCTAATCACTTCATCTTTAGACGCATTTGACAACATCCTTCACGGTTCCAGGTGTTGGTTAAACCTTCCAGATGACCAACATAAATGGCGGCTGATTGATTTGCATTTGGATGATCGACCACCCGCCATTTATGTTGGTCATCATCACCATTTATAGGCAATGTTCTACCTTATGTGTGTGTGTGTATATGTGTATATATATATATATATATTGCATCCATAATCTAAGGTCATAATTGAAATTGTAATATCCTTCATACCACTTCATCTTCTTCAACCCAATATGCACCAAAATCATATATTTATATATATGCATGTTTATATCATCTATCAACTTATACTATATGTTCCACCATTCTTCCTTCACACTATTCTTCAAAAATTCAATATGCCCTCAGAATAGTATAAATCCTATATTTTCAACCTTATTATATCCAAGTAAATTTTCCAATAAATGATAAGAACCTTATTATTTTCAAGCTTCCGTCCTTACAGTATCCTTACCATATCCATATTCGTCCAAGTATATTTTCTCTTACTAATTCCACTAACTATAATTCTAATTTATATTGTCCTATCTAACTCCAAATATCAACATACAATTCTCCATAACTTTGATCACTTCCAAAACTAAATATGGACATAATTCGGGCATCGTAATTCACTTATTCAAAATATATTTCACTTTACCAATATTTCCAAATAGTCCAATTCCACTCCTATCATCCCAATTTATCACATAAGCCTTGTGCTTAGCTTAACAAAAATTTGGGATATTACAGTGTGTTTGAGAAGAAGTGAAATATATATATATATATATATATATATATATATATATAAGTGTTAAGTTAGTAAATACTGCAGTGACATATGTGTGAAGTGGCGAGTAGGATTGGGCGAAAATAGCAGTGGCAAAGAAATGATGAATGTCGCGTGGAAGGGGTTGATCAAATATAATTTGATCAACTGGGTGTGACTAAAAGAAGGATACGATCGACTGCTAAATATTATAAAATGCTCTCAGGTTTTGTGATCGACAAAGCGGTCGAGAATGCGGCCGAGCAGATCGACCAAAATATATCACAGATTGTATCTCAGTTCTGCGATCGATAGAGCGGTTGATATGGTGGTTGAGTATCGTTGATCAGAAAGGCAAAAATGTTGCGGGTGGCAAAATGACGTTAGACCTGTAGATCAAGTGATCGGCTGGGAAATTGGGGTGGCGGTCAATCAAGTGATCGACCGACCTCACATGGAAATTCTAAAACGCATGGGAGTGACTGATCGTCATGATTTAATAGTCTATCAAGAGATTGACTAATCGCACATAGTTTTTTGGGTTCCGAGGAGAAAATGCATATCTCGAGATGGTTGTTTTATGTGATCCCTCCACGTGTGTTTCTTTTACACATGACAATTTATGAGAAGTGGTAGATGAGATTTATGGGGATTGTGTTGCGAAGCTTATATGGGACGCTTCTATGAAGAGAAGAGAAACAGAGAGCAGTAAGGGAGACAAAAGAGAGAAAGGAAACTCTCTAGAGCTGAGAGTGTTCTGTGAGAATGTGAGAAACAGAGAGAGAAGGAGGGAAATAGAGAGAAACTGTGAGTGCCGAAAGAGAAGAAACAGATGAGGAAAAAGAAGTAGGAAGAAGTAGAGGAAGAAACAGAAAGGAAAAATAGAGTTCCTTATTTCTCTACTCTCTCGGGTGTTCACAAGTAACATACAGAATTCTTCTCTGTTTATTGTTGCTCCATAAAGTGTGTTAAGATTAATGTTATGAATGATTTGAGTTATGTTATTATCCACATAGAAGCCCGAGAGAGAAAAACAGAGAAATGAGATATAGAAATAGAGATAGACAGAGAAGGAGAGAAAAGAAGAAATAAGAAGAAGGAAGAAATGAGGTCGTGTGTGCAACAGAGAAGAAGTGAGCGAGCTGTGAGAGAAAGCTCTTTTTGGTGGAAGGAGAAGAAAGGCTGAGAGAGGAAAAGGAATGAAGAAGAGGAGCTCCCTGCTTCCTCCTTGTCGCGAGTGTTCTTCAGGTAAAAAGATCATTTCACTTCTATTATGGTTTTATGGGTGTTGTGAGAAGTGGTGTGCTGCAATGTGGTTAATAATGGTTAAGACTCTATGAACCCTATTTGGATATTATTGTTGGACATTGATAAATATGGATGTGTTCTATTGCATGGAAATGGGTCTTTGTGTATTTACAGTTTTGATGAATATGGTCTATTGGTTGCAGAATCTATGTTGTTTGTTATATATGTGTATGATAATAGTATGGTGAAGGAAAGATGTGAGTTTAAGGTTCGTTAAATTAAAGTTGCTCTTTTATTGGTTCACTGTTTTTAGGATTATGTTGCTCTCTGTAATGTGCATGCTTGTTGGATATTGATGGGGGTTGTATTCTTTTCTGTTTTTTTGGTTAAGGGAGTAGGTTGTAATTGGATTATGATAGAATTGGACATTGATAAATATGGATATGTTCTATTGAATTGGACAATATGATAGAATTGGACAACCCTCAACTATTTTTTCTTGATCATTATCATATGGGTCTTTAGATCTTTCTTAAGATATGTTTATAAATTTGCACAGAAAAATATAAAAGATCTCTCTCTCCCTTGTTTCTCTCAACTTGATGGCAACTCACACTCATGTTTACTCAAAATTTTGACTTTTACCCCCTGTTATCACTTTCTTGTCTTTTTCCACTCTTTAGTTCTTTATTTCACTTCATTAACTAAATTATATATTTTTTTGCAACAATCCAAATTAAACAACAAAATCAAATCATAAAAACCACAAATGTTTAAAAGGAAAGAACACAGGTGGTAGAATTTAAGAGGATTTAAGTAACAAAGAAATTAACAAGATAAAGAAAGGAAACAAAAGAATAAAAATAAGAAGAAGAAAAAAAATAACAAGTTGAGAAACTCATAATGTAGGAACAACTAGATAGTAAAGTAAAATGAATAAAATTAGCAAAGAGAAGAATAAAAGTAAGAATTTCTAGGCTTTTTAACTGAACTAAAACTGGTATTTTTTATTGGGTTTCAATTCTAACACAATTGAAAAAAATGATTGTCCAATTCTATCATTTTCTATGGAAATAATACCAAGATAAAAAAATTTTATTGAAGATTCTTCTACACAAAATAAAGATAGGAATGACATCATTCAACCAAGAGGTGGAAAGGAATCTCTAAGGCTCTAACTCTTGATCACACAAAGTGTCGATATCGAAAAATTAGACGGAAAAGATTACCAAAAAATATGCCCCTAGACAAACTATTTGTGCTCCATCGTCGGCTTCTAGAGGAAAAGAGTAGAGGAGAGGAAAGCTTCGAACCGTCAACTGCTAAGATGGAGAGGGGAAAGGAGAGGCTACTGTGCTAGCAGAATTTGTTTCTTGAAAGCATACACTATTATGGAGGGGAGAGCTGGAAGAAGTAAAAGGTTGAAATGAAATGGTTTAAATATTAGGTTATTTGAAATTTAGATGGAGTGGGATTAAATCCGCGGAGAGAGTTTATATTATCAAAGCTAGTATTTTTAAAGTGTCTCAAAAATAATAACAACTCCGCTTTAGTTTGATTTGTTTTGAAAATTTTGAATTGACTAAAACACCCTTTCGGCAGAATATTTAATATTTTATAAAGTAAAAAGTTTAGAGAAAATGACAAATTAACCATCATCCTTTATTATTAGTGATAAACCAATTATCATCCTTTTTTTTGTTAACAAATTAACTACTAAACTATGAAAAAATGACGCCGCTAATATCGCTGTTACGTTTGCCGTTAAACATGATAATGTCGAGCCACGGCGGCTCGTCTACAAACCACCGCATCTTCATATTTATTAAAAAAGAACATTATAATTTTGATGGTCCGCCGCAGATTATTTAGTAAACCGCAGCGGTATGATGATAAACTTTCACGGTTTAACGTGTCTCATTCGTCATCAAGCCGCCACGGTTCATCGTCAAACCGTTGCGGTTCGTCATCAATCCACTGCAATTTGTCTACAAATAAAAAAAATTATTGTTTTCTTCGTAGAAAAATGCAGACAAACTGTGTAAAACAATTTTAAATCATTCGAAAATTAAAATATTAACATTTTTTTTACAAAATCTTCTAAATTATAAAACTCGAAATCTATTTTTAATGTATATTATCTCTTTTCCACTAAAAATTTATTATAAAATCATGAGTTTTTTTTTTTGAGTATTTAATTTTTTATATTATAATTTTCAGAAAATTAATTGGGATGTTTATGATAGTAAGTTTTTAAAGTTAAGTGATTAAGATGTTAACCAAAAAAAAAAAACAACAATTGATTTTTACTAACAGTAATAAAGATGTTAATTAGTTTGTCATTTTTTTAAAGTTTTTGTTTGCAAAGCTCTTATTACCTTGACCAGCTCGGCCAAGGCCCGAGTCAAGAGGCCTACCTCTACACATTTGAATATCTATCTCTCTCTCCTTTGCTTCAAGTTTGAAACTTTTGGGAGCTTGTTCAGGACTCTCCGCTTCCTCGTTAATGGAGGCAATTAGAAAACAGGCGACCAAGTTGCGTGAACAGGTGGCTAGGCAACAACAGGTTCTCTCTTTTCTCCTCTCACTTAACCCCGTTTGATTTCGGTGTGTATGAGCTAGATCCGATTCTCTTCGTTCATGTTGCTCAACATCACAATACTTCTTCATCTGCCTTAAGTTTCTCGATCATCATACTCTTTTTTCAATGTTTCTAATTTGTTCTTAATCATAGATGCTTTCTATGATTTTAATTGATTGATTATTTTATCCGGATTTCTTTTCGTGTAGTGATTTTTTTTTGCTTAAGTAGTAATGACGGTTCTGGTTTAGATAATCATGCTGAGCATTGCCAATTACTATGAATTGTTGGATCTATGAAATGCATTTGAATTCAGGAAGCGAAATTGTGGTGATTTTCAATTGTGTGAGTTAGGGTTTGGTGTTTGACCAAGAACAAGGTAGTGCGCAGTGAGAAATGCCAATTTTTTGACTTTCGATATGATTGGTATGCATTTTTCGAGAGAATATACAGATAGACATTTTGTTTAGCCAATGAAATTTCAGATAGACTATTTTCAGCCATTTGTAGCGTGGGAACTTCTGAATAATTTCAGAGGGACTAGATAGTGCCATTTATAGTGTGGGAACTTATTGATTCATAATTTTGGGTACTTCAAGGTTAGTAGATGGCTATTTGATATCTTGCATTTTTACGTTACACCTGGATGGTTGAAAATGTACACTGTTCTCAGTTCTGTTTGAAATATTTCATTCATCTATATCATGTTCTTGCGTGTAAATACATCTCATTTATTTTTTTCAAGAAACAATAATGTGATGACATTGTTTTACTTTAGGCTGTCCTCAAGCAGTTTGGGGGTGGAGGTTATGGGCCTTCTGATAATGTCATAACTGACGAGGAAGAACTCCTACATCACCAGAAACTTGAGAGGCTTTACATATCAACTCGTGCTGCCAAGGTTTCCTATGTTTCCTATGATCTATGTCAAATTTATTGGAATTGGTTTCCTCAATCCACTTTAATCAGTTGCATTTTTAGCATTTTCAAAGGGATATTGTCCGTAGTGTTGAAGGTTACATTGTTGCTGGTTTGAAACAAGTTGAAATTGGTAAGTTTATAATTTTAAAATTATGCAAATAATACATAGGTTATTCACTCTGTGCCCCTCTTGTTGAGCAGGAACAAAGTTGTCGGAGGATAGTAGAAAATATGGTTCTGAAAATACGTGCACTAGTGGCATGACGTTGAGCAGAGCTGCATCTAATTATGGACTTGCCCGAGCTCAAATGGAAAAGGAACATGGAAATATGTTAAAAGCTCTTGGTACACAGGTTTGGAGCGAATTGCATTATTCTGAAACTTGAAATTCAGCAATATAGCTTTTGTTTGCTTAGCATTTATCGAACTAATCATGTTGGTCCTTTCAAATGCCACCTATACTCTGTTCATGTATGATTGTCCCTCAATCTAATTAATAACCAATGAAATTCAATTTATGTTAGTACTTGATAAATTCGGTTGTTTATTGCAAAGAGTTGCATGCTGTTGGTCGATTAATGGGGGAAAACAAGTCAAATGATGAAAAACATGAACTTGTTTATATAAGTATAATAATAAAGGAGGCCTTTCACTCTAATCAGTCAATTAGTATAAATAGATTTCCATTTTTTTTTATCATGAAACAAGTAAGATGGTAAAATTGTTAAATGCAAATATGTATTCAGATGGTGGCATGAGTATCATTAGCTCAAAGCACAGCATTTTTTTATACTAATATTCCTGTCTTTTCAAGTATTCAAATTACCTAAATTTAACACATAATTGACTGCTGCAGGATTTTCTGAATGAGGATTTTTTTTCTTTTCATTTTTTTTTTAAATTTATAACATATATTTTGGTGGTTCATTGTGTTTCAATGATAGGTTGCAGAGCCACTAAGAGCAATGGTAATGGGAGCTCCACTGGAAGACGCCAGACATCTTGCTCAACGATATGATAGAATGCGACAAGAAACTGAAGCTCATGTACTATTCAATAATGTTCATTCTTTTTTCTGATCACTGGAATAGATATTTTTGTGAATTTGAAAGAAACTTTTATTCAAAATGAAGGACATGGTATGTGCAAATAATTGAAACACATATTTGTTACTTATTTCACGTTTCAAAATATTCAGTGTAATGAGGATCAGTTGATGGAAAATTCAATAAATGAATGCTAACTTATGAAGAGTTTATGAGATTTTAGTGACACCTTAGTCTTTAACCTAGACAGGCAATTGAAGTTTTCAAGCGGCAAGCAAAAGTTAGAGAAACGCCAGGCAATGCTGAGAATGCTATGAAACTGGAGGCTACTGAAGCAAAACTGCAAGATCTCAAGTCCAATATGTCCATTTTAGGAAAAGAAGCTTCTGCTGCTATGGCTGCTGTCGAAGCTCAACAACAGAGGTTAACTCTCCAACGACTAATTGCAATGGTAATGCTATCATTTGATTTCTTTAGATTGCATTCTTTCAGAATTTGCTTTCATCATTATTTTGTTTCTGGATTTTCAAGGTTGAAGCAGAACGTACATATCATCAGAAAGTTCTTAAGATACTTGATCAACTTGAAAGTGAGGTAGGGAATTCATATTACTGGTCATTTTAAATCACTTTCTCAAAGAAGCTGACAAAAAAAATCAAACCGTTGTTCTTAATTATACAATATTCTGTATTGATAGATGATCTCAGCACGGCAACAAATCGAAGCACCACCTACTCCGAGTGTTGATAATAGTAATACCATGCCTCCACCATCATATGAAGAGGTTGACGGTATGTATGCTTCTCAAGTAACTAATGGATTGACAGATGCCATGGGTTACTTCTTAGGAGAGGTTTGTGATTGATTTTCTCTGAGATTTGAATTTTCACACCCACATTTTTTCTCTATATCCAGCTATTGTTTTATTTATGTTGTCCATTTCAATGCAGGTTATGCATCAATATCAAGCTGAATCTGATGTGGAACTGAGTTTGTCAGTAGGTGACTATGTTGTTGTTCGAAAGGTATGATGCTTATTTAGATGAATGGTTTTAACATTTTATCACATTTTTTAACTCACATGCATCTATGGGGGGGTGGGGGGCGTGGGGGAGGCTATGGTCTGGAGTGGGGAATAAGGACCTAACTTTTGTTCAGATTAGGTTAAACTTAACTAAGAAACTGTGATAGAATTCATTTCACTGTTGGATTCCAGATGTTCTATGAAGCTCAGTATGTCCCAAAGTGAGTTTGAAACTCTAAATGGAGATAATTTTTGAAGTTGCCTTTGGGAACTTAATTTTCTTCTCAACTGCCAATTGCATTTAGGAGAACTTCTGAAAATTCTTCTATTGGTTGTTATGATGTTATCGTAACAAATCTTTTCAAAAAATAATGCATTCCATTCAAGTATGAAGCAATCTTACTTGAACAGGTGACAAACATCGGTTGGGCCGAGGGGGAATGCAAAGGGAAAGCTGGTTGGTTCCCATTTGGATATATTGAAAGAAGGGATCGCGTTCTTGCAAGCAAGGTAGCTGAGGTGTTCTAAACCATTTGTTTAATATCTCAGATCTCGATTGTGTATGTTTTGCTCCGTGTACCTGAAGAGAATAGTATGCCAATCAGGTAATCTTTACATGTCATATAAATTCAGTCTCATCTTCTTTTATGTCTTATGTTTCTTTACCCTCTGTAAGTGGGGAACAGCCCTATTCAAGATTAAATTGTCCATTTAAGTGTTTGGCTCTTAAATTTGGCGCATAATCGAATTCCTGACGATTAAGTGGTAAGTATGACTCTCACCTGTCTCTTTCATTACCTGAAGGATTTAGTTTTCAGTTGAATTTCGTAATGCAGTTTCGCCATGGTGTTAATCTGCAACAACAAAAATTATCATTCTAAATCTTGAGGGTATCGATTATCATCTTGATTTAGCGATAGGGACCCTCCAAAGTTGGATGGAAACCTATCTCATTTTTGGTTTGATAATGTTATATTTAGACTCTAATGTGGCATTGTGTTGTTCATTGATTTATGCAAGTGATATATTAATTATCATAATTATTCTATTGGTCAATAAACAATACATCGAATGGAAAATTAGAATATACATTGAGTATCACTCTGTGGGCATGGAGAAAAGATAACAAGTTATAATCAAGAATGTTATCTTGGATACGGAATATCATTGAGAAAATGAAATGGGCATGGTCTTTCACTGTGATTGTTGTGGATAAGCTTGGTGGAACAGGTTGGAATCCATGCAAGTTTTCTGCATGGATTCCACTGTGTTAACCTAGTAACCAGTAAAGATGAATAAACTTGGTGCCAGATATCATGAAAGGGGTAGCTAAGAATCTTTGTATGAATCTGGTTTTGTTTGAATAAAGAAATCTACCTTATTTATCACAATGCTAGGGAAATCAAAGAAAGCACCATATACGTCAATCCTTGTATTCGTTTGATCAATGACCTTAGCAGTGAGACCTATACAAACGCAAACATCATTAGGGGTTGTGATATTCGTGGAGGGAAGCAAAATTGATCATGGTGGGCAATGCACAACTAGGATGTGATTTTGTAGATAGATTCACTCTCTAAACATTATTTGTGGAATCCTCAGATGTTCTCAGTACAATATTGATTGTTTTGCATTGAGGCCTCCACTATTTTAGAAAAAATCAATTGCCGACTTTCCCTCCAATCCATTCAGTTTGACCATACCTGATTTGGTGTGATTGGCCCGACCCAATTTGACTAAATCCAAACAAATGAGGCCTGGTCTCACCAAATTCGAAGCAAAAGTAACCAAATTCGAATCAAATTGTCAAAAATTGATTGGGATTGACTTGAATTTGGTCCAAATTTACCTTACACTCTTCTGAAATGATCAAAGCCAACAAAAGAAAATTTGAGACCAAACAAGAGGACCAAATAAATTGAGATGTCCAAGAATGACACAAATGGAACAGAACTATGACTTGTCCCATATCCAATTTTACGATTACAATATAATTAATTGCCTGGGGTAAACATTTGAACCTAAAGTTTGTGATGGCGACACTTGCGCATGAATGTATTGGGCTGAAGTGGATTAGAAAGAAATAAACCTGATATGATTGAAAAGATGGAACTACCTATATGCAGGATTTTGAGTATGAAACATTATATGCTTAGGTAAAGGACACATGAGCAAGTGTGAAATTGGTTCGGACGGAGGAACTCCACATTAAAAGCGTAGAATAAAATCTATTTTCTTAAAAAATGTGTTGATATACTGATCTTTAACTTATCTAGGTGATGTGTTATGGTTATTATTTAATATTGATTGTCTTGATTTACTGTATATGAAATATAATTGTGGATAATAATTAAAAATAATAAATTAATGTCACAAAAAAATGTTAAAATTATGAGATACTTTGATTGTTGAATCTCCTTAAACAAAAAATAAAACATTGACGAGAATATGGTAAACATAGTATTCATCAAACATTGAGGAATTTGTAAAGTAGGATGAGGGTTCCAAATATAGCCTTGAACTGTAGACGCATGCAAAAGTGCAATGTTTAGACTGATATGTATCTAGAAAGTTGAAGGATTATGGAAGAACTACTCCATTAATGATTTTATTTGACGTTTGCCTTGAAGAAGTACTTACTATCTGTATTGTGGTTTGCAGTCTTAATACACACCATACACAAGTAACCCCAACATATTAATGTTAATGTTTTCTTTAATACCAACAACAATAGAAAACTTTGAGGGAAATTATAATTGGAATATGCATAAACATGACTGATGAAACATCAATGCCAATGTCTTTGAACAACATATTTTCCATCAGTATTCAATAAAATTAAAATCACATATATTGATCCAAAACAAACTTTAGTCGACCATCACACAAGATTGATGATGATCGTATATGTGAAACGACAATTTTTTTCCTTAACCCTAATTTGTACCTTCATTCTTTGATGGTGAGGAAACTCAAACTCAGGCGGAGTGAGAACCTAGTTTTTGTGAGCAGACTATTATTAAGTTAGCCCTAACTATCAAATCTTACATTGATTCATTATCCCTAATCTGATGTCACGTATAGACACTTATCCCCATATATATTTTAAAGTGCATGCTTCCGTGGATGCACTATTCCGCTTCCGTAGATACCATTCCACATACATATTTTAACAAATTCTTCTAGTTTGGGTTCCTAATCCCAGTTTAGGACCCTTTCCATTTTTCCTGATTTTTTTGTCAATGGGAAATTCATATTTTTGTGTTATGGGCTCAAAAGATTTTGAGGATTTTGAACCGATACCCGAGGTTGTAGCACTAGTTTGTAAGAAATGTCTCCAAAAATGTAAAGATTTTATACTTTATGCACTGCATTGCATGACATAGTTTTTAAAAGTATTTTGTAGGTTGTCATATACAAAAATTCGACGAGGACTGTTCGATAACACATCTATTTTTACATATATGTACATACGTTTTCTCTTGTTTAATTTATCATAGATGATATTTTAATTTTATGTGTTATATGCATATTCGAAAGGATGAATCCTCTTGATACTTTGGGCGGTGTTGGTACCAAAACATCATGACGCTATTATTGTGCATCTTCTGCTGTGTGAAGATTATTTGTGTGCACTTACAAAATGGGTAATAGAGCATTTGTGACATATTTTTGGGGTTTGAATCCCTAAAATCAAATGGGTAATAGGGGGTGTGTATGAATTCAACGTAGATCGGATCAAGAAACCTCCAAGCCGGGAAAATAGATTGGGTAACTTTCTCAGCTTCCAAATAGACTCTTACTCATCACATCAGCTGGATGAGACTGAGGTTGAGAGAGAAAGTTTCATGCACAAAAGAAAAAGACAACGATGATCTGCTACTCCATCGAAGAAACGACAAGAAGGTTTCTGGCAAATGTTGCACAGAAACAACATCGATCCACGCAGAAGAAAGTATTTGTTTATAAACTCTACTTTTATTATAAATTATCAACATGTTTTTGTCCCCAGATATAAAATATATCTGGGGATAAGTGTCTATTCCTCGATCGGAATAGACGACTAGGATAGAGTTTGTCATTTTCCAAATGGCGATGACGGACGTCCCTCGATCTAAAACAGATGTCCATCTTCCCATTTCGGACGTCCCTTTCATGGTTGTTGGATCGAGAAGGGACGTCCCTCAATCAAAATAGACAGCTAGGATGGAGTTTGTCATTTTCCAAATAGCGATGACGGACATCCCTCGGTCTACAACGGACGTCCATCTTACCATTTTGGACATCCCTCTGTACAAAATAAACATCCCTCGACTTGAGAATATGTTGTTTTGTCCATAACGGACGTCCCTAGTATCACAACGGACGTCCCTTGACTTAAGACTACATCGTTAAACCATAACAAATTGTCATAGTTAATTGCAGCAGTTTGTCATAGTTCAAGGGATAAATTGTAAAATCGCACAGTTTGTCATCATAGTTCAGGGGTTAAATTGTAAAATTGCGGCGATTCATCATAGTTCAGAGGTTAAGTTGTTAAACTGCGGTGGATCGTCATAACAGAGATGTTAGTGGCGACGTTTTTCCATATTTTAGTGGTTAATTTGTTAGCAAAAAAAAAATGATGATTGGTTGTCACTAACAGTAAAAGAAGATGGTTGGTTTGTCATTTTCCTTATATTAAACTAAATACTTTAATCTCTTACTTAACAAGAGCTTTTAATAACATCCATTCTTTTAACATGTTCGATAAATGTCTTGGGCAACAACCCTTTTGTTAATAGATTTGCGTTTATAAGTTTTGTGTTGATAAGTTTGATTGATACCCTATGTTTCTAAACTCCTTTAATGACAAAATATCTCAATCCCATGTGCTCACTGTTAGCCTAAAAGACACTAGGCTTAATTGTTTTGATTATGAATGATTAATTTGATTATAAGTTGTTTATCAATTGAATATGTTTATATATGATTTTCATTGGAAATACACTCTAACAAGGATATTTATATTTGCTAATTTATATGGTTAAGTCCATGCAGTTAAAGGTTTGATTATTTGGACTTAAAAGCTTTAAAGAGTGCAAAACACGCAGTATCAGTCGACCAGAGCAGAATGGCGGTCGACCGAAAATCTTACAGAGAGCAATGGATTTCTGAATTTGACGAAAGACGGTCGACTGGAGGAGAAAAACGGTTGACTGAAAATATTATAGATTACTCTGGATTTTGAAGCAGTGAAGAGTGGTCGATTGAGATGAAGGGCGGGGCGACTGAAAATTGGACAGAGTTTATTTAAGTTCCAGATTTGCGTTGAAGCGGTTGACCGAAGTTGAGAGTGGGCAACCGGTGCGAATGACTAGAGAGAAGAATGGTCAACCAGAAGGCATAACGGTAACATCCAATGGTTAGGAAGCGGTTGATCGAAATGGTGTAGTAGTCGACCACTGGACAGTGTCCTATAAAAAAAAAAGACATTGTGAATTGAAAATATAAGGAAGAGAAATCGTATCGAAGTGTTGCCGAATTTATTCTCGATAATTCTCTTGATATTGTGTGCTTAGCCTAGCTCTCTCAATTCTTCACTAGATAGTTTATATTTAAGAGCTTAGACTATGGAATTTTTAATCTCATTGTACCTAAACGGTAATCAAAGGTGAAGCCCCGAAATCGTCAAAGTATGCTTGATTGACGCTCGTGAAGATCAATCAAAAGGGTGACACCCCAGAATAGTCATGTAAGACTTGATTGACGCCCGTGAAATTCAATAAAAAAATAACTGGGGAGGTTATTGGTTTAAGAAATCTTCAAGGGCGAGTCTTGAAATGTGAACGTAGGCAAGATTGGCCGAACTGCGTTAACAAATGTGTTTACATCTTCTCTCCCTTAACTCCTTACTTTTGTGTTTGTTTTACTTGCATATTGTTGATAGCATAATTAACAAGAAAAAAAAATATAATCACACGAAAAAGTTTAGATAATATAATTACACCCCTTATTAGGACTATCACGATCATTTCACTTGCCACCCCCCGAATATTTGTTGCCCTTAGAAAAAATACTATTGTGCAATTATCACAATAAATTTTCAATGACTAGCTATATTGTTAACAATTCCTAGTTTTGAAATAAAGTTCTATATCCATAATTATAACGCCCCTTTTTGTAAAACTTATTTTATAGTAAATTATCGTGATATTTTTTTTTTCCTTTAACATCATCATACTAAAACGATGTTACTTAAATTTTTTTGCGATAAGACCATACTTTAAAACCAACTATTAAACCATGCATTTATAAAATATTTGCAGCGGAAAACTTTATCAAATCAAAATACATTTCTTGCAAAAACACAATTAATAACACTCATTTACAAATTTTGTATAAAATATTCATTCTATAAAACAATAAAATTACCCAACAACTGCCAAGTCTTCATCACGAGCAAGCTCCCTTAATGTGCATTCGTATTTGTCTTTTCCTCTGTAATATCTATACCTACAATGCAAAGTTCATCTATAAGTCTAGGACTTAGCAAGTAATGCATGTAACCATGAACACGACGTGGTGTGACACTTGTTTCATCTTTTCACTCTTTTCGTGTCCTTCTTTCTCTTTTCTTTTCTTTCGTTTTTCTTTCACTTTTCAGTTATGAGTAAAATCCACAGTGAGACACACATTACTTTTCTCTACTATTTTGGGAGATCTCCACCCTTTTGGGAGATAGACTCCATCTTTTTGGAAGTCCTCCGTTAGTTGCTATGCAATTTAATGCACAACGGCCTAGCACCCTTTTGTACTAGCTAGGCCTGGGTTGTGCCGAAAGCAAATTAACTAGCTAATGTCTCACTTGCCCACCTTTTTGGACAGCCTGTTCTCAGTCACCATTTATCTACATTTTTTTTCTTTCTTGTTCTTCATCTTTCTTTTACTTTTTGGATATGAGTAGACACGACAGTGGGACACACACTACCTTTATCCACCCTTTTGAGAGACAAACTCCACCCTTTTGGGAGTCATCCATTAGTTGCTGTGCAATTTAATGGACAACGGCCTATCACCCTTTTGTACCAACCAACCTCGGGTTGCACCGAAAGCAAACTAACGGGCTAATGTCCCACCCTTTTGGGGCAGCTTGTCCTCAGTCACCATTTACGTACATTTTTTTTCTTGTTCTTCATATTGCTTTTACTTTTTGGATATGAGTAGGCACGGCAGTTGGGCACACGCTACCTTCCTCCACCATTTTGGGAGGTCTCCACCTTTTTGGGAGACAAACTCCACCCTTTTGAGAGTCCTTTGTTAGTTGCAGCTCAATTTAATGCACAACAGCCTAGCACCCTTTTGTACCAGCTAGCCCCGGGTTGCACCAGAAACAAACTGGCTAATGTCCCCCTGGCCCACCCTTTTGGGGCAGCTTGTTCTTAGTCACCATTTACGTACTTTCCTTTCGCTTTGATATTAAGTGGGTAACCATTCATCCCAAAGCAGGTATTGTCCTCTTTGGGTGAACTTCGGCATGCACAGACTTGTTCTTGGGCTAGCTCCCCATACCACTAGTCCAAAAACGTGTCCACTTGGTATGGATGGACACCCACTTATATCTCATGCATTTTTATTTTCATTTTATCTTTCTTATATGTTGATCATGCATGAACATACATCATAATGCAATATAAACATTTTCACATAAAATGTAATCATCAACCATAGCAACAGTAAATCCTATACATGCTCAACAATTTAAAGAAAGCAACAATAGCAAGTTCTCCAATAACAGAACAATATAAACATAGCCTACAAAACTAATCCACATCATCATAACTAACAGAGAAACCCAACTAACAATTATCAATCTCAACAAATATTACTCTATAAATTTAAACTTCATCACCTCCAGTACAGGAAACAAACATTGAATCCTTCCAAAAATCCCATCAGTAAACCGTGAGCTTAACCTTCACAATCATACGATATATTCTCAAGGATAGGGACAAGGCATCAGCTAACAGGAATAAGTCAATACCCTTATTATCCATTTACAAACTATCAAGTAGAACTTGTAAAATAATGACACCAATCTAATCAGCAAGGTATTATTCCCAATAAATATCCATCAAGGCCATCACAGAATCCAGAATAAAAAACTATGTCTCAAAGAACCTATCCAAAGTATAAATTCTCACTTTTAGCTATCAAGATAGTAGAGTAACAGACCCAATCCACAAAAGTACTAACCTCAGCAATATAAAAGAAAATCCAAGCAGTAAATGAAACAAAGGAAAATTCTCAATCAACAGGATACTTTCCTCTCATTCTTTATCAACGTTATAAATGGACAAAGAACCATTTCAACCAACAGAGTTTATTAACAATAATCAAATTGAAGAATAGAACCCGTTCAACCGAGCATAACATCCCATAATATCCAATGACAGTGACCAAAACACAGACAGAGCCTCAATCTAACAGAGCAACATTTTTTTAAAAAAATGCCTATCAACAGAACATCAAATTCCTCAACAATGCCTCTCGGGCAGAAACCAAACCAAGGAACAGGACATAAATCAGTAGGTCAACAATTTTCTCACAGATTCTATCGGGCAGAAATAAGAGGAAGAACAGAACCAAGCCAATAGATTATAAACATAAAATCAATAGAGCAGGAAATTGACAATGGCTATCAACAGTAGAGAAAATCAGAAAACAATCATCCCCTAATACCTCGCATTGTAGGGCCGGTGAGGCCAAAAACACACTCAAGCATTACTTACCTCTCACTGGCGCGGAAGGAACTTTCTCACTCAATCGCTCCCCTGTCTCCTCCTCCCCGTACTCGGCGACAGATTCTACAGTCGCCTGCCATTAACTCGGCCTCCTGCTTCGTCAATGTCTCCTTTTAACCCCCTCTTTGTCATTGCAAAAAAATCTAGCTCGCGATGGTCTCGGTGTGAAGAAAAAGAATAAATGATTAAATTATACTTCAACTCACAAGCTTAAGTTTTTGGGATTGTTGGTAATTTGTCATGGTATCAGAGCTAGAGATCCCAAGTTCGAATCTCAGTAAAGTCAAAAAATTAACTCCATTAAAAAAAAATATCCACATGTAAGGACCAATAAAAGAAAATTGGCCTACATGTGAGGGGGAATGTTAAGAAAAAGAATAAATGATTAAATTATACTTCAACCCACAAGCTTAAGCTTTTGGGATTGTTGGTAATTTGTCACTTGGACGCTCTCACCATTTTGCCCCGCTGTTAGCGGTTCAATGGGTCAAACGGGTTCTCGCTTGCCTGCGCACAACGACACCGTCCAGACTCTGGCCTGACACGCCCCCCCATTGCGAGGAGGGTTCCTCACCACGGGATGTTTCTCCCTTGGTCCCTCTACTCTGTGGGAGTCGACTTCTGCCTTTCCCCTTTCTCCTCTGCAAATCTCCTCAGCAGCATATTATTATTATTTTTTTATGGGAAGATGACATACTGACTGATCTTTTCCTTTTGTATCGACCATCACTAACAATTTAACCATTAATCTTGAAAAAATTACCGCTATGAATGTTATCATTAACTTTCTAAAATTACAGTGTAAAAAAATAAATACCCATAAAAAATAGAAAGAATTCATAATTTTATAATAGATTTTCAGTAAAAAAAAAAGGTAATATCCATGAATAATGGACTTGGAAGATTTTAGATTTTGTAAAAGAATGGATTTAGAAGATTTTAGATTTTATAATTTAGAAAATTTTGTAAAAGAATACCAATGTTTTAGTTTTCGGATGATTTAAAATTGTTTTACATAGTTTGTCCGGATTTTTGTACGAAAAAGACAATGAATGTTTTTAATTTATAGACGAACCGCAACAGATTGACGACGAATTGCGGTAGCTTGATGACGAACCGCGATGGCTTGATGACGAACAAGGCACGTTGAACCGCGGCGGTTTCATATGAAGCCGAAACGATTTGACTATAAACTGTTGCGACTTCATATGAAACCACCGCGATTTATCGTCATACGGCTGCAGTTTACTAAATGATTCGCGGCGGGCTATCAAAATTATAGTGTTATTTTTTAAAAAATATAGAGTCGTGGCAATTTGTAGATGAGCCATGAAAGCTCGACATTATTATGTTTAACGACAAACGTGACAGCGATGTTAACGTCATTATTTTTCCACAATTCAATGGTTAATTTGTTAACAAAAAAAAAAGATGATAGTTGGTTTGTCACTCACAGTCAAGAATATGATTGATTTGTCTTTTTTTTTTTCCTGGTGTTGTTTTCTCTTCCCTTCCCTATTTCCCTTCAGTTTTTCTCCTTTTGGTTCAATGCAACTTTCTTTTTCTTATTTTCTTATTTTTCTTATTTAACCCACACTTTGTTGTTAACCAGCGATGCACCTTAATCCCCTATCAATTCCAACGTGTTTTATATTCCTTTATTCTTTTGTTTTCCCATCAATTCCTTTTTAACCTTCACCAAAAATATCATAATCCCACATAATTTTAAAAAATACCCTCTCTAACCATCAACGTTTTACTTCCTATTCACCCAAAAATAAAACACAATATTCCAAACTTATTTTTCAAAAATATCCTTATTGATTGTTCAATCTCAACAATAATATATCGAGCTATAATACCAACATTCATTCTAAATTACCAAACTTTGATTTTCATAATAAAACTTTCTATAATCATAAAATAATATACCCTAAAAATAGGTCGAGAGAGCGAAGATGCGAGTGAGGCAAGAGGTCGGCGAGCTCAGGCTCAGCTTGGGACGGTCGAGCCATGCGTCATTTGGCGTATGGCGAGCTGCGGGGTGCTTATGGTGGCCTGGCTTGGGCTCAGGATCGGAGCTTCCACTAGGGACGATTTTCGGCATCGGGTTGAGGTAAGTCCAGCTGACTCTTCCTTCCCCTTTGTGTTTTGATGGTTGGACACTGGCAGGGATGGTCTGGCGATGGTGTGGCAGTGATTCCAGCTTCAAAATTGGCGAAGGGTAGGGTGCCGGTGATTCATGCTAAACTGGTCGAAGGCCGGGGTCCATCTTGCAGTTCAGTCCAAACTGATCCAATTTCTTGTTCTTGCCCTGAAGAATTAGACAATGGAACATGCGTGAGGAATGGTAGGGCAGAGGTAGGGTATGGTTGGGCATGGCTCTTGGCAATGAAGGAGTGGTCTCTAGTGAGTTGAAATGCAGAGGATGGATGGAGACAGAGCTGAGTGCTCTATGTTGTGTGTGAGTGTTCTGGAGAAAAGGAGATGTGAGGAGAAGAGTTGAAGTTCAGTCATGGAAAGTTGAGCATGGCCGAGAGAAGAGGGAGGCAGTGAAGCGGGATGGAGTTATAGCTCGCGGTCCAACTGTTGCGAATCGGCTGTCTCTGTTATGTGAAGTCCTTCATTTTTACTCTAGAGTTTTTTAGAGCTACGTTGTTATATGGTTGAGATATGAAATAATACCATGCCAATGTTCTGTAATTTCTAGAAGTGTATTTCTGTGTTGGATGTTTTAATTGACACAAAGAATGGATGTATGCTCTGTGCCTGAAGTGTGAAGTGAATTGTTCTCCGTCAATTGTGCATATATATATATATATGTATGTGTGTGTGTGTGTGTGTGTCTGTGTGTGTGTGTATGTGTGTGTTTGTGTGTGTGTGTGTGTGTGTGCGCGTGTGTGTGCTCTGCTGAGTTGGTGTTAGTGGGTAATGAGATAAGGCTCTGTTGTTTAACTGCCTCTTGGTTTATAATTTGAGATCTAGGGAGATATGAAGTGTTGTTGAAGCGTTTGGTTATTTTGTCTTGGTTGAATGTGGAACTGTAGGAAGCTATTCCATGTTTATTTACTGCTTTTTGACATATAAGAGATGAAGAAATAAAATGAATGGAAGAGTTCTGTTATGATGGTAATGCATGATTAAAGGGCGAATTTGTGATTGGTATGAAGTATAATCATGCTCTGTTGATTCAAATGGATGAAGAGTTTAGATTAGAAAATGCTATCAAGTGATGAATAAAGATTTAAGGTAAGGTATAGTTATGTTGAGTATGTTAGAATTGTTAGGTGTTACGTTTCGTTTTAGGCATTAACATGTTCCTAGAATTTCTATGTAATTAAGCATAGGAAAAGATGAAATTAATAAGGTGTGATTATTAATAAGTAAATGTTATTGAATTGTGAAGGTATCGAAAAAGAGAATAAGGAAAAAGATTTAGTACGAATACATGGTAAAACTTCAAGGTAAGTGATACGTTTGTGCTTTGGTCTTCGAGCCCTACATCGCAAGAATACGATATGCATGTTTTGTTGCTTATTGCTTTCTAAACATGTCTACAGTTTTTAATAGCACATTTCGTTGTTTACTGTTTTAGAGCATGTCTATAGTTTTTAATAGCACGTTTTGTTGTTTACTGTTTTTATAGCATGTCTATAGTTATTAATAGCACGTTTCGTTGTTAACCGTTTTTACAGCATGTCTACAGTTTTTATAGTACATTTTGTGAATCGCACGTTGAATGTTTATTTATATTTCCTTATTAACTGTTAGAAATTGCATGTATTCACGAGCATCAATAGCATAAATATTTAGCATATTAGATATTATCACTTACTGAGCATTAGGCTCATAGCTTATGACTTGCGATTTAGGAAAATGACGAATAGATTAGGGAGTAGCTGATAAAGGATTTGCACGGACGAGACTTGTGACTGGTTAGGCTAAAGAAGTAAAAGAGAAAAGCGTTTTCAACTAACTTGTAATAATTGTTTAGTATTCCTTAACTGAATTAATTATGTTTTTGCTATGTTTTAAGAAAAGATTTTTATAACTATAGTTTTTCATTGCTTATAACGATTATCATAACGAGTCTAAAGAAAGGATTTTTAATGGTCCGTCTTTTTAGATAAAGAACTCTGATTATGTTTTAAAAATGTTTTAATGAAAATTTAGTCATTTTATAAAGGTTTTAAATTTCACATATTTTTGAAAGAAAATAAATAACTGGGTCGTTACAACTCCACATCCAATAGACTATGGCCCAACGCATCTGCCCCTCGCACGCACCCACCAGACTCCTGACAACGCCCTATTTTTTTGCCCAGTAGCAGCCACCCACGTACCATATGTCTTTCCGCAAGCGCCCAACCGCCTACCATGCGCGCACCAGACGCCTAGCTCACCTTCAATCTAGTTTCTTTTAAATTTATTTAAATTACTTTATCTTAGTTTTTTCTTATTTTATTTGGATTAGATTTAATTTTATTTTAGGCTAAAGCACATGAGTGCTACCATATTTTTTTTTGGATAATTCCCACTAATGAAATTGAGCATTTAGCTTGTGAGAGTGTTTACTCTTTGGTTCGTTGCACGGAACTCGATCTTCTTCAAGTATTAACTTAAAAGATCAAACTTTGATACTTTTGGTTCAACCAACAAGTTTGATTAGGGTCAAGTTCCTCATCCTGATAACTCTGGCTCTAGTCGACAGGTTTGGTTAAGGTCGAGTTCCTATTTTTCTTGATTCGTGAGACGATATGTTGTCATTCCACGTTATTGTTGGGTCTAGGATTCTTTAATACCCTAGGTTTGCATCAGTTGGTATCAGAGCGTTCGCTCGAGTGATTCAAGGGGCTATCTTTATTTTCCACAATCTAATTTTTCTATTGATCCTTACGATCATAAAAATAGAAGAAAAATTTTTTTCTTTCATTCATCTATCAAAAATATTCTTGATCCTTATGATCATCTATCAAAACAACAACACAAATTGGTCCTCTCGATCAACCTTAAAAAAAAAGTGGGCTTTTTATTTCAAAAAAAGGAAAGAGTGAGCTTTATATCAAAAAAGAAAGCTTATTGAAATTTGAAATTTGCTTTTGATTACCTCTCAAAAAGTGCAATTAAAATATCCAATCATTGATCTATTTCTGAAAATTTTCTGAAATTTTCGAGAGAAAGTTTCATTTTTTGGGAAAGTTCTAGATACCTTATTGAAATTCAAGGTATTTGCTTCTTAAGCTACTTAATCACAATAAGTAGTTTGAGTAGCTTGGTTTTAATCAAATTTGAAGGAAAATTGGATTTAAAGTTTTAAAAAGTTTTGATTTTTTTTTGTTTATGCTTGTTGAAAAATTTTCCTTGTCTTTGATTGAGTTGTTATGTAAAGATCCAAAAGGGGAGAATGAGTGGTAAAAGGCAAGAGTGTGAGCCTATTTTATAAAAGCCATTTCGAGTGTTAAACATGAGTGGAGTGATTGTGGTTTGAGTGAATCACATGAGGGAGAAGAAAGGTTCTTACTTTATTATTTTTTTTCTAACCCTTTATTGTTTGTTTGGTTCTTTGATCCGAAATCATGAGTGGAAGTGGAGGAGAAGCAAGCATGGAATTGAGGAGGTGTATGAGGGCTATGCAAGAGCAACTCGAAGCCTTAACTTTAAAGATGGATAGTTTGGAAACAACAACTCCAACCAATGGCTGAGAAATGAGAAATGTTGCAAGAGATGAGTGTAAGGAGAAAAAGGTAAGTAACCAATGGAGAAGAGACTTCCAAATGGATAGGGAAGATGGAAATTTTAGCAACATCAAGGTAAATATTCCACCTTTAAAAGGGAAAAGCGATAAGGAGAAGTATCTAGAGTGGGAGCAAAAAGTGGATCTCATATTTGAATGCCAAAATTACTCGGAAGAAAAGAAAGTCAAGTTGATCACCTTAAAGTTCACGGATTACGCAAGCGTTTGGTGGGAACAGTCATTGTAATGACCCAGTTTTATTTACTTTAAAAATCATATAAATATAAAACTTTTCTTTTTATAAAAACATCATAGTATTTTCCTTTTATAAAACCCAATCATTAAAACTCTTTACTTAAAAAATTTTTCAATTTTAGCGGAAGTAATAAAATCATTTTATGAAATCGCAGCGGAATTAAAATAAAACATTAAAGAATATTAAATAATTTACAAACCCTTTTACAAATAAATTCCTTTTAATTCTTTAGCCTAGCCACCCACAAGTTCCACTCGTGCAAATCCTTCATCCACTGTCTCTTAGTCTGTTCACCTATGCGTGTACCTACATCGCAAGACTTAACTAATGAGCCTAATGCTCAGTAAGTGATATAAAATAAAAGGTATGATACACATGTCATGCAGCTTTTAAAATCTCTTTTTGTTTTTCATTTATGTTTCTCTTCTGTCTTTTCTTTTAGCAGCTTTTAAAATCTCTTTTAGTTTTCCGTTTATGTTTCTCCTTTGTCTTTTCTTTTATTGTTTTATTGATCTTAACTTTATTGTTCTGCCTTTGGTATTCAACTCAAGCCTTAACCAATGGGGGACTAATCCACCCAAAGTCTCTAACCATGCGGACCATGTCCACCAAGCCTCTATTTATGAGTTTGAGTTCAGCACCAAAGCCTTAACCGTCTAACATTGGGATGTAACTCAACCATTGGGGGATGAATCCACCCAAAGCCTCTAACCATGGGAACAATGTCCACTAAAGCCTCTATTTATGAATTACACGCCAAAGCCTTAACTGGTTACCATTGGAAACATAACCCAACCATTGGGGGACTAATCCACCCAAAGACTCTAACCATAGGGACCATGTCCACCAAGCCTCTATTTATGGGTTATGTGCCAAAGCCTTAAACTATGGGGAGTGCGTCAACTAAACCTCTAACCATGGGTGAACAATCCGCCCAAGCCTCTCTAACCATGGGGGAACAATCCGCCCAAACCTTTATCTTTTTCTTTACTTTACTTTATTGTTTAACCATGGGGGAACAATCCGCCCAAGCCTTTATCTTTTTTCTTTACTTTATTATTTAACCATTTAATATTCGATTTCGTTTTCTTTACAAAACCATGCTTAAAAACTCATTTTCGTATCCTTTTGAAAACCATGATGCATGATGCTCGTCGATGCATACATTCTCGACTAGAGGAATTTAATAGCGCAACCAACATACAATTCATAGAACAAGCTTATAAAACTGTAAACAATGAAATGTACTATTTAAAACTGTAAACACCGAAACATGCATATCCTATTCTTGAGATGTAGGGCCCTAAGGACCAAAGCACATGCGTATCACTTACCTGGCGTCCTTAGCGCAGTTCAGAATTAATGTTGTCCTTCTTTCCGTTTATACCTTTAAAATAATTATAATTTATTTATTAATATTTTAATCAATCATAAACTCTAAACTTTGATATCGTTATTCCTTGTTTATTATTTAATAATTTAATTATCGCTTAACGAATTTCTATTAATTTGTCTTTATTAATTTATAGTCAATAAACGAATAACCTTAATTTATACTTTTTCCCCTTAACACTTAACAAACCTCATTAGTCAACTTAATTACTTAGCAACCACGTAGTAATAATTCCAATATCTTAACATGTGCAACGAGATAATGATAGCGAACATAGCACATTTATTTATCCTTTTTATCCAATAAGAAAGGCCGTAAATAAATCATCTAGACAAACAACCAGAAGCTAATCTGAAATCAATCACAGCAGTAAACATTCAACAACTAATCCAAAATATAAATCCAACATGTTCCCATGTCCAACAATCCATTTTCCAATATATAGTTGTCCAATGATAAACCAACTAAATTCTATATATTTCACATGCACACTAACTATACAGTTTAACAATCCAACCCTTATCTCAACTACTCGAAATCTCACGAATCTTTCTTTAATTTATAGCTCAATGTAAACAGAACATAACATCCAAAGAAACCAATCATCAATACATCCAAGTATCCTAAGTTAGTAGCATAAGTCCAACTCCAAATTAATAACCTATATCCAACAATAATTCTTCCAGATAAATTCAATCTTACTGGATGTAACTATCAACAAGGCTACCAACTGGAAATACCATTAAACAAAATCATCCATTAACATAGCATAATTCAAAGAGAGCATATGTATTTTCTATCATTCAGAACCAATAATTAACATATAAAAACTGACTTCCATGAACAGGGCATATTTATCATACTGAATCCAACATAGATATATTTCTAATGTATTTCAATTGGTAAGAACCTTCGAGAGAAAATCCACAACTTCCATTCAAATAGGCAGACTTGTATTTCAATTGTTTCTAAGGCAACAATTAATCACGACACTATTTCCTAGGTACATAACATAAACAATCTGAAATCCAAAATAAACAAAGAGCACTTATCCAAATATAAAGAATTGGGTTTCATCAACGGAACAATGAGTCTCAAGAATGACACACGGGCAAAACCAACATTCAGCAGTTATATAGAGTCAAATTCCAACATAGTCCTACAATCCTACAAGGTAATATAGAAAATGTCATCCTCACCAGAATAACCCGAAGACTTCAAGGAGGAACACCAGAGCACCACGACCATCACTCTGTCTCCAACTCTCCTCATTGTCCATCACTCGAGTCACACCATTTCCAGCATTCTTCAATGTCACATTTCCTCCCCTTCTCCCGCGAATCCCTCTGCACCAGATGACTTATTGCTGAGAGAAGACTGCCACTGCCAAACCTATATAGGTAGAGAAGACTGGAAAAATTACACAACTCAAGGAAAGTGGTCCAATACCCGACGGCCATGTGGAAGCCACAATTGTTTCGGGAGAAGAATAAGCCGGTTCAATTTGGAAACTACAGACTTGGATCGATGCTCTGCCACCAGCCTTCACTGATCACCCCTGCCGTCGGCGATTCAAAATTGTCGAACAACATAATGCCAAGGGGAGAAGAAACACTAAACATAGACCATTGTCTTACCTCCATCGATGGTTTCGTAGCTCCAATTTTGACATTGAAGGCCAAGGCACCCGAGCCCTAGCTCGCCGTTTGCTGTTCGTCGCATCGCCCGCAACCCATCGTCGCCGCCATGCGCCGGACAACGCATACCAGAGCTCACGGCGATGTCCTCTCCTCGTCGTCGTCCTTCTCGATCACTCTCTCTCTCCCTCTCCTCTCCCTGTTTCTCTCGGCTTCACTCGCTTTCTCCCCCCGTTCTCTTCTCAAATTTTCTTCTTCAATAAAAGCCATTCAATTTTTCCAGCCAGACCAAACCAACAATTGCCAACCGGTTCACTATCTTCTTTCTTTTAAATCTTTAATTCTAAGTAATCTATTTCTTTTATCTTAATTTTCTTCTAATTCCATTTAATTAATTCCTCATTTCACTTTCCTTTAATTAAATTCTTCATTTAATTATTTTCATCCCAAATTCTAATTGCCGACTTATTCCAAATAATTAACGATTATTACGGGTCCAATTTAAATATCTCAATTTCATTTCATAAACTAATTACTCATTAAATAAATCCTTGATTATTATCCAAATATTTCCCCAATCAATTTTTCTTATCAAATAAATTTCAATTATTCTTAATCAATTCGGTTATGAAAATTGGGGTATTACAGTCATGAAGAAATCAAAGGAGATACAGAGAACCACCAATTTGAACTTAGAAAGACATGAAGAACATCATGAGAGAATGATTTGTTCTTTCACACTATTATAGTAAATCCAATTGTTACAAAAAGGAACCTAAGGTTGTGCACTACGACTTTAAGAAGCTTTATGAATCTTGTTTGAAGAAGAAACCAATCACCATGGCAACATCAAGTTCTAAAGAGATGCATAATGATTCGAATGAAGTAAAGCAAGGGAGAAACTTCATCAAAGAAGATAAGTTGATAGAAAAGAGAGAAGTAGAGTAAAAACAATATGTTAGTGAAGTTAAAGGAAAAGAGATCGATAAAGTGGAGCAACAATTTGAAAGAGAAACAAAAGAGGAAAAGTGTGAATTTGGAGAAGTTGAACAAACTTTGGAAGTTGAAGAAATAAAAAGAGTTGAAAAGGAAAAAGGCGAAGATGAAAAAGAAGACAAAAGAGCTATGGAAAGAAAGCCATGAGTGATGTAAGTACAAAAGGCATAGAGGTAGAAAAGAATTTGGAGGAAGAGAGAAGAAAAATCAAGAGTGACAAGGAGAAAAAAATAGTAGAAGAGGAGGTAAAATCCAAGGGAGAAAAGGAAAGGAAAATGATTGGAGTGATTAAAAAGAGTGAGAAAAAGAGAAAGTTGAATTTATTTTTGTGGAAAAATATTTCTTTTACCTCCCATGAAATAACTACTTTTTTTCTAGTAGATGTTTCATCTATTTTGCAGGGTTATAAAGATATACATCCGAATGAATTACCAAGGAGAGTAACACCCCTAAGGAGGATTAAACATCCATGGATGGAGCACATTGAGAAGTTTCCATATGACAAGAAAGGTAAGGACATTGTGGTTACCAACCCATTGTCAAAAATGTTTGTATTTACTCTTCAAACTAAGTTATTGAGATCTGAATTTATTAAGAATTTCCCTGAGAATGACTTATATTTTGGGAGATTTTGGATTGATTGTGAAAAAGATGCATGTGTAAATTTTTATGGAAAATTTTGGATTATTTGTGGAAAAGTTGCATGCATAGGTTTTTATGGAAAATTTTGGATTATTTGTGAAAAGTTTGCATGTTTTGATTTTTATAAGCATAAAGAATTTTTATTCAAGAAAAATACATGTTGTGTTCCTAAGCATCATCATTATGAATTGTTATTTGGTATTTTTAAAATCTTAGATGAACATCAAATTCGAATATGGATATGGATTAGTTGGTATCTTTATGTATATGGAGCATGTATGATTTTTAAGGTTGATTTGAAAAATGGTTGTTGGAAAATTGTGTTTAAACTTAAACATGGATGGATAATTATGTTATATGGATTATTCAAGGATTCTAGTACTTTTATGAGATTGATAGGTTGTTTGATTAAATCTTTGATTGGGAAATTTGCTATTGAATGCTTTAATAATAATTTGGTTTATGGCAAAATTGTAGAATCATATGTTGAATGCTTCGATTCAATTTTTATTACTTTGAGGGAGAATCACTTATATGCTAATTTGATAAAGTGTTTACCAAATGTTGAGTTTGCATGTATTTTGATTGTGCATTCTACTAAATAGTACTCACCATTGGAAATTATTTATGGATTAAATCTTTTAATTCCATGGGACTTTTTACCTTTATCTACTAATGAGTTTGCTAATCTTGATGGAAAGGAAAATGTCGAATTTGTTAGGACCTTGCATGTAAAGGTAATGGAGTTACAACCACAAGGACATGGTCCATTCCAAGCCATGAAGCACATCAATAACCACACTTATAAAATTGACCTACAAAGTGTATATGGTAAGATAAGTGTTTCGTTAAGAATTATTGACTTGTCTTTGTGATGCCCCACGAGGTTCGATCACCCGAGCACGAGCCAAAAGGCTCATTTCTTATCTAACCAATTGCTATTTTGCAAAAAACACTCTACTTGAAGACATGGAAGAGGCACCTAAACATGAAGATAAAGAAGCTCCAAAACATCTCCTCATTTGGAGTGATGAAACCAATCCTCGGACCACTCCCACAAGCCACGACCAACTTGAGGAACAAGAACACAAAGCTAAGTTGGACTTTTAGTGGATATTTATGTTTTAATTATGTTTTTTCTAGATAATTTAATTAATGTTTTATGGAGTTACTGGATGTTTGGTTAATTTTTTTGGTTTAATTTTAGGTCATGGATTCGATTTTATTAAGGGTTCTCGGCTAGTATGTTAGCTGAGCATCCATGCCCAATTTTGTATTAGGGTTTCTTTAGAGGGTTTCTTAACCTCCCTTATGGCAACCCTAATCTCAGTTTTTCCATCAATTAGAAGTTGAATCTTTGCTGGTTTTTGGAGCTCTCTCCAAAACACCAAAAAATGGACTTTTGCCAAGGTGACCCGTAGTTAGTTTCTAAAGAACTTCCCTCCTCAGGTTTGTCTACTTTTTGAGGTTGAACTTTATGCTACTTTCTCCCAAAAACTTTCCCTAGTTACTAGCCTGGAGAGGAGAAGTAGAAAAGTGGACAGAAAGCGAAGTGGAGAGGTTTGTTCCAAGAGATCAATTGAAGTCATGACTACTGGGTATAGGGTTTCCGTGGACCACTCGTAGGTTTACTATTATTTTTTCCTATTCTTTTCAAGATTGGTTCTGTAATTTTTAGGGGTTCAAGCCATGTTTAATAGGAAGATCTGAGCACAAATGTGGAGTCATGTGGATTTATATTCAATTGCTTATGATCGTTTCTTTATTGGTTGTCGATTCTGTTTCTACGAAAATAGTTTTAGAGCCAAACTTTGTTTCGTTCATAACTCGTGTTCCATAATGAGTTTGAACAAGATTTTTGAATTGCATTATCTTCTTTGGTACTTTTTGAATCCTTGAAATTTTTGGTGGCGTTTTGCTGTATGCATTAGGAGATATGCTTGCTTAAAGTTACTTCACTATTTTTGAGTTAATCGATTGAGCTCATTTTTGTTGAATTGATAGCATTACACTTGGAAGTGCATCATTTGGTATCAGAGCCTATTTGGCATATTTGTGTAGCCTTGTGACCTTAAGTTGTGTTGAGAATGAGTACGAGAAGCGGAGTTAATTATAATAAAAACAAAGGGGCAATACCTAGTTCAAGTTCACTACCCGCCGAGAAAGTGCAAGATCAATTCGAGAAGAGTTTACAACGCCAATTTGATGAATTAAATGAGAAGCTTCAAAAACTTGTGCAAAGACAAGAGGGACCCTCCAATGCTCACTTGAGGGGACCAAGAATTCCTAGACCTTGGAGAAGGGTCAACGCTTCTATTGAATCAAGAGGCCAAAGTGAAGATTTATTTGTAGAAAGTGAAAGGGAATCCGATGATGGAGATTCACAAAGTCCTAAAAGAAACTCAAGAGACAAAGATGAAATGAGGCATGTAAAAGTATCAATACCTCCATTCAAAGGTTCGAGTAATGGCAGCAACTTCTTGGATTGGGTTGAGAAAGTGGAACGAGTTTTTGAATGTTATGATTACTCTGAGAAAGCAAAAATCAGATTGGTGTCTTTAGAATTATCTAGTATGCGAGTCTTTGGTGGGAGGATATTAAAGCACAAAGAAAACGAGTTGGTGGAGGTGAAATAAGAAATTGGAAAACTGTGAAATCTCTTATGCAAAAAAGGTTTGTGCCTCCCCATTACAAGCAAGAGTTATTCTTTGAACTTCAAAATTTCATACAAGGTACTCAATCGGTAGAAGATTACTTGACAGAATTTGAGATTCCAAAGATTCGGTGTACCATTTTAGAACCAATGGAATAAACTATTGCTAGATTTATCAAAGGCCTACATAGGAAAATTGGAGATTTGGTTGAACTACAAGCTTACAATACTATGGATGATGTAATCCAATTGGCTCTCAAAATTGAAAGACAAAGAAAGAGAAAGCTAAAGGAGAGTAGCTCTCGGCCATTTTCTAAAAACACCATACCTTTCAAATAGACTCTTGAGTTTGAGGAAAAGAGCTCCTCTATGAAGTCTTAAGAAAGCAAGAGCAATGATGAGAAAAAGGCTATTGTTGATGAAGTCAAGACTAGATCAAGGGACATCAAATGTTTTAAATGCCTCGACCTGGGACATATAGCTTCTCAATGCCCCAATAAGCTGGTGATGGTGATGAGAGGAGATTCCGAGGAAATTGTTAGTGAAGATGAGGATTGTGAAATATCCCGCGAGATCGAAGAATCCTTAGAAGATACTTATTATACACAAGAGGGTCCACTATTAGTGGTAATGAAGAGAACTATAGCCATTCAAAATCGAGAAGAAGACTGCCAAAGGGAAAATATCTTCCATACCCAATGCAAGGTAGGGGAAATGTTGTGTTCCATGATCATTGATGGTGGTAGTTGTACCAACGTGGCCTCTACGGAAGTTGTGGAGAAGTTGGGTTTGGGGACTTTAGTGCATCCCAACCCTTACAAATTAAATTGGCTTAGTGACAAGGAATCTTTAAAGGTGACGAAACAAGCCTACATTGCTTTCTCCATTGGTGGGATTGATGATGAGGCCCTCTTTGATGTCGTACCTATGAATGCAAGTCAATTATTGTTGGGTAGACCGTGGCAATTTGATCGAAAAGTAACTCATGATGGGTTTACCAACTTTTATTCTTTCAAAATGAATGGAAGAACTATAAATCTAGCTCCTCTCCGACCTGAACAAAGAGATCAAGACTATGAAGCTAAGCAAAAGAAAAAAGGGACATCCACTTTACTTGTGTCCAAGAACAAATTACTAGAGAATTTTCCATATATGATTTCACACAAGGAGGGAGAAGCGAATTTAAGTGCCAACACATTTTTACAAAGGTACTCTTTCTTATCAGTATCAAATATCAAGATCTTTGGTTTTGGTTTGGTTAGGAAATTTTATGTGGATGATAAGGGCTTAGGTCGTAGATATCAAATGCTCATTAATGAACCCAAAAGGGGTTATTTGGCCTTGGAAAATTTTTGTGAAACAATGAGGGGTTTACTCCTTTGGTCGCACATGGGTGAAGAAGTTTTCAAGGTTATAGAAAAAGACATTAAATCTAGATGGCCCGAGAAAGTGAGATCTAAACACGGGATGAGTGAATTCTCTATGGCCAAGGAAGATAAGATTCTAGGGGTAATTGCATATTTTGGGGCTCACCAAATGGAAGAAAGGGGAGAGGATGATCCACCCTTGGATTTGAGGACAAATCCTCAACCACCCTGGGATGATGATGCACCACGGGGTCCGATCACCCTAGTATGAGCCAAAAGGCTTATCTCTTATCTAACCAATTGCCATATTGCAGGAAACACTGTACTTGAAGACATGGAAGAGGGACCCAAACATGAAGATAACGAAGTTTCAAAACATCTTGTGACGACCCAGATTTTTACTTTACTTTAAAAATGCATTATATTTAAAACCTTTATAAAACAACTGAATTCTTATTAAATCCCTTCAATTGAAATCAAACTTCTTTTCTTAAAAACCCGATCGGTAAAATATCTTGCTTAAAACTCATCACTTGGATATTGATTAACAATGAAAAACTTCATTTATAAAAATCCATTTTTCTTAATTAATAGTGGAAGCATAAAACAATCTATAGCGGAAGCATAAATCATTCATTTTAAAAAGACAATAATGAAATTATTACTTTACATTTACAAAACTCTTTTCTCTTTTACTTTACATTTACTTGTGTAAATCCTTCATCGACTGCTTCTTTCTTTGTTCATCATTTTCTCATGCTTGTACCTACACCATTAGCAACCTGTGAGCCTGAGGCCTAGTAAGAAATGAGATATGCAGTATGATCATGCCTCTCTTTAATTCTTTTGGAATGGGTTCCGCCCCAAACCAATCTTTTCTTTACATTTCATTCTTTCATTCATAACTCGTACGTCGGCGGGAGATTGGAGGAACTTGTGTTGGAGGTATAGTCTTGGCCGGCTTTTAACCAACTAGGGTAGTTGGTCCTATTCCCGACAAGGGATGGGACTTAATCCAGACTACCTGATTAGATCCGAACTACCTGTCCGTCCCCCAACTCCCCGTTTTTCTTTCCTTTCCTTTCATTCATTTCATTCATCCGTTTTCCTCACATAATGCATATGAGTATCACCCCAGAGGTGGCACTTACTTATTTCTATTATCATGATGTAAGTCAATGAGAAACATAATCATGATGCATGTCAATGAAAAGCAGTAATCACAACAATATGAAAGCAAGAAACATGAAGCAGTAATCACAACAATATAAAAGTATGAGATATGGAAAGTCTACTAATATACTATATTGGCATACTTGGTAATTTAAAGGAAGCAATAACAATATAGACATGCTTTGCGGTTTAAATGAAACAATAATTTCATGGGCATGCTTTGCAACTTAAAGAAAGCAATAACGATATAGACATGCTTGGCTAATCAAAGGGAACAATAATGATATTCTAACATCCTAAACATGCTTAGAGACTAGATTAATAACGTGTGAACAGCATAGGCATGATATGGCAGCATAGTAGGAATGCAAACAACAATTAAAGGAAAGACACTGCTAATGGTGTAGGGCCTCCACAGGCCAACGACTCTATTCAATTTTTTACCTCAAAGCTTTAACGCATATTTGTACTTAATCTTTATCCTTCATCTTCTTCTTTCCAATTCCTTCATAATTAAAAACATTTACAACTTATTAATTTCATTGTCTTTCTCGTATTCTAATTTATATACTAATTCTAGGAACCCCTTTTTACACCCCCAAAATGGAATATGTTTATCCAATTAGTGACTAGAACCCAAACCAACAGAGCATATCATTATCCAAAGAGTTATCATATTCCAACTTAATCCTTACAAATCCTTATGCATATTTAACAGCTATCTCAATAACCAATTTATTATATCCAATTTCAATCACACATTGGGAACATAATAAACTCATTCTCACAAATTCTATAACCATTCTAAAATAGATTTTCACTTCTAGAATCAAAACTGAAATTTCCAAATCATTGAGACAATAGCAATATATGTACAAAATTCTCAATCTACAAGAAAGGTAACACCACCCAACATACAAATAGGTACAAAATTTTATCATCCATCAGTAGCATATAAACCACATTAAATTCACAGACCATCCATCATCACAGTGAACAGAAACAACAATTCCAACCAAGTAGTAACAACAACATGGAATCCAATATGTTGCAGTAATTAAATAGAGTGCAAACACTACTAGAATGCATGTAATAGACCATTCATCAATATTCTCCAGAAAATCGAAAGCATAAGTGGTAACAGAAACAAGGCATCCATAAACAGAGGGGAGAATCCTATACCTGGAGAGTACTCGGGAGCAGCCTCCAGCATCCTAACAACCCCCTCCCCTTCTCCCTTATTTTTCTCTTAGCCATTCCCTTACGTGATAGCAACTCACTACTCTCTCTCAATTCACTCTTTCCTTCAGCTTCACAACTCTCTAGAGAGAGTTTTCTTCACCACATCTCACTCTTTCCTCATCACCTGAGAGCTCATCTCCCAGCCATCCCCCTCTTCCACTGCATTTCACTAACAAGAGAACTCTCCTCACCATGCCTTGCCACTAGCCATGCCCTGTCATCATGCCATCCCCTTCACACGTTCGAGTTGTGGTTTCTTCATAGCAAGAACCAGCCACAAATGGACCGGTTCAAACTGAACCGCAAGCTGGACCACAGGTCTTTGGCCGGTCTACCACGAATCGCCCGCTCCCTGCCCTGCCACCACCAATCCATCATTGCTAGCCACTAGAACAGGGCCAAGGAGAAGAACACTAAACCCATACCATCAATTTACCGCAATGTACCGCAGCCGACGATTCACAGTAAGCGGAAAATGCAACACATGGGAGTTCATGCAATCTCGTGCCCATGTCTCGACCACCCGAGCCCTAGCCTACAATCGCTTGCCACTCAACCCCACTGTCCGTCGCACCTTTGTCGGCGGAACGGTGCCCCGAGCTCGAGCTCCCTCTTCCTTCTCGTGTCTCCCTCTCTTTGTCTGTATCCTTCTCCCTTCACAAATGGTCGCTGGCCATTTGGTTTTAATCCCAGACTAAACCGGTTCAAGGAGAACAGATTCAACTCTACACTTTCGCTTCCACCGATTTTCCTCTAAATTTCCCCTCTTAATTATCAATTCAAATTTATTAGGGTGTCATTCATTTTAATTTCATTTAATTACCTAAACTAAATTTTCTTTAATCACTCTCTTAATTCTAATCCTAACTAATCTTAAATCGAGCCATCCCATTATATCCGAACCGAGATGAACCAAATCGGTTCAATCCATATTTATTCAGAATTGAGATTTCGGTCGAGGGAAGGCGTCTGCGCCTCGACCGCATGCGTCTGAAACTCGAATTGTACAATTTCCATTAAAATTTTGCATAAACACACCCAACAATTTCCCATACACTCACACAGTACTAATCCAACAAAATACCGTCCCATAATATAATATAATTATTTTTTCAAAATTCATTACATTATATAAACGGGAAACAATTATAAGGGTATTACACATCTGCTCATTAGGAATGATGAAACCAATCCTCGGACCACTCCCACAAGGCACAACCAACTTGAGGAACAAGAACACAAAGCTAAGTTGGACTTTAGTGGAGATTTATGTCTTAATTATGTTTTTTCTAGCTAGTTTATTTCATGTTTTATGGAATTACTAGATGTTTGGTTAATTTCTTTGGTTTAATTTTAGGTCATGGATTCATTTTTATTAGCAGTGCTTGCCTAGCATGTTAGCCGAGCATCTATGCCCAATTTTTGTATTTTTAAGGGCATTTTTGTAATTTTGTATTAGGGTTTCTTTCGAGAGTTTTCTAAACTCTCTTAGGACAACCTTAATCTTAGTTTTTTCATCAATTAGAAGCTAAAGTTCTGCTGGTTTTTGGAGCTCTCTCCAAAATACCAAAAAATGAACTCTTGCCAAGGTGACATGTAGTTAGTTTCAAAAGAACTTCCTTCCTCAAGTTTGTTTACTTTTTGAGGTTGGATTTTACGCTACTTTTTTAGGTTGGATTTTATGCTACTTTTCCTAGTTGCTAGCCCAGAGAGGAGAAGTAGAAAAGTGGAGAGAAAGTGAAGTGGAGAGGTTTCTTCCAAGAGATCCATTGAAGTCTCGGCTATCGGGCATAGGGTTTTCATGGACCACTCGCAGGTTTACTGTTATTCTATTCTGTTCATTTGAAGACTGGTTCTGCAATTTTTAGGAGTTGAAGCCCTATTTAATAGGAAGATCTGAGCTCAAATTTGGACTCATTTGGATTTATATTCAATCATTTATGATCGTTTCTTTATTGGTCGCCGATTCTGTTTCTGCGAGTATAGTTTTAGAGATGATCTTTGTTCCATTCATAACTCGTGTTCCAAAATGAGTTTGAACGTGATTTTGGAACTGAATTATCTTCTCTACTACTTTTTGAATCCCTGAAATTTTGGTAGCGTTTGGCAGTATGGATTTGGAGATATGCTTGCTTGAAGTTACTGCATTGTTTTTGAGATAATTGATTAAGCTCCTTTTTGTTGAATTGATAACATTGCACTTGGAAGTGCATCACTTTGTATGAAGAAAGTCATTTGAGGACGAATCTTCTCAAAGAAGGGAGGTATAATGTGATTTGGAAAACAAACAAAGACAAAGATTCATTAGGAGACATTGGTGGCTCAAAGACTAAAGTGAGAATAAAGAAGGTGAAAGAAAAACCATAATTTTTAGTTGAAAAAATCCAAGAAAGGGGGCCCAAAATCCATGATCCAAAGACATTGAACTTTTTTAAGCATTGGAGAGGAGATAATAGAAGAGATTCAAGTTCAAGAATGCAAGGATTGCGCACAACCAGCATGTGCGCACCCCAGCGCACGCAACTAGTCAGCGCGCCCACCAAGTACGTGCTCCATCCCGTGTCCAGCGCACGCCCAGCGCCAACTTATCCTCTCGGCAACACGTCCCACCCAGGTGCATGTCACATACCAGATGACCTTCCTCCACGCGCACACAACGCGGGACCCATTTGTGCCCGCATCAACCCGAGGACACTGCCCGGCCAACACGACTTGCCCACTCGACAGGGTGGACCATCTCCAGTGCCCCGCGGATCCTTTGTGGGGCATCCCTCCCATGCGCCCCACGCATCCTTGCCCGTGCACCTTGTCCTTCTGCACGACCCAACAAATCTAAGCCCACGTGCACCTCACCATCCGACCACCATGATTGAATCCTTGGCTCTAGCAGCTCAGGGAATTCCTAAAACAAAATGAATGCTAACCTCTACCCAAGGATGAGTGGGCACGGGCAAAGGCATATACAATTCTTGCGGTAAAACATAGCTCTTGGCTTTCTTGCACACAATACACCTTTCAATGATTCTTTGAACCTCCTTGAGAAGATGTTGCCAATAGAAGTGCTCTTTGACGGCCTCTAAAGTCTTTTTCTCCCCAAAATGATTTGCCAATCCACCACAATGCACTTCTCTCACTAGAGACTCACGAAGACTACAAACCAAAATGCCCCCTTTGAAAAGGAAGCCATCCACAATATAATAGAAGCTCTCAGCCCTCTTTAAGAAACAATGGAATAAAGCCCCAAAATCCTTGTATCAGCATACAAATTCTTGATCCAATCAAAACCGAAGAGTCTTGTGTTAGGCTTGGTCAAAAGAGCATATCTTCGTGAAAGTGCATTGGCTACTTGATTCATGTCCCCTCTTTTATACTTGATAATGTAAAGGTAGAGTTCCAAGAACTCCACCCACTTGCCATGCCTCCAATTTAACTTCCCTTGTCTGCGAACATGTTTGAGAGCTTGATGATCTAAATGGATGATGAACTCCTTGGAGATAAGATAGTGCTGTCACACTTCAAGAGAACGGATAATGGCATAGAACTCTTTGTCATATGTTGAATAATTTAGGGCAGTCCCCTTGAGTTTCTTATTGAAATAGGCATTTAGTCTACCCTCTTGTATAAGGACAGCACCAATACCTAATCCTGAGGCATCACAATCCACCTCAAAGACCTTGGCAAAATTGGGTAATGCCAATACGGGAGCATGACATAGTTTTTTTTTAATGGCCTCGAAACTAGCTTGGCAAGCCTTTCACCATTCAAATTCCTTCCCCTTCTTGGTGCAATTGGTGATAGGGGTCATGATGGTGCTAAAACTCTAGATAAACCTTTGGTAAAATGAAGCTAAACTGTGGAAACTCCTCACCTCAGAAATGCTTCAGGGAATTGGCTACTCTTTAATGGCTTCAATTTTTGGAATCATCTACCTCCACGCCGTGCTTTGTGATAATAAAACCCAAAAAATAAACCCTCTCTTGGGCAAATGAGCACTTCTTCAAATTACAATAGAGCCTTGCATTTTTGAAGGTCTCAAAAAGTAGCCAGAGATGCTCCACATATGAAAGAAGGTCGGTACTATAAACAAGAATATCGTCAAAATAGACTACGATGAACCACCACATAAAGTCTTTGAGAATGTGATGCATAACTCTCATGAAGGTACTCGGCGCATTAGACAACCCAAAGGGCATAACCATCCATTCGTAAAGGCCATATATTTTTTTTAGGGTAGTTTTCCAGTCATCCCCTTCCCGCATCTGGATTTGGTGATAGCCACTCTAGAGATCAATCTTAGAGAAGATAGAAGCACCTCTAAGCTCATCTAGCATATTCTCAAGTCTAGGAATTGGGAACCTATACTTGATAGTAATCTGATTTATGGCCCTACTATCCACACACATCCATATGGAGCCATCTTTCTTTGGAACTAGTAATGAAGGAACCACACAAGGGCTAAGTGACTCTTGGATGAATCCTTTCTCGAGGAGCTCATTGACTTGTTTGTGAAAATTCTTGGCCTCTTCCAGATTAAGTCTATAGGATGGCCTATTAGGTAGGGTAGCACCCACAATAGGATTGATTTGGTGCTCAATTCCTTGAAAAGGAGAAAGGCCTTGAGGGAGTTCTATGGGGAATAGATCTTGAAGTTCTTGAATCAAATCCTTGATTGAAATGGGTATAACCCCCAATTGATCAATCCTCTCATGACATAGAATCAATACCACAAAACCTCCTTATAATGAGGTATTCTTCAATTCTCTCTTGGATATAAACAAGGAGGTTTCGGTCCTCCCTTTCCTCATGCTCTCATAGTCTTGAACAACTTGCTCAGGACAAAGAGGGGCTAGGTTGACAATCCTCCCATTGACCTTGAAGGAATAGAAATATGTAAAACCATCATGAGTAACCTTTCGATTGAATTGCCATGGCCTTCCTAACAACAAGTGACGTGCATTCATAGGCACAACATCAAAGAGAGCTTCATTGTTATACCCACAGATCGAGAAAGCAATGTGGGCTTGCTTGGTTACCTTTAAAGAATCTTTGTCATTAGGCCAATTCAATTTGTAGGGTTTGGGATGCGCCAAAGTTTCCAAACCAAACTTTTCAATAACTTCAAGAGAGGCCACGTTTGTACAACTACCACCATCAATGATCATAGAGTACACATTTTTCTCCACCTTGCATTGGGTGTGGAAAATATTTTCCCTTTGGCACTCCTCCTCTAGGTTTTGCATAGCCAAAGATCTTATCATAACAACTAGTAGTGGACCTTCTTGAACATAAAAGGTGTCCTCTAAGGATTCTTCCACTGTACAAGAGGCCTCACACTCTTCATCTATAATATCCCAGAAATTTATCCAGATATAATACCCAATTGATAGATTACAAAAGACCAATGGACAAAAGCTTACATGTTTCAACTATGAAGTCCAAACAAAGACCCATTAAATGGCAAGTCAAGGGCGATGATGGTGTTAGGGATTATGGAGGATCCAATGGAGGCCCAAGGTAGGTTTAGATTTAAGAAAAAGGGCTAAAATGGCATTGGCCAAAACAGCCCACGGGCTGGTCCAGCGCGCATGCCACTTGACAACGCGCCGATCGACAGCGCAAGCCTGCCGACAGTGCATGTCAGCCAGACAGTGGCCTGCTGACAGTGCGCGCCGCCCTGAAAGCTCACCCGCTAGTCGACAGCGCCGCCCGTTTGTCTTGACCACGCGCTTGCTTGCCTTGACTGCGCTTCCTAGCGCTGACCGTTTGACTGCCTCGCCTATTGCCAACCATACGTGTCTTCTGCATGTCTTCCACCATTTTCCACGCCTAACTTTGAATTTTATCAATTCTTTTGTAATTTTATAATAACTCCATGTCCCCTTGAGTTGCCTGTAAATAGATGGGCAAGCCTTCAATGAAAATCATAACTTACAACATGGAATTTGAGAGCATTTTTGCTTAGAGAGTGATTTTCTTCTTATGTTCTCTTTGAGGACTTGATCTTCTTCAATTGTTTGCTTGAAGAGATCAAACTTGATAGCCTTGGTTCAACCAGCACATTTGGTTTGGGCCAAACTCCTTTCTTTGATAGTTCGGTTCTTATCTCTCTATAGATGACAGATAGAATTCATAATTCTTTTGAATCTCCAAGGCGTCTTGTGAACATTCTGCATTATTGTCGGGTCTTGAAGAGGAGTTACTCGAGAATTGGGAGAAGTTATACGTGAGAAATTATACCGTTGGAAAATTTTACAAGAGCTAAAAAATAGGATGCGGTGACCAGTGGAGATCCTACATCACGGGATTTTGTGTTTTTAATTACTTTCAATTGTTATTAGAAATATTGTTGGAATTAATCGTATAATTAAAAATAAAGAAATGTAAAAATATTGAGGAACCTATCGTTAAAATAATGTCAACATAATTACAGAAATTCTTTTGTGATTAATGCACAAAATAACAAAGAAAATGCATGAATGTAAAAAGAAATAAAAATATATAAACTACCTTAATTATATACATGAATTATTGTACTGTCGTTAATTCCATTGTATTGTTATGAACTGTACATGATCACGATAGGGCTTATGACACTGTTGCCATATGCGCAACATATTAATAAATGAACCAATAAACGTAAATAGGCATATGAGATCGGTGGTGACGCCCCTAATGGATGACGTTCCTCGCTAGAGTGACGGTTAAGCCACAAGACGGTATAATGGATCCAACTTCCCTAGATGATTAAAAGATCTCATACATCTGAACTGTGAAGTGAAACTAAAATAGCATGTATAGCATGTGCATACATTCTATTTCTTGTTGAGCCTCAACTCATTATATTACCCATGATGCATGTAAATAGTATTAATGACAAAGGGGAACACATTGCCAGATGAAATCTTGGGTTATCAACTGGAGAAGACCTGATAAGTTATGACTCAAGTAAAATTTGTTATCTTAAATTATGATTTCTTGCGATAAATGATTTGTATACTATGGACTGCATTTTAAATGGTTTAAAATCATGATTTGGATTTATTATGCTAAATTACTCTGATTTCCTACTTCACAATACATTTTGAAAAGGTTTAAAGAAAATTTTAAAGTTTTCGTAAAATTGGAATAAAGAAAATTGATTTTTATAAACGGGGCGTTACATCATCTTCATTAAGAATTTCCTCAGAATTGCCCCTCATCACCAAGGCCGAGACATTTAAAAAATTTGATGTCCCTCGACCTTTGTTTAGTAGAGTCTTCGCTTATTTTCTTCTCCAACTTGCCTTGGCTCTCATGCCCTTTCAAAGCCGTGTTTCTTTCATCACACTTGGGAGGCGACTTGTATGGAAATGCACTTTTAGAGAATTGCTGAGTAGTGTTCTCCTTAGACTTTCTTTTTCTTTGCCTCTCTATCTTCAAGGCAAGTTGAACCACTTCATCCATGGTCTCAAAGGGTTGTAATTTAGCTAGATCACCAATTTCTCTATGAAGGCCTTTGATAAATCTAGTAATTGTTTTCTCCTTTGGCTCCTCCATGGCACATCAAATCTTTAAAGTCTCAAATTTTGTTAAATATTCCTCCACCGATTGAGAACCTTGCTTTAGATTTTGATGTTGAAGGAATAACTCTTGCTTGTAATGGAAAGGAACAAATATTTTCTTCATTAGGGTCTTTATGGTTCTCCAACTTCTTACATCATCATAACCATCTCCTCTTCTTTGAGCCTTGAGGTCTTCCCACCAAAAGCTTACATACCAAAATAACACCAATGTCACCATTTGGATTTTTACCTTCTTGGTAAAGTCATAACATTCAAAGACATTGTCCACCTGCTCCACCCAATCCAAGAAATCACTGCCATTATTTGATCCTTTTAAGGGTGGTATGGAGACCTTGACATGTCTCATATTATCCTTGCCATGAGATCTCCTCCTCAGACTTAGAGATTCTTTCACCTCGGTTTCTTCCTCAACTTCATCAAACATGCTCTCACTACGATCCCTTGACTCAATAGATGTGCTTTTTCTCCTTCTTGGTCTAAGAGTCATAAGGCCTTTCACGTTCACATATGAAGGCTCTTCCAGCCTTTGTCAGAGCTTAGACATCTTCTCACACATGTCATCAAGTTGCTATTGTCAATGGGCTCGACCTTGTCTTTCTCTTTCTCGGGTGATGAACTTGAGCTCGGCATTATCTCCTTGTTGTGACTATATTGAGCACTGCTTCTTGTACTCACTTTTCCCACACAAATCAAACTCACAGAGTTGCACAAACAGGACACTTGGGCTCTTATACCAACTGATGCACCTATGGGGACTCTCGTGGTAGTAGAAGCGTAGAAATGAGGGGAATGAGTGTGTGAGATAAAGAGCGGGTACCCTTTAGGAAAGACAAATGCCCAAAATGAGAAGATTTAGCGTGGGGATAAATATCGGACATCCTTTATGGAGAATCGGACGTCCAAAATGGAGGAACAGATGTTGGAATTGAATGTCGGATGTCCTTTATGGAGAATTGGACGTCAAAATGGAGGATCGAATGTCGGGATGAATATTGGATGTCCTTTATGGAGAATTGGACACCAAGAATGGAGGAACAAATGTTCCTTTTTAGTGAAGGTACTTCCAAAATGAGACAGAACGTAACCAAATTGTACTGTCGTGACCCACCAGCCTTTCCTCGAACTTATTTGGAAAGGATGTTCTATCTAAGGAGACTGGTATTATGTGATATGTCAAGACCCACCAGCCTTTTCTGGGAATTTCCTAATCAGTACAAAATGAGATTAACAATACTGCAATACAATATGTAGGACTACAGAAGTGGCAAGAAGAGCAATAAGTAACAAACCTACAAACAACACCCACATGGAACAAGAGAATGTTGGACATATGTACATTGCTAATGGGGATGGAGGGAATGATGAGCTTAATCGCATCGCTACAGTAGTGGAAAGACAATCTCAGTTTATGGAACAACAGCTCCAGCTTATGACATGGCTCGTGGGAAATGGTAATGGAAATGGCCACGGAAGTGGAAGTCAAAAAACCTGGAAATGGCAACCCGCAAGCAATGGTAGTTCATGATAAAGCTGGGTGGGAAAGGTTCCTCAATCTCAAACCTCCAAGTTTTGAAGGGAACGTATCTGACGTAGCAAAATCAAAGTAAAAGATGTTGTTGTGGTCCGAGAATTTCCCAGTGTCTTTCTAGACGATCTTCCTAGACTACCACTTGATCGAGAGATCGAGTTTGTAATCAACCTGCACCTCGGTATGAAACCCATTGCTAAGAATCTGTATAGAATGGCCCCAGCTGAATTGCGAGAGTTAAATCTACAATTGGAAGAATTGGTCAACAAGGGTTTTATTCAACCAAGCTTCTCTCCTTGGGGAGCTCCGGTTTTATTTGTGAAGAAGAAGGATGAATCTTTACGTGTGGGTATTGACTATCGAGAACTCAACAATGTGACGATTAAGAATAAATATCCCTTACCAAGAATTGATGATTTATTTGATCAATTGCAAGGAGCAAGTGTATTTTCCAAGATTGATCTTCGTTCGGGATATTATAAGCTAAAAGTTAAACCAGAGGATATTCCAAAAACAGCTTTCTGAATGAGATACGGGATTATGAATTCCTTGTGATGCCTTTTGAACTGACCAATGCTTTGACAACCTTCATGGACTTAATGAAGTGTGTTTTCAAAGAATATTTGGATAAGTTTATAATTGACTTTCTTTATGACATTCTAATATGTTCACACTCGGAGGAAGAATATCGTAAACATTTGCGAATTGCTCTTTCTATTTTGGCCAAACATAGCCTATACGTAAAATTCTCTAAATGCGAAATCTGGCTGAACAAAGTAAGTTTTCTTGGCCACGTGGTCTCGAAAGAAGGCATTGAGGTTGACCTAGTAAAGATCAAAGCAGTCATCGATTGGTCACAACCGAAGAACGCAAGTGACGTGAGGAGTTTTCTTGGTTTGGCGGGTTATTATCGATGCTTTATCAATGGATTTTTAAAGATTTCCCTACCTTTAACGAGTTTAAGAAAGAAGAATGCACGATTTTTATGGACAAATGCATGCGACAAAAGTTTTCAAGAATTAAAACGTCTATTAACCACTTTTACTATTCTAGTGTTACCTGTTGAAGAAGGAAAGTTTTGTATATATTGTGATGCATCTAAGCATGGACTTAGTGGGGTACTCACGTAGAATGTAAAAGTAATTGCATATGCTTCAAGACAGCTGAAGCAACACGAAGTGAATTACCCAACTCATGATCTAGAACTCGTTGCAGTTGTTTTCACTCTCAAGATCTGGAGACACTATTTATATGGGCAACGATGTGAGATTTACACTGACCATAAGAGCTTAAAGTACATTTTCACACAAAAGGAGTTAAATATGAGGCAACGACGCTAGTTGGAATTCGTCAAAGATTATGACTGCGAGATAAAATACCATCCTGGTAAAGCTTATGTTGTTGCTGATGCCTTAAGTCGAAAGCTCACTTGTATTCTATGTGAAGAAATGCCTGAAGGACTTCAGAAAGATGATCATGAATTGGATGTAAATTTGGTGCCTGCTCAGTTAGATTTCCTTTTGTCAGCCTTAACATTAATGCCTTCCATTTTGGAACAAATCAAAGAGGCCCAAAAAGATGACATGTTATGCAAGGATGTTAAGCTAAACCTGACGCAAGCAAAGTATAAAGATTATTCTCTATCTGCCAATGGAGCGATAAATTTTAAAGGAAAATGGTTTGTGTCCAGCGATCCACATTTACGGACAACAATCTTACAAGAGGCTCACTCTTCAAATTTCTCTATTCATCCCGGATGCAATAAGATGTATAAGGATCTCAAGACTCATCTCTGCCGATACCTGAATGGAAGTGGGAGCATGTCATGATGGACTTTGTTACTGGATTACCTAGGACTACCAAAGGACATGACGCGATTTGGATAATTGTGGATAGATTGCTCAAAGCCACCCATTTCTTACTAGTACAGATAACATACAAAATGAATCAATTTGCCACTTTATATATCAAAGAGATCATCCGACTACATGGTGTACTAGTTTCCCTTGTTTCTGATCGGGATTCACGTTTCACTTCAGCATTTTGGAAGAGTTTAAATAAGGCCATGGGCATAGAATTGTTAAGCACTGCTTTTCATCCTCAAACTGATGGGCAAAGTGAGAGAACAATTCATACATTGAAAGATATGTAGCGAGCCTGTGTACTTGATTTCCACATTGGATGGGGAAAGATCCTGCTATTAGTAGAGTTTGCTTATAACAATAGTTTTCATGCCACAATTGGAATGACACCTTACAAAGCACTATATGGTAGAAAATGCAGATCTCCATTATATTGGGGTGAAGCAGGAGATGTTAAATATTTCGACCCTAATATTGTTCAACAAATTGCCGAATCTGTGGCTTTGATCCGTCAACGTATGTTGTCAGCTCAAAGTCGTCAGAAGAGTTATGCAAATCATCGTCGAAGAGATTGAGAATTTAATGAGGGATTATGCATTTTGGAAAGAGAGGAAAGTTAAATCCTAGATATATGGGTCCGTTTACAATCAAAAAAAGAATGGGAAATGTAGCTTATCAACTTCAATTACCAGCCTTTATGGATGGCATGCATAATGTATTCCATGTATCAATGTTGAAGAAATGTCTGGGGAACCCAACTCTAATATTAGCTCCAAACAATGTGGAAATCCAAAAGAACTTGAGTTATGAAGAGAGACCTGTATAGATTTTCGATGAGAGAGTAAAAGAGCTTAGACATAAGTGGATTCCGTTAGTTAAAGTATTATGGCATAATCATTCAACTGAAGAAACCACATGGGAGAAAAAGGCGGATATGGAAGCTAAGTACCGAGAATTATTTTATTAGCAAATTTCGAGGATGAAATTTATATAAGGAGGGAGGATTGTAATATCCCATAAATTTATCCGGATATAATACCCAATTGATAGATTACAAAAGACCAATGGACAAAAGCATACATGTTTCAACTATGAAGTCCAAATAAAGACCCATTAAATGGCAAGTCAAGGGCCATGATGGTGTTAGGGATTATGGAGGATCCAATGGAGGCCCAAGGTAGGTTTAGATTGAAGAAAAGGGCTAAAATGGAAGATGGCCAAAACATCCTATGGGCTAGCCCAGCGCGCGCGCCTCCCGACAACACGCCTCCAGACAACGCGCGCAGACCCAACAACGCGCCTGCGGATAGCATGCGCTGCCTCGACAGCGCCCCCGCCAGCCGACAGTGCTACCCACTTATCTTGACCACGCACTCGCCTACCTTGACCACGCGCCCGCCAGTGCTGACCGTCTGACTGTCGCGCCCATCGCTGACCAAACGTGTCTTCCGGGTGTCTTCCACCATTTTCCATGCGTAACTTTGAATTTTATCAATTCTTTTGTAATTTTATAATGTCTCCATGTCCCCTTGAGTTGCCTATAAATAGATGGGCAAACCTTCAATTAAAATCACAACTTACAACTTGGAATTTGAGAGCATTTTTGCTTAGAGAGTGATTTTCTTCTTGAGTTCTCTTTGAGGACTTGATCTTCTTCAATTGTTTGCTTGAAGAGATCAAACTTGACAGCCTTGGTTCAACCAGCACATTTAGTTTGGGCCAAGCTCTTTTCTTTAACAGTTTGGTTCTTATCTCTCTATAGATAACAGATAGAATTCCTAATCCATTTGAATGTCCAAGGCGTCCTGTGAACATTTCGCATTATTGTCGGGTCTTGAGGAGGAGTTACTCAAGAATTGGGAGAAGTTATATGTGAGAAATTCTACCGTTGGAAAATTCTACAAGCGGTAAGAAATAGGATGCAGTGACCAGTGGAGGCCCTGCATCACGAGATTTTGTGTTTTTAATTACTTTCAATTGTTATTAGAAATGTTGTTGGAATTAATAGTATAAATTAACGATAAAGAAATGTTGAAAATATCATGGAACCTATCATTAAAATAATGTCAACATAATTACAGAAATTCTTTTGTGATTAATGCACGAAATAACAAAGAAAATGCATGAATGTAAAAAGAAATAAAAATATATAAACTAATTACCTTAATTGTATATATGAATTGTTGTACTGTCATTAATTCCATTGTATTGTTATGAACTGTACATGCATCACGATAGGGCTTATGACATTGTTGCCATGTGCATAAATAGCCGTATGAGATCGGTGATGACGCCCCTAATGGATGAAGCTCCTCGCCAGAGTGACGATTAAGCCACAAGACGGTATAATGGACCAACTTCCCTAGATGATTAAAAGATCTCATACATCTGCACTATTAAGTGAAACTAAAATAGCATGTAGAGGGAATAGGTTCTTCTCCAAAAATGACTGCATATGCATTGTATAGCATGTGCATACATTCTATTTCTTGCTGAGCCTCATCTCATTGTATTACCCGTGATGCAGGTAAATAGTATTAATGACAAAGGGGAACACATTGCCAGATGAAATCTTGGGTTACCAACTGGAGAAGACCTGATAAGTTATGACTCAAGTAAAATTTATTATCTTAAATTATGATTTCATGCGATAAATGATTTGTATAATATGGACTGTATTTTAAATGGTTTAAAATCATGATTTGAATTTATTCCGCTAAATTACTCTGATTTCCTACTTCACAATACATTTTGAAAAGGTTTAAAGAAAATTTTAAATTTTCCATAAAATTGGAATAAAGAAAATTAATTTTTATAAACGGGGTGTTACATCATCTTCAGTAACAATTTCCTCAGAATCGCCCCTCATCACCATGACAAGTTTGTTGGGGCATTGAGATATTATATGTCCATGGCCGAGACATTTAAAAAATTTGATGTCCCTTGACCTTTGTTTAGTAGAGTCTTCACTTATTTTCTTCTCCAACTTGCCTTGGCTCTCATGCCCTTTCAAAGCCATGTTTCTTTCATCACTCTTGGGAGGCGGCTTGTATGGAAATGCACTTTTAGAGAATGGCTGAGTAGTGTTCTCCTTAGACTTTCTTTTTCTTTGCCTCTCTATCTTCAAAGCAAGTTGAACCACTTCATCCATGGTCTCAAAGGGTTGTAATTTAACTAGATCACCAATTTCTCTATGAAGGCCTTTGATAAATATAGTAATTGTTTTCTCCTTTGGCTCCTCCATGGCACATCAAATCTTTAAAGTCTCAAATTTTGTTAAATATTCCTCCACCGATTGAGAACCTTGCTTTAGATTTTGATGTTGGAGGAATAACTCTTGCTTGTAATGGAAAGGAACAAATATTTTCTTCATTAGGGTCTTTATGGTTCTCCAACTTCTTACATCATCATAACCATCTCCTCTTCTTTGAGCCTTGAGGTCTTCCCACCAAAAGCTTACATACCAAAATAACTCCAATGTCACCATTTGGATTTTTACCTTCTTGGTATAGTCATAACATTCAAAGACATGGTCCACCTGCTCCACCCAATCCAAGAAATCACTGCCATTATTTGATCCTTTTAAGGGTGGTATGGAAACCTTGACATGTCTCATATTATCCTTGCCATGAGATCTCCTCTTAAGACTTAGAGATTCTACCACCTCGGTTTCTTCCTCAACTTCATCAAACATGCTCTCACTTCGACCCCTTGACTCAATAGATGTGCTTTTTCTCCTTCTTGGTCTAGGAGTCCTAAGGCCTTTCACGTTCACATAAGAAGGCTCTTCCAGCCTTTGTTGGAGCTTAGACATCTTCTCATGCATGTCATCAAGTTGCTATTGTCAATGGGGCTCGACCTTGTCTTGCTCTTTCTCGGGTGATGAACTTGAGCTCGGCATTATCTCCTTGTTGTGACTATATTGAGCACCGCTTCTTGTACTCACTTTTCCCACACAAATCAAACTCACAAAGTTGCACAAACAGGACACTTGGGCTCTGATACCGACTGATGCACCTTTGGGGACTCTTGTGGCAGTAGAAGCATAGAAATGAGGGGAATGAGTGTTTGATATGAAGAGCAGACATCCCTTAGGAAAGACAGACGTCCAAAATGAGAAGATTTAGCGTGGGGATGAATATTAGACGACCTTTATGAGAATCGGACGTCCGAAATGGAGGATTCGATGTGGGATTTGAATGTTGGATGTCCTTTATGGAGAATTGGATGTCACAATGGAGGAACGAACGTCGGGATGAATATTGGATGTCCTTTATGGAGAATCGAACGCCAAGAATGGAGGAACGAATGTTCCTTTTTAGTGAAGGTACATCCAAAACGAGACAGAACGTAACCAAATTACCATGAAATCCTTTGAACTGAAAGGCTGTGCAATTCAATCTTGGAAAAAAAGAAACAATCCCAAATTCTAAAATGAAATTATAAGCAAACAACAAGAACACTCCACACACATATAAGCTGGTCCGTAAGCTTCCCAAAACTGGAATTTACGACTACAATAGGATCTCTCCAAGATACCACTCCAACCTTTTTTTTTTGATCTTCTGAACCTTCTCTCGTGAAGAACACCCCAAGGAGAGATGCTAGAAGAATTCAGTATAAGTTCCCTCTTTCAAGACCGACAAGAACAATGAGGAGGGAAATCTTTGGTGATGAGTCTGCAGCAAAGCAAGACGAGAACCACCGAGGGTTTTGAGAGGGAAACCTCCAAAAAAGGGATAGCTACAGCTTAATCAAAATTCCAATTAGGGTTTATGACTCCATTAAGGAAGATTAAGTACGACCTTAAGGCTACCCTAATGAAAATTACTATATTGTCCTTTTAACCAAAAAATGCTTGACTAACATGCTAGCCAAGCACTTTCAAAATATCATCAACCAAATATGCCTAAACTATCCAAAACCAAACTATATCTAGTAATCCAACAAACATATAAATCCACTAAAACATGTCAAAACATAAAATGGATATATCTCATGCTAAAGGTCCTTAGTAGCCATGACAACTTGATGAACAAAGAGCTCTCGGGTATGTTGGCCTAGCCATGTGGTTGCACCATTGTTCCAAGTGAGCATATGTTTAGGTGCCTCCTTATCTTCATGTCTAGGTTCATCTTCAATGCCTTCAAGAGAAGTTCCACATGCCAAATAGCAACTTGTTAGGAAAGTAATGACCCTCTTGGCTCTGGCCCGAGTGATAGGGCCTTGTGGTGCATCAACCTTTTCTTTCTTTTTCCTCTTCTTCTTCTTCTTCTTCTTCTTCTTCTTCTTTTTTCATAGTCTCTCTCTCTTTTCTCTCAAACTCCCTCTAGAAGCTCTCCTTTCTCTCTAACCTCACCATTTCTCTCTTCTCTTTCAGACTTTATGATGTGCCCAGAAAACCCTAACATGCGACCTTGTGCCATAAGGTCTAATTTTATCTAACGAGTTATTGCTTTGTAGGAATTACTTCGTTAAGGGAACTTTAGAAGGAAACCGAGCTAGAAGGAGTTCACTTTGACCGATGCCAACAAGGGGACATCCTACTTAATGATATTGAAGATGAGCTTAAGCATGAAGACAAACAGGCACCAAGTCATCCACTCACTTGGATTGAAGAAACATCACCTAGGCTCGACCACATCACCTGTGGTCATTTTGAAGATTGAAGTTCCGAAGCTGAGTTGGACCTTTTAGTTTGAAAAATATTCTTTTTATGTTTTAACAAGTTAGTTAAATTTATGTTTTGAGAGACTACTAGATTATTGGATGTATTTTGTCAGATTTAGGTTGATTAAAATGTTGAATTTTTTTGGAGTACTCTGCTAACATATTTAGCCAAGTACAAATGATTGTTTTTTTTATAAGGACAAACTTGTAATTTTCTTTAGGGTAGCCTTAAGGGAGTACTTAATCTCCTTAAGGGTGACCTAATCTTCAATTTTGGAAACCCAATTTTGCTGTGAAATTTCGTGAAAGGGCTGGTGCTCTCTCATCCATAGGTGTTCGGCTAGCCTAATTGCAAAACCTACACCACACCATCTTCCTCAATGTTTCTTGTTCATTCTTGAGAGGAAGTTTGGGGCTATTTTCTCCAACATCTTCAGTAGAGGGTGCCCTTTGACATGAGAAAATAGAAGAACGTATCAAATCCATGGTGGAGTGATCCTTTTGTGGAGGATCCAATTCACTCGCTACTCTCGGCCGTGTGGTAGGAGTGGACCAACTTGGTATTTTGTTTATGTCTGATTTTTCTTCAATACCCTACTGTTTTATGAGTTGAAGAGCTTATGCTATCTATTATGGTGAATTGCTAATTGGAAGTTCTTAATTTGGATTTATAAATCTCGAGATGTGCTTGATTTACTAAGGGAACCACAAATCTGTTATTTTTTGCAAACCCTAGCTCCGTGGAGATCCGTAAATCAATTTAGCACACGATTTTCTTCCATTTCCCTAAAGGTCTTTGCCATATGTTTCTTTGATATTATTGGCTTTCCTATCCTTGTGAAATGCTGGGTGATTTCATTTAATTTGGACTCGTATTTTTAAAGTTATGGTCGTTTTGCTAAGAGAGGCGCAAAACTGTTTTTCCGCGAATTCCTAGTTCTCTCACGCATAACTTCGTTTTTGCAACGTCTTTGAAGCTGATTTTTGGAGGCATTATTATTTGGATTGTGAGTTAATGATTATGTGAATTTGAGCTCCATATCCTGTATGCAAGCGAAGTTCCATCTGTTTTAATTCTGGTGTTCGGGTTTAGCACTTGGCCAATTATAAGATCCGATTGTTTGCTGACTTGGAGTTTTGGGTCACATCACTTTTGGTACTCCCTCTCCAGAAGACTTCTCTTCTTTTCTCATAGACTCTTGATTCTTCATACTTAAATTGTAATACCCAAAAAATAGGTTTAGTAAGCGTAATAAGTTTGGTATAATTGGTGACGATTATTGAAGTGAATTTAAGATTTATTAGATGATTTTAGAGTCAATTGGGATGATATTAGAATTTGGTTAAATGATAATTTTGGTTGGTTAAATGAGAATTTTGGTTAAGGATTTAATTATAAGTTACGAACGGAATGGGGAAAGCAGTGCAGATTTAATAGAAGGAAAAGGTCTATCAAGAGATTGACCCTAAAAATAATAGAAGGAAATGGTTGACCCCAAGATCGACCATTAAAGTAATAGAGGTTAAACAATCTGGCCATGATGGGATAGTCGATCAAATGATCGACCGTAAAAGTTATAGTGGTGTTTTAGAAGAAACGACAACAAGTGAGATGAAGGAGAAATGATGTGGGTTGATCGACCGTGAAGATTTGATGGTGGTTAGTCATATGATCGACCAATTTCATGATGAAATGCATAAATCTAGTTTTTACTATTGTTCTGGTTGATTGAAACTCTTGGCTTATAGTTGATCATCAATCGATCGACTCCACTGAGATTCCTACCCCGAAGGAAAAATGTGTAATCTCAAGGCAACATTTTCTGTGATTTCTCCTCATGTCCTCCTTTACACATGACAATGTAGATGAAGAGGTAGGTGAGATTTGTGGGGATAAATGAGATATATGAAGGAAGCCTTCTATGAAGATAGAAAAGAGACAGAGAGTGTGAGGGAGGTCTTTGGAGAAGAAAAAGAAAGACGAAGGGGAGGAAGGAAGAGTCGAGGGAGCTTTCTGGCATAGAGCTAAGAAATAAAGAGAAAGGAAGATGAAGGAGAGAAACAGAGGAAGATGAAATGAATGAGAAAAAAGAGAGGAGAAAACCGAGTGACAGAGAGAAGAGAAAAGCCGTGAGAAGAAGAAGAAGAAGAAGAAGAAGAAGGAGAAGGGGGAGTGAGCTGTTGGAAGGGGTGAACGAACTTATGAGGGAAAGGACTGTTTCCTTTGGACCTTCTCGACTCTTCTCGGGTGCTTCAGGTAAGAAGAATCTTGCATGGATTTTATGTAAATAATTGTAGAAATGAAAAATGAGTTCCTTCTGCTATTATGAGATGTGTTAAGATAAGTGTTCTATTGTTGGATAACGCTTCCTATTGCTACTGGTTCTAGGTTTTGTGAAGTGTTATTCTGCTGCTGTTAAATGAGTTTAGCTACTGTCTAATTGAGAAACTAGATAATGTTCATGTTTGTTGTGGATGGTGAAGCTTTGGACGATGAAAAATATATTAAGCTGACTCTATTAAATTACACATTCAATAATCTCCTGCTGAAAGTTAAATAGATATTTTATCTGCTATGGGAAATAAGTTACCAAAAGGGTTTATTGGTGTTCTGCTGATTTCCATAATTGTTGTTACTTTTGGATTGCTGCTTTGAAAGTTTAGTTAGCTTTGCTCTGTTAGTGTGGTTTGTTCCCTGTCATTATAGGCGTGATAAATATGCTAGCTATTGTTACCGCTTGGGTTTGTGCACATATGCAGTTGAAGAGTTTGTTCTCTATTTTGTTACAGTTTTGATGAATCGAAGGGTATTGTCAAGGATAATTCATTGTTCAGGAATATTGTTATGCTAATGGAACCCTATGGGTGGTTGTTAGTAAATGGTTATTAATGATTAAATGTTATTGATTTGTGAAGGTATTGTGAAGTAGAGTATTAAGTGTTCAGTTGTTGTGAAGGATAACATTAAGAGCTAAACTCCTGAAATTTGATAGGTCAGTGATATTGTTTATGTTTGATCTTTGGGGCCTACATCGCAAGAGTTAGGATTTGTATGCTACCTACATTTACTAGATGTATTAGATTATGATCATGTCCTAAGGATGTAATGCTGCTTGATGTTGTGTTTATTAGAATTAAGTTCTTTTAATGATGTGTTTATTAGGTTTAAGTAAGTTCTTTTAAGTTAAGGAACTTGATATGGATCATGCTTTTGAGGATTATATTGAGGATATAGATTTGTATGCATTCATGCATCATGGTTTTCAAAATGTTACGAAAATGGTTTTAAGCATATGTTTTGAAAATGAAATAATTCTAATTGTATAAGTTGTGTATAAGAAAGATAAAGAGTCAGGAGAAATACGAAAATAAAATGAGAAGGGTTGAGTTGGCATAAATTCATCACTCAATCCCGAATTGTTAGCAAAAAGGAAATGGTAAAAGTGCATCATGAAGGACTAAGTTCACCATCATGATGCAATTTCACCGTTTGCAGTACAAGTTCACTATGCTGGCTTAAGTTCACTAGCATGGTACAAGTTCACTGCTAGTGTAACGACCCGAATTTTCATACATTTAAAAATGCGTTAAATTTTGAGAAAAACATATCAGAGTGCAAGCCGGGTCGTTAAGAACACAACGTTGCGGAAATAAAACATTTCAGAAATAAAAACATTTGCGGAAGCTTAAATAATTTAAAGAAAATAAACTAAACATTTAATTACAATTTAGAAAGAGAAAAATGAATTTAATTACAAATTAATTACAATTTAGCTATCTCTCACTTTACATAGCTTGGCCAACCACAAGCTCGTACGTGCAAATCCATCATCCCTGTTTCTATTCTGCACACTATTTTTGCCTGCAAGTACCTACCCCACAAGTATACTATAAGACTAACGACTTAGTAAGGAAAGAGTTAACAATGTAAAGCAGAATTTAATTAACCAAATATGCTTGAATTGGTTAAGCAAATACTAGTTATTTAAACGTGCTCGCAGAGAGACTAAACAATGGTAATGACAGAACAATATTTGTATTATGAACACAAAGTTATCGACTAGCTTGATTCGGGCACAATCTAATATTGAGTGATTATTATTTGACATTAAACATACTTAGATTAACCATTTTTATTGTAAGGTTAGTTTATGGATAGGGCAAGATAATGAGCGGCACGTACACAAAGCAAGGAAATTATAACTCATTCCTAATTAACGTAACTCATTTCTACTTAGCATTCACGTTGACTTAATACTACCCAGTTTAACATCAATTGAATATGAGTCCAACATTAACCACGTATTTAAATATGGATTACAACATGTTTAATGAACACTAAATGAATATCACAAAGCTAATGAAATTTTGAAGAGAGCACCCACAAGCACAATAACATCAGTATATCAACCAAGGAAATCTATATTGCATGAATTCAGCAACATGTAATGAAATTGCAGGAAACACAAAGAAATCATTGGCAGAACTCAACAATCAGCATATAATTTGTAGAAATTAACAGCAGTACAATCAACCAATACAGAGCTAACAAATTCACAGAATACTAACATATCTACACTATCAATGAAGGAAAATTCTACAGTCTAGGAACTCCATACAAACCAACAACAAAGAAGTCGACGAAGGAAAGAGCAGTATAAATTCATCCAAGGTAATCCAACACTACGCACGCACACTACTTGTGGGTAGGGCTTAGACAGCCAGACACACCCAATCTATACCATATTGAAAAACCAAAAACATGGACAACAACTCCCCTCCACGCAGCAGCAACTGCTCCTGCTCCTGCTCACGGCAACTCCAAGACACCCTCTAGAAAGCTCTGCCGGGCCATTCCCTTCTCTGAAATCTCAATCACTCGCTGAATATAAACACAGATGAAATTTTGAAATGTAAACCAACCTATCCCACGATATCAGCGATGGAAGCTGATCCTTCGGATCAGACTCCCCACCTATGTCTTCAGCTCCCTACCAAACCGTCTGACAAGAAAATAGAGGATGGACCAGATGAACCGAACCATGAGCTGGACCGCAAGCCTCTAGTTGGACCGACGCTTAGCCCTATCACCGCGAATCATGACAGCCAACGCCCGTTCATAAGAGAATAGAGGAGGATAAAGAAATCAACTGGGCTTACCTCAACAATCTCTACTAAAGCCAGAAAAGATCGCTCGTGGAAGCCCCAAAGCTGGAATTTGTCACCGGTAGAAAATCTGATTCGTCCAGTAGAAATCGTCCAAACCATCCCCTAGCTCGTCGTTGTCCGGACGCTGTATGAATTGCCAGCAATGCTGGACACCACCCCACGTCACCGTCCTTTCCCGTCGCTCGTCGCTCACTGGCGCTCGGTCCCAATCTCCCTCTTTTGTCTCCTTCTCCCCGTGAATGGCCGAAGGCCTTCTCTTCTAATTCTTCGCTTCCCTCTACTCTAAAACGCGAATGGCCAAGGGCCATTCTTTCCCATTTAACCGGTTCACTTAGTGAACCGGTTTAAATGGCGTGAATCGGTTATTGAATCAGTTCATGCCTCCAATATCCCTCATTTTAACTAATTTTAATTGTAATATATTTTAATTCTTCCATAATTTAATCCTAATTAATTCTTTATTGTAAAACAATTAAATAAATCCTTAATGTACAACAATTATAATAAATCCCAAATATTATAATTTAAATTCGTTAAATTACTATTTATTTTAATTACAGTAAATTCCATTTATTCTCAATAAATGGAATTCTTATGAATTCATCCTTCATAGTACCCCAATAATTAAATAATTATCCACTTAAAAAAGGTCGGGGTGTTATAGCTAGGGCCAAAGTTCACCACTACAGCCTAAGTTCACAGTCAGAATTAAAGTTTATTAAATTTCAAGTTAATGGTAAAGTAAAGTAAAAAAGATGATGATAAAGGAAAACAAAAACAAAAATGAAAAATTGCATACGGATTTTAAAAGCTGCATAACATGTGCATTGCATGTTTTATTTTATATTGCTTATTAAGCCTTAGGCTCATACTTTAAGTCTTGTGATGTAAGTACATGCTAGATCCAATTAAGGAGCAGTTGATGGGACATTTGTGTGTTGCAGGCTTGGTGGCTGGCTAGGCTAAAGGATTAAAAGAAAATGGTTTGTAAAGAGTTTTGTAAAATATTTAAATTATTTTGTTTTATTCATGAAAGTCTTCCGCTGTGATTTATAAAAGGACTTTTCCAAATTATAAATGTTTTCAAGAAAAGGATTCTAACCGTCTATAAATGATTTTATGAATGAAAAATCTTCTTCTACGCAAAAGTTTTAATTTTACTCGATTTTCAAATATGAATCTCTTTAAAAAATGACACATTTTAAGAAAGAAAAATTGGGTCGTTACATAAATTTCCAAGCCCCTCACATTTTCCAACAGCCATCTGGAGGTGGGGGGCCAAGTGGAGGACTGCATGACCGTCCACGATGCTCCCACTGATCATCCCTCCCATCAGAGTACAACATTCTACTATTTTCAGGAGACAATTGAACTTCCCAGTTGATCACCTTCGTGAGGATGATCGACTGCAATTCTCAATAATACAGATTTAAAAGGCAACGATCGACTGCCATTCCAGCCTTGATCAACCACAATCCATGATTTCCAAAATTTTTAGTTGATCACCAATGTAGCCCATGATCGACCGCTCACCATTTTGCTTGCCACTGTAATATTTTGTGTGAATACCAGTCAATCACCTTGCTTCCCTTGATCAACCGCAACTACAAATTTTTCACTCTACTATATATTTCATGCAGAAGGAGATCAACTGCCTTCTGCTACTTATCTATCTTAACAATTTTCTTTACAAATTTAACAATATTGTAAACCATAATCCACCACTTATTAATTAATTACTATAATCACCCATCACAACTCAATTTATCTTCAAATTTTTAACATTATCTCCTTAAGCTTAATATAACAAAATATTCGAGGTATTACATGAACTCCTTTAGAGAGTTGAACACCACTTTACACACTCTTCTCTCAAAAAGCAAGAACACAGATGCTGATACAAAAGGTACCCAACTTACAAGTAACCTCAATCTTGTGATATAGCACACATAAGGAAACTTTGGTCGTGACACACCAAAGGTTTGAAAGAGGAATAACTCCAATTTTAAAAATAAACAAAAGTTTTTCTATATTCAATCTTTACTATCTAAAACTGTAATACCCCAATTTCCGTAAATAGAATTAATTAGGGATAATTGAGATTTATTTGATAAGAAAATTAATTTAAGAAATAGAATTCGGATATTTAAATTGGACCCGTAATAATCGTTAATAATCAATATTTAGAATAAGTCAGGAAAAATTTAAGGATCAATTAATATACGATACATATATTTAATAATTATTGATTTATTAAGAAAATTAAAATAAATTAGATGAAATTATAGATTAAAAGAAAAAAAAAAGGGAATTGAAATTAAATGAGAGATTTAGATTAATGGATAAATGGAAGAATTGATTTAAAATGAATAAGGGAAAATTGTGGATTGAAAATCGGTTCAAATGTGTGGTTCGGTTCTTGATGAAGAGAAATAAAAAAAAAAAGGGGGAAATATATTGGCCCTTAGCCTTCGTTGGCGATCGAAACAGGGAGAGGAGAAGAAGGGAGCGATCGGGAAGGACGATTGGAAGTGGGAGACGTCGCCGCTTGCTCGGGTGCACATTGTCCGGCACATGGCGCCGACGATGGCTTGCGGCCGGCGCGACGAACGGCCAAACTAGGGCTCGGTGTGCTGCGACATTCAGAGTCGGATTTGTAGCTACGAAATCGCCAGTGGAGGTAAGTCGATGTTCTACGTTTAGCATTCACTCCTGACTTCCGGTTATGTGCATTGGCAGCGGCATTTTGGGAGTCGGCAGTGATGGCTGCGTGCGATCGGTGAAGGCTGGAGCAGGGGGCTTCGGTTCGAGTCCGTTCTATTGGTCAACTGATGAAGCGGTCGTTTTCTTCTGGCTGATAGGATAAGGCTTTCTAGCATGGAGTTTGGTCATTGGACCACCTCCTTTGAATTGTGTGATCTTCCCATCAGCTCGGCGTCACTGGTGTTCCTCTTTCTGCTGTCTATAAATCGATGGCAGGAAGCTGACAGAGAGGAGGATGAGTGAGTGACAAAATTGTTGGAGAGGATGTTGGTGGCCGAGTGTTCCTCTGGAGAATTGTGAAGCTATGAAGAGTCGTGTGTTGTCTGCAGGTAATGGACTTATTGTCCTTTGATTTTGTCTCTGTTGTTGAAAATTTGGGTGATGCTTTGTTAATATTTTGTTGAAAATGGTTTTGTTCATGGTTGGGTTTCTGTCGAGGGATAATATTGGTTGCGGTTTAATTATTGGATTTTGTTTGGATGTTGCTGGCAGATTACAATTTTGCTTGGTTGAAGTTCTGTAATTTTTGACATATTTTAACAATACTCTCTGTTGATGGGTTGAACCTTGTTGAGATAATGGTTAAGCTGCTGTTGAATGAAACTTGTTGATTGAGTTTATCCTTTTGATAGCCTTGTTGATAGTTGCATATGTTGAGGTTGGATTTGTCTTGAAGAATTATTGTTAGATATGAGTTGTTAAGTTGGATTTTAGCTTATGCTAATGAATTGGTTAATTGGATGTATGTTCTGTTTACATTGAGCTATAAATTAATGAAAGGTTGGAGAAGTTTTGAAAGTTGAGTAAATGGTTGGATGGTTAAACTATAAAGATGGTGTGCATGTAAAATATATAGAATTTAGTTGGTTTAAATTCAGTTTATCATTGGACAACTATATATTGGAAAATGGATTGTTGGACGTAGAAACATGTTGGATTTATATTCTGGATTAATTGTTGAATGTTTACTGTTGTGATTAATTTCTGATTAGTGGAATTACTATCTGCTGCCTTTCTAATTTGATACCATGGATGAATAGATGTGCTAAGTTGATCGTCGTTTGGACGGCTATGAATAGTTATACTCTGTAATTACTGTCATTGAATAACGCTCACCGTTTGGATTTCGCTCTATTATTTCAATATGTGACCTTGATAATGTTTGGACTGTAAATTCTGCCAAGTAAATGAATGAAGGAAAGGACCATGTTTTTAGTAATGGAAAACATTGATATGTTGCAATTGGTTTGGTTGATGGATGTTGATGTTTAATGCCCTATTGAATATTAATATAAGGCGTGATTTTGGGTAATAAAGTTAAATAAATTCTTTGTTGGTTCCAATGGATTTTCATTAAAAGATAATGAATTGTATTGTGAAATAAATTCTCTTTATTATCAGGTCATATTGATGGAATGAACAACTATAAATGGTTATTGCCATTTTCATTGCTCATATTAAGTTACTTAAATGGTTATTGCAAGGTTGCTTAGTAACTAAGTTGACTAATGGAAATTATTAAGCGTTAAGGTTTATGAAAATTCGGTGGTCAATAAGTATTAGTTAATTAGTTGATGAAAATAATTGAACGAAAAATGTGAAATGAACTTATAGAATAATGATATAAAAGTTAAGGTTTATAATGAGTAAATATATTAATAAATATATATAAATTATTTTGAAGCTATTAATGGGAAAAGAATAGAGTGTCAAACGCGCCACGGACGCCAGGTAAGTGATACGCATGTGCTTTGATCCTTAGGGCCTTATATCGCAAGATTAAGAGATGTATGTTTCGTTCTTACCGCTTTCTTAGCATGTTTTGATGTTTACAGTTTTATTGTTTTATTACTCATTGTTTGAAACCCATTTTTAAGAGAACATAAAATCAGAGTAACCAATTGCAGAAATATTACGAAGCGATAATAAAAGGATCCAAAACGTAGTTCAATGTTTTACCAAGAGTTCTAAGGTCCCTATTACAATATGAAAATATCCAAAATACTAACAGTAAAAATTACCAAAATACCCCTCACTCAAAATACCATCAACTCTCAAAACACGTGATTTGCACCCAGCAGGTCAAATCGATTGATAATACGAGAGATCATCCTGGAACTTCTCTTCCTCAACTGGTACATCATCTTTATTATAGTCATTACCTACATTACAGGGAAAACAATGAGCCCAACGCCTAACAAGAATCAAAATAATAAATGCAATGCTTATGATGCATGATCATACGATGCATTACAGAAGAGAACCGTTTCCCTTCTGAACAGTTAAGGTGGAATACTCCCTAGAGTCATGTGGCCTAACCAGTCACTCCGGCGAGGAGATATATCAATCGGGGGTGTTACCACAAGCAGGTATCCTCACTTTTGTGGAAGACGTTAGGGGTTTCAGAACGGGGTAATTGTGAACCCTAGAATCCACGTAGCTAACTTCTAAACCTACCACTCCCTATGTGGGAGGAATCTACCATATAGAAAGTCACAATTCACCCAAACCCCCACACGTATATTTACGTATTTTAGGTATGACATACAAAATGTAAACGATTCATAAGCCCTAAAATGATGCATGATACTATAAACTAAATCACATAAAGCAACATACAATGGATACACAATCAATTTAATTAACTACAATTTCAATCGGAAACGCAATTTAACGTAACCACATGAACTAATCAAATTTCCAGATTTTAGACAACATTTGAATTGCTTATTGACGACGCAAACAAGAGTAATATGTTCCAATCTAACCAACTATTTCTCATAATAGTTCTCGGATTCAGTTAAACCAATTGACATGATAAATGTTTACAAATCTCAATGATAGTCATAGTACGCGTAAGGGCAACTTCCCATACTTAACAGTGTACATTCTTGGATGATAGTAGAATAACAGTCTCCTAGCAATAAATAATAGGTAGTTTCTTATATGCTGGAATTAAAATTGTTGCGGGGGCTATCACAATAATGGGACTCGATTTCCATGCTTAACAATTTCCTACAACAGTTTTAAATATGCTTCCCTATCCTCACGACAATTTAAGCATCAAGTAAAACATCATATTGACAGTACAAGCTAGTTCCATGCTTCACAATGTTCAAACAGTTTGAGGAATGTGGTAGCAATCCTATTCAACTTCAAACTCCATGCTATTCAATCTAAACTGTAAAAGCCGTGAAATTTTTAAATAAGAAATTCCACGTGTAAATTTTTTGCATTGAAAATCGGTCATGGCGTTGAAGTTGACCGAATTGTCGTGTAGCGGCCACGTATGCAATTTTGGTCAATTGGTCAAAATCGGTGAAGTTGAAATTTTTTTCGAATAAAGAATCCAATTAAGGAACGAAATTGGACAGTTAAATTGGATTTATAACATCGTTAGATGATGTTTGGATTAAATTGAGAATTTGAATAGCCTATGTGATATATAATGTGTATAATTGATTTATATACATTTATTTGAATTGGGAAAAGAAATTAGAGAATTATTGGATAAAGGAAATAAATGAGTTATAATAATTGAAATAGGAAAAGGGATTGAGAAGAGGGGGAAAAATCCCGCCCAAAGCCCTTGAACCAGTAAAGTTCAGGGTTTAAGTTGTTAAAAAAAAAAAAAAAATTAATTTTAGAATCGGGAGAAGGGGAAAACCTAGTTTTCCTCTTCCCCCAAAATCACTCCCCTGCCGATGGAGAGAAGCCGAAGAAGGGAGAAGAGAGAGGCGCCGGCCGGACGATTTTCGCGAGAGAGAGGGAGACCCGCGGTTGGACGGCGACGGTTGACGTCGTCTGAGGCGCTCCGAGTGGCAGCCGGTAGGAACCGAGCACGAACGGCGAGGAGGGACGCCGACGAACGACGTCCGACCGACGAGGTGAGGCGGCTTCCGAGCGACGGCGCTGCGATGATGTCGGTCGTGAATGGACGACTCCGATCAGGCGAGGAATGACGCCGGTGGCCGCGGGCTTCCGATCCGAGCGACGCCGGCGACGGAACAGCTCAACCCGAGTGTGTTCCTCCGATTCCGGCGAGCGGCGATCTCGGATCCGTGACGGGAGTTCTGAAAATCGAACCCATTTTTCCGGCTCCGGCAGCGACGAGTTCGGATCGGTGACGGGAGCTCCGAGGCCGAACCTGTTTTTCTATTGCGGCGACAATTCCGACTCTGTTCGGTGGGTGAGATTTTTCGATCCGAGTTTTACTCCGTTGTTAAGTTTAGATTGGTGATGTCGCTGGTTGATTTATGTTGTGGGTTTACAGCGATCGATCGAAAGGTCCCGGACGGACATTCTCCGGCGAGGGCAGCTCCGGATCTGATTCTGGCGAGAACAGAACACTTGGTTTTGTTTTGTTCTGTTGGGTGAGTTGGATATTTCTATTCCGATATTTGGTCTTGAATGTGATTTGTTTCTGATTAGGAGGGATTTGTTGTTAGTGGCTCTGTTTCGTTGTAGAACTGAATGATCTCTGCATTAAACTAATTTGATGAAATAATGTCGTAGGAAAGTGCTATTGTCGAATCCCTCTTTTGGATAAGTAGTGCATTGTGATTGTGGTCTATTGAGTGTGAAAAGTTTAGTTGGATTCTTGCTTCGGAAATGGATGTAAATCTTGTTCTAACCTATTGATTGGGCTAAAGCTGATAAAGTGGTTTCTGAATTAGTGATAAATATCTGAATATTGCTTGGATTCGTTAGGCTTAAATTTGCAGAAAGTAATATTCATGCAAAGTGATTTGTGTTTTGTTAAAGTGTCATATGTTTGGGTTTTAAGCACTGTTGAGTTGAATACCATGGATAGATTTAAATTGTTATGGGTTGCTGAATAAAAGGATAAGTTAGGATAAGGTTGAGAAGCTGATAGTTATTGTTACATTATACATACTCGAATCGCTTGTATGGTTGAAATGGAATCTATCAATGTTAAAGGAATGAGACTTTTGATTTTTAAAGCCGTGTAGGTGTTCGTGATTTGGATTATCAGTTTAAGAAGTATTGTTAGATAAAGTTGGAAACTTTATTGGAATTCTTTGCAAGTTGGTTGGTCTTTGTATAGGACCCTCGCTTATTTTTCTAGAATTTAATTATGATATTCTTGCGTTTATACATTTGTCAGGCTTGGTCAATTTCAGCGAGTGAGATACGATTCTTGCGTAATTGGTTGCTCTGGTTGGTAAGGCAGACCGCCGTCGAGGTAGGGATTTCTATACCTCTTGCGTTATATTGCATCCTATTCCGTTTTCCAAAATGATTATTTTGTGGACTACCACACTTGAAAAATGACGGGGACTGTTCGACAGCACGTCCGTTTTTATTAGTAGTATGTTTTCTCAAGTTTAAATTCCGTACATGGTTTGAGATTTATTGTGCCCATGTTGAGGGATGGATCCGCCATCCCCTTTGATACCTTCTGCTGCGTGAAGGTTGATTGTTTGACGTGCGAAAATTATAGGTAGGGCATTGGTGACGTGTCCTCAGGTTGAAACTCCTGAAAGTCGTAAACCTCGTATGGGAGGGTGATGACGCCTCCTTGGGTCGCAAGCCCCTAAACCTGGCCAGGATTTGTCCCACGGATCAGACGGTTGTCAATCGCTGAGACTTGTTTATCCTAAGTCCACATATAGCGAGCAACTGTATCCGTTTTATTTGATTATACGATTATACGATTATACGGGTTGTGTCGTGCAGCCAGGTGCGCCGGCAACTCGGGTGACGTACGGAATCTTCGGATCGTCGTCATTATTCCTGCCTCATAAGGTGTTGTCACCGACGGGTGACCACCTCTTCTGTGTTGTGTGGCGGGTGAGTCCATGAGTGACCACCCCTTTTCACTGACGACGTTTTCGAATTGGAAAACGATGATGGCCTATTTTGCGAGGTATAGCTGTCTATGTATACAGCAAGATTTTTAATAAAAGCCTCATCGACGACCCTTGGGTCGGTTTGGTAAAATGATAAAGAGTTTTAAAGTGATTTTTAAAAATCCATGTACGGCAGAATGAAACATAACCTTGTTTTCGAACAATGTACAAAACCAGTTTCGCATGAGGTGCATTTAGTATAGCCATACTTTACTGAGTTAGTCACTCACGCCTTGGGCTGGGTGATCGGGTTCTCTATGAGGATCGGGTCGCCTGACCCAGCGGTTCTGTTAGGCCCGTCTTCGGGTCGTGACATAAACTTTATTGACATTCAGTTTAACATTCTTCACCATCCATACTTTAGGATAACAAAACATAGACAACAACAATAAGATGTACTCTCTATAGGCAATTCAACTCAATCTAGTAGAACCAACAAAATTTAGCAGTTTAATGCAATTCCAACAATCTAAAACAATTACAACCCGTAATGTAGGGCCATTCCTTTGGCCAAGACAATATTCCAGTTCTTACCTCAACTTTTGACAATAGCCAACAACCCCTCAATAGCCCAAATAATGAAGTTTGCAGTAGCAGCCAGTAAAGGTATATAATTATGTACCCAATCATTCCAAACTTCCAAAATGTCCTAAGGAAAGATAACATTTAGATCAACGATATTCTCAACTAATTCTAAATCCAAATCAGAATCACATAATCAACAATTTACTTGATAATTCTTACCTTTATCGTGGAAAATTCTCTTCAGCAACCACTTCTAGAAGAACTCACTCTTTTGTACTCAATTCACCAATTCCTTCACACTCAAAAGGCAACACTCTCTCACAAGAACACAAGAAGCTTACCCAAAATACTAAGCACTCAGGAACACCTACCTCTTATAGACATAGATTGAAAGGGAGGCAAGAGGACTGAGCTGAGTAGAGGATAACCTGGAGCTGCAGACTGACCATTGTGCAAACCAACAAAACCGTGGTCCAATAAGACAAACCCATGTGGAAAGCCATCCATCATGAGGGGAGGGACAAGGCGTCACAGGAGGAAACAGGAGGAAGAGATCTAGGTTGATTTCAGTAAGAAATCAGAAGAGAGAGACGATTTTAAAATGGGTTTCTCAGAAATTCCCGATAATTCGGACGCGTCGCGGTGTCTGCACTATCGTCCACATCCGTCCGAACCTCAGGTTGGGATGAGAAAATGAGTCCTAAAGTGTCGTCCGAACCATCCACAGGTGTCATGCGGACGTGAAATCTCGTCCGCACTTAGCGTCCGCAGTTGTCCGAATTGTCTAGAAAATATTATAAATTCAAATCGGACGATGGTCTTCCTCGTCCGCTATCGTCCGAATTGTCCCAGAATTGTATAGATTCAATGCGGACATGAGTCTCTTCATCCGCAGCATCCGCATGGTCGTCCGAAATACCGAATGCAAAATTTTTCTTAAGTCTTCCACACTTAGCTTATTTTCAATGTTAACCCTATACTTTTCGAGCACAACTTAACACGTACCGTCACATAATACGATGTACTATTCATGTATTAAAATTATCCAGATTTAATACATCATCAAAAGAAAATATATTTTTGGAGTATTACATTTACAGTTTTTATAAGCATGTTCTATGAATTGTATGTTGGTTGCGCTATTAAATTTCTCTAGTATAGAATGTATGTATTCACGAGCATCACACATCATAATTTTCAAAAGATAGGAAAATGGTTTCCATGCATACTTTTGAAAAGGAAACAAAGAAGAAACAAAACGATTACAAAATGACAAGAAGGAAACAAGAAGAAACGAGATAGTTGTGAAACGTAAAGAAATGAACGTAAATGGGTGTGACAAGATGTGAGGTTGGGTTAGCCGCCCCTCCTCGTCAAGTTTAGACATCTCTCATACTTTCAAGATAAAGATAAACATAAATGGGATGGTCTAGGGATGTAAGGTTGAGTTAGTCGCTCCTCCTCGTCAAGTTTAGACATCTCCAACGGCTTTCAAGATTAAGACACACAACAAACAAAAACGGGGTTGTCTGGAAATGTTAGGTTGAGTTGACTACTCCTCCTCGTCAAGTTTAGACATTTCCAACGCCTTTCAAGATTAAGACAACAATAAACATACAACGGGGTCATTTGGCAATGTGAGGTTGAGTTGGCTACTCCTCCTCGTCAAGTTTAGACCTTTCCAATGCATTTCAAGATAAAGTAGAGATAAAGATAAAGATCAACGGGGTCGTCTGAGGATGTGGGTTTCTCCTCGTCAAGTTTAGACATCTCCAATGCCTTTCAAGATAAAGTAAAGTAACAATCAAGTAAAGAAATGAAAAGTAAAGTAAAGTCAAGATAAAGCAAAGTTAAGATCAAGAAAACGGTAAAAGAAAAGAAAAGAAAGAAAGAAGAGAAACAGAAACGAAAAACGAAAAGAGTTTTACAAGTTGCATGACATGTGCATCATACCTTTTATTTTATATCACTTACTGAGCATTAGGCTCATTAGTTAAGTCTTGCGATGTAGGTACACGCAACAGGTGAACAGGTTAAGAGGCAGTCGATGAAGGATTTGGACGAGTGGATCTTGTGGCTAGCTGGGCTAAAGAATTAATTGAAATTTATTTGTAAAAGGGTTTGTAAATTATTCAGTATTTTTTAATGCTTGTTTCAATTCCACTGCGTTTTCAGAAAATAATTTTATTATTTTCATTGCAATTGATAAATGTTTTAAGTAAATGGTTTTAATGACCGGGTTTTATAAAAGATAAATACTTTGATGTTTTTATAAGAAGAAAAGTTTTAAATTTACACGATTTTTTAAAGAAAATAAAAACCGAGTTGTTACAAAAACATTTACATAAGGTGGTTATAAATAACCAATTACAAATTAAAGAAATAGTAAATAACTAACTAAGCAAATATCACTAAACTGGCTATAGTACAAGTTTGGTCGATAATTTACTTAACAGTTGCTAAGTAAATTAACTTATACATTATTCAATTAATTCTTGCTTTCTTCTTCTCCAAGTCTTTAGTTCTTTTGGTAGTTTTTCCTTCTTGAATTATTCCAGTTGAATGGTTTCTATGTATTGACTTTCCTTGGTTTCCAAGCTTAGCCACTTGGGTTATGCACAATATTTGCTTGTTGTTCCATGAGCTTTTTTCATAGCAAACAAACTCCAATTTTAACAATCTAACTCATTCTAAAAATTTAGAAACTTAGCTACAATCTTCATGAAGCATATATTTAGATATGATGCCGTTTTTAATGCCAAATCCATCAAACACTTGTCAAAGGTTAGAAAGTAGATAGTTTTGGGAAGTCATTCCAATATTCTCCAACTGTTCTTGAACTGCCACCTATGCTTGATCTTGAATGACTCCATGATATTAATTGAAGCTTGATTATTGATAGAGTTGACTAGAAGTCCATCACTTTGAGCCCTAGCCCACGTGATTGGGCTTGTAGTGCAACACTCTTTATGATGGTTGTCATCAACTCCAATTGGGCTTCAAGTAGAAATTTCTCTCTGTTCATGGAACTTTTGTCATAGCAACCAAACTCCAATTTTAACAAAACAACTCATTCTAGAAAGATTAGGAAGTCACCTAAAATTTTCATGCAGCACATGTTTTGATATAAAATCATCTAGAATGCCTAAAATGCCAAATACTTGTCAAAGGTCAGATTGTAGGCAAATTTGTGAAGTCCACCAAATCTTCTACACTTGTATTTACACTTCCACTTATGCTTGATTTTGAATAACTCCATGATATTTTTGGATTCTTGATGAATGTCATTTGTAACATCCTGTAATTTTTTCCGTATAAAAATTTTCTTTTCTTTAAATCATTTGCATAATTGAAACAGAGTTATAAACATACAGCAGAAGTCTCAGAGTAAAACATTACAGCGGAATTCTTTTACATTTAAAAACCACAAACTAATTGCTTAAATAAACACTTAGATAAACTTAAAACATTTATTTTTAGTCATAAAACACTTAAAAGCCTTTAAAACATTTATTTCATTCCATGAGCCATAACCACAGGTCAATGTCACCAACAGCACAAACGTCCACACAACTATACTCCATTAGCTACGTCCTTTAACAGCTTTTTCCATTCTTCGGCTCCTTACCTACATCAATGGGACCTAACTATGAGTCTAACGTTCAGTACGTGATATAAACGTAAAACATGAAATTCACATATAATTTCTATAACATCGCATACGGTTTTCTGTTTTATTTCTCGGTTACTGTTCATGTCTTTTATCGTTAATGCATTTGCTTATATGCCGGGTGTGTAAAATCGGACCATACAAACATCCGTTTACTATTTCTGTCTTTTACTATTTATATGTCGGGCGTATCAAACTGGACCATACAATTATCTGTGCTTGGCGGAACAAACCAGACCACACTTGATTTCTGTGACGGTCGTAACTAACTGGACCGCAGTCGTTTATCTTTGGTTTCTGTACCAAGTGTAACTAACTTGTCCATAGTCGTTTATCTTTGGTTTCTTGGCTGGGCGTAACTAACCGGTTCATAAAAACAACTATTTACATTCCTATCATTTTCATATACTTTGATTTCTGTGCCGGGCGTAATTAACCGGGCCACAGCTTTTTACGTATATTCTATTTTCGTGTACTTTAGGATTTCAAGTCTTAACGTTGTCGTGCATGTACAATTCTATGTAACGTGTTCCTTGATCGTGTCCTTAAAACGTGATCCATCCTAACTAAGGAACTATACTTAAATCTATAAACATACAATTCATAACAATTAATAACACAAATAGTAAACACCCCCTAATTCCCGTGATGTAGGCCCTTTCGAACAAACCATATGCAGTACCACGTACCTGAAGTCCTTAGTTTTAATAAATTATCACTTAGAATTGTCATTTTTCCAAAAATCTATTCAGATCATATACGTATTTACTTATTAGATCTTTAAAACAAATAATCTATTCATCGGGTTACATATCCTCAATGCCTCAAGGAATATCATCCTAACACAACAATAACCAAGGCAATCATAAGACATGCTTATTTCATTCCACTAAACAACCCTAACTACTAGCAGTTCATAGCCCAACATATCTCCTTAATTCAACCTAACAATTTATTCCAATAAGGTATGGCTTAACAATATGTCCAACAATGATAATCTTTAATCCAATAATTATCTTCTTCAAAATCTCACATAATAAGACCCATTACTTATTTATGCCACAGTTTAATAATTCCTCACGGTCATGATCAATAATAATATTATTGAAATAATATCACCTAACAACTACTAGAATCAACTACCCCACATAACAGCGATGAAACCCATATCACCAACCAATTTCTGTATATTTATCTCATGCAGAAACCAAATCTAAACATAAACAATAACTTGTGTTTGCTGTGCAATATCCAAGAATAATCAATGCATACCTTGAGTACTCTCCTCAGAACCTCTTCTCATTCACCAAAAAAACTTCATGGTTTCCTTTCTTTTCCAAAGACTTCCCTTCATAAAACTTCACTGCTTTCATAGCTCCTTCACAGGGTACTCAGACTCTTTCTCTCACAATATTACACAGCTTTAGGTCTCTGTGATATCTCTCACACACTCACGGTTTTTCTCACGGACACAACCTCTTCTATTTTCTATTTTCATATACATCAAAAGCAAAACACTTTCACTGCAATTCCTCATGCTAGCTTTCACTCTAAATTTTGGCAAAGTAACATTACTCATTCTAGCTTTCATTCTCATTTGGTTTACCGAGTCTACCGGTTAGATCCGAACCATTAACTCGGCCACTATCGAGTTGGGAGATTAGGACACCCTATAGGCAAATAAAGGCGCGCATGACTAACAC
>CM039482.1:20118125-20150877 GCA_022433065.1 Begonia loranthoides
ATCAACCACTCCTTCAATACCCATATTCAATACCCATTTTTTTGTTTACAAGTTGATCACACCAGTTGATCTCAATCAACCACAATGATCAACCACCCTTTCAAACAATCATCCGCCATATTCTTCTCCAAATATACATATTTTAAACAATATACATATTTATATATATATATATATATATATATTCTTAATAAATCACTCTTCCAAACTATTCAAATTTAGATTTTCAAATATGTTTCACTTGACTAATGTCTTAAATTACCCAAGTTAATTCCAATAAACTTTATATCTTTAACCTTATTATTAACTAACTTCCACCCCTTACAATATCCAAATACGTCCAAATATATGTCCTCTTACTATCTCTACTGACGATCAATCCAATTGACTTTAATCCTTCTCATAATCTAACTATGAACCTAATGAGGTATCATAATTCACTTATTCCAAATGCTTCTCTTGACCAATATCTTTACTTGTCCAACTTAGCTCCTAAGTGCTATATATATATATATATATATATATATAAATCACTCTTCCAAACTATTCAAATTTAGATTTCCAAATATTTTCGCTTTGACTAATGTCTTAAATTACCCAAGTTAATTCCAATAAACTCTATGTCTTTAACCTTATTATTAACTAGCTCCCATCCCTTACAATATCCAAATATGTCTAAATATATTTAGTCTTACTACCTCCACTGACGATCAATTCAATTGATATTGCCCAATATAACTTTAAATATCTCCAATTGACTTTAATCCTTCCCATAATCTAACTATGAACCTAACGGGGTATCATAATTTATTTATTCCAAATGCTTCTCTTGACCAATATCTTTACTTGTCCAACTGAGTTCCTAATATCCCCAAAATTATCACTTAAGCTATGCTTTCAGCCTAATGAAGATTTGGGATATTACATCATTCGTCCTCTTTCTTCTTGGAATACTTACAAAATAGTCACTCAAGATATGGTTAAAGAATCTCCTTACTCGATTGTTAATAGAAGGAATCCATAGTCTATCATCCTCCCAGGGTTGAAAATGATTCGACCTCGAATCAAGTTTTTTTCGTCCATAATCTTCTTCACCAAAATAAGGAGATACGTCATGAACCATGAAAATTTCAATGGCTGCAAATTCTTCATGAGTGCAATAAGGAAGCAAATTTTGTTTGTTGAAGTATGCCGACATTATTAAGATTTCCAAACCCCTTCTCATGCAATTTGCAATGTCTTTCTTCACACATATTCTTCTCATGCATAAACATAAACTCAGATACCTAATTCTTACTCTTTGCCATAGAGCTAGTAGTAATGTAGACCTCGTCTTTCAATTCAACAATAACTCCTATAGATGCACAACTTGGTAAATAGTGTATGATTCCATTCAACAAACATGCTAAAGATAATCTTTGTATTGGTGCATTGGCCACTAATTTTGTCTTTCCTTTTTGTACTTGATCATATACGGGTAACATTCTAGCAACTCATTTTTGGACAGTGATACAAAACTAGGCAAATAGTGTATGATATCATCAAACAAACAACTATCAAACTTAACAAAATTATCATCATCCACATTGTTATAAGAGTCTTGTCAAATAATCAAATCAATATCAATATCATGAAATATCAAAGTCTTCCTGAAGATGTAATATGCTCTTCTAGCCCCAAAATAACAAATTCAACACCAACATTCATTAAGATAAAAAAAAAAAACAATCCTCTTTGACTATCACTATGCATGCTAACAATGTCATCCACAAATGAGTTTCCACCATAATTAAAGAGAACATCCTTATCATAACGATTGTCATACCAAATTGATAACTCAATACCAATAATATAAGAATCTTTAATCCATTCAACTATAAGAATCCAAGCAATCACCTTATCTAAGGGCACATACCTCTTTGACATAGGCATAGTAATCTTAATCTGATTTCCTTTTGGTGCTTCATAATCTGTAGTAGCTTGCTTCGATTGAAGGGGAGCTAGCTTGATCATCCTTACATAGAGTTGTTCTTGATTTTCAAAAGTCAAAACCTTCTTCAATTCATTCTTGGGAATCAATAATAACTCTTTTGCTTTCTTCACATTCAATTTTTGTTGATCCCTTGCAATGTGTTCTAAACTAAGTAAAGCCAACAATTTATTGCTGATCTTGAAAGAATAAGAATTAGTAAAAGCATTGTGTAACGTCATCTAATTATTTTGCCAAATTTTCCCAAGGAGCAATTGACTAGCTTTCAAAGGTACTACATAATATTTTACCTTGGTTCTTGTTACTTGAGAAAGAAATGCTTACTTAATTTGATACTTTAATGTCCCCTTTATCAATATCCCACCATAATTTGTAAGGAATTAAATGTATCAATGACTTCAAGCTAAGCCCTTTAACCATATTCATAGAATCCATGTTAACACAAATTCTATCATCAATGAACAAAGAGCAAACCTTGTCTTTGCTGAAGCTTTGGCTATAAAAAGTTTGTTCCTTTTGAAAATCCACTTCTGGGGTTTGGAGAGTTAGAGCACTTTGAAGCTTTATGTTGAAAGGTTTCCTTTGAATATAATACAATTCCTCTTCTGACTCCTCTTCTTCATTAATTATTACCAATAATTCATCTTCACCCTATTGTATTGTCGTCGTAAAGGAGTCAACTTTTCCCTCTATATATGTTTTGGTTTCACTTCTTGCTCTTGGATTGTTATAGACTCCAAAGATAGTGATGATCCTTCTTGAGGTAATATAACATCTTCTTCAAATTGTTCCTCCACTACTAGGTCTTCTTGTAATACCTCAGCATGGTCTTGTACATGAAAAGTTGGAGCACTTGCTAAACTTGATTTCAATTTGTTAAGTCATTGCAATATCTCTTCAAAAAAGGTATTTTCTTTAATGAATTGAGTTTGTCTACCTTGGGAAGGTCTCTTCTTATATCTAGTTGGTGGCGGTGAGAATGGGACGGTATTGTGGAGCATACTCTCTTCTTAATAATCTCTTCATTAAACGCCACATTTTGATGTCTTCTTCTCCGTCTCCTTTTCGATTGGTAATCAAATTGTTCCACCATCTTGAACCTCTTCCTCTAAGCCTTGAAGAAATAAGTTTTACCATGGTCTTCTCCGAATAATAAGAACTTTGAAAGATTTCTTTGACTTCTTCTTCCTAATCCAAATAATCTTCGTCACATTCCATACCACTAAAAGTAGGAATAGATGATTGCCAATCCTCCTTGTTCATAATGTAATTCATTGAGTAACTCCGGCCTCTTGTCATTATGTTGAAAGAAAATAATCACAAATTAATAGGAGTTTTAGCTTTGATACCAAGACAATGCGCCAACAAAAGGGTGTAAGGGAAACTTATCTGTGCGGTTGATCGTTGGAAGGAGTTGAACGGCGGTGACTTCAATAACAATACAGGGTGGTCGATCAATAGCTATGAAGAAAGACCGTAATCTATACAGATTTGATCATCTTAAAATTTGAAGACAAAAAGCGGTCTATCAGCTAAAGGGGCAGAGATCGACAGGTTGAAGAATTTTTTATACTTTGTCGTAAAAACCACTTTAGGAAACTCCAAATTTGGAAATCAATATCTCGCTGAATATAGAACTTTTCTTTATGAAATTTGGACAATAACCACTTTGATTAATGAACTCCTACAAAAATAATGGTAAGAATCGCCATGGATTTGGAAATATGCATGGATAAATTGGATTGGCTGAAAATATAAGAAGTCACAACTTGTACCATCGTATGGAGAACTCCACCAATATAATCATTCTTGAAAGTTGAACACCACTTCACATGCTCTTCCCTCATGGAACAAGAACACGGATGCCAATAAGAAAGGATACTTCTTACAAAGTAACTTGAATTTGTGATATCACACCACAAGAACTTTGGATAAACACACCAAAGGTCGAAAAGGAAATCACTCCAATTTCAAAAACAAAGCAAAGACTTTTACAATTCAAATTCACTTAATGTCTTAAACACTTACGCTAGGTGGCTTTCTATAGCCAATTGCAAACTATAGAGTAGAAAATAACTAGAAAGGAAAATACTAAATCGGCTATCACACAACAAGCATATTTGGCTGATTTCCATACTATGTTTAGGCAACTTAACTAAAGGTAAATTACTAATGCTAATTCCTTTCTCTCTAAGTATTGATGACTTTTGGCACCTTTCCTTTCTTCTCCACCTTATGCAAGACTTTGGAAATTTTTCCTTCTTCATGTTCGACCACTTGAGAAGGTTTCCATATCTCATCATGCATTGATTTTCCTTAATCTTCATTAGATGGTGACTCCTCCACTTGGTTCATATTTAGTTACCTTCCAAATAAGATGAAGTGTAAGAGTTGATGAGTCTTTTGACCCTAGCCCACGTGATTGGTCCTTGTAGTGCAACACTCTTTAAGATGGTTGTCATGAACTTCAATTGGGCTTCAAGTAGAAAATGTTCTCTGTTTATGGAACTTTTGGCATAGTAAAAAAACTTCAATTTTATCATAACATCCCATTCTAGAAAGATTAGAAAGTCAATTACAATATTCATGAAGCACATTGTTTGATATAAAATCATCCAAAATGCCAAAAATACCAAATATTTGTCGAAGGTCAGATTGTAGGATGATTTGTGAAGGCCACCAAATCTTCTACATTTGTATTTACACTTCCACTTATGCTTGATCCTGAATAACTCCATGATCTTTTTTGGATGCTTGATGAATGTCATTCTTCCTCTTTCTTTTTGGAATACCAAAAAAATAGTCACTCAAGATATGGTTAGAGAATCTCCTTGCTCGATTGTTGATAGAAGGAATCCATAGTCCATCAGATCCTTAGTCAACTCAAACCATTCTATTGTTTAGGGAAATGGTAATGGTGATCTATAACCATAATGGTGAGCCTTGGCCATCATAGTGAACCATAACCATAATAATTTCAAGATCATTATAGTTTAGGAAAATCATGATGGTGACCTATAACCGTAATGGTGAGCCTTGGCCATCATGGTGAATCATAACCATAACAATTTCAAGATCATTTTATAGGAATTAATGGTGATCTTTGGCCAACTAATCCCTTCTCATTTTCTTTATCTGTATCTATTTCAGTTTCCATATTCCTTATATAAAACGTATGCTTGTAAAACATTTTCGTAGGTTTCCTTAAAAATCATGATGCACAAACTTGATTACACACAACTTAACATGATCTAGCATATCATCAAGATAACTCATCTCCAAAGCATCAATATGATCATTTAACTTAAAATCTATTAAACAAAACATCAAAGAACATATCAAGAACTTAACCTCTATCAAACAACATATCACGAACTTAACCTTTATCAAATACAATCATCAAACATCAACTCATCAAGTATATGAATAACAACCTAGCTCTTGTGATGAAGCCCAAAAGGGAAAACACAAATAATCATTTCTTACCTTGAATTCCTTGGAGAAGTGAGAAGATACTAACTTCCTTTAGGTTTCTTCTTCTCCAAATACTCCTCCTTCAAGACAAAGCTTTCTCATCTTCCCTTCTTCTTCTTCTTCTTCTTCTTCTTCTTCTTCTTCTTCTTCTTCTTCTTCTTCTTCTTCTTCTTCTTCTTCTTCTTCTTCTTCTTCTTCTTCTTCTTCTTCTTCTTCTTCTTCTTCTTCTTCTTCTTCTTCTTCTTCCTATTGTTGAAGTTGTTTGACCATCGATCGACCCCAACTCTCCACTTTTACATTCTGTTTCAAAACTGGTTAACCACTATATTTTTAGTCAACTAGTAATCTATCAGAAAGCTTCTAAAATTTCATCATGTGCTTAATCAATCATTCAACTCTTGATTGATCATCCACTTTCTCCTTCAAAGGTCCCATAGCCATTTGAATCTTCTCTCCTCCTTAATTCAGGGTATTATAAGAAGAAAGACAAGAAAGGAAAGTTTAAAGAAGAAAATGAAACTAATATGTTAGAAAACTATCATGACATGCTCGCACAGTTTCTGTGTTGCACTCAGGATTTCTTTTATTTACACTGCTTACTGAGCGTTGAGCTCATAGTTTGAACCTTGTGATGTAGGTGATAGTTTTTGGAGAAGATGCAAATGATGATGAGGTTGTTGACAGGGACAGATGAGGATGGGTTTCCATGGATGAGCTCTTGTGGTTGTCTAGTTATTCTCAATCTGTGAGAATTTCTTTTATGAAATGATTTTGTGATAATGTTGGGTTTGACTAATGTTGTTTTATTTGTATATAATAATGGGATTGAATTTTATTATATTTCAACTACGTTTTTCCGCTGCTTTATTGATTGATGTTTTCTGTTGATTTATTGATGGTCCAAGGTTTTTGAGAAACTACGTTAAAAGAAAAGGACTTCAAATTTCAGGACGTTACAGGTATATTCCATGAAGTTGTGATTTGACGGCTCCTATAAGAAGACATTTTGTAACGACTCATATTTTTATATCCTTTTTAAGCATGAAAAAAATTAAAATTCTTTTTCTTTATAAAACATGTAGGAGAAGATTTTTCTTAATAAGATTAATTAAAATAAAAGAAAATGACTCATGATAAAATTTCTTTCTTTTCCAATCTAAAAAAGTTTACATTTAGAATTTAAAACATTTTCCTCCCCTTTTATTCTTATCTGTTTAGCTTAGCCAGCACAATATCCCATCGTATAAATTATTCATCAACTACTCATTTCCTTCTTGCACTAGCGCATTTACATACATCACAAAATATAAACTATGAGTTTAATTATAACATCCCAGTTATTCTTTTGATTTAAAACTCATGATTTTTGAAAAAAATTTCTTTTAAAGTCACAGAGGAAGACTTTTCGTTTGAAAACTAGCTTAGACAAGAAGTGCACAAATAAACACTTTTTTGTTAAATAATTTATCACTTGAAACATGTCATACTGTAAAACTTTAAAATATTTATAACTGCGGAAGACTTGTGTTTATGATACCAAAGGGATTAAACATAATTTGAAAACCTTCTTGATAAAAATTAAATACTATAACAAAGGTTTACTTTCCTCAAAACGTTATTACCAAAAATTACATATCTTCTTTAATCTCTTAGCCTAATCATCCACCAAGCTCACAACGTACAAATGCCTAATCAACTGTTGCTATTCTTGATCACTTTCAAACCTACAACACACAAGGAATAATGAGCCTATTGCCAAGTAATGAATATTAATTGAAATGCAACTATAACAACTCTATATGCATCAGTCTAATATATTCGTAAGTTGGGTGAGAGCAACCTCTTCTGTTTCCAAACTCACCACTTGGATTCATTTTTACATGAGAGCAACCTCTTCAGTCTCCAAACTCATTAAAAATGGACCCACCTATATTTACATTTATTATGATTTAGGTGAGAGCAACCTCTTTAGTCTCCGAACTAACCACTCGTTGAGTAAGAGCAACCTCTTCAGTCTCCAAACTTACTCAAACGAGCTGTTTTCTACGTGTGAGCAACTTCTTAAGTCTCCGTTCGCATGTAGAAAACACCATTATTATCTTCATTATTAGTCTATGCAATGCATTACATATAATCCTATTAACATGTCTATAAGAATGTCACACACAACAGTTCATATATCGCAAACAATATTGCAAACAACTAACAAACAATAACTATGCTTTAACTATAACATTAATGCTAAACACGTTTCAATCAACATATTACCCTATAATATCATACGTTTACTTCTATATCCTTAATGCATACTTCAACTTATTCCTTAACAGCAAGGGTACTAATCTATGACCACACAGTCAAAACTACACAACAAATCCTACTCCTACGATGTAGGTCCTTTCGGAAAAACACAAGCATTATTCCTTACCTAGAGTCCTTAATTTTAACAAGTTATCACTTAGAGTTATCCTTCGCAAAACCTAATCACAATTAACACATACAACTAGTAATAATTACTTTTCAATAATAAAGTCTCCTACCTTCAGCTAACAAGCTCAGTATTTTCCACCTAACCATTACTCAACATTTCCTAACTATTTCAAAACTAATATTTAACTACATCATTTCCTTCCACCATTCACCGATACACCCAATAACAATTCCAAAAAAGTATATTTTTCCAACCATATGTATCAGTTCAATTTAATATTTTTCCAACAACCACCTTATTCCAATAATCCAACACTATCACTTAGAAAAACCAATATCTTATTGAGGAGAGAACCTTCATATCTGAAACATCCTTGATTCATGAACAATCCAGAGGCTTCATTCCACTTTTCCTCACAAACAATTCCATCACAGCCGCAACATTCCTTTCTAATCAAAACCATGCAACCCATCCACTGTTTCTCACAAAATCGCTTTTTTCTCCTACCCATCAAACCTTCATTCTGAAATACAACATTAGGGAACCAACACTTTCTCTCTCTCTCAATCTTCACACTCTCACAGACACAGCAACACACTTTCAGCACTCACAAAGTTCTCATGACATTTTGGCAGAGTAACATTAACATTTTTTTTCTCCAAAGCTATCGGCCACACTCCTCTATTTATAGGCTACTAATATTGACACTTCAACATCCCCTTGAAGATGGAAGGCCACTAGATCCACACTTATTCATCTAGGCATTCAAACAACCAAACGTTTCATTCTCACGTCGATTATCATCTCTCCATATGACTCTCATAAATCACCACTCACCAGCGCCCTTCCAGCACCCTTCTAAAGATGAAGATATGACAATAGTAACGTTCCATGCATCAGTGAAGCATCAAAGTCAAAGACCTTCCAATTCTAGTGACTGTTTAAAATCTTCAGACGACGTTCAAGATTGGCGGTTGATCAATTTTATTCATTGGTGATCGACCACCCTTCTGCCAAACGTTTCCCAAATTCTTCAGAAGTTTTCCACTTTTTATGTCTGTTGATCGATGTCGGCTGATCGCCCACTCATCAATCGATCGCCTCGATAGACTGCTATATAATCTTGAATCCTCATTGAGCTGAAGGCATAGCTTAAGTGATAACTTTGGAAATGATAGGAGCTGAGTTGAAGTAAAGATATTGGTCAAGACAAATGCATTTGGAATAAGTGAATTATGATACCCCGTTATGTTTGTAGTTAGATTAAGGGAAGGATTGAAGTTAATTGAGGAATTGTTTGATAGTATTGGAGTTAGAGTAAATGATATCAATGAGATTGATAGTCAGTAGAAATAATAAGAGAAAATATATGTGGAAATATTTGAATATTATAAAGGTTGAGAGCTAGTTAATAATAAGGTTAGAGGTATACGATTTATACTATTTGAAGACATATTGGATTTAGTGAAGAATAATATGAAGGAGGAATGGTGAAAGATATAATATAGGTTGAGGTTTGGATATTTGGAAAAGTGAATAATAGGTGATTAAGGATAATTACACACACACACACACACACACACACACACACATATATAGGTATATACATTGATAGGTGTCATGCTAACGAAATAATCTATAGATTTAATCGAATGCAAACTGCTTGGAAGCAATGACGCATGAAAATTGGAGTTTTCTGAAGGGAATCATTGCGGTAGTTTGTGGCGGTCGTTTGGCAAGAGGTGAACATCCGCGGTGATCAACTGCCATTTATGATGGCCATCTGGAGATGAAATGTTCTTTTTTCTTAACGTCTGGAAGTCAAAAGGAATGATGTTATACACATTTGGACGTCAAAGGGTTGCTAAGCATTGATGGGTTACTAACCTTTGGCATTCTGTCTTCACGCAGACGAACGTTGAAGAGTTTCAAACTCTTGGCCTTCTGTCTTCAGTTGGATACTGAAGAGTTGTTGGTGCTTATTCTATCAATAGGAGATGTCAGTTTGAGAGAGAAGAAAACATGCGAAAGGTCTGCTCAAAATCTTGTGAGCATATTGCTTCTGAAGTTTATGAGGGATTTGTTTCTAAGGGAGCAGTGTGTGAGAAACTGTGAGTATGGTTTAGTGTTATGGAGTATCTGAAGTTTGTGATGAGTGCTTCTGGATGTGAGGTCTTACTTTTGGAGTTGTGGTTGTGAGACTTTGAAGTTTCTTGTGTGAACATTGTAGGAGATAGTGAGGAAGGAGGAAGCATTCTGTGAATATTGGACGAGAGTGATAAAGAGTCTCTAATGAAAGTAGTAAACTATTGTGAATTATGATGGATGATGGAAGCTTATACATGACCGAGAAGGTTTTGTCTTTGGCTTCTCTATTCGTATTAATAATTTAGGTAACAGACACTCTCCCTATGTCTTGTTTGAGTTCAAAGGTTTTGTTTCTACATGCTATGGTTCTGCCAAGTAATAGTATTGAATATAATAATTAGTTAAAGTTATGTTGTGTTGGCTATTGGATTAGTGATTGGGTTTTACTATGTTGGATTTTAGAGAAGGTAATTATTGGATTAAGGGTTGTCATTGTTGGACATATTGTAAGCTATACCTTGTAAGAGTAGATTGTTACGTTGAATTAAGGAGATATGTTAGGCAACGAACTGATAGTAGTTAGGGTTGTTATTGGAGAATCTTTATTGATTATCTCATGTTATTAAATAACTAGGTTTTTTGTGAAGAATCTTAAAGTGTTAAACCATTACAGCTAAGGACTTCAGGTACATGGTACTGCATGTGTTTTGTCCGAAAGGGCCTACATCACGAGAATTAGGGGGTGTTTACTATTTGTGTTATTGATTGTTATGAATTGTAAGTTTATATATTTAAGTTTAGTTCCTTAGTTAGGATGGATCACGTTTTAAGGATACGTGACACGTTAGATAGAATTGTATATGTATAACAACGTTAAAACTTGGAATTCTAAAGTACACGAAAATAGAATATACGTAAATAGTTGTGATCTGGTTAGTTATGCCCAGCACAGAAATCAAAGTATACGAAAATGAAATGAACGTAAATAGTTGTTTTTGTGGTCCAGTTGGTTATGCTTGGCACAGAAACCAAAGATAAGTAATAATTGTGGTCCTTTGTGCGGTCAGGTTCGATATGCCTAGCACATAAACACTAAAGACTGAAATAGTATGAGACAACAGAATGAAACAGTAAGATACATAAATAGCAATTGTCGGATCTTATAATCGGCCAAGTGCTAAACCCGAACACCAGAATTAAAACAGATAGAACTCCACTTACATATGTGATATTGAGGTCAAATTTATAGATCTAGTAGCCAATAATCCAAATAAGAAACCCTCCAAAAATCAGCATAAAAGGCATTGTACAAACGAAGTTTTGCTTAAAGAAAATTGGACCTCGAATTAGGGATTTCCAAAAAAAAGAATCTGGACACCAAAATTGGAACGAACATAACTCAACTTGCATACGTGTTTTGGACATAAAATTTTGCAAGATAAGAAGACAATAACCAATAGATGAATGCTCTCAAATATTAGCTTCAAAACCCCTGTACAAACAGAGTTGTGCATGATTGAATCTGGAGTTCAGATATAAGGTTTGCTGGAAACAGATTTGCGGCAACCATATCTTGCCATAAATAACTTCAAAATTCGAAAACCAAATCAAGAAATATCTTAACCAAATTTACACCAGTAGAGTGACAACTCTATGGGATCAAGAAATAATGAACACCTTTCAAGAAAATCAAGAAGACAAGATAGAGATCACCAAATTGGTTTGTGGATCCCTCCAATGGCCAACGGAGCGACTAGTTTGGAAGCTCCAAGCAGCAACACTCCAAAATGGATTTTGCTGAGGTCTTCTACCTCCATACCACAATGAAAACCTCGTGATGAAGCTGCTGGAAGAGGTAGTATAAGCCTTCTTCTCAATGCCACGCAAGAACAAGAAGAAAGCTTGGACAAGGTGACGTAGTGACATGCCTCGGGGGCCGAGGCCTATTACTCGATTGCAAACAAGGTCCTTACTGTCACTTAGCCAAATTACTGATGATCTTATTTCTTTTGCAGGTATTAACTTCGAGGATGATTCTATTTGGGATGTTGTCCCAACGGATAAGGAGCAACCTGTGCATGTCTTGACTTGGGACACACGTGATTGTTATGAGCTTCATCAGACGGGAATTTGTCTTCCCGGCATCCCAAATGTGTAACCTTTCAATTCTGCATATTTTTATTTATTTCTTATTTTTATTTTCATGGCAAACATTGAGCCTATTTTGTGAGGGTAAAGCATGGTTATAAGCTTTACCCATTCATGCATTTAGATTGTTGGTTAGGTTAGATGGTGATGATTGAGTTATGGGCTAAGTCCAATCCTTTTCAAGCCCAAGGAAAGAGCAAGCCCAAAGAAAACATCAAGGAGCTGCCACGTGTACGCCATGCATGTTCTTCCACCAGCTTTAATCTCGGCCATTCATTCCACATTCATCCAAGAGCCTGCATATTGCCACCCACATGCCTCATCTTGGTCGTCCATCATCTGCCTCATCTCGACCGTCCATCACCCCTACTCATCATCACCTAGGTTATAAATTTCCATGGTTAGACGCATTGAAAGACAATTTTTGACGAGATTAATATATTACTATTTCCCTTCCCTGTGAGGAGATTCCGACTCCGTCGAGCGGCCGCCCCGGATCTTCGAATCCGAGACGAAGTAGAGGACTTCCTTGTTAGCAAGCTCGTGGTGCTTGAGCTAACTCGTAAGTTTTCCCTTTTCAAACTTCCATTGGAAGTTTGAGCGAGGGAAAACCGAACCATTGCCCGCGATCGGTAGATTTTCTTCGAAAATCTAGAATCCGTGAACCTAACGTTAGATAGTTCCCGGATCCGATCAAAGGTCTACATCTCCGTCCCTGTCATTCTTCGTGGGTTGCTAACACGTACTTCCTTTTGCAGGTCGTCTCGTGTCAAGTGGTATCAGAGCCTCAATCGCTTCCCTTTCTTGGCTGCCAATCGGATCACAAGTACCTATTTTATCGCACGCAATTTCCTTTATATTAGTTTCCTTGCCATGACTTTTGAACTATCATATATGCTATCCTTTACCATTTTGATACGCCATATCTACCATAACTTGAATCTGCTATCATTTTGATGTGTCATAACTGCCATAACTTGAATCTGCTATCTTTTTTGAACTATAATTTTGGTTTGTGCGAGTTTACTAGAACTGCCATAACTTTTGCTGTGGGTTTCGGATTTTTACCCAAAAGATATCGTTGGAAAGCTCTTTCAGAGATCTACGTGGTCGTTTTCCTAAGTCGAATTTCGACAAGATTTGGACCCCAAAAAACGACGTTTAAGCCCTCAAATAACGCTTTGAAGTTAGAAAACCATTTAGGGGTTAATTCGTGACTAAATAAATAATTCCTTTTAGGGATTATCCCCCCACATTTTAGGGTTAATTCATGACTAAATAAATCATTCCTATTAGGGATTATCTTTGCATATATTAAGGTTAATTCGTGATTAAATAAATCATTCCTATTAAGAATTATCTTCGCACATCTTAAGGTTAATTCGTGATTTAATAAATCATTCCTATTAAAGATTATCTTAGGATTAACTCATTATTAAATAAATCCTTCCTATTAAAGATTATCTTCGCACATGTTAGGTTAATTCATTGACTAAATAAATAAAATTCCTAATGAGTAGTATGAAAACAAGAAGCGCGACACTCCGAGAAACTCAATTAAAAGACCAAAGTCATGAGGTACCTACTCCCGATTCCGAACCTCACCAAGGGGGTGAGTCAAGTCTTCAAGGCCAATTGGATGGTTTGTCGGGCTTAGTTGGAGACCTTGGTAAGCAACTTGCAGACGTATCTTTGGGTTTACGTCAAGTGATGGAACAAATTGGACGCAATAATGGCCGTAATTTTATTCCCGAGCAGAGAAGATATCAAGAGACACCTCAACGACATCAAGGAGAAGTTCCAAGAGAACGCTTCTATGAACCGAGACCCCAATACGAGGACGAGCGGGTCGAACCTCAAAGACGAAGGACCCGAAACTATGACTACTCGGAAGACGATGAATGGACATTAGATGAGGAAGAGAATTATCGTCCAAGACGCTATAAAGATGAGCAAGATCTACGAAATGCTAAGATATCTATCCCACCTTTTAATGGAACTTGTGATGGAAACACATTCCTCGACTGGGTAGATAAAGTTGAAAAAGTATTCGATTGCCATGATTATTCCGAGCGAGTCAAGATCCAACTCGTAGCCCTCGAGTTGACGAACCACGCGGCCTTATGGTGGAACAATATAAAAGCTCAACGCATGCGAGAAGTAGGATATCCAATTCCTACATGGGATGTTATGAAAAACCTCATGCATAAGAGGTTCGTCCCCAAGCATTATAAGCATGAACTTTACCAACAAATCCATAGTTTGCGACAAAACAACCAAACCGTTGATGAATATCTCACCGAATTTGAGACGCTTAAGATGCGTGGAGGAATTGAAGAACCTGAAGAACAAGTTGTCGCCAGATTCATCAGAGGTCTTAACCGAGAAATTGGAGATACGATTGAGTTGCAACAATTAGAAACGATGGACATGGTTGTACAATTAGCCCTTACCGTTGAGAGACAATTTAACCGCAAAAGAAAAGTCAACTACCCCTCCAAGTTTACCCCGAAACCTCCAGAAATTAGGAGACAACATCCAGCTTCCAATAATGCAATTTCTACGCCTCATTGGAACAAAGGAAGAGAACCAGCTAAACGCAATTGGCCACCAAATGAGTCCAGTAGCAAAGCCAGTAGCAAAGCCATTATCCAAGATAAGCCCACTGGAAATAACCAAAAGGCAAGGGACATCATGTGCTTTAAATGCCATGGCAAAGGACATTATGCGAGTGATTGCCCAAACCGTCGTGTGATGATTTGCAGAGAAGATACCGGTGAATGGGAAAGTGAGGACGATATTGGACAATATAGCAATGAACAAGCAATTGCCGAAGAGACTGACACGGACGATGATGCATGCCCTCCACAAGACGGACCTCTACTGATGGTCATCCGTCGTGCGCTCATGTCACAACACATCAAAGAGGACTGTCAAAGGGAAAACATATTCCACAGTCGTTGTGCTGTTAAAGATAAAGTGTGTTCCGTAATCATTGATGGAGGAAGTTGTGTCAATGTTGCTTCGCAAGACATGGTCCAAAAACTTCAATTACCAACCGTTGCACACCCACAACCATATAAATTACATTGGTTGGATGATCAAAATGACATCAAGGTCACTAAGCAAGTAACTGTTGACTTTACAATAGGAAAATACAAGGACTCAGTTCTTTGTGATGTTGTGCCCATGAAGGCTAGCCATTTGCTACTCGGAAGGCCTTGGCAATATGATCGCAAGGTAACTCACGATGGATTCTGTAACCAATATTCCTTTAAATTTGGAGGCAAACCAATTAAGCTTTTACCTATGACTCCCGAACAAATTGCTAAGGATCACGCGGCGAGAAAAGAACAAAAGACCAATGAGAACCTCTTGATGTCCAAACAAGAAATGAGAACTTGCATAGCTCGAGGAGAGACACTTATTCTGGTTTTGTTCCGAGATAGAGTGATGGAACTTGGAGAAATTCCACCACCTATCAAACACCTGCTGATCAAATTTCAAGACATTTTTCCAGAAGAACTACCCCATGGGTTACCACCTTTAAGAGGTATTGAACATCAAATTGACTTAACCCCTGGAGCAGCCTTACCAAACCGCCCGGCTTATCGGATGAGACCAGAAGAGACAAAAGAGCTTCAAACCCAAGTACAAGACTTGATGGACAGAGGTTATATACGTGAATCAATGAGCCCTTGTGCTGTGCCAACATTATTAGTACCCAAGAAAGATGGCACCATGAGGATGTGTGTTGACAGCCGAGCCATAAACCAAATTACTATCAAGTATAGATATCCTATCCCAAGGCTCGAGGATATGTTGGATGAGCTCTGTGGCGCATCTATATTTTCCAAGGTGGACCTTAAGAGTGGGTACCACCAGATTCGCATGCGAGAAGGTGACGAGTGGTTTGTGGATCCCTCCAATGGCCAACGGAGCGACTAGTTTGGAAGCTCCAAGCAGCAACACTCCAAAATGGATTTTGCTGAGGTCTTCTACCTCCATACCACAATGAAAACCTCGTGATGAAGCTGCTGGAAGAGGTAGTATAAGCCTTCTTCTCAATGCCACGCAAGAACAAGAAGAAAGCTTGGACAAGGTGACGTAGCCGAGAGCTAGCTGAACACCGTGAGAGAGAGCTCTCTAGAACAAAGTTCAATTTCGATTTTGGAGGTTTCTAATCTGATTCAAATTAGCCCTAAGGAAGGCTTATAAGCTCCACACAAAATTAGGACAGTTGAGTTGTCAAATTACAAAAATATCGTTAATAATAAACACAAAGAAAAAGGGTTTGAGGCTGGGATTTGGTCTCTGTAAACACGGCGTTTGACAAAACAAACGAGCTCCAATTTTCCCACAAAAGTATACTCTGGAAAGCGTAGATTTTTGGTAACAATCTTCATGAAGGATATAATTTGATATGAGGTCTTCCATTATGCAAAAAGTTCCCTTGAACACTCAAAGGTCAGATTCTAGGCGGAAATGAAAAGCCCACCATTTCTTCTATGCTTTGCATGACATCCACTTGTCCAAATGAACGGACTCCTTTTGTGTAACTGACAAAAACTCTCATCCAAGCTAACTATAGAAGAAACACCTACAAAATAAATAAAAATGTTAGAAAACAAAGGAGCCCTTGGCTCGGGCTCATGTGACAGGACCTTGTCCTATTAATTTGTGATTATTTTCTCCAACTATCTACAAATTTATCATTTAATAATCAAAGTATATATATTCCATAATTCATCTTCCAACTTATTTTTATTAAATCCAATATACTCCAAAATATTATAGATCTTATAACTTCATTTTTATTATATCGAAGTGCATTTTCTCTTACTAATTCACTGTTTGCCAATCACTAACTCGGTCCTCATGCATTTTTTCCAATTCCAAGTATCATCAACCCATTCTCCAATAACTTTAATCCTTTTCGAAAGCTAATTATGAACATAACGAGGAATCATAATTCACTAATTCCAAATATGTTTCTTTTGACCAAAATCTTCAAATTATCCAATTCAGCTGCTATCATCCCAAAATTGTCGCATAAACCTTGTGCTTAACTCAACGAAAATTTGGGATATTACATTAATGCTCAGTAAGGAATGAATATCTAAGCATAATCTCAAATCCTCTAAAATCATACTGCATAAATGATTATGATATGCATATGCTATGCAAATTTATCAAGTTAGGCAATTTTTGTTCTGTTTTACTTAAAGTGATGCTCATGTTATGCAATATTACACTAGTAAAAGAGCATTTCCTTTCAGTCGATTACTTATAGTCGTGTAACAGTCTAGACATTGAAGATTATCAGTCCAAAGGAAAAGAGACATCCTATAATGACCCGGATTTCTTAACCATTTTAAAAATACATTATTAATTACTAAAGCAACAAGTTTCGGAGTCAAATCTTTCTTTAAAAACAAATCTTTTCATAAAACGATTATCAGAGTGCAAAAATCCGATCGTTACCAAAAGCTCATTTTATCATTCATTGAATAGTGAAGACTACTATTTACGATTTGCAGAAGCGATATAAAAATTCATTCATAAAAGTTGCGGAAGCATAACTAAAAAGAAACCCAACTTACGAAAATTGTCATTTTGTCAAGGAAAACTATGACTAACAATTTTAGGGAAACGCAATTTAAAGCATCAGGTAAGGTGATAATTTAACTTTAAATGTCTGAGTTTGCAAAGATAAATCCACGTACTATTCCAGATAGCATTCAATAAGGGTAAAAGGAAAATTAAAGTTCACAAAATAAGTTTTGACATTAGCCCTTACAAAAAGTTTATTCTTCTTCATTACTTAGTGTCGTAGTACTACTCTACTGGCATTGTAACGACCCGATTCTTAACCATTTTTAAGAGTACGTTAATATTCACTAAAATGAATTTCAGAGTTACAATTTTTCTTTTAAAACGACTCTCTTCAAAAAGGGATTATCAGAATGCCAAAATCCGATCGTTACCAAAAGCTCATTTTACCATCCATTAAATACTAGAGAACTATTATCTACAGTTTTCAGAAGCGGTATAAAAATTTATCTATAAAAGTTGCAGAAACATAACTAAACAAGAAATCTAATTTACAAAAATTGTCAATTTCCAAGGAAAACTATGAGTAGCTATTTTAGGGGAAAACGTAATTTAAAGCATCATGTAAAGTGATAATTTAACTTTCAATGCTGAGTTTCCAAAGTAAATCCATGTACTATTCTGGATATACATTTGATAAGGGTAAAAGGAGAATTGACGTTCACAAAATAAGTTTTGACATTAGCCCTTACAAAATTTTCTTTTTCTTCATTACTTAGCGCCGTATTACTACTCCGCTAGCGTCTCCATCGGACCTACCACAGGCTCCACCGAAATGGCCCCCTCTGCAGCACCGACACAATCACTTCATTACCTACACCACAAGTCAGGATGTGAGCTTTCGCCTAGTAAGAAGATGGGAGAAAACAAATGAATAAGTCTCGCTTTAGTTTCCTTTGGAATTGGGCCACCCACACCAACTGTTTCATTACGTTTCATTCTTTCATTCGTTCCTTACTCGTACTTCGAGCTGGAGATTGGAAGACCCGTATGGGATGGTATAGTGGGTCGAACCTAACCTACTATGGGCAACTAGGTCCCGTTTGGTAGGGGCATTTCTTAATTGCTAGGCTAGGACCGCTACCCATCTGCCTCCCAATTCCCTTATTCCTTTCCTTCGTCTTTTTTTATCATTTTACATTCCTTACCGTGCATGTGAGTACCACACCGAGGGGGCACTCTCTACTTGGTTTCTATTATATGAATATATGAGGACACACCTATATAACCAGCGCATACATAGATACAAAACAACAATACTTTAAAGAATCTACTATAGTATAACATAGCACATAAGGCAAACAAAGTATAAGATGCTTTGATATTATGCCAACGATTAAATTAAAATTAACTAAGCATAATCATCCAACAAACAAAAATTTATTATGCTTAAGAAACAGTAGAACATCAAAACATGCTTTGTCATTGCCCTTAACAAGAGCGGCTAACAGCCTACAAGCTATTAAACGAAATCATATTATTAAACGAAATCATGCTATTGAACGAATTTATGCTATTAAACGAAACTATGCTACTAAATGAAATTGTGCTGTTAAACAAAATCTTGCTATTAAATGAAATCATGCTATGGAATGTAATGAACGAAATCATACTATTAACGGAGTTATACTATTAAACAAAATTGAGCAGCGTATGATTATCGATTTTAATGACGAAATGAATTAGCGAAAGCATACTTCTTAAAGAGGGAGTAACAACAGTAACACATCTCAAGGAAAACAGCGAAATGTACTCCTACATTCAAGATAAATAACAAAAACGACTACAGAATAAGGTGTCGAATTATGCTTACGAATCATGCTTGAATAATTAAAACAAACGGCGAGTAACATCGGAAATGGAACAACAAATCGTGCTTTGGAACGATGAATGGCAACAATGGGTGATAAATCGAAATGGACAGCGAACATGTTTATAATTCAAAGATAGCACCACGTCTGAAATCCATATAAATAAACATGCTTCCTAAATGATATCAAAGGCAGTAAGAAATAACGAAAGCAGAATGATGGACATATGCTTGCTTAAAGATTATAAATAGTAGCAGTAATAATGGAACGGATAGCGGGACGTGCTTATTAAACGACTATCACAACAGTGATAAAATCTGAACAAGCTGTGAAAACATGCTTCTTAACGATAGCGAACAAAATAGAAATGGAACAGTGACATTCTTCCACATAACACCCAACATAACTGCAGGAATGAGCATCTTAGCGTGCTTTTAAGCGACCAATTTAACAGTAGGCACAACCATTTAAACATGCTTCTATATAATGAGTACAACGAGTATAGTATGCTTATGGAGGATGTGTAACACAAAATAAATGAACTGTAGATCATGCCATTTAGATGCAAATAACAGCGACTAACTTTGCGCAATACAAAACATAACAATGGATAGCAGGCTCAGCGAAGATATACTTTACACAAGAAATATATAGTGAAAGATATGCTGTGTGGAAAGGTAAACAACATGCTTTTTATTACAGAGTATGAAAATAAACAACATGCTCATAGCTACATACTTATACAGCAAAAGAGCAACTCGCAATATGCCTCTATGGAAGGTACCCAGTCTAGGATACTATCGGTAACACGCAAGGATTAGCACTATCAAGCTTAACATCGGTTCATTGAGAAAACATTTAATGATAGAAACAGAGCTAAGTGAACATCGAGACATCACAATAGAGTACAACAAGGCTCATCATATTCATCACTTCGTTCATAGTCCTACATTACCATGCTCATCTTCAAACAATATCCTTAGTGGAAATAAAAGCAAATGTTGAGATGAAATAGTGAAGTAAATGATTAAGCAACTACAAAGTTCTATAAAGTTAGGAAGAAGGTTTGCATAAACAAAATGTTCCCGGAGTCTACAAGTTCTAACAGCAAAAATGAATCAACAAACATACACACACACACGTTTACTTGGGTGTAGGGCCTCCAAATGGCCAACGACAACCCATTCCTTACCTCTTGAAGACGGTTCTCCCCTCGAATAGTAGCTAATCAGGCGATTTCCTCCATGTAGCAGCCACAGCTCCTCCCAGAAAACTAGAAAAATGAAGAAGAAGGAGATGAAGACTGGAGAAATAAGGCTCACCCAGGGGACCAAATGTACACCTAGCAAAAGTATGCAGGCGACACCCTCTAACTGGTCGGGATCGTGGGAGTGAGGTTGAGTAGTCTGTGTTTTTATTGGTTCCATGTCATTTTCTTTCTAGTTTTAATTTATTCTGTCATTGAACTGGGACGATTCGGACGAGTGCGAATGACTTGATCTCGTTCGCAAGGCCAAATTCCTTAGGCAAATTTGTGGCTTCGAACAAGAAATGGTGTCCCACTCTTGTCCGTACTGTCTAGATAAACATTCGGACGCTGTTTGGCATCTGCTAGTTGTCTGCATGCATCGTTCAAATGTGTCCAAAAATTGGACAGATTCAAATCGAACAATGTTCCTCCTCGTCCGCAGGCATCCTGGTTCGTCCAAAAGTCTCCAAAATTAAACAGATTCAATGCGGACGCGTCCTTCTCTCTTCTGCATCGTCCGCACCTTTGTCCTAAAGTTCCATACTTAAACAGATTCATTGTGGATGCATTCTTCCTCGTCCACATCATCCGCAAGGTCTTCCGGAAGTCCACGTCGTGCCGAAGTTCGGATGCGTCATCCTGTCCCCGAAGTCTTTCAAAGTCGAGGTGACATTCCAGGTGTGTTGCGGATGACACTTCATGTCCGAACAGACCGCAAGTCCTTTTCTTTTACATTTTTTATTAAGTTTTTTATTCAAATCAGATTCCAATGAATTACAAATCATGACAAAACGCATATAGGGATGTTGTAAGTATATATTACGCCAATTCTTTTCTCCAAAGTTTGATTACATCGTGTAACAAGAAAGATTTAGGATCAGGTTGTTACATCCTACCGCCCTTACAAAAATTTTAGTCCCCAAAATTTAGCTACTAAACAGTTCGGGGTACTTGGTCCTCATATCATCTTCTTTTTACCATATGGCCTCTTCGTGGCTATGATTCTGCCATAGAACCTTGACCAATGAAATCCATTTCCACCGTAGCTCCTTTACCCTTGAGTCGAGGATCTGGGCAGTCTTCTTATTGTAGCTCAAATTTGGAGCCAACACACCAGTGTTACCAAGACACTTCTTGAGCATAGATACGTGGATAACGTCGTGTACACCTGCCATAGAATTGGGTAATTGCAGCTTGTATGCAACTGGTCCTACTCTCTTAATGATCACATAAGGTCCCACGTATCTAGGATTCAGCTTTCCCCTCTTTCTGAAACGCACAATGCCCTTGAAAGGAGACACCTTCAATAACACACTATCCCCTTCATTGAACTCCAAGTCCCGTCATTGGTTATATGCATAGCTCTTTTGGCGGTTCTATGCTGCAAGCATTCTTTGCTTAATCAGGGCCACAGACTCGGCCATTTTCTGTACCATTTCGGGGCCACAGAGTGTAGCTTTGCCAACCTCGTCCCAATACAAGGGAGATCTTCATTTCCTCACATATAGAGCTTCATAGGGTACCATGCCTATAGTGGCCTGGAAGCTGTTATTGTACACGAACTCGACCAATGGTAGAATTTTACTCCACCGGACATGAAATTCGAGAACGCAGGCATGCAGCATATCCACGAGTGTCTGAATAGTTCTCTCGCTTTGGCCGTTGGTCTGAGGATGGAATGCAGTGCTAAATTTCAATTATGTGCCTCTGCTCTAACGCTTCTAGAATTCCGAAATAAAGCAAGGGTCTCAGTCTGATACCACGGAAACTGGAACGCCATGAAGTCAGATGATTTCTCTGATATACAAGTCAGCAAACTATGCATTGTATATGTTATAGATATTGGCAGGAAATGTGACACTTTAGTCAACCAGTCCACGATTGCCCAGATGGCATCGTAACCCTTAACTGTCTTGGGCAAGCAAGTGACAAAATTCATGGTGACGTGATCCCACTTCCACTATGGAGTCGGTAGTGATTGGAGTACACCACCTGGTTGCTAATGCTCAACTTTAACACGCTGGTATATTTGGCATTGTGCACATAATCGGCAATGTCGTACTTCATGTTGGGCCAATAGTAATGAGTTTTTAGACCCCGATACATCTTATTACTTCCCGGGTGCACAAAGAAGTTGGAAGAGTGGGCTTCTCTTAAGATCGTTAGTCGCACCATCGATTTATCGGTTACAAACCACCGGTTCTTATACTTAATAATGTCATGAACGGATGTAGAGAGATTTTGATATCTCGGAAGGGTCAGGTTTAGCTTGAAATCTTTGCACACCTCATCGTTTTGTAGGGCCTCCTTGATTTGTTCAAGAATAGATGGCATCAGGGTCAACTTGGCCAATACGACATCTAGAGGCGCTGGAACCATCTGCACTTCTAGTCCCTAAAAGTTCCTCTGAAGTTCGGTAGACATTTCTCTACAGATTATGCTCATCACTGAAATCTTTGGGCCTAAGAGCATCCGCAACGACATTGGCCTTCCCTGGATGATATTTAATCTTACAGTCGTAGTCTTTGACAAATTCGAGCCATCAGCGCTAACGCATATTCAATTCCTTCTAGGTGAAGATATACTTGAGGCTTTTATGATCCAAATATATCTCATAGCACTGCCCATACAGATAATGCCTCCATACTTTGAGAGTGAAGACAACGGCTGCGAGCTCCAAATCATGAGTGGGGTAATTCTGCTCATTAACCTTAACCTGTCGAGATGCATAGGCGATAACTTTCCCGTGCTGCATAATAACTCCACCGAGTCCCCTCTTTGATGCATCACAATAAATACTGAAGTCACTATCCTTTATGGGCAATGCTAACACTGGGGCCGTAATCAGTCTATGCTTTAGTTCTTGAAAACTATTTTCACACTCGCTAGACCACCAGAAGCGGGCATTCTTCTTAGTTAGGCTCGTGAGTGGTAGGGCGATCTTCGAAAACCCATCAAATAAAATGCCTGTAATAACCGGGTAATCCCAGAAAGCTCCTTACTTCCCCAACATTTTTCAGCGATGTCCAATTTATTACTGCTTGAATTTTTGCTGGGTCTACTGATATGCCTTCTTCAAAAATTACATGGCCCAGAAAACCAACCTTGCTCAGCAAGAACTCGCACTTAGAAAACTTTGCATACAACTGGTGTTGGCTGAGAACAGTTAAAGCCACTCGTAGATGCTTACAATGTTCCTCTTCTGATTGGGAGTAGATTAAGATGTCGTCAATGAAGATGATAATGAATTTTTCCAGAAAATCCCGGAAGACACGATTCATCAAATCCATAAAAGCTGTCGGGGCTTTAGTCAGCCCAAATGACATCACCAAGAATTCATAATTCCCATAACGTGTGTGAAACGCAGTCTTGGTTATATCCTCGGGCTTAACCTTCAACTGATGATAGCCTGATAGGAGATCAATCTTTGAGAATACCCTAGCGCCACATAATTGGTCAAATAGATCATCAATCCTGGGTAGCGGATACTTATTCTTGATGGTCACCTTTATGGGTCTCGATAATCGATGCACATTCTTAGGGTCTCATCTTTCTTTTTGACAAATAGTACTGGTGCACCCCAAAGAGAAAAGCTAGGTCAGATAAACCCCTTGGCAACGAGTTCCCCCAGTTGTACTTTTAATTCTTGTAGTTCAGCTGGTGCCATCCGATACGGGTGTTTAGAAATGGGATCTGTACCAAGCTACAAATTCATCTCGAATTCAATTTAACGGGCTGGGGGCAAACTAGGTAGATCATCGAGAAAGACATTTGGGTACTCGCGCACCACTGCCACGTCCTTCGTTTTAACCTCAGTGACCGCCGTAGTGTCAATCACATTGATTAGAAATTCATCGCACCCATTTTTCAGCAGTTTGTCCGCCTTGAGTGCGGAGATAATAGCGAATTGCCCCTTTTCTTTAGTCCCACGGAAGGTGTGTCCCTCACCACCCGGAGGGTAAAAGTAAACCTCTTTCTTCTTGCAGTCGATAGTTGCATGGTGCGCCAAAAGCCAATCCATCCCAATTATGATGTCATAACCTTTTAAATACAAGATAATGAGAATGGCCCGAAATAAACGACCATTAATATCTACTGCATAGTTTTTGAGCATCCCGTCAGTCACCAGAAGGAAGTATCACTTGATGCGTATAATTTGTGCTATTGGAGAAGCAGTTCGCTTGTTCGTAGAATTTGGTGGAGACGAACGAGTGCATAGCACCCGAATCAAATAGGACATAAGTTGCACGCTCTTTTATGTAGATTGTTACTGAGGAGATTTGGTAAGTTATTTATTCAAATGTAAATCCCTATTTTGTCTAGAGGAAAACAAAAACAAACATAATCACATGTATAATCTTCGTCAATTAAATAAGGTGTACCTGCTACCATCGATGGCTGATCATCCTCCTCAGTCCCGTACATTGCAAATACTCGTGGGGGCAACAACTCCTTGATTTCCATGTTGGATCGGGCAGTTCTTGGCTTTGTGGCCTGGTTTTTCGCAGGAATAGCACTTCTCAAAACCTGCCAGGCACTCACCCCGATGTTCTTTCTAGCACTTTGGGCAGATATTCTATGGAGGAGTGAGGGATGCTCATATCATTGGCTTCTTGTCAGGCCTTTGTTGTGTCTCGGTCTCAGTTGGACGTTTTGTTCCCTGATTCGCGGAGGGGCCACCCCTAGGCTGCTGGGTGGAACTGGCCCTCCAAGTTTTCTAGCTAGCTACTCTATGTCTAGCTGCTGTGAATTTGACCCCCTCAATTGCCAAGGCCTTAATACCATCTTCGAATAGGTGACACCCTCGGTGCCAGCCCCAATAACTGCCTCTTGTATTTCTGTTCTCAGTTCGCATACAAAATGTTGCACCTTGCGCTCCTTGACTGCCACTAGATGTAGAGCGTAATGTGATAGGGCCTCAACTGTTGTGCATACTCTGCTACAGTCCCCAATTGTCGTATGCACATAAACTATGTCTCCTTCTAGGTACGGACAGTGTGATTAAAGTACTTATCATTGAACAGCTCCTTAAATTCGTCCCAAGTAAGAGCTGTAACATCCCTGGAGGCCCTGATCGTATCCCACCGGACTCCGTGGCATAGATAGTATGCTGCGCACTTAACTTTATCCGCCTCACAGATCTCAGCATAGGAAAACTTGTCTTCTATGGAGCGTATCCACTCCTAAGCCCCAGATATATCGGATACATCACCATTGAAGCAAGGCTGCTTAAGTTTCTGAAATCTTTCCCATCTGACCCCCCTCAAGACCGGCTGCAACTGTATATCACGGTGGTTTCTATTACCGTTCCCGTGGTCCTGGCCCATGAACCTCTCCATGTAACGAGTCTGTTGCTCCATAAACTGATTTGTCTCTCGATCTGACACGACTGTTGCTCTATAATAGCTGCCAAGCGCTCCAGAGTCTCATCCTAATCGTGATCCTCATGACGATCGAGTGCCCGGGGTGCATCTCCCACTTCAGGCAGACGTCCTCTTCCTCTTCTAGCCATTTTTAATTTCCTAAATTTCCACATTATATTGCAAAACAAATAAGTTTAAGGGAAATTATTAGAGGAAATACACTTATTAGTCACAGTCCTATATACTTCTACGCTATGGTACAGTTGATTAAAATAACCATTCTAACAATCACAAGGAAAACTTATCACAGTTCTATACATTTTGATATTATTGTACAACTGATCTACGTAGACAGTCTCAAAACATATGGAAAAACTTACAGCAAGAGGACATTACCTGTCAAGTCTAGCTCATTCGCGGCGAGACGCTTGAGTAGTAGTACTACACTGATACCAACTGTAACGACCCGGATTCTTAACCATTTTTAAGAGTATGCTAATAGTCACTAAAATGAATTTCGGAGTTACAATTTTTCTTTCAAAACGACTCTCTTCAAAAAGGGGTTATCAGAGTGCCAAAATTCGTTCGTTACCAAAAGCTCATTTTACCGTCCATTAAAAAGTGGAGAACTATTATCTATGGTTTGCGGAAGTGGTATAAAAATTTATCTATGAAAGTTGTAGAAACGTAACTAAATAAGAAATCCAATTTATGAAAACTGTCAATTTCCAAGGAAAACTAGACTAGCTATTTTAGGGGAAAACGTAATTTAAAGCGTCATGTAAAGTGATAATTTACCTTTAAATGCAAAGTTTCCAAAGTTAATCCACGTACTATTCCAAATATACATTCGATAAGGGTAAAAGGAGAATTAACGTTCACAAAATAAGTTTTGATGTTAGCCTTTACAAAATCTTCTTCTTCTTCATTACTTAGTGTCGTACTACTACTCTGCTAGCGTCTCCATCGAACCTACCACAGGCTCCACCTGAATGGCCTCCTCTACAACACCTGGCACAATCACTTTATTACCTACACCACAAGTAAGGACGTGAGCTTTCACCCAGTAAGGAGATGGGAGAAAACAAATGCATAAGTCTTGCTTTAGTTTCCTTTGGAATGGGGGCCACCCACACCAACTGTTTCATTATGTTTCGTTCTTTTATTTGTTCCTTACTCGTACTTCGAGCTGGAGATTGGAAGACCCGTATGGGATGGTATAGTCGGTCGGACCTAATCTCCTATGGGCAACTAGGTCTCGTTTCTAACAAGGTAGGGGCATTTCCTAATTGCCAGGCTAGGACCGCTACCCATTCGCCTCTCAACTCCCTTATTCCTTTCCTTTATCTTTTCTTATTGTTTTACTTTCCTTACAATGCATGTGAGTACCACCCCGAAGGGGTACTCCCTACTTGGTTTCTATTATATGAATATATGAGGACACGCCTATCTAACCAACGCATACATGGGTACAAAACAATGATACTTTAAAGAATCTACTATAACATAACATAGCACATAAGGCAAACAAGGTATAAGATACTTTGATATCATACCAACGATTAAATTAAAATTAACTAAGCATAATCATCCAACACACAAAAACTTATTATGCTTAAGAAACAGTAGAACATCAAAACATGCTTCATCATTGACCTTAACAAGAGCGGCTAACAGTCTACAAGCTATTAAACAAAATCATAATATTAAACGAAATCATGCTATTGAATGAATTTATGCTATTAAACGAAACTATGCTACTAAATGAAATTGTGTTGTTAAACGAAATCATGCTATTGAATGAAATGAACGAAATCATACTATTAACGGAGTTATACTATTAAACAAAATTGAGCAGTGTACAATTATCGATATTAATGACGAAATGAATTACTTAAAGCATACCTCTTAAAGAGGGAGTAACAACTGTAACGACCCGATTTTATTTACTTTGAAAATCGTGTAAATTTAAAAATTTTCTTTTTATAAAAACATCAGAGTATTTTCCTTTTATAAAACTCGATCATTAAAACCCTTTACTTAAAACATTTATCAATTTCAGCAGAAGTAATAGAAATCATTTTTATGAAACGCAACGGAATTAAAATAAAACATTAAGGAATATTAATTAATTTACAAAACATTCGCAATCATTGCCATTTAATTCTTTTATAAACAATCTTTCTTTAAATCTCTTTAGCCTAACCAGCCTCAAGATCCACTCGTGCAAATCCTTCATCGACTTCCTCTTAGTCTGTTCACCTGTGCGTGTACCCACATCGCAAGACTTAACTAATGAGCCTAATGCTCAGTAAGTGATATAAAATAAAGGTATGATGCACATGTCATGCAACTTTTAAATCTCTTTTTGTTTTCTGTTTCTGTTTCTCTTCTTTCTTTCTTTTATTTTCTTTTACCGTTTTCTTGATCTTAACTTTGCTTTATCTTGACTTTACTTTACTGTTCCTTTCTTTACTTGATTGTTACTTTACTTTATCTTGAAAGGCGTTGGAGATGTCTAAACTTGACGAGGCAAACCTCACATCCCAGACAACCTATTTATCTTTATCTTTATCTTTACTTTATCTTGAAAGGCGTTGGAAATGTATAAACTTGACGAGGAGGAGTAGTCAACTCAACCTCACATTTCCAGATGACCCCGTTCTATGTTTATTGTTGTCTTAACCTTGAAAGGCATTGAAAATGTCTGAACTTGACTAGGAAGAGTAGTCAACTCAACCTCACATTTCCAGATGACCCCGTTTATGTTTTGTTGTGTGTCCTAATCTTGAAAGGCATTGGAGATGTCTAAACTTGACGAGGAGGAGTGACTAACTCAATCTCACATCCCCAGACAACCCCATTTATGTTTATCTTTATCTTGAAAGTGTTAGAGATGTCTAAACTTGATGAGTAGGGGCAGCTAACCCAACCTCACATCTCGTCACACCCAATTATGTTTCTTTCTTTACGTTTCACAATCGTCTCGTTTCTTCTTTGTTCCCTTCTTGTCATTTTGTAATCGTTTTGTTTCTTCTTTGTTTCCTTCTTGTCATTTCGTAATCGTTTTGTTTATTCTTTGTTTCCTTTTCAAAAGTATGCATGGAAACCATATTTGTATCTTTTGAAAACTATGATGCATTATGCTCGTGAATGCATACATTCTCTACCAGAGGAATTTAATAGCGCAACCAACATACAATTCATAGAACATGCTTATAAAAACTGTAAACAATGAAACGTGCTATTTAAAACTGTAAACACCAAAACATGTTATTTAAAACTGTAAACAACGAAACATGTTATTTAAAACTATAAACACAGAAACATACTATTTAAAACTGTAAACACCAAAACATGCATCTCCTATTCTTGCGATGTAGGGCCCTAAGAATCAAAGCACATGCGTATCACTTACCTACAGTCCGTGGTGCGTTTGACACTCTATTCTTCTCCCGTTAATACCTTCAAAATAATTAATATTTATTTATTAATATATTTACTCATTATAAACTTTAACTTTTATGTCATTATTCTGTTAGTTCATTTCACATTTTTCGTCCAATTATTTTCATCTACTAATTAACCAATAATTATTGACCACTGAATTTTCATAAATCTTAACGCTTAACAATTCTCATTAGTCAACTTAATTGCTTAGCAACCAAGGAATAACAATTCTAATATCTTAATGTGTGCAACAAGATAACGATAGCCAACAATAGTTGCTCATTCCATCAATGTGACCCGATAATAAAAAGAATTTACTTTATAAAATCGAATAGTATTTTATCACAAAACCATATTTTCCATAGCAGAATAGAGAACCATTTAATTCCTTTCATCCAAACGATAACCAACATAGCATATTTATTTATCCTTTTTATATGATTAGAAAGGCCGTAGATAAATCATCCAGACAAACAACCAGAGGCTAATCCAAAATCAATCACCAATATATCCAAGTATCCCAATTTAGTAGCATAAGTCCAACTCCAACTTAACAACCTACGTCCAACAATAATTCTTCAAGATAGATTCAATCTTAACAAATGTAATCAACAAGGCTACCAATGGAAACACCATTCAACAAAATCATCCATTAACATAGCATAATTCAAAGAGAGCATATGTATTTTCTATCCTGCAGAACCAATAACTAACATATAGAAACTGACTTCCATGAACAGGGCATATTTATCCTACTTAATCCAACATAGACATATTTCTAATGTATTTAAATTGGTAAGAATCTTCGAGAGAAAATCCACAACTTCCATTCAAATAGGCAGACTTGTATTTCAATTGTTTCTAAGGCAGCTAACATAAACAATCTGAAATCCATAATAAACAAATAGCACTTATCCAAATATCAAGAATTAGGTTTCATCAACAGAACAATGAGTCTCAAGAATGGCACACGGGCAAAACCAACATTCAACAGTTATACAGAGTTAAATTCCAACACAGTCCTACAATCCTACAAGGTAACACAGAGAGTGTCATCCTCACCAGAATAACCCGAAGACTTCAAGGAGGAACACCAGAGCACCATGGTCATCACCCCGTCTCCAACATTTATTCACTGTCACTCACAGATTAATGCACACACAGAGAACAGAGTCACCTTTCGTATCCACCCACTGCTGCCATCCATTTATAGCCGAGGAGATGCACAGATACAAAGCTGGAGGAAAAATTGTACACTTCAAGGAGGGAGGTCCAATCAGTGATGGCCATGTGGAAGCCCTTATCCTGCCAGCCAGACCAATTGAAACCACCCGGTTCAACAGTGGACCACAGTCTCGGACCTGAACCGAAGCCCCTGCCTCCACGTCAACCTCCAATTCTTCCCTGCCGTCGCCGATTCGCCGCTGCCAACGTCCATAACCGGAAGTTAGGAAGGGGAACACAAAATATAGAGCATCAACTTACCTCCACCGGCAATTTCGTAGCTCCGATTTCTGACATTGAAGGCCGAGGCATCCGAGCCCTAGCTCCGCGTTCACCGTTCGTCGCGTCACCCGCAGCCTGGCTGTCGTCGTCATGCGCCGGACAACGCACACCTGAGCCGCGACGACGTCCGTCACCTTCCCGATCGTTCCCCTTCTCCCTCGCCGTTTCTCTCGGGTCGCCAACAAGGATGGCCGAAGGCCCTCCCCATTCTTTTCTCATCTCCTTCTAATTTCTTTAATTAAATTAAAATAAAACTTAATTTCATAATCAATCCCCCTTTAATTCCATTTTAATTCTTTTAAATCTTTAATTCTAATAAATCTATTTCCTTTATTTTAATTTCTTCTAATTCCATTTAACTAATTCCTTATTTCACTCTCTTTTAAATAATTAAATTCTTCATTTAATTATTTTCATCCCAATTCCAATTTTCTTTTCTCCGTTATCGGTCCAATCAAAATTCTTCAATTCAGTTTCCAAAATAATTATCCAATAATTGATATAATTATCTCCTAACAATTATTTTTCTAAACTTATTTTCATGATAATATATTCCATAATAAAATTTCTCCGAATAATCCAATTATACCCCAATTAATTTCTCGTTAAATAAACCCTTGATTATTATCAAAATATTTCCCTTAATCAATTTTTCTTATCAAATAAATCTCGATTATCCTTAATTAATTCTGTTTACAAAAATTGGGGTATTACAACAACAGTAACACATCTAAAGGAAAACAGTGAAACGTACTCCTACATTCAAGATAAATAACAAAAACGACTATAGAACAGGGTGCCGAATCATGCTTACAAATCATGCTTGAATAATTAAAACAAACGGTGAGTAACATCGGAAATGGAACAACAAATCATGCTTTGGAACGATGAATGGCAACAATGAGTGATAAATCGAAATGAATAGCAAACATGTTTCTAATTCAAACATAGCAGCATGTCTTAAATCCACATAAATAAACATGCTTCCTAAAAGATATCAAAGGCAGTAAGAATTAATGAAAGCAGAATGATGGACATCTGCTTGGTTAAAGATTATAAATAGTAGTAGTAATAATGGAACGGACAGCGGCACGTGCGTATTCAACGACTATAACAGTAGCAATAAAATTCAAACAAGCTGTGAAAACATGCTTCTTAACGATAGCGAACAAAATAGAAATGGAACAGCGACATTCTTCTACATAACACCCAAGATAACTACAGGAATGAGCATCTTAGCGTGCTTTTAAGCGACCAATTTAACAGCAGGCACAACCATTTAAACATGCTTCTATAGAACGAGTACAACGAGTATATTACGCTTATGGAGGATGTGTAATGCAAAATAAATGAACTGTAGATCATGCCATTTAGAAGCAAATAACAGCAACTAACTCTGCGCAGTACAAAGCATAACAATGGATTACAAGCTCAGCGAAGATATACTTTATACAGGAAATATATAGTGAAAGACATGCTGTGTACAGAGTGTAAAGTTAAACAACATGCTTTTTATTACAGAGTATGAAAATAAACAACATGCTCATAGCTACATACTTATACAGCAAAAGAGCAACTCGCAATATGCCTCTATGGAAGGTACCCAATCTAGGATACTATCGGTAACAC
>CM039482.1:20180868-20208423 GCA_022433065.1 Begonia loranthoides
GGGCGAATGTTTCTCTTGATGAACTTGTCATTCTTCTAGGACTTGGTGTTTGAGGGGCTCTTACATGCTAGTCCCTTGGTTCTTCCAACCATTGCTGTAAATTGGCAATCATATTTCTAAGTTCTTCAATTTGACTTTGCATGCTAGTCACACCCTCCTTCAAAGGTGGCCGCTCAGGTGCTTGTACATTGGGTAGGTTTGTCTCTCGATTTTGGGCAGCATTAGCCCCACTTCTTGATGCACTTTAAAGACCGATTCCTAAAGCTCGGGCCAAGAGGCTTCTTAACCATTTTATACTTTCTTATTTTGTAGGAGAAACTTCCTTAGAAGTGCTTGAAGATGAACCAACTCTTGAAGATAAGGAAAGACCAAAGCATGTGATCACTTGGGATTTCCATCAAACAACCGTGGCTAAATTCCACCCGAGCCCTTGCATATATCTAAACTATAATACCTTGTGAAGACATTTGAAGGCATGGCAAGCTGAAGTTATTGAAGACATTTCAAGCTCCTTAGTAGTTGGTATGAAAGCAAGTTATATCATTTTGGATTTTTATTGTTAAAATTGATAATGTTGTTTGGGAGTTCTTGGCTATACTTGATTAGCCGAGAACCATTTTGAGTTATTTTTTAGTTTAGGTTATTTATGTAATTTGTGACTTTAGGGAAACCCTTTTTAGGGGTATTTAAACCCTCCTTAAATGGTTATGTGAGGTAATTTGAAATTAGATAAGGAAATCTATTTTGAGTTGGAGTTCTCTCCTTTTCAATCGGCCATCATTTCCTTGACCACAAATTAATTCATCACCGTTCTTGTCATGTCTTGAGGTGAATCTTTTACACTAGCTCCTTCCACCACTTCATTCTAGAGGTGGAAGTCCATAGAGAAGGGATAAAAGATGTAACACCCCGATATTTTTAATTATCGAGGTATTACGAATGACGCTTTCGTATGAATTTCATTTATTGAGACTAAATAGAATTTACTGTATAAATATATAAACATATATTAATATGGCCAATTAAATTATAATGTTTGGAATTATTTATAATCATTTTAAATTAAAGACTTATTGAATAAAAATAAAAGAAGGGTTAAATTATTAGAGATTTAAAGTAAAGAAAAAGTATTTTAAAGTTAATGGGATAAATTAGATTAAATTTAATAAATTAAAATTAAAAAAAAAATGAAATGGCCAAAACGCCATTTCCTTTGCAGTGAGAAATGAGAGAACGAGAAAGAGATTGAGGGAGGGAAAACGAGAGGCAGGGAGAGAGACCGAGAGATCGATGGAGATCAAGCGAATGACGAGCGAGCTACGGCGAACGACGAACGGCGCCGGCGTGCAACAAAGGAGCGAACGAAGAGACGGTGACGGCGAGTCCCGCGAGCGACGATGAACGACGCGTGCTTAGGGTACGGAAGCGGTGACCGACGGGACGACGACAGTTAGGACTCGCAATTTGGGCTCGGGTCTTGCCAGGGCATCATCGGGCGTTGACTTCTGTCGGTGTTCGATGGCCGGCGATGGTCGAGGATTGACGGAGAGGCGAGGATTGGCGTCGCCGGTGGTTTGAACGGTTGGACTGGGCTTCCGTTCGCATTGGAGTGGCTGGCCTGGTCTACTTGTGATTAAGCTGAATCGGCCCACTGGTGATGGATGACAAGGTGTGGTCCAGTTGGTAAAATTTGATCGATTGTTTGATTGCCGAGAAATATGGATCTTGTGCTTATTTCGTGGGATTTCCTTGGGTAAACATTTATGCATTTCCAAATTTACCTTTTGTGTTTAAATCTAGCAAGTAATTGAGATTTCTGGGGAGAGAGAGGTCAGAGAAGGGGAAGTGTTCTAGAGAAGTTTGCTCTCGGGTGTGGAGCTGCAGTGGACTGCTGGAACTGTTGTCCGTGATCGGGAGCTACTGCCTGTGATGGAGTGGCTCTTTGCATTGGTTTTCGTCTAAATGGTATCTGCAGAAGAAGATAATGTTGGACTCGAAGCAGTTGGTGAGTAATTTACACGTGCGAGCATTGTTGGCTTGGCTATGAGAAGTAACTTAAATAAATGTTTCTTTTCTTGAATTGTTATTTAAATCTTTAATGTATTTTTGTTAAGTGTAGTTAAAGCGTATTTAATTGTATTTCAATTTCTTAGTTCTTTTTCAAATGATTTAATTAACACTTCCACAAATGTATTTAAATTCTGAAATGTTTTAAGTGTTTCTAACGGCCCAGATTGCACTCTAATATGCTTGCTCAAAATTTTTATGCATTTTTAAATGTATGAAAATCTGGGTCGTTACAGAAGACATGTTGAAACCCAAGTTGGAGTGGCTTCCTAGAGGAGTCTGTTTGAAATCAAAAGGGGCAACTATAGTGCCTTTTTGGACCAACTTGTATTTATTCATGCATAAGTTCTTTATGTAATTGAATTTGTTTTTGATTTTTGTAGGGTTATTGGTATACATTCAAAAGGGCGTGTGGTTGAAATTTTGTGCAATTTGGATAAGAAACGTTTGACTTGTGATTATTCCTTTTCTGGGTTAGAAACTGCCATAAATGGTGCCCTTCCAAGTAGTCATTTTTGAATTCGTATATCTCCATCTTTGATTGGAATTTTTTTGTGAATTTTGGAAGCCAGCATCCTCTCTTGTGAAAGTTATTGTGGTTCAATTTTTATGCTTATTGGTTTACAAATGAGTTAGGTACAAAATCTAGAAATTGGTGTTCAGATTTCTCTAGCCGTGTAATCCCTAGCTCCAAGGGATTCTTCGAAGCTCCGCACCCCTTGGTGCATCACTTCTTGTCATCATAATGTAAAGTAAAAATCACCAATTAATATAGTAGAAAATAAGGGTACAGGCTCTAATACCAAATGATGCACCACCGATAGGGAAAAGATGGAAACCCCTCATAATAGGCGCTTAATAAGGAAAGAATCAAACCCAGAATGGCAACTAGCTTAACTCAAACAATACGTGTCCAAATAACATGAAATTGGGACCAAATTCTGCTCTGAAAATGAAAATGAAGCCCTCTAAAAATTGCATGGAATTTCTTTCGAAAGAGGAAGTAATGGACGAAGGGATGTAAGCTGGTCCAAATAGGCACCTAAAATATGTATATTGACTTCAATGGTCCCCAATAGTGGAAGCACTCCAACTTGGGTCTTTACAAGTTTTCTACACCTTTGTTGGGGAAGTCTACCTCTATGGAATGAGGTGGAGAAATGTATAGCAATAATAGGAGTCACTTAAAACTCACAAACAAGATGAAACTAATTTTTCACACAAAACTTAATCGGATAACACCACCAAATGAGAATTGGCCGAAAGGGGAGGGAAACTCCACACTTCAAAATTTGTTCTTTAGCTGGAAAGTCATCCCCTAGGGTAGACCATAAAGATGGTTTAAATACCCCACTAAATTAGGGCAAGCTTCCTAAAGACAACTTACCAAAATGCTCTCACAAAGACACATGCTTGACTAGAACAAGCTCTTGCCGAGTGACTTAAACATTTGTCCTTAAACCAAATACAACTTAATATAATTTAATCAAAACATAAAATATAAATATTTCTTAAGCCTTTTAGTCAGTAATTGAGCAACCATGATCCACTTCAAAGTCCTCTTTTTATGTTGGTTGTCTTTAATTCCAATTGAGAAAAGTTGCCCTTCAACCAGAAATAGCTCTTTGTTCAAGGAGCTTTCGAGATAGCAAACAAAGTCCAAATTTAATGCAACACTTTATTCTGGAAAGGTTGAGATGTCAGCTACAATCTTCTTGAAGCATACATTTTTATATAAGACCTTGAAGACAACCAAATAATCTAAATATTGTTCGGGGGTTATATTGTCAACAGTTTTGGATTGTCTAACACTTCCTTTAAAGTTGTACTTGATTTTTCATTTGTGCTTAACCTTGAATAACTCCAACATATATTTGGATGCTTGATGAATATAATTCATCATCTTTTCTCTTTGAACACCTACAAAATAAACACTCAAAATATCATCAGAGAATCTTCATGCTCGATTGTAGATAGAGGGAATCTGTGACACATCACTACTAGTTGCAAAACAAGTAATGTTTTTACCAAATATCTCTCTCTCTCTTTGTAATACCCTGACTTTAATAATAGAAATTAATATGGGTAATTGAGAAGTAATGGGAGGTAATTGGATTATTTGGATAATCACTAAAAATTTATTGATGGAATTATTAGGAGTGGTTAAGTGGGGTATTTATGGTGATTAAATTGTTGGATTAATTTTAAGTGAAGAGAGATAAGAGCAGGGTATGACCAAGTTATATCTGTGGTGACCTTATGTGTATAGTGGACGTCCCTTGTATTGTGTGAGTCAGCAGATACCTTTGTGCAAGAGAGGGCATCGCTTGGTGGTGATCGGACGTCCTTTATAGAGGGACAGACGTCCGTTTTGGGGTGGATTGGATGCCCCTTGGCTGGATGGATGTTCTTTGGAAGATGGATGTTTGATGTGGGAAGAGAACGAATGTCCTTTATCTAGGGACAGACGTCTGTTATTGTGTTATGCACCCTTTTGTAGGCGGATGGTCTTTGTGAATAGCTGGTGCCTTGTGTAATAAAGGTTACGGCATCGTTTGGAGCAAAACGGACGTCCTTTATATTAGGACGGACGTCCCTCGTGGAAGGTGAGTGTTAAGTATGACAACTGGAACGTCATTGTTTGGATGAGGGTGGACTTCGTTTATAGGAAAATGAACATCCATCATGGCAAAAGAGAAGACGGTAATCCCTAATGGACGAATAAAATGTGAAGGTGACAGACGTCCCTCATGAGGAACAGACGTCCATTGCAGCGAAGGAACTGACGGATGACTAAAACGTTAAGGCGACGGACGTCCCTCACAAGGAACAAATGTCCCTCATGACAAAGATGTAACATCCCATTTTTCGTTTATAAATTTTCATGAAATTTTGAATATTTTAAAAACTTATTAAAATATACTTAATTGAAAAACATCAAAGTACATTACGCAGAATAAAAACATTAAACTGTTTTCCAGAAATAACATAAATAAATACTTGAAATTCATAACAAAGTCTTAATGCATTAAAACAACTTTTATTCATTTAGAGCCATAACCCCCGAGGTCGTTTCTCTCATGGTAACACAAGCTTGCATCGCATCACACTTCCACAACATTCACTTCAACCAACTCACAATCCATACCTACATCACATAAGGAATAATAAGCCTATTGCCCCAGTAAGGAATATAAAATGAAATACAACCCTAACCTCTATGACAACTCTACATGTTTAAGCCTGATACATTTATAAGCTGGGTGAGAGTAACCTCTTCAGTTTTTGAACTCACTACTTGGATTCATTTTTACATGAGAGCAACCTCTTCAGTTTCTGAACTCACTAAAAACGGACCCACTTACTATAATGACCCGGTTTTTATTTACTTTAAAAACGCAAAAAATTTGAAACTTTTCTTTTCTTTTTCTTTTATAAAAACGTCAGAGTATTTTGTCGTTATAATACCCGATCATTAAAACTCTTTACTTAAAAAATTTATCAATTTCAGCAGAAGTAATAAAATACTTTTATGAAACGCAGCGGAATTAAAATAAAGCATTAAAGAATATTAAGTAATTTACAAACCCTTTTACAAATAATTTCCATTTAATTCCTTAGCCCAGCTAGCCACAAGATCCACCCGTGCAAATCCTTCATCAAGTATCTTTGACCTATTCTCCTGTTTCTCGTACATACCTACATCACAAGACTTAATCTAATAAGCCTAAGGCTCAGTAAGTGATATAAAATAAAAGGTATGATGCACATGTCATGCAGCTTTTAAAATCTCTTTTCATTTTCTATTTATGTTTCGCTTCTGTCTTTTCTTTTACCATTTTCTTGATCTTACCTTTATTGTTCTGCCTTTGATATTCAACTCAAACCTCAACCAATAGGGGACTAATCCGCCCAAAGCCTCTAACCATGGGACCATGTCCACCAAGCCTCTAACCATAGGGACCATGTCCACCAAGCCTCTATTTATTGTTCTGCCTTTGGTATTCAACTCAAGCCTCAACCAATGGGGGACTAATCTACCCAAAGCCTCTAACCATAGGGACCATGTCCACCAAGCCTCTATTTATGAGTTTGAGTTCAACACCAAAGCCTTAACCGTCTAACATTGGGATGTAACTCAACCATTAGGGGATGAATCCACCCAAAACCTCAACTGGTTACCATTGGAAACGCAACTCAACCAATGGGGGACGAATCCACCCAAAGCCTCTAACCATGGGGACAATGTCCACTAAGCCTCTATTTATGAGTTACGTGCCAAAGCCTTAAACCATGGGAAGTGCGCCAACTAAACCTCTAACCATGGGGGAACAATCCGCCCAAGCCTCTATTTATGGGAAGTGCGTAAGACCATGGGGAGCACATCTGCCAAGCCTTTATCTTTTTCTTTACTTTACTTTATTATTTATTATTTAATATTTGATTCCATTTTCTTTACAAAACCATGCTTAAAACCATTTTCATATAAATTTGAAAACCATGATGCATGATGCTTGTGAATGCATATAGTTCATATCATTTCTCTATATAATCTCAAAATGTGATCGGCTATTAAACAAATCATTAAAAGAACCTAATTCTAATAAACAACAAGCAAGCAATAGTGCAATTTACGGAACATGCTCAATATTTGGTAAAGCGATGAAAAACCTAAATATTCTATTAAAGCAGTAAACAATTAGCAACCAAGGTCCTAATTCTTGTGATGTAAGGTCTAAAGACCAAAACACATGCGTATCACTTACCTGACGTCCTTAGCGCGTTTAGGACTCTATTCTTTTCCCATTAATACCTTCAAAAGAATTAACATTTATTTATTAATATTTTTATCAATCATAAATCTTAACTTTGATACTGTTATTCCTTGTTTATTATTTAATAATTTAATTATCGCTTAAGGAATTTCTATTAATTTATCTTTATTAATTTTATGGTCAATAAACGAATAACTTTAATTTATACCTTTTCCCCTAAATCACAATTGTCCAATTTAATCGATATTTATTCATTAATAACAATCACTGAATTTCCATAAACCTTAACGCTTAATAAATCTCAATTAAACCAACGCTCAATATTAATATCTAATAAGGCATTAAACATCAACATCTATCAACCATACCAAACGTGCGATGGCTTATTCCAATTTACATGATGTATTTATCCAATTAATGATCTGAGTCCAAACCCACAGAACATATGACCACAATGTACATTCCCACAATATTATTATCAAAACATAACTAGTAATCCCTTTGGCAGTACATAGCAGCACAACAGATTAATGATTCATTTCTGGCAACCAAAGCAATTCCAACATATTAACGTTTTCCATTACTAAAAGCATAGTCCTTTTCCTTCATTCATTCACTCAACAGAATTTATAGTCCAAATATCATTTAGGTCACTTATCGAAATAATAGAACGAAATCCAAACAGTTACAGTTATTCAACGACAGTAACTGTGGAGCATAACTATTCACAGCTATCTAAGCGATGATCAACAAAGCACATTTATCTATCCTTTGTGCCAAATTAGAAGGACAGTAGATAAATCAAACATCCAAGGCTAATCTAAAATCAATCACTGTGGCATATTTTCAACAACCACACGACTCCACAGCAAGACAATTCCAACATATTCATACATTTGGAACTAACCAACACTTATCAAAGAAACTGAATCAACACTAACAGTAGTATATTAACCAAATAATAGAGCACAAGCAGTAAAGTCCAAAGTATCCAATAGTAGCAGCGAAGGAAGATCTCCACACCAATAAAAACACACCCGAGGCAACGGGAAGCACCCTGCAACCTTCCCACGGCCTCCAGCTCTCATCGTCAGAAGCAGACTCGACCTCCATCACCAGTCCTTCTTCACAGTTCACACACACAGAACAGAATCTCACCATCCACATCACACACTGTCTTGCAACTCTCCTCACTGCTAGCTTCCTTTCTTAACAATCTGCCATTGATTTATAGACAATAGGGACTTCCAGTGACGCCATGCCAGTGGATAAATCGCCCATACCAAGGAGAGTGGTCCAACCACCAAAAGCCGCGTGGAAGTCCTTATCCTGTCAACCAGAGCAATTGAAACAAACCGTTTCAACAATGGACCAACAGAACCGGACCTGAACCAATCCCAGTGAACCGAAGCCCTGCCCCATCCTTCACCGATCGCAAGCAACCATCTCCCTCATGTCGTCGCCATTCACCATTGCCAACGCCAAATCCTCTATAACCAGAAGTCAGGAAGATGAACACTAAACATAGAGCACCGACTTACCTCCACTGACGATTCGCAGCACCAAAATCGAACCGTGCCCTAGCCCGCACAATACACCCACGATCACTGCAGCAGGCCGTATCGTAGCCGCCATGCACCGGACAATGGGCACTCGAGCCTGCAGCGTCGTCTCCTTCCCGATTTCTCCCTGTCGCTCTCTCTCAGGCTCTCACCTTCTCTCTCTTTCCCCTATTTCTCTTTTGTTCGTCGCAATGGCCATAGGCCAAAATAATTTCTTAAAATTTCTTTTCCCCTTTTGATTGCAATTCACCTGTAGACCAACCATGAACTGGTTCACAAGCTGAACTGGTTCAGCTCCTTCACTCCTTATTTTCATTTTTCTTCCATTTAATTAATTTCTCATTTCACTTTCTTTTAAATAATAAATTCTACATTTAATTTTTTTCATCCCAATTCTAAGTTTCTTTTCTCCGAATATTGCATGATGATAATTATCGGCCCAATTAAAATTCTTCAATTCGGCTTCCAAAATAATTATCCAATAATCGATATAACTATCTCCCAACAATTATTTTTCTAAACTTATTTTTGTGACAATATATTCCATAATAAAATTTCTCCGAATAATCCAATTATACCCCAATTAATTTTCTTATCAAATAAATCTCAATTATCCCTAATTAATTCTATTATGAAAATCGAGGTATTACACTTACATTACATTCATTTACTCTTGGATGAAAGCAACCTCAGCAGTCTCCGAACTCACCCCACGTTGAGTAAGAGCAACCTCTTCAGTTTCCGAATTTACTCAAACGAGCTGTTTTCTACGTGTGAGCAAGCTCTTCAATTTCTGATTCCATGTAAGAAACATCATTTATTATCTTCATTATTAGCCCATGCAATGCATAACGTGTAATCTTATAACATGTCTACATGAATGTCACACACAGTAGTTCATATATTGCAAACAATACTACAAACATTTAACAAACAATAGCTATACTTTAACTATAACATTAATACTAAAATTGTTTCTATTACACTATAATATCATACATTCATTTCTCTATCCTTGACGCATCATTTCTAACTTAGTCTTTAGCAATATAAGCACTCGTCTATGGTATCCACCATTTGAATATAATTTTATGACTTAATTAACTATTTTATTATTCTAATTTCCTATACATGTATAATGTACCCATACTTTACCATTTAGTATAATCTAATAAAATGTCTATTTATTTATGCAGGGAATATTGTTTAAGGCAAACTATCTACTCACCATTTATTCACCAAGTGTAAATGACCTAATTTAAAGTCTAGTTTAATATTAAGGAAATATTATAATTTAAACCCTAAACTTCCAAGGGAAATTAGAGTTATAAGTAATTTTTCCAACAAACAAATATGATAGAATAATTTTATAATATATGAATAAATTTATATTGGTTGATTTTATGTTAACATTTTATATTATGTTTTATAAAATTCATAGAAATTTTTTTGATTATTTATGCTAACTTTATATTAATATATATATTATATATATGTGAGATAAAATATAAAGAGTAATAACCAGAATATGTCCATAACTTATATTTGAAGTATGGAATCTTCAAATAGTTCATAGTCATAAACATAGTTTATCTCATTAAGAATGTATAGTCATATCCCGACTAAATATGTAGTGACATAAGATAAATATGTTTTATATAATATGATTATATAGGACTGAACCAAATAAAATTATATTGTTCTGATAATTTCTGTTAAATATAGAACAATTAATTTTATATAATAATGGTCATATATGTATGATCTTAATCGTTGTATTTAATAAACTCCTATTTTATTTTAATTTATTTTTTGATTTACTCGGTAAAGTTTTGTATGTGTTATGATTCATATACCTTGTATATTGAGAGTAAATTAAAATGAATAGTTGGGAATGTTAATATCGATACAATGAAATTCATTTCTATAGATTCCCTTGTTTGTTAGTTCAAGGATCAAATGATTAGCGCTCAATTCTTAATCGTTATGAATTAATTATGCAATTAAGAACTAATGATAGTCAAGAATAAAGAAGCAATATGAGAGGTTAACGGATTATAAACCTAGCTCTATTGCGAATCTAAATGCAGGGTTAATACATATGTAATGACTATATCAATGGACATTACTTTAAGTAAATATACTCTATAGTTTTGAAAGTGTAACTCTAAGTATTTAGTGGAATTACTTTAGAGTTAATAATTATGTTAATTAATATAAAGAGTTTATATGAATTAACAAAATATTATTGGTGCTTAAAACTATAGGTTCATCGGTCCATTCGTCACCTTCTATCACTATTCGAATAATAGAAAATTAAACAAAGAAGATTAAATAATTAATTATGAATTAATTATTTAATACACTCAATAATAAGTTTTTTATTTTTTTTCATTAGATAAAATAATTGAATTATTGATTATTCAATTTGTGACACCCCAAAAGTTTCCATTTTTAAACTTTCTTAAAAATTTTCTCTTAAAAGTATCAGAGTGCAAAAATCCGATCGTTACCGATACTCGTTTTTATCACTATTAAGTAGTTAAGAAATACTATTGAAGAAATACGATTTACGATTTGCGGAAACGATAAAAATTCATTCTTAAACAAGCAATTCTATTTACGAAAATAAGGAACTATAATTAACAATTAGCGAAAAACGGAACTGAAAACATTAACTTAAGATCTGAGGTTTTGAGTTTATGGAATAAATTCTACATAATTGCCGATAAATATTCAAGTGAGATAAGAAGGGGAAAATTAACGTTCGTGAAATAAATCTACTCGACGTTAGCTTACAAAAATTCCTTTTTCCCTTTCTTTTGCTTGTAGATGTACTACTACTCTGTCGGCGTCTCATCCGAACCTACCGCAGGCTCCACCGATATGGCCTCCTCTGACACTCCTAGGATAATCATCTCATAAGGACGTGAGCTTTCGCCCAATAAGGAAATGGGGGAAATCAATTATGCATCTCTCTTTGGTTCTGCTTGGAATGGGGGGCCACCCGTAGCAATTCTTTTCATTACATTCATTCTTCATTCGTTCTTTACTCGTACATCGAGTTGGAGATTGGAGGGGTCTTAGGGGATGGAATAGTTGACCAGACTTCACCATTTACTTGCAGTTAGGTCCCCGTTCCCGTCGTGGTTGGGGGCTTCACCTAACTGCAGACTAGTTTCGCTACCCATTCGCCCCCCAACTCCCTATTTCGTCCCCTCTCCGACGTATCCCGCCTTCAAGGGTCCTCCCCTTCCAGCATATCCTGCCTTCAGGGTTTCTTCCCTCCCGACGTATCCGGCCGAGAGGGTTTCTTCGGTGACGGGCGTATCTCGCCCATCCTGAACATTCTTGTTCTTAGTGTTTTCCTCACTCATGCATGTGGGTACCACCCCGAGGGGGTACCCCCTACTTGGTTTCTATTAACATGAGAACACAACATAGCACTATCAAATTTAACAACACATACATGGAAAGTAAACAATGCTTTAGAGAATTTCACAATATATAACCAATATCACAAGTGATAGATCATGCTCATCAAAGGTAATAACAGCACATAATTACGATATAGGAGCTAACATGTCTTTAACACCCAATAAAAGACGAGCAGAATATGCTTCTATGAAATGAAAGTAATAACAACATGGAATATTGAACTAAGGACAACGAACATGCTTCTTAAATTTAAAAGACTAGGATTTATATGTGCGTTAGATTTACTAATACAGCAGCATTTCTATGTAAAAATGAACTATTAATCATGCTATTGACAGTAAAGAAAAATAGCAGCGGGACTAGTATTTATACATGCGTTAGATTTATTAATACAATAGCCAAAGATATCGAAATAAATAGCGAAAACATGCTTCTTATCGACGAAATCACAACAATGAAAGATATCTAAACAAATAACAAAAACAGGGCTTTGGATAATGGTGAATACACTATCTCAAGTCTACATAGGGTATTGGCATGCTTCCTGAGTGATGTTAAAGGCAGGTAGGAAATCAAAAAAAATAAACAACGTAATCAAGTTTGTCGAATGACTATAACCGCAATGAAAAACACAAAAATGGAACAACAGCAGGGCATATGGACAAGGCAACATACAGTGTAATGAAAATGGTTGAATAAATATCACAGAATGACAATAGCGAATGCTAATTTTTAGCTTGGTTTGTTTCTGTGTAACAGTCACTAAGCATTGTTCATGTCTAGTAATTTCTTCTTCTACTGAGCTTGGTCATTTAGCTATGGTAATACACTACAAAGAAACTCAACTCAACCTTTAGAGCATTTAACCATGTAACAGTTATTCATGAAGATGATAAGCACTTTACGGACAACAAAAACAGCAGGATAAGTAATGTATAGCAACTAACATCAGTAGCAGAGTAAAACATCTTTGAGGTGACAGAGATTAATGTGCTCATGGGAACAAGGAAAGGAATAACAGTAACAAATCATTCACATCAACGTATACTTGGGTGTAGGGCCTCCGAATGGCCACCGACAACCCATTCCTTACCTTCTTGTTGATAACCTAACTTCCAGCAGCAGCCTTCCACAACTCCCTCGCAGAACTCACCTCTAGCTTACCAAGAATAACCCAAACCCAGCCAAGAAAGATGGAGGGCAAGACGAAGGAGCTGGAGCTATATGGACTCACCTGGGAGACCAACCGTACAAGTGATAGGAGGGGTACAAGGGACAAATCGCCAGTGGGCCGGGAACGTGGGAGTGAGAGGCATTGGCTGATTTTTGATTGGTTTCCCTGTCGATTTCATTCTGATTTGATTTTATCCTATCGCTGAACTGCTGAGATTCGAACGAATATAGATGCAATCTTCGTGTCTGCATCATCCGCAAGATCAAATTTTCTGAAGGTAAAGCCTGCTTTCGGATGGAATTTGGCATCCCCACCTTTGCTGTACCGTCCGCAGGTCAGGGTTCGGATGCCATGTGGCATCCGCAGGTGTCCACATACGTCTTTCGAATGGGCCCTAAAATCGGAAAGAGGCAAAGCGGACAATAGCTCGACTCGTCCGCAGTCGTCCTGAGGCATCCGAATGTCCCCAGACTTGGACAGATTCGATGTGGACGCGTCCTGTAGTCTTCCGCAGCGTCCGCATGTGTCTTCCGAATGTGTCAAAAATTGGACAAATTCATTGCGGATGACGTCTCTCTTCGTCCACTGGCGTCCGCAGTCGTCCGCATTATCACAACGCAGTGAGTTTGGGACGCCATATTGCTTCCCCAGTCATCCCCAATGCTTCGACTTTCTAAGGGTTCTGCGGATGACACGTCGCGTCCACACGGTCGTCTGCACGAGTCCTATTGGACCGAAAATCCATTTCCTTCATATTTTCGTCTAAGTCCTTGCCTGAATTTAATTCTCAGAAAGTCATACGTCACAACTTAACGCCCATAGAAATGATGTATTATATATATCAGGCCAATTTTACTTCCAAAATTTTTGATTACATCATTTATCAGGAAAATTTAAGATCGAGTTGTTACACAATTAATTAAGACAAAATGACAAAAGTTGTCATAGTTAATATATTTGTTATATTTTATTAAATGAAATAATTGAATTATTGATTATTCAATTAATTAACAAATATAAAGTAACTTTTAAAAATAGATTTTGTCAAATTTGAATTAATGTCAAATTTGATTTAATGTCATAGTGCAAGTGTTGAGCTATGGTGACAAGACCTTTTGTAACACCCCATTTTCGTTTTCTAGTTTTACCATGTAGTCAAATTTGGAATAATTAAATTATTTCATTTCGTGCCTATAAGAGTTGTTTTGGGACGAAATTTAATTTTGGAGAGAGGACCGTCATACCCCGACATTGGAATAAGTCGAGAATTTTATATTTGGATTGAGATTAATTTAATTAAATACAAGATTAATTAAATTAATAAAGGGAAAATTTTATTTGGATAAAGTGTATTAAATTGGAATTAAGGGTGAGAACCGGTTCAATGACAGAAGCGGTTCACTTTTGTGAAGGCTGGTCCGGTCTAGGCATTTTAATGGAATAATAAAGAAAGAATAAAGGAAAAATCAATTCCTTTTTGCTGAAGAAGAATCGGGAGAAGAAAAGGGGTGAGTTCGGCGAGAGGAAAATCCGGCGTGGGAGCTGCAACGCCGGCGGCGAAGTGGCCGGCGACGCTGCTGGCAGCGACGTGCTGCGTTCCCGAACGGTTTGCACCGGCGGATTCGCGGCTGGAGCTGCGGTGGGTCGTCGAATCTCGCGGCCCTGTTCCGCACAGTTTAGGCGACGGTGAGCTGCTCCGTTTCGGGTGTTCGGTGGCACGCTCCGACGACATGCTTTGCCGGCTTATGACAGCGACCAATGGTGTGGCCGATGCGTCGTTGTGATGGATTTGCCTACGTGTTGTCGGTTGAAGGTCGAAGGGTCGGCTCAACAACTGAGTCCAGGCTGCAGCTCAATGTTGTGAAGTTTGGGGGATTGAGATCCAAGTTGGATAGCCACGAACACAACCGACTGATACGATCCTCATTTCAAGGAATCACGTCCACCAATTTTCGGTCCTTGCTCTGTTCTGATTGGTGTTCACCAAATTGCACAGGTTATATTTCTGCTTTTAAATACTACGGAAGACTTCAACTGAGGGAATTATTTTCTTCCAGAGAGTAGGAGAAAAGTAAGAGAAAGAGAGTAAGAGTGAGAGGAAGGAAGACAGTGGCGAACTTGGAGCTGTAGGAGGGGGAATTGCCAGTTTCGGTCAGTGTTACCCGGTTGATGTTCATCACTGTAGGTAAGGATTTGGGTTGGCCAAGGAGGCCCTACACCCAAGTAATGAGTGTGTGAGTATATTGGATTGTGAGATTTATGTGCTGTTCTGTCGTATTTGTTTGTTTTCCTGTGATAATGTCGGATTTTAGTTCATTTGATAGTTGTGTTTTATTCTTATTCTATGATGATAATAGACAAAGATATAAATGAAGGATTATAAAGAGGAAATGGAAAAGTGAATGAATTTAACATCCTATACAGTAAATAAGTTATTCTTGAATGTGTGTACCTCAAATTATATGTTGTATACTCTTGCTGTCATTTTATTTCCTGATGATCCCTGTCAATTGTTGTGGGTTATTACTATATGTGAATTATAGTATTCTACTTAGATATTAGTTCATGTTTCCAAAGTATGCTCTCTCTCTCTGTTTTAGTATATCAATCGTTAAATCTACTGCTCATAAATATACTTCCCTGTCTGATTTCTGCGGTTTATAGTCATATCAACGAGGCAAATTGCATTTCGTCGTTACTCCTCAATTGTCCTTGCGAATAGTATACTTTGATGCCGGAGGTTTTTATTTTGTGTTCTGTATGTACGTATTGTTCATTACTGTCACACCCCCTTTCTCACAAGGCGTAAACGGGCGCAGCGCCCGAAAGGAGGCTTCTGGGAAGCCTCACAACAGTGCGCTGGGTGCACTATGCAAACAAGCTGCGTGCGGGGCGCGCATCAGGCAGGAGTAGACGTCGGCAGCGCGTGCGCCGCAGAGGAGAAGACAGCAGCGCGATTGGGCTGGGCCAGCAGCACGCCAACTGGGCCGACAGTGCGCTATCATGGACTAGCACACACTAGATTGGAGCTACTAGCATGGACTAGCACACACTGGATTGGAGCTACTAGCATGGACTAGCACACACTGGATTGGAGCTACAAATCCTACTAGCATTAGGATTCCTAGTTCTAGTTGAATTAGGATTGCTTATTGCCTATAAATAAGACCCTTGAGGCACCAACCAAGGCATTGATAATCATTGAGTGATTAGTCATCCTTGAGAGAGTTGTGGTGTTCCGAGTGGCGAGAATTGTTCCTAGTTTCTTTGGTTTGGAATCGAAAGAAAGGGTTGGGGGCCGGGCTCCCGTAAAGAGTTTGTGTTCAACGAGAGGAGGCAACATCCGAGAATATTCGGAGAGAGGCTGGTCGTAGTGGGACTACGGCGCCGCACACCTATTCGCCCTATTCCGCATGGCGAAAAATTAGGGGTGTGACAATTACTTAGAATCTGTATAAGTCCGTCATGCATGACTAATTGATGTAGTCGAAAGTATGATTTAAGGTTATCTCTATTTCGTACATAGCTATCCATGAGCGATTAAAAAACATGTTTCGTAATTCTATTTTGTTGATACGTTGTCTTAATCTATTATATGAGAGTATGTCTCACCGAAGAATTTTCAACCATTACTGCTACTTTATTGAGATTGTAGGTGTGTTCCATCATTTTGTTTCTTTGTTGTTCATTATCATTAAGAAACATATTTTTTTAGTGGTTGTTCAGATTTCATCACTACTGTTATAGTTGTTGAATATACGTGATCTGTTAACTATGCCATTATTGTGGCTGTTATTCATAGTTTTCTTTTTAGCGTGCTCTCATTGATCTGTGTTCGTTCATTATTACAGCATCTAATATTGTTTAGAATCATACTGGTTTTTATTTCCGAATTTATACATTAATGTAACTTCGAATTAGAAGTAGGTGCGTTGTTCGTTTCAATGTAATACTCACATCTACTATTCCCTAATCCAAATCATGATTTGTTATTCTGTTTCAGATAATATTCATTGTTATTTATAATTATTCAAAGCATGACATGTAAATACAATAAGTAGACCTACTCGTTGTTAGTTTCTGCTGTCTTGGTAATTTAAAAGTCTAATTTGTAGTTATAAAGTCGTTCGTCGCCCTTGTCTTTGATTATTAATGAAAGCATGATGAGTTATGGTAATTAGCTATTGGTTAGTTGATTAGAAGTATGATTAGGTGTTCTAAGAACTACTGTGTAATGGATTTAAAAGCATGCTTAAATAGTGAAGGTTTATTTTTTCATTAATTGGTTATAAACATGTTCAATTTTCTGCTATAGCTAGTCATTTGATCACATGCGTCGCTTCCTTGTTTTAACATCTTATTACTATTTGTTCTCTTAAAGAAGCATGTATCATTGTGTTACTTTTGTTGTTATCCACCTGTTACCTACAATAATCGTATTCTATGTGATTCCATTCGATAGCATTAATCCACTAATTGTATAATTTCATTTGATAGATTGTAGGATAATAGTCATTTTAATTGGGAATGATGATTAAATATGCTATTGACCACCACTGTTCGTATGCTTAGTTATTGAACATTGTTTCCATTATGTGTTAAATAATGCTATTTCATTCCTTGATGTGTTATTTCTTGGTGTCCATGTATATGTTAATAGAAGTGTCTTCAGACATTCATATAATAGAAACCAAGTAGGGAGTACCCTCGGAGTGGTACTCACATGCATGGTAAGGGAAAGTAAAACGATAAAGAAAAGACCAAAGGCAATGATTAAGGGAGTTAGAAGGGGGATGAGTAGCGGTCCAAGTCTGACAATTAGGAAATGCCCTTACCATATCGGGAACGGGACCTAGTTGTCCATAGGAGGTTAGGTCTGACCCACTATACCATCTCATACGGGTTCTTCTAATCTCCAGCTCGAAGTACGAGTAAAGAAAGAAAAAAAGAAAACGTAAATGAAAGAATTGGTTTGGGTGGCCCCCATTCCAAAGGAACTAAAAGAGAGGCATATGCATTATTGTTTTCCCCATTTCCTTATTGAGCCAAAAGCTCACGTCCTTACTTGTGGTGTAGGTAAAGAAGTAATCGTGCCAGGAGTTGATGAGGAGGTCATTCCGATGGAGCCTGCGGCGTATCCGGTGGAAACGCAAGTGGAACAGTAGTAGTAGCATGGTATGCAAACTAGAAAGGAATGTTAATAATAAAAAGGGTTTAACGTCAACATAGTTGTGAACGTTTAATTAACATTTTCATGTTTAGTTGGTTTAGTGTTTAAATTTCAGAATCTTAATTGATATTGCATTATTATATTTTCAAATTTACGCTTTCGCAATTTAAATTAAGCATGGTTGATTTCCTTTAAATTTAACAAAGTGTTTTAGAAAGTTAGTAACACTCGAATTTTATTGCACTCTGATTTTTAAATGTTAAACGTTTTAAATGTTATTTTTTTTTTGAAGACGTTAATTGAAATAAAAATTTAATGAGTTCTTAAGATAAGTAGGAAATTTGGGTCGTTACACATTTTGTTTTCCATAACATTTTTGTTATAAATGTATTATAACTTAAATGTGTCAAGTGTTGAGTTATGGTGACAAGACTTCTGATTTCCATAACATTTTTATAAATGTATGAAATCAATTGTAACTTTAATGAGGAATTTGTAATGTTTTTCTCTAAATGTCATAATGACTATTATGGAGCAATAACACTATAAATAGAGGTCTAAACCTCATTAGAAAAAAGATTGAAAGTTGAAATATTTGAGATTAAGTAATCCATTTTTAGAGCGTAATTTGTGTCTTCCGTGTTGGCTGTAGAGAAGTGTTTTTTAAATCCAAATAGATTGTCTCATGTGTTGAGAATATGATCTATCATAAATTGAGTGTGATCTTGTTTTGTTCATCACGCCCACACGTGCTTATTCGAGGTGAGGAGGATTGGTGGAGAAGATCGAAGGTTGATTTTGTACCCGTGTTAAGTAAGCTACAAAGATAATATCTTCATTTTTTAGCTTAGATCTAAATGGAGATTTTAAATACATATTATTATTAATATATTGTAACAACAATCCATTTTATGTTTATGTTGAAATTGTTTTTCATGATACATAGATTACGCACGTTACCGTTGTTATGAATATCGTTAATTCTGTCGTGCGAAAGAACCTAAAAACCAACAATTAGGTACATCTTTTCTATTAAATTTCTAGACATTCCCTCTTACTAACCATTTACTAAACATTTTTAACTTCTAAACTTGTCTAAAAGTATTACTACAAATTTAACAACAGATATTAGGGAAATTAATCATAAAATCATTATATTCATGTGTAAACTAAGCCTATATTATTGATTATCTTCTTACAGATTTCCTTATATAGTTTGATTTACTAAATACGGTAAACAGAGGCCATAATAACAACAATAAAGGTTTTACAGAGAGTACTAGCAACAAACCAACTTCTTTCTCCCCACTATCCATCAGTATTATTTTCTTCACAATAATAAACAAAACATTGACAAAGCAATACGAGCAGAGAACTATCATTGAAGCCTAAATATTGTAGTAAACTTATCAATGGAAAACATGCAGAGATAATTCCTTAGCAAAACTCTATCACAGAAGCAAACAATCCAGAGAACTAATTAATGAAACACCATTCATCAGAGAGCATATTGAAACACCATTCGTCAGAGAGCATATATCGACTAACACAGCAAACTTCACAAAGAAAATCCTACTCCTGCGATGTAGGTCCTTATGGACAATGAAAATTAATGGCGGATCGAATATCACTTCCAAACAATGAAAATTAATGGCGCTCGAATATCACTTCCAGACGATCGAATATCACTTAGCATTTCTGGCGATCGAATATCACTTCCAGATAATGAAAATTAATGGCGGATGATCGATTTAACTAAAGGACAATCGACCACCATTATACAGATCGTCCGCCAATTTCATCTTCAACAACTCCGGTTGATCGCGCCGGTCGATCACCCACGATGCGATCTACTGCCGAGATCGACCGCCCACTCTGTCTCATGATTCCATATAATTTTCCTCAATTCAATAATTAAACGCAATTAAAAACCTCAGACATTACATCCTCCCCTCCTTATTTAAAATTTTGTCCCCAAAATTTTAGCTACTGAAACAACTCTGGGTATTTAGCTTTTATCTCATCTTTTCTCTCCCAAGTAGCTCCATCAATAGTATGGTTCTGCCATAACACCTTGACAAGTGGAATCTTTTTTTGTCTTAGTTCCTTAAATCTTAAATCCAAAATTTGTACTGGTCTTTTCTCATAACTTAAATTTGGTTGAAGTATAACATGTTCCTCAGGTTCCACGTGAACTAGATCTCATAGACACTTTCTTAATATAGATACATGGAATACGTTATGAACTCCATACAAAGCAGCTGGCAATTGTAACTGATACGCCATTTTTCTAATCCTTTTTGTAACAGGAAACAGACCAACATATCGCAGACTCAACTTTTCTTTCTTCCCAAACTGCATTACACCCTTAAATGGCAATATTTTAAGGAATACTAAGTCTCCATCCTCAAATTCCAGTTCTCTATGACGATTATCAGCATAAATCTTTTGGTGACTTTAAGCAGCCAGCATCCTTTGACGAATAATCGTAACTGATTCCTTAGGTTATCGTATCATTTCTGGTCCGTAGAATTTGGCTTCACCGACCTCATCCCAATGTAAGGGAGATCTGCATTTCCGTCCATACAAGGCCTCATAAGGTGTCATTCCAATCGTAGTTTGAAAGCTATTGTTGTAGGCAAATTCTACTAATGGAAGCATTCTTCCCCATCCAACATGAAATTTCAACACACATGCATACAACATGTCCTCTAATATTTGAATCGTTCGTTCGCTCTAACTGTCAATTTGAGGATAGAAAGCTAAACTAAACTTTAACTCCATATCCATAGCCTTGTTTAAACTTTTCCAAAACGTGGAGGTAAATCTCGGATCTCGGTCAGACACAATAGATACAGGTACCCTGTACAGGCGTACAATTTTTTTAACATACAGCTTGCAAATTGATCAATCTTATAAGTCATAACTACCGGTAAAAAGTAAGAAACGTTGGTTAGCCTATCCACAATCACCCAGATTGCATCATGTCCTCTTATAGTCTTGGGTAAATGCAAAACGAAGTCCATAGTCACATACTCCCATTTCCATTCAGGTATAGGCATTGGTTGTAACATTCCACCAGGTCTTTGGTGCTCTGCTTTCACCATTGACATGCATGACACAAAGCGACATATTGTGCAATATCATATTTCATCCCAGGCAAGTAGTAATGTGACTTGAGGTCCTTATACATCTTATTACAGCCGGGGCGAATAGAAAAACTTGAGGAATATGCTTCACTCAATATTGCTAATCGTAATTCTGACCATCCCGGTACCATTTATTTTTAAATTTCACAATCCCATAGCTAGAGATGGAATAGTATTGATATTTTTCAAAAGTGGGGTTTAGTTTAAAATCCTTACATTTCTTATCCTCAATTTGAGCCTCTTTAATCCTTTCTAGTAACAAAGGTTTCAATGTCAAGGTGGATAAAAGAGTAGTTAACTGTGTAGTAATAAACTGCATATTCTAATTTTGAATATCCGAGCAGATTTCATCTAGTCTTTCTTCATGTACCATGTTCATAACTACCATCTTTCTACAAAGGACGTCAGCCACAACATTTGCTTTTCCAGGGTGATACTTAATTTCACAGTCATAGTCTATTCCAACCACCATCGTTGTCTCATATTCAATTCCTTCTAAGTGAAAATGTATTTTAAACTTTTATGGTCCAAAAAGATTTCACATCACTTCCCATAAAAGGTAGGGTCTTCATATCTTAAGGGAAAACACAACCGCAACAAGTTCCAAATAATGTGTGGGATAATTTATCTCGTATGGTTTCAATTGTCTAGAGGCGTATGCAACTACTTTCCATTATGCATAAGTACGGCGCCCAATCCATTCTTAGAAGCGTCGCAGTAGATGTAAAAATTACCGTCATCAACTAGTAGAGACAAGATAGAAGCCAAAGTTAGAAAACGTTTTAGATCTTGAAAACTCTCCTCACATTAGTTCATCCACCAAAACCGTGCATTTTTCTTTGTCAAGCCCATTAAGGGGAGTGCAATTCTTGAAAATTCATTTATAAATCTCCTATAGTATCTCGCCAAACCAAGAAAGCTTCTTACTTCTCCCACATTCCTTGGTTGCGACCAATCAACTACTGCTTGAATCTTTGCAGGGTCTACTTCAACACCTTGCTTGGAAATTATGTGGCCTAGAAAACTCACTTTACTTAACCAAAACTCGCATTTAGAGAACTTCGAATATAACTTATGCCTTGCCAGTATAGACAGAGAAATCTTTAAATGTTCTCTATGTTCCTCCTCTGAGCGTGAGCAAATTAGTATGTCATCGATAAATATAATGATAAATTTATCTAAATACTGACTAAAGACCCGGTTCATCAAATCCATAAATGTCGTTGGGGCACTAGTTAATCCAAATGACATAAATAGAAACTCATAATCTCCATATCTCGTCATGAATGCGGTCTTAGGAATATCATCAGGCTTAACATTTAACTGATAATATCCAGATCGGAGGTCGATCTTCAAAATGACACAAGCTCCTTGCAATTGATCGAACAGATCATTAATTCTTGGAAGAGGGTATAAGGTTCTTAATAGTTACCTTATTCAACTCGCGATAATCGATACATATCCTCATCAGCCTATATCCTTCTTCTCTACAAATAACATCAATGCTCCCCACGCTGAAAAGCTGGGATGAATGAATCCATTCTTAATTAAATCCTCAAGTTGGACCTTCAATTCTCTTAATTCCGCTGCGGCCATTCTGTATAGATTCTTTGAAATTGGTTCCGTTCCAGGGTGAAGGTCAATCAAAAATTCAATTTCACGATTTGGAGGTAATCCAGGAAGTTGGTCCAAAAAGACATCTGGAAAGTCTTGAACAATAGGAATTTTCTCAATATTTGTTTTTGATGCTATCGTTGTGTCCAATATGTTAATGAGAAACTCTTCATCTCTTTTTCTCATTAACCGGTCAACCTTAAATGCAAAGATCATTGTCAATCAACCATTTTCCTTGACTCCAATAAACATATGTTGTTCGCCATCAGGTGAGAGGAACCATTCTTCTCTTTTTCTACAATTAATTATCGCTTGATGTTGAGATAACCAATTAATACCCAGGATAACGTCATATCCCTTCATTTCCACGACAATCATATCAACATGAAAAATTTAATTGTTTATTTTTATAGCATAAGCTCTTAGAATTCCATCGGTAATTAGGTATTCTCCAGAGGGTAGGAGGACACGATAATTACTTTTTTATAGTTTGGGGAAACAATTTATCCTTGTACTAAATCTTGTCGAAATGAAGGAATGAGTAGCGCCATAATCGAATAAAACATATGCTGCTATATCATTAACATAAATCGTTCCTGACATAATGAATTTGCATGTCATTACTATCTACCCATCATTCCAAGGAATTATATAACGACTTCAATAATAAGACATGCCTGACACCACAGCAGGCAGACCATCCCCCGCCATTTCATCAATTTGTACATCAAGGGCTTCCCCACTGTATAGAGAAAAGACTCTTGGTGCCACGCCACTATATCCACCGACTCCAGCTGAGATAAATTTAGCGATATGCCCAGATTCTCCACATCTAAAACACCGACCAGTTCCCATCCAACATTCCCCAAAGTGGTTCTTCATGAACTTTGGACATTGTTTCGACTGCTGAGTCCTCGCATTAGATGAGGTAGTGTTTGTCACATTCATTGGGCTTTTATCTTTTATCTACTGCACTTAATATTCTGAAGGCCTTTTTGTCCCTTTGTTTATCATGGGTCCACCCCTTTGTTGTTGATTAGGAGTATTCTTCCATAATTTCTGATTTGCCTCACGCTGATGACCCACCATTAACTCAGCATCATCAACCTCCAATGCTTTAGCAGCAATCTTTGAATAAGGGACGCCTTGAGTACCAGAAATCTTAACTCCCCTGAGAACCTCGACCTCAGTCCATGGAAAAACTGATGGACCTTGTGCTCATTGTTTGCCACTAGGTGTGACACAAACCGAGAGAGTGCTTCCAACTTCCTCACATATTCAGATATAGTTCCAGTTTGACGCAACAGAATAAACTCCAATAACTTCTTTGATCGGACAATTTGGCTGAAATATTTCTCATAGAATATCTCTGTAAATTGATCCTAGGTCAAAGTTTGAATATCGCACGCTAACTTAATAGTATCCCACTAGAACCTCGCATCCTGAATTAGCAGGTACGCAGCAAACGAAACCTTCTCATTTTCCCCAATCCTTGTGTAGTAGAACATGTCCTCTAAAGACCGAATCCACTCCTCAGCACAAACGGCATCAGCCATATTTCCATTGAAACAAGGAGGTTTAAGTCTCCTAAACTTCTCCCAACCAGCTTCTACTAGAACCGCCAATTAACGTTGATTCTCATTCTCATTTCTCCTTTCTGCAAGGCGTTCTACAATTGTTGTCAGGCGATCTAGAACATCATTTCTACCATTGTGTGGAGCTTTATTCTCTTGACTAATAATATTCTCATATCTAGTAGCTCCATTTCCACCGTTATTGTTATCGTTCACAATATTGGCTTGAATGTTTCCTCTGGTTCCTCTTGTCATTCTATTATCCTAAAATAATTTTTTTTGTTCAATATAAGCTAAAAATGCTAATTAGTTATCATAGGGGATGTACATTAGGAAGCATTTAGGTTCATTAGGCAAAAAGGGGTATTTATATTTTATTATTTTATAATTAATGTTCCTATACTAATAAAAGTAATTAACAACAAGCAATTTATACTAACACATCAATTCTAATACTAACAGAACAATTCATACTATTAGCGCAATAAAGTAAGATAATAAAGCACTTACAGTTGAAGAAGTATATTGCGACCAATCTCGTATTAACAACAGTCTACAGAACTACATTAGACCCAGTTATGCTCTGATACCATAATTGTAACATCCCATTTTCCGTTTATGAATTTTCAAAAAATTTTGAACATTTTCAAAACTTATTAAAATATACTTAATTGAAAAACATCAAAGTACATTATGCGGAATAAAAACATTAAACTGTTTTATAGAAATAATATAAATAAATATTTGAAATTCATAACAAAGTCTTTATGCATGAAAACAACTTTTATTCATTTAGAGTCATAACCCCCGAGGTCATTTCGCGCATGGTAACACAAGCTTGCATCGCATCGCACTTCCTCAACTTCACTTCAACCAGCTCACAATCCATACCTACATCACAGGAGGAATAATGAGCCTATTGCTCAGTAAGGAATATAAAATTAAATGCAATCCTAACCTCTATGACAACTCTACATGCTTAAGCCTGATACATTTGTAAGCTGGGTGAGAGCAATCTCTTTAGTTTCCGAACTCGCCACTTGGATTCGTTTTTACGTGAGAGCAACCTCTTCAGTTTCTGAACTCACTAAAAATGGACCCACTTACATTACATTCATTTACTCTTGGGTGAGAGCAACCTCCGCAGTCTCTGAACTCACCCTCCATTGAGTAAGAGCAACCTCTTCAGTTTCTGAACTTACTCAAACAAGTTGTTTTCTACGTGTGAGCAACCTCTTCAGGTTTCAAACCCACGTAGGAAACACCATTTATTATCTTTATTATTAGCCCATGTAATGCATAACGTGTAATCCTATAACAAGTCTAAATGAATGTCACACACAACAGTTCATATATTGCAAACATTACTACAAACAACTAGCAAACAATAGTTATACTTTAACTATAACATTAATACTAAATTAGTTTCTATTACACTATAATATCATACATCTATTTCTCTATCCTTGACGCATCATTTTTAACTTAGTCTTCAGCAATACAAGCACTATTCTATGGTATCCACCATTTGAATATAATTTATGACTTATACTAATTAACTATTTTATTATTCTAATTTCCTATACATATACAATGTACCCATACTTTACCATTTAATATAATCTAATAAAATGTCTATTTATTTATGCAAGGAATATTGTTTAAGGCAAACTATCAACTCACCATGTATTCACCAAGTGTAAACAACCTAATTTAAAGTCTAGTTTAATATTAAGGAAATATTACAATTTAAACCCTAAACTTCTTGGGGAAATTAGGTACATCTTTTCTGTTAAATTTCTAGAGATTCCCTCTTACTAACCATTTACTAAATCTATTTAACTTCTAAACTTGTCTAAAAGTATTACTACAAATTTAACAACCGGTATTAGGGAAATTAATCATAAAATTGTTATATTCATGTGTAAACTACACCTATATTATTGATTATTTTCTTACAGATTTCCTTCTATAGTTTGGTTTACAAACTACAGTAAATAGAGGCCATAATAACATCAATAAGGATTCTACAGAGATTACTAGCAACAAACCCACTTCTTTCTTTCCACTATCCATCAGCATTATTTTCTTCACAATAATAAACAAAACATCGACAAAGCAATAAGAGCAGAGAACTATCATTGAAGCATATAAAGTACCACCCCATATGTCGTACTTCCTACTGGTTTCTATTATCATGATGCATGTCGATACAGTATAAAATAACGATAATAATAATGAATAGCGCATATAAAGAAAAGTAACGATAATTGAACAATGCATATAAAGGAATGCTAGTAATTAAATGGACAATTATAGCAACGAATTGATACAACAAATATGAATACCATACTTGAATAGTCCAAAAAAACAGCAATTTAACATGTTCTAAAGGGAAATATACAACGAACATAGCAGCTAATTATCATGCTTTTAAATAACGAGTTAAGCGACGAACATGACAATGAACTAACATGCTTCCATTAGATAAACATTGATGTAACAATTAAGTGGGAACATACTCGATAACTTAGTATGCATTTATGGCATAAATAAATTCTAAGCATTAGGGATAGTATTCGTTCCGAGTAAAATATGGTTTAATGGCATAACTTTAACTTAGTTCATTGTTACCATTATTAACCTATTTAACATGCTCAATCGTTAGAAATATTATCCTAGTTAACTTTGTTGTCGTTATTAACCTAGTTGATTAAACATGCTCAAATTTAAGGCGTAATGACTATTGTTATTAACCTAGTTGGTTAAACATGCTCAAATTACTATCGTTATTAACCTAGTTGGTTAAACATGCTCAAATTAAAGGAGTAATAACTTCTAATTATCTAGAGATTTCAACACTATTAATAGCAGGACAATATTAACTTATTGTTACAACAAGTAAAACAATAACATGTATTCACAAAAGGGAATCATCATCAGTGAAATTCATAGCTCGTTCATGCTTATCATATCATAGTGAAATCTTCAGTTCATCGTTCTACACTACAAGGCTTAACGTTAGGGATTTT
>CM039482.1:20213306-20274445 GCA_022433065.1 Begonia loranthoides
TAAAAGGAAAAAGGTTTTTGTAAATATAAAGTAATAGTTTAATTATTGCATTTTTAAAATAAACGATTTATGCTTCCACTATAGAATGTTTTATGCTTCCGATATAATTAAGAAAAATGATTTTATAAATAAAATTTTTCATTATTAATAAATATTTAAGTAAGATGTTTTAACGATTGAGTTTTTAAGAATAAAAACTTTGATTTCGATTGAAGGGTTTTTATAAGGATTCAGTTGTTTATATAAAAGTTTTAAATTTAACGCATTTTTAAAGTAAAGAAAAAAATCCGGGTCGTTATACACTTTCTCTCTTACCTCTGAACCGGAGTTGTTTGGGCAATAACTTTACCAACACCAGACCTCCAGCTTTGAACTCCACTGGTCACCGCTTTCGATCTGCCCACTTTTTCATGTGCTTGGAGGCTCGTTCCAAATACGCTTGAGCTATTTCATTATTTTGCTTCCATTCTTTGGAGAAGTTGTACGCCTTTGGACACTTCCCAGAGTATGGTTGGTCGAGTGTGTGAGGCATCGTTGGTTGCCTTCCGAAAACTATTTTAAATGGGCTCAATCTGGTCGAAGAACTCTTCTGGCAGTTGAAACAAAATTGGGCCACATCTAGGAGACTCGGCCAATTCTTCTGGTTGGTATTGATAAATGTCGCAAGTATTCCTCGAGTAAGCTATTGAAGCGTTATATTTGTCCATCGGTTTGAGAGTGATAACTGGAAGAGACATTCATACTTGATCCCAGCAACTTGAACAATTCCACCCAAAAAAATCCAGTGAATCGCGTGTCTTTATCACTGATGATGCTTATAGGTATACCCCATAATTTGACAACATGTTTGAAGAAGAGCTGCGCCGTTGTTTCAGCAGAACAATACTTTGGGCAGCAATAAAAGTTTTATATTTGGAAAAACGATCGATGATCACCAAGACTGCTTCAAAGTCGCTTGTGGATGGCAAATTAGAGATGAAGTCTAGAGATGTGCTTTCCCAGGGTCTTGTTGGCACCGGTAATGGTTCTAGCAAACCCGCCACTTTGTCCCTTTCCACCTTGTCCTGCTAACATACCAAACAGGTTTTTGTATATTGCATCACAACGTCTTTCATGTGAGGCCAATAATATCCCCTCTTTAATAGGGCATACGTTCTTTGCCATCTAGCATGACCGGTCCACAAAGTATCGTGGCATTCCCTTAATAGGGTTCGGCGTAAGTCATTACTCTGGGCCACATACAGACGATTTCCCTTGGTTAACAACAAGTCTTCCTCGATCCAGAATTGTCGAGTCTTCCTTTCCTTTACTAATTGTATGACGGCCTGAGCAGCAGGGTCGTCTTGGAGACAATCTCGAATGCGGTCTCTCATAGACCCAGTAATTCTACGGGCTTGACGTTGGGACAAATAGCAAAGACTAACACACTTAGCTTTTCGACCAAGGGCATCAGCTACTCTGTTTGATTGACCCGACTTGTGCTCAAAATGAAAATCAAATTCTGAGATAAGTTCGTGCCATTGCGCTTGTTTGCAGGTCAGCTTTGGTTGATCAAAGAAATGACAGATTGCGCTATTGTCGGTCTTTACTATAAATTTTGATCCAAGCAGGTATTGTCTCCATACACGAAGTCAATGTACTACGGCCAACATTTCTTTCTCTGAGGCTATGTACTTTGTTTCAGCTTCTTTTAGCTTGCGGCTTTCATAAGTGACAGGATGCCCATTTTGTAGTACGACTCCCCCGAGTGCAAAGTCAGATGCATTAGTTTCGACTTCAAATGGAAAAGTCACATCTGCTAGAGCAAAAACTGGACTTTGCATCATAGCTTCTTTTAAATTAGCAAAGGTCGTTTGGCATTCTTGGTTCCACTCCAAGAGGACGCCCTTCTTTAACAGTTCGGTGAATGGTGCTGCTTTCTTGGAAAATCCTTCCACAAACAGCCTATAATAATTTGCGAGATCGAGAAAAGAACGCGACTCTGTAACTAAAGTGGGGTTTCTCCATTTTTGGATTGCCTTGATCTTGTCAACATCCATGCAAAGCTGTCCTTATTCAATAATGTGGCCAAGGAATCCAATACTTTTCTGAGCGAAGGAGCATTTTTCCTTCTTTACATATAATTGGTTCTGTCTCAGCTTCTCGAAGACTAGACGAAGATGAATTTGATGTTCTTCAATGCTCTCGCTATAGACCACGATGTCGTCCAAGTATACCACCATAAACTTATCAAGGAATTCATGGAATACTTAGTTCATTAGAGTACAAAACGTTGGGGGGCATTTGTCAGTCCAAAGGGCATCACCAAGAATTCAAAAGCTCTGTATCTGGTCACACAAGTCATCTTTTGCTTGTCGCCTTCTGCAATCCTGACTTGATAGTAACCTGAGCGCAAGTCAAGCTTGTGAAATATTTGGCCTTGTGCAGTTGATCAAAAAGATCTGTGATGAGTGGCATGAGATACTTGTTCCGAACAGTGACTTTGTTCAGATAGTCAATACACAACCATAAGCTACTGTCTTTCTTCTTTTGGAACAACACAGATGCTCCAAAGGGTGCCTTAGCTGGTTTGATGAACCCTGATTCAAGTAGTTCATCTAATTGCTTCCTCAATTCCTCTAGTTCTGGTGGAGCCATTCTGTAAGGTACTCTTGCGGAGGTTTAGTTCCTGGGGTCAATTCGATTTGATGATCAATGTCTCTGCACGGGGGTAATGTTTTTGGCAAGCATCTTGGCATTGTACTCTTGTACTCCTCAAGAACTTCTATGATTTCAGATGGCACTATTTCTTCTCTGCCTTCATCCATGATTGAAAGGACAAGGATATATGTGAGTTCTCGATTTCTCAATCCATTTTCAACTCTGCCGTCTGTTGTTGAACTGCTGATAAGAAGGTCATTGTCCCTACTTCAGCCACTTACACATGCTTTTCTTCGGCAACCCTTCAGCAGGGTTGTCGTTATGGATCGAGGCTTGTAATGCTGTTAATGCTAACCTATGAGGGCATTTTGCAACTCGGTGCAGTCCTTTGCATAATAAGCAGGACATAGGTTTATTTGGTGGTCGTTGATTACTAGCCCCTTTCCATGGTTCTTGGCTTTCTCTTGGGACAAATGGCTTTCTTTCAGTAGTAAATGTAGTTGGCTTTGGGCCTTTTGTATTGCTTGAAGTGCTCGGAGTGTTCTTCTTTTGGCTAGGATTTTCGTTGGTATAATCGAATAGTCTTTTAACTGCAACGAGAGCACTCGAGAGGGTCGGTACTCTTTGTTCATATAATTTTGTTCTGGCCCAAGGTTTCAGTCCTTCAATGAAGGTGAAGATCTTGTCTTTTTTGGACATGTCCCGAATATTCAGCATGAGGCCTGGGAACGTCTTAACGTATTCGCGAATGCTGCTAGTCTGTTTCAGTTCTCGTAATGAACGGCGTGCATTGAACTCGACATTTTCGGGAAAGAACTGATCCTTCAACTCCTTTTTGAGCTTTTCCCAAGTATCGATGACACAATTACCATTGCAAATGTCATTATATTTTGACCTCTACTAGAGTTTTGCATCTTCAGTAAGATGCATTGTGGCCAAGGTCATCTTTTGACTCTTCATCAGTTCTAGCTGCTTTGAAATATTGTTCCATGTCAAAGATGAAATTTTCAATTTCCTTGGCATTGCGAGCTCCCCCAAAGGATTTTGGCTCTGGGATTTTCACCCGACTACATTCAACTGAGCTTGAAGCTTGTTCTTAGTTTCCCATAGCTCTCATAGTGACATTCAATTTGATGTTTATTTCGACAATCTCAGCTTTGAGGGATTCAAACATCACTTTGAAGTCTTTCGTTAATACAGTCAGAGTGCTAGATAGTTGAGTATGAGCATTGTTGATCTCTTCGACGCGCTCCAGGACCCCAACCATAGCACTCGTGCAACTTTCTCCACTATATACCCCTTTTCCCTTTTCTCTTCGGGACTCGAGGTTCTCCACTCGATCTAGCAGCTCTTGGATCGGGATGGAGTCTATCGGGTTGTGGATAGCCGCTATCTCATTAGGAAATTTAGCCATTTCCTTCATTCGTTCCTCTAGAAAGCTAACGCTATCAGGGATTTCATGGAGATACTTCATCTCCTTTTCCAACTCGATTAGCCGTTCGAGCTGGTCCATCGACGAGTTCGCCTTGTCTGACGAATTCTTTTTCGGCATGCTTTCTTTTGATTTGAGCCAACCTGGCTCTGATACCAACTGTCACGGTCCTACTTTCAAGAGACTTATGGAGGGCTGTGCGGCACTCGTTGTTTAGGGGGAACAACGAGTCATCCTACAAAGTGCGCCAACAGCACCAATTGCCCACGACGTTAGAGCGAGCTTTGTGTCGTCATTGAGCATAGTGAACATAGTTTGAATGTAAAAAGCCTTATCATTGATTGTCAGCAAATTGCATTGGGTAGGAAGATCTACGTGCAGTCATGCCTCTCCCCTTAAAGAGCAATCCGCTCCGTTTCCACTCTGGCAGGAATGAACGTGCAAAAGTGGTGAGGAGTCACTTGCCAAAAATAAAAAGTAAAAAAAAAAATACAAAGGAATTTTCATAAATGGAAAGCGATCTAACTTAACCGTTTGAGCAGCTATGGACAACACGTCCTAGACAAGCCTAAATTCTTACATTCAGCCAGAGGTCGGATCACGCCTAGACGGGGCGTTTGAAAAAATCCAAACATTCGGGAAGGGCCCAGCAGCAGGCTGCGGAGGCTGAGTAAGAACACGTTTCTTACAATTATTCTCACGCCTTGGGTCCATCTTGCCTTCAGGCTTCATTAGTTCCGTATTTCAATGGTCGTACTCTCCAATTACAGGCCACTCGTCGTCCACCTCATCATCTTTCTCTCTCCGCAATTTCCAGTTCTGGTTCCCCGGACCGGTTGCTTCAGGCTTGGAAATGCAGTTTGAAACCCTCGCTCTCCGTTCGTCGACCTCTGCTCAGTTCCTGAAACCTTCTGTTCGGAAACCTATAACTCGTGCTTTTGTTTTCTGCTCCCATCCTTCTCAATCTTTCTCCGTCATTCGCTTCCATCCCAATGCCCCTACGTCGATTCGGAAACGCTATGGTAACCGGTTTGGAGTCCCTTGCAGTAATAGTAATATAGAAATCGTTGACTGTGGCCGTGAAGTTGAAAGCGATAGTGGTAATGGAGAAGAAGAAGGCGGCGGAGAAGAAGTTTTGGAGATTCAGAGTAAAAAACTGGAGAGCCAGGGATTGTGGGATCAAATGAAGGAGATTGTAAAGTTTACCGGTCCTGCAACTGGGCTGTGGCTTTGTGGGCCATTGATGAGTATCATTGATACTGCGGTCATTGGTCAAGGAAGCTCCGTTGAGCTCGCTGCATTAGGTATTTCTCCTGTATATTGGTTTGATTAGTACGAGGAAAGATAAACACCGAGGAAAAATTATCCTCTATATTGAACAAATTTTAATTAATGAATTTGGTAGCAGGGCCAGGAACTGTTTTCTGTGACTATACAAGTTATGTTTTCATGTTTCTTTCTATTGCTACTTCCAACATGGTAGCCACTGCCCTTGCCCGACAGGTTAGTCTTACTTGACTTTGTGTTTTGCAGTTTCTAGTTATTATTTTTCTCAGGCTATAGAAATTGGTTGGAACTTGTTGATCAGTGCCCAATTGCAGGATAAAAGTGAAGTGCAGCATCATATATCGGTCTTGCTCTTTCTGGGTTTGATCTCTGGTTTATTGATGCTTCTGTTGACAAAAGTATGGGGTCTAATGGCACTAACTGGTAAGAAAGAAAGGCTATGATACTGTTGTATTTTTTTTTTTACCACTATTTATATTCGATAACATGCTTATTGTTACCAAGAAAAAGTTGCAGAGGTGAAATAAGTATGCTATTACACTTGTTTCAGCTTTTGCTGGCCCAAGAAATGCACATCTTGTTCCAGCAGCTGACTCTTACATTCAGGTTCACATTGTTTTTAGCTAGTAACTTACTCAATGCTTGTTCATCAGGAGGACATTTTCAGGATGTCCAAAATATGTGACTGGAGTGATTGAATTGTGCTGTTCACCCATTAGGGTTGTTCATTTGGAACTTATGACTAGGATTGAGATTATCTATCCCAATGTTTCGTATGCAGTTGTTATTGCATTTAACCTTCGTACTTTGTATCACTGATATGATAGATACGAGGTTTGGCCTGGCCTGCAGTTCTTGTAGGATGGGTTGCGCAAAGTGCAAGGTACATTATCTGTCACGACCCTGTTTTTCTTATATTTAAAAATTGCGAGAAATTTAAAACTTTTATTTTCTCTTAAAAATAGCGGACTTTAAAGACATAATTCAAATCATTTTCTTAAAACCTTTGCAATTTCTAAAGTCTTCGTTATAAAGCACAGCGAAAAACTTAAAGAAATAAAATATATAACAAATACAATTATTTTTCTTTACAATTTAAATACAAAACTCTTTGCAAGACATTTTTTTCTTTTTTACATCCTTTAGCCTAGCCAGTCACAAGATTTGCCCGTGCAAATTCTTCATCAACTGTCTTTGACCTGCTCTCATTTTTCTCTTTACATACCTAAACCACAAGACTTAAACTAATGAGTCTAATGTTCAGTAAGTGATAGGATGAAATGCAATGTTAATGCTCATGCATGATCATGCGATGTATTACAGAGAAGAACCTATTTTTTCTGGTATATCGAGAGAAATAATACATCATATGATCATGTAGCTATCCGTTACCCCTACATGGAGATACATCCTATGACATCACTACTATGACCGTTACCAGTCTCTTTTGTTTGGAGATGTTAGGGATTTCAGTACAAGAGAAATGATGAACACTATAGTCCACGTGGTTAACTGTCACTTTGATGAGGAGATACATCATATAGTGTCCCCACCAATGAACAGTCATCAAATCTCCCGAACCCCCACACGCCTATTTACTTATATTATGCATGTCATACTATATGTCAACAAGAAACAAGGTGAAATGCAATGTTCATGTTATGCTCATGCGAATGCAATTTGGAAAGGAACCTATTCTTTCCGTTATCCCGAGAGAGTGGATACATCATATAGTCATGTAGCTATCTGTCAACCCTACATGGAGATACATCATATGACATCACTACCATGATCGTCATCATTCTCGTTTGTGTGGAGACGTTGGGTATTTTAGTACAAAAGAAATGATGAACCCTGGAGTCCATGTTGTTAACCATCACTTCGACGAGGAGATATATCATATAGTATCCCCATCGATGGACTGTTACTGAATCTCCCGAACCCTCACACGTTTATTTACATATTTTAAGTGTGTCATGTAATATGTTGACAAGTTTATAAGCTCTATGTATGATGCATGAATGTCACGTACAGTTCACTATCATATCTCTATATAATCTCGGAACATACTCATCTATTAAACATATCATTAAAAGAACTTAATTCTAATAAACACTCAGCAAACAACATTATAATTTACGGGACATGCTCAATATCTGGTACAGCAATAAACAATCTAAATATTCTATTAAAGCGGTAATAGTCAGCAAACAAAGTCCTAATTCTTGCGATGTAGGGTCCAAAGACCAAAGCACAAGCAGTATCACTTACCTCAATTGCATAAAGCGCTCAATGCTTTTTCATTATCTTTTTCTTCATTCTTTAGTACCTTTACAATTTAATAACGCTTAATCATTAATCTACTCGATTAATCAACTTATTAATCTCAGCGTTTTTTCCTATCTTTAATTGTTATAGATCACTTTTCTCCTTCAGTTATTGTCTTCCATATTTTTTTCACAAAACCAAAAATAATAAGAATTCCAGTAATATAAACTCATATATTTTTCTTTATTCAATTTATCACATATAACCGACAACACACTCATCAATCGCGATTATTCAACAGAGGACAAAACCTCCAATAACAGAACACACATATTGAAGATGTAATCTCACCGAGAACCGATTCCCAAAAACATAAATCCAAATCACAAGATATAATTCATACAATAAAAGGCATAGAGTTCACACCTGAAGCACCTGAGACCAAGGAGCTCATTCCCTTCATCCGCTCGTCACTCCCTTGATCCTCCTTTAATCACAAAAATCTATTTTTTAACATAACCTAATCCCCAATTACTTCATAAAACCATAGCAACCAAAGTAACAATCCATAAAAGTCATAAATAAGGAGGAATAAAATCCTTACCCAAAGAATCTCCCAAGAGCATTTTCACCATCTTCTATTTCTTCTCTACTCCTCACCTTCTCTCTGCTTTCTATTTTCCCATCGCAGCCAATAGCTCCCAGAGAGCTTTGTTTATTCTCCAGAAAGAATTTTCCTCATCGCATATTTTCTCTTTAGTCATACTCTACCGAAGATTAGAAGCCAACCCCCAAGAATCAAATCCCAGCCTTCATCCCTTCACGAAATTCTTCTCTCAGTCATCCTCCTCATTTCTCTCATCACTTCTCTGCCATTCATTTACACCAAGCTGAAAATCCAAAAAGAGAAGCAGACAAACTTAAGTTGAAGCTTACCTAAAATATCCCCACAAATTGCTGCTAGCAGAAGACCCATTAATAGCAGTGCATCCTCCACTTTCATCTGCCCTAATCTAATCACACCCATGAGTGGAAGACACCTACCCAAGAAGGACTCCACTACCACTTTCTAATAAATTCTTATATTATTATTATTATTATTATTATATATATATATATTTATTTATCCTTATTATTAGGGAAAATGACAAATCAACCATCGTGGTTTCCGGTCAATGACAAGTCAACCACTGTGGTATATTTGATAACAAGTTAACCACTAACGTATGAGAAATTGACAAATCCAACATCACACTCAAGTTAACCCAGACAAAACTGTTTGGACACCGCAAACAAGTGCCTGGACGCCGCCCAGGCAAAACTGCCTGGACGCCGCAAACAAGCGGCATCCAGGCAAAGAAGCGCGTCCAGGCAAAGAAGGAAGCCTGGACGCCGCTGGTTTGCGGCGTCCAGGCAAAGAAGCAAGCCTGGACGCGCGGCGTCTCTGGAGCTCTCTATTTGTCATGCATGGCGTTCTCGATCAATTGTATTTCATGGTTATTTCGAATTCGTTATGTATATGTTTTACGAATGCAATGTTTTTATTGGTTTTTTGACCTCTGCACCTTCAAAGTAGCATAACTTTTGCTACGGATGTCGGAATTGGGCGTAGAAGGTATCAAATCGAAGCTCTCTTAGAGCTCTATAATCGTCATGGGTAAACCCCATGACCGCCTTTCTCAGCCCAAAATCAATCGTTTAAGCCCTCAACTCAATCGCTAGTCGACCAAAAATTCAGAATGCACAACCAGTTATAATTTTTCATGTTTAATTTAATAACCCAATAAAATACTACTCCTAAATTATTCCTAATTATCATCCAATAATTTCCCATAAATTATAATCTAACAAATACATCTTTGGTAATACCCCGATAATTATCCAATTAGTCCAAATACCTCTAATTACCTTCTAATTATCCTTATTAAATTATGTTATAGAAAATCAGGATATTGCATTATGCTTCTATTTTCATATCGTTCTATTTTTGATAAGCTGTTTGAGATGGCAATGCTCAGTGATGTTGTATATGCTGAGGAATTTAAAGCAAAATAAGTATCTTCGATGGGTTAGTGTTGATAGTGAGATAATAAGAGAAGAAATTAGGGTAAATTAGGAAATTAAAAGGGTGATGTGACAGAGTTAGTTATTATAATAAGGAGGTTACTTGGTTATATATTAGAAATTTGAGAAGGAATTAGAGGTGTTGAAAATTGTTGCTTAATGTTCTTGAAGGAGATTGGATTTATGTTTCCGAATTTTTGGTTTTCCAGATTCGTGGTTAGATTTAGGATTAATTTCTAAATCTTAACATTGTTACTAGATTTGTGGCTTGTTCTTTCAGATTATTTGGGTTCATTGTGCAACAATGGTATCAGAGCCACTGTTGGAGAGGCCAGACACATTTAAAGAAGAACCATCACTACGAGGGTTACCGTGCTTGGTCAGTATCTATTAGCACCTAGACAGGGGTAGTCCAACCAGACTGGTTCTATCCACTTTGTATGGGAATTCGATGGTTCTATTTGCAGAAGATGAAGATAATGAAGAAAGAAAAATAGAACAGTATGGTAACGAGAATCTTGAGCGGGTGGAAGAAATGGAAGAATGTTGGGAATTAGCTTTGCAGGATTTACTTTCTTTTGTATGGGATAGGGGAAAAATAATTAAAAGAAAATATGAGCATTTTGTAAATTGATGCGGCCTCCTCTAGATAGGTCTTCTTCAACTTAGGGAGAAGCCATTCCCAGAGGAGAGAAGTGCATAATTAAGTTTGTAAATGTTGACCCAACAAATGAAACACATACGAAAAACTGAAAAAGGCAGAGGAAGTGAGGAGTCTCTCTTTTGATGAAGGAGAGCCTTAGTTCATCTGGTTGCAGAGAAATTATCTGCAAAAATCAATAGAGAAATAGGAAGCGAGTTTGTTGTTGCTCGATCACGAACAGATTGGCTACGAACTTCAAATCCACTCTTCGGACGACGACGCACAGACCAAAGTTTTTTCCTTACCGAGGGAAGAGCGGTAGAACTAGTTGAGTTTGCTGGAGGCCAAGTTTGAGAACCATCGACTTTGGGGAAGAAGATCACCTGCATGGCCGTCAAGTTTGCGTGGGTTGAGGCGAGAAAGAAGGGTTTCATTTGTAGCAATTAGAGATTGGATGCTGACTGAAAAAAAAAAATGATGGGCTGGATGGTGGATTGGGCTATAAAAGAGATGAAATTGATTATTCTTTAACGTTTAAGGCAATTGCCTTATGGGTTGGGCTAGTAAATCATTTGCCAGGAGAAATATTCATGTTCTAACTGAAAAGTAAAAAATACAGAATCATCCAAGATTCACGTGGATGCGATGGTCAATTTTATGGGATTATGTATACTCTACTCACGACTTTGAGGACAAGGTCGATTTCAAGGAGTGAATATTGTGATAAGAATCACACTATGATATCAGATAGAAAGAGAGAAATTACACTTAATAATAGAAAAGTCACATGATAGCGCAGATGTTCGAGAGGTCTGCTAGCTCTCTCATAAGTGACAGACGTTCGAGAGGTCTGTTAGCTCTCCCACAAGTGGTTTCCTAAATTTTGCGATACCCTTTCCCCCTATGACTCCCTCTTTAAATAAAAACATTACTTGAATACTAAGAGACACAACGAAATACGAAGAGACTACACAGAATACTAAGAGACTAATAAAAGTTACTTTAATGGAGGGGACGTATCATATTGTTGAGAGTGAGATAATAAGAGAAGAAATGAGGGTAAATTAAAAAATTAAAAGAATGATGTGACATAGTTAGTTATTGTAATAGGGAAGTTGCTTAGTTATATATTAGAAATGTGAGAAGAAATTTGGGGTATTGAAGATTGTTGCTTAATGTTCTTGAAGGAGATTAGATTTTGGTTTCCGAATTTGTGGTTTTCCAGATTCGTGGTTAGGTTTAGGATTAATTTTCAAATCTTAGCATTGTTGCTAGATTTTTGGCTTGTTCTTTCAGATTATTCGAGTTCATTGCGCAACAGTTAGAGTGTGTGACGCTTTTGTGGTTGGCATTTGGCTGAATGATATTAAAGTTAATATTACAGTGATGTTCTTTTCCTGGTATTAGGTTATCTTGTGTGGGTGGCAGCATTCATTTTCAGAATCATTTTGTTGACAACAACTTGAGGATAAGTAAATAAAATAAAATTAACAAAAACTAAAATGTATGCTAAAGACAATGTAATCTGATGCCTACAACCATTACTTGAAGGTCCTGAAACAATTAACTACAGTTTTTTTTTCAGCTGATATGTAATGAAACGTTAGACTCAACTGTTAACTGGTGGAAAGAATTTTGTCCATTTAGTTTTAAAATTATAGTTCCAAAAAATGTGCTTCGATAAATAAAATAAAATGGTTTGAAAAAATAATTGGAAAGAAAATGGTATTTATTGGCAGCATTGAAAGCCTTTTCCTTAGCAAAATCTCTTCCTATAGGGAAATAAGTTTTATGCAACAAATCAAATAAATATGCAAGTAAATCATTATAATATTTTGAAACCTTCAAACTCAAAAAAGGAACTAGTTTAAGTTAAGATAGTAATTACTGTTTTATCGAAAAAGGAAAGATTATTGTTTCATAGTGTTCTAATTGGATCTGTATTTAATATTTTTTACTCTAAATTTATGTTTATTTTTTCTTTTAAATAAATGTTTAAAGGAATATGGGGGCAATTTTACAGTTTCTCAACCTCTAGTGAATACTAATTTGACATGCACATCCAAATATTCAATTTTGATTCTTTCAACATGTTTCTTAGTCTTGGTATGAAAGATTCCTGGGGACCTCTGAAGGCTTTAGCAGTTGCAAGTGTTGTAAACGGCCTAGGTGATGTAATCTTGTGCATGGTTCTAGGCTATGGTATTGCTGGTGCAGCGTGGGCAACAATGGCATCACAAGTATGCTGTGAAAAGGCTCCTATTGATCTTAAAAGTCTTAGATTTCCCTTTGTAATTTCTGGACTCTTTTTTTTTATGACCCTAAGTTTGTCTTTGGTTGGTTCCTCTGCTATTTTTCAGGTTATTGCCGCTTATATGATGATTGTAACTTTAAACCAAAAAGGATACAATGCTTTTTCCATTTCTATTCCTTCGCTCAAAGAATTAATATCAATACTTGGGCTTGCTGCTCCAGTGTTTCTAACAATGATGTCAAAGGTTTTGACATTTGTTGCATTTATTTATGTAAACGGTTATATTGTTGCATGTAAAGTGATTCTGCATCATTTGTGTTTTTTAGGTGGCTTTTTACAGTCTTCTTGTTTATTTTGCTTCGTCTATGGGCACACAAACTATGGCTGCTCATCAGGTTAAGACAATTGATATCTTTATCCCTTGTATAAATCATTCATGAATTCTCATGGAAAACTGATGGTCAGGTCAACTGGTGGCTTAAATTCTGATTAGGTCATGATCCAAGCTTTCTGTATGTGCACGGTGTGGGGTGAACCACTGTCTCAAACTGCACAGTCATTTATGCCTGAGTTGATATATGGAGCCGGTAGAAGTTTGGAAAAGGTTAATGATACTAGTTTTTTGCTACGTTGGATAATGCCCTTACCTGATCATATCTGTCAAATCTATTTTCATTTGACTATTCGACTGTTCAATAATTTATTAAGGCTTTTTTCCTATTAAACACAGGCCAGGATGTTGCTAAAGTCACTTGTAATCATTGGAGCTATACTTGGATCATTATTAGGGGTAATTGGAACGTGTGTTCCTTGGTTGTTCCCTAATATTTTTACTCCAGATCATATTGTTATCCAGGAGGTCAGTTCCTTATCTTTAATCATATGCTGGAGTACACTTTCAGTTGCGGATCTAGTGTTAAGAATATAATGAAAGGGGTTTCATCTGGCATTTCTTGTAGAACGTTAGATGAAAATTGTTCTCTTTCAAAGTCAAGATACGTGACAATTGTTGTATAATGCCACCAGCAGAAGATACCCGTGCTATATTATTAGCACTTATCAGCATATGTTGTCTATCTTTATCATGACTCCTGGAAATTATTTATAAAGGTTTTGTTGAATAATTGGGTGCATACAGCTTGATCTATATCTCTTTCATGCAGATGCACAAGGTATTGATCCCATACTTTATTGCATTAGCAATAACACCTTCGACTCACAGCCTTGAAGGAACTTTACTGGTACCTTTACTGTAACTTGGACAGTATCATCTTAATATTAACTCTGTCTCCATTAACATAACCGTGTCCATTCAGAGACTGGTCACACTTATTGTGTCATGTTAATAGCGTATAGTTCAGTAAGTACTCTATCAAATTTCCTAATTATATTATTCTCAATATAGTTAATTCATAATTGTTGAATAAAGTGAAAAATGACAAAAAAAAGTAACATTTTGATTGATGTTTGAAGTTCCTTGAGCAAAAAATGTATTGTTAAAGAGTAATTCCAAAATCAGGTCTGCTCAGTGGGGGTATGATGTAACAGATACATGGAAGCGATGATGCTAGTAGATGTTGTCCTAAGTTTTCTTTGAACTTAAATGTAGATTATGAAGTTAATTTTACACTAAATTCTGATGGGAATATGTAAGGATATACGTTAATGGTCGTGTGTGCGTGACCCTGCTTGATGCCATTTTCTCCTACTTGGGCTTCATTTTTTACAGTCCTTGAATAAATCATAGGCAAGGTAATAGTCGTAAACTCTTATCATTGCAGGCTGGGCGGGACCTCAAATTTATTAGTCTGACAATGACTGGATGCTTTTCTCTTGGAGTCCTTCTGGTGTTGGTATAGTTTAAGTCTTCACCCCGTCTTGACATGTAGCAATGAGATTTCATTTGTTCTTCATTCATTGATATTACTATATTTCTTATATCTAGCTTGTAACCAGTAAAGGGTTTGGTCTGCAAGGCTGCTGGTACGCCCTCGTTGGATTTCAATGGGTAAGTAAAAACTATCATCATCCCTGCTTATTAATTATGCGAGAGCCTGCCGTTTACCCTGCCAAAATGGTTTTTATTTCTTTAGGCTCGCTTTTTCATGGCCCTACAGCGCCTTCTTTCTCCCAATGGTATACTTTACTCAAATGACTTGGGCCGTTACAAAATGGAAAAATTGAAGGCTTCATAGTCCATGATACTAATAGCTTGCGTAAAATGATACACACCTACGGCAACATGATTATTTAATGCTTTCTGGACATGATTTATGCTCCAAGGCCAATTGTATTTTGATGGGTTGTTGTAATGATCTCAAGTTCATGAAATGGTTCTGGCAGTGCAGTTTTATTGTTGTTGTCAATACTTGAAAACATTAGAGCTATCTCGTATACATTTTCTGACCCTTGGAGCCTTACATCCGAGTTAATAGTAGGCATCAAACGAAACAGGAACATGTCTGGTTTTCATTATGATATTCTTCTAGGACTTGTTTTAATTTGGATTTCTGGTTTCAGTATTTGTTCTTAACTGGATTCTGTCAATGAATTTAACAAAAATTATCATGTTATAAATTTGTTTATTCATATTCAATAACTGACTTGGATTGAAAGATATAATTTGTTATCGAATTAATTCATGAATTGGACAAAACATACATACCAACAGTCGGTCATAGTTTCATACGAGGATCAAGGATAAAAAGGAATATTTTATTCTTATTTATTTATTTTATTTTGGGAAATTCAAACTCATTGCAGAGAGGGGGATTGCGTTTCGCCTTACAGTAAAGAAAAAGCATACCCTTAATTTAAATGAGTTGCACTCTTTGTGGTGATGCCTCCTAAGTAAACATTTACTTAAGCACGAAAGAGGGTTGAACTCCAGCCCTTGTGACTGCAAACGAGAGCTTCTTCACTGTGGGAGGGCAGCTTTCAATGCTAGCAAAGCGGCCCCATATGCTGCTTCTCTTTGAACTGCCGGACTCACGGGCAAGCCAAGTACTCTCTCTCGTATTTTTGTCCATTTCTCATTTTTTGCTCCGCCTCCAGCAGTGAAGACCTCGTCAACTTGGGTTGCTCCAAGATCCTTGAGTAAGTTATAGGCTTTTGCCTGACATATTTTGCAGCAAATACATACCTTTTTTCTGCAGTATGTGATTCATATTCTGAATAAAACAAGAGAATTTATGTACCTCTATTCGTGCAATGGATTCTAAGATCCCATGCAGATATTCAACATCATTCTCTGGTCGCGGACTCAGCCTGCACAACCAAAAGTAAAAGATCATTCACACCATTGAATGGATATATACACAAGAATGCTCAAGGATAAATAAGATGCCTAGCCGATAATACTTTAATCCAAAAATACTGGGAAAGTTTACGAAACAAACTAATAATAGCTGCTGAGAGTTCATGCTTTGCGTTTTCAACTCGAATCAAATCATTATTTAATGTTTCAATTGTATAGTATGCTTCTGAATATAAAAATTCAAGCATATATTCCGAATCGGAAAAATGCTCCCATTTTTTCCTACTTTCAGTGGCCTTTTTTAATTCAAACAAGTAGGAAAAAAGGAGTACCGGGGGGCCATTTTTGGATCAGCCACAGGAAATCTTTCCCCAATAGACGGCAGAGGGTAGTAATCAAGAGGAGATGCTTCCATAGGATTAATCTGTTTACTTAGATTGTCCAGCTGCTCATCAGTAAAAAAATTTCTTAGAACAGCTCCACCAGTGTTTGAAGCACCTCCCACTAACCACTTATCTTCGAGTCGGTGACTATACACACCAAATCGTGCATCTTCAACCCGCCTGGTGCTCAATAGTTTAATAGCAAGTGTTGAACCCAAAGAAGTCACCTAGAGAACAAGTAATTAAATAGGTCTCACCCATCTATGGTTAATAATCGCTTAGTTTTCAAGTGAAACCACAAATTTCTTGAAATACAGAGGGAACATCTTTCAATACCATTTGTGAACCAGAACAATTATTAGAGAAGGTCATCTGATGTGCTAGGGCCTGCTTAACCCATTATTTAATTTTAATTGCATTTTATTTTAATTATTTATTTAGAACTTTGATTTATTTGCAATTTTGCCATTATGTTGTTGGCTATTAACTAGGGTTAGAATTTTTGAAAGACAATTGAGTTAACTTTATTATTTAACTTTATTATGGTAGACAACACTAATAGTTAGTTTTTTTCAATCCAAAACAAGCGGCACAAAATCAACTACTCTTAGAAAATGAGAATGAGGTTTTATTACTTGATAAGAGTTTTCTTTAGGAGTCTTTAGATTTGAGGGTATATCCTTTTCAAACCTAGAAGATGATTTGGCAATAGAATCAATTGTCTGGTCTCAAATTAAAAGAGCAACTAACCTTTACTTTATTAGCCAATTTTTAGGTAAAAGAGATTTAGAGGTTGAGAGAGGTTTTATACGCATAACTATGGTAAAAACAGTTAAGATCAATCAATCAAACAGCCCCGTGAAGTTTCAAATTTCATGACATCACAATTTTCATCTATGACACAAAAGGAGGGAGCGATTAGATTTGAAGTCAAATCCTTTTCAACCATGGGAAGATGATGTGCAGCAGGCTCCACACTAGCACATTATTTATTTTAATTGCATTTAATTTAATTGCTTATTTAGAACTTTGAGTTATTTACAGTTTTGTCATTATGTGTTGGCTATTTAATCTAGGATTAGAGTTTTTGAAAAACAATTGAATTTTGATAATTGAATAGAGATTAGAGATTTCTCTCTAGTGAATTCTTAAGGCTTGTTTCTAGGGAATCGTTACCTTATCATTCAAGAGTTGTGAACTTGAGTATAACGGTTTGGTGGAAACTCCGTCTAACTTTTTCAAGTTAGAACAAAGTGTGTGTTTTTATTTTTTCACCATTGTTTTTGTTTTTTTCTTTCAATTTCTATATGTTGTTGTTTTTTCTCGATGGAATGGACTTATAGTGAAGTTGTGAAATCTTCGAAATTATTAAGTTGAAGAGTTGTTTTTGTTGGAGATCGCTTTGGAGTAGAAAATTATGATTTTTTTCGCATTTTTTGATCGACTTGCATCGTTTCGGCCATATCTCTGTCGTCCCTTAGAATTTTCTCGCGAAATTTGGAGGGTTTCTTCATCACTTATCCCTTGTGTCAAAAATCACTTTAAAATTTGTCCATAGAGTTGTTTTCATTGCTGTCGAATTTTTTCCAAAAAATTTGCAAAACTCCAAACCATGGGCGTCCACAATGTTTCAGAACCCTACCGTTGGGGCGTCATCATAGATGACACTAGAAGATCCAGACTATTATCTTTGTTAAGATGAATTATAGAAAAATGGAAGCCCTCTTCCTCCTCAAAGATAAAGAGGAGAGGGGAGTTTAAATAGAATCTCACAGATTTTCCTGGTTGTGTTGCACGTGCTGCAAGAAAAGCTGCAATACTATCTGTGGTTCCACTGGATACAATACAATCATATGGGAAACCTACACAAATTTGCAAGCCCGAATGTTAGTTTTCCGACTATTGACAATTCACTTTGTGAAACTCCACTTTTTTAAAAATAAAATATTGTTTCATTTATTTCTTTGCATGCTTATTGGAAAGCTTGACAACAAAATGCCAATACTATTTAGCTTCATTATTCTGCTAAGCTAGCTAAGGAAGATACCATATTCCAATCTAATGTCCTCTTTTAAGCAACCAATTGAAGTTCCAGGAGCTTTAACAACAGGCAAAAGCTGTGAATATGGTTGACAAATAAGCCAAGGTGGATAAGAGTCAGCTTCAGGATCATAACCAACCTGTGATGCACCAATGAAGTTACGTCATTACTTCCTCAATAACATACAAGTAAAACAGTTTAAAAGAGGTTTTACATAACAAAATGTACACGTGGATGGTGTGACTCAAAATCGCAATAGTAACACAGTCAGCAATCCAGACCATGGTCATAGACAGTCTTTGATCTCATGCAGAATAAAACTCGAGCCATGTATCTCACCATAATCACCGATTTGTCATTGCCAGCAAGCTGCCTTAACATATTCTGAAGAGCATAACGAATGTATGAAGTACCTTGAGAGCATTATTGTAGTCTGATACCCCAAGCTTTCCATGAAGAAGCCATAATAGCCAATCTGCCTGATGCAACAATATTGCAGATTCTTTTTTTGAGTCAACTTTATTCCACCATGAGACCAACTTGCACAGTGTAGAAGAAGCTGAGCAAACTGTATGATTTGGAGGAGCAATTGACTTCACATGCGGGACAGCATCTGGACAGCTCTCATTATAGAGGTATGGTCTCTGTAATGGTTCACCCGTTTTGCTGTGTACAAATTTAGATCGATGTTCATCATTGCCCTTGATGTGAAGCCAGGGAGATAGATATATGATGAAGTGAGTGGAATGTCAAAAACATTTACCTGTCTAAAATGATAGTAGTTGCAGAAGTACCATCTATGGAAACTGAAGCAATGAGATGACAAAGAACCTTGGGGACGTCTTGAAGAAGAGAGAAGAGTGTTGTTTTCCATGATAGCACCCAATCTATCGTCCCATCACTCTTTCTAGACAAACCAAAAACATTAGTGGTCACATTCAGACAACAACAAAAGGATCAACATTTGTTGTGAGTGGAATTCTATTCTTCCATTGTCAAATGCTCAGCCATATTTTGGGTTAGTTGTTTTTAGAAATTTTGTACATATAAACATTAACAATTCGTGATCTTATATATTGAGCTAATCAATTGTTATCTTATATTGGCAGCGTCCAAAAAAACGAACGAACAGTTTTGGAACAGTAGATAACAAAACTTTCTAATGTACCTTCAACAATGGATATTCCTTCTTTCCCTGAGCATGAATTGCGCCTTCCTTGTCAATAAGCGCGAACCTCGCACCTGATGTACCAAAGTCCATCCCAAGATAAAGTCGATTCCCAGCTGGTCGACTCGCTTCTGGGTTCTCCGTCTTCCAAGTATCGGAACTCATCGCCATTGATCTCAATTTTCGGGTAAGCCTTTTCGCAGAAATGGAAATCCCTAAATTGTCAAACCACAAAAACTCTATCACATACTCGAATTAAACAGTTTTGAGGTTACTTAGTTACGAAATAATCCATTTATCAAACAATGTCTTCCATCAGATAAATAGAGCGAGGTGTAACCATGTTGAGGGAGATATGTCGAGGAAAGGAGGAATGAGGTGGTCGGGTGAGTAAAAGCAGCGAAAGAAGCCATGTTTATCTTCCGGCTCGAGCTCTGTTCAGTCCATGAATGGGAATAATGGATAGTGGTTATCTACGAGTACGTGGCAGTTTTAGCTTGTTTTTATTTCTTCTTTATTATCTTTTAATTTAAATGTAATTCTGTATTATATATATATATATATACACACACGATTCACACGCAAAAGAAGAAGATGGTAAAAATAATTATAAAATAAAAAAAGGCCTAATTTAATGCTAGATTATTAAGGAAAAGTTTTGGCTTGATAAAATTATTTATTATTTTATACGTAGGTAGATATATGTGACTATAGATAAAAATGATAATAAATTGTTTTTCTAAATTTTAATAAAAACGTAGGATTTGAAGGTTAAAACACTAGAAACCCCTTCATTAAAATAAAATTATGATTATACTTAACATTAGTTGAAAAAATTGTTCAAATTTCATCCCCACTAATTAATGGAGGATGCAAATCATAACTAAGACCATTACTGATAAGTAACAAGAATGAGTTGAAAAAGAAGGACAAAGTTGAACAAGGAAAATAGGGGACAATCAGTTGTGAAGGCTATTGGGTTTAGGACAATTTTGAAGAGTTTTTAAAAAAATAGATTTAGGTAATAAAGTGAGAAACAATAAATATCCCATGAAGATAAGTTAGGATTGTTACAAAAGAAAAGGACAAATCAGATCGAAAGTGGCTGAAATGATTTTAAGTCTAGAGGTTGTGCGATTCCCTGATCTTCCAAAAACATGTGTTCTTGCAACTCCTCTCAAATGTGCTTGTTTGTGATTGGACTAAGTCTTACTATGAAAAGAGAGATGACCACTCCACTATCCGCCACACTCAATCTCACGAGGAAAAAGTAAAAAGGAAATAATCAACAAAAACAGAGAAAAATAATATTTCATTGAACTAGTTGATGAATAAACTACTTCCAAACTAGGGAGAACTTGTAAAGAAGCTCAAAATGGTTTTCCAAGTACAACCTTAGATGGCTTAAACATCACCTCACAAAATTAAAAGAGACTTACAAAAGTTTCTCTTACTACCCCACTTTAATTTAATGCAATGACACACTGTAAACACTTCGTTAAAACCAACTCTTAATTACTTACCATGCATTATCTTTAATTTAATGCAATGATACACACAGTTTGTAACAGCTCATGACTTCTTTTCTTTAAAAGTGTATAAAATTTAAAATTTTTTCTTTTATAAAAGACTTTTCTTTATTAAAAGCCTTTAAAAGACAATACTAAATTCTTTTCCTTAAAACCCTTTGTAAAACACAGTGAAATAATAACTGAATAAAACACTTTATGAATTAAAAGTATTTATTAAATTATTTAAATAAATTTATTTTCTTTTACAATTTAATTACATTTATAAAGCCTTTCCCAACTCTTTCTTTTACACCATTAGCCTAGCCAGCCACAAGATCTGCACATGCAAATCTTTCATCAACTACTTCTTAACTTATTCTCGTGTGTGTACCTACATTGCAAAACATAAACTAATGAGCCTAAGACTCAGTAAGTGATATAAAATAAAACGTGAACATGCAATTACAACTTTTAAAACCATATGCAGTTATCCATTTTCGTTTTCCTTTCTCTTTTACATTTTAGTGTCTTATTAGTTTCCGTTTCCATATCCGTATCCGTATCCATATCCGGGTCTGTATCTCTTTCTGTTTCTGTTTCCGTTCACGTTTTTGTATTTGTATCCGCTTTTGTATCCGTTTTTGTTTTTGAAAATTTTTTTCTGTTTATGTTTCCATATCGGTTTTCGTTTTCATTTCCGTTTTCGTATCTGGTTCCGTTTCCGTTTCCATTTTCTTTACCATTTCTGTTTCCTTCTATTGTTTTCTTGATCTTTATCATTTTCTTGATCTTTACTTTACTTTATCTAGAAAGACATTGAAGGTGTCTAAACTTGACGAGAAGGAGCAACCAACTCAACCTCACATCCCCGAACGACCCCTTTACATTTATCTTTATCTTAATCTTGACTTCACTTTATCTTGAAGACGTTAGAGATGTCTAAACTTGACGAGGATGAGCGGCCAACCCAACCTCACATCTCATCACACCCATTTACGTTCATTCTTTACATTTCATAACCATATCGTTTCTTTTTTGTTTTCTTTCCAAATCCATGCATGAAAACAATTTTCGAATTGTTTTAAAATCCATGATGCGTGCAATACTTGTGAATGCATACATTGTCTATAATCTCTAAACATGCTCAATATCATAACTTTTAACATAAAGAACTTGCAACATATCATTAAAAGAACTTAATTCTAATAAGTAACATTATAATTCTCGAAACATGCTCAATATCTGACTATTCTAATTAAGCAGTAAACACCCTTAATATTCTACTAAAGCAGTAAATAGTTAGCATACAATTTCTAACTCTTACGATGTAGGACCCCAAAGACCCAAACACATGTGTATCACTTACCTCGAAACTTTTACGCGTAGCCGCACCCTGATTTAACCTACAAAAATCCATAACATTTATAGTCAATAATCATAGTTCATTATCCTCATCTCTACAGTTCATTATCTTGAACAACTTTGATACCACAAACCCTTATTTGTAACAGAATCCTATAATTCAATCCAACTTAATTACTTAATAATTTATTTGTCTTACCATAACAATATCTCAACTTGATAGCTTATTCCACCAAACAGTTCTCAACCATAAAACTCAACCAGATAGCGATGACCAAGCTCCTAACATAAATCCAATTAATAATATATATATATACCCTTTTTTTAATGTCCATCAAAGCAGTGCATAAACTAAAACCCACTAAGCCTAGCATAAATATCTATAGCATTCCAGAGTAGTAACTAAATTGCAGAATAGAAATATAACCCACAACAATATCTCCCGATATGCATATTGAACAGAGCCACAAAAGATCTAAATAAACAATTAAGACAACCCTTCACATATATCTTCCTAGCAGTAAACGAAACCACACAAATATGCAGAACACAATGTTTAGTGCAACCATAAAAGAAACTATGCTCACAAGAAGACTTTCCTCCTTAACCCTTCTCGGTTTTGCTCTCTTTGTCTTTGTTTTTTCCTCTTCTTCTAGAGAACTCTCCTTTTTCTCCTTCTCTCAACTTCACCCTTGGCTTTTCCTTCAGCTCAAGTGACTTCCTCCCGCACACTCACGTTTCACAACTCTTCTCCCTCACTTCCTATTTCTTCTTTGCACTTACGGTTTCAATTTCTCTAGAGAGGTGAAGCTTCCTTAAAAAGTTGCACAAATTCATCCTCAACTGCCACATGTAAAGGATGAGGACGTGAAGTGATCACAAACAAAGTCACACCTAGGGATTATCAACTTATGTTCTTGGAAAACAAAATTGGCCGAGAATTGCATGGGAGCGGTTGCTCACCTGAGAGACTGTAGCACCTAACCGCAGCAACTGAAAAGCAAATTTCTCAGAAAATATGTGGTATCGATCGATAACTACAGTTGACTGGTCTACTCCAGTCAACGGTAGCAGTCGACCGGTCTCACATACTCACGCCTCTGCCTTCAAAATGCTGTGTTTCACGGCCTCCTGCTTCTTCTTTTATTTGTTCTATTTTATTTTTCTTTAATCCACTTTCCCTTTAAATTAATTTACATCTCTTCCAACTTAATTTCATATCTTAATTATCCAAAATCTCCACTTAACCAATTCTAATAATTTTCATTAAATAAATCTTCAATAATTATCCAATTAATCGGTACAAATTATACCCCAACTTATTATGTTTATTAAGCTTATTTTTTGGGTATTACACAGTCAAAAGTGACTCTTAATTGTTTAGCATGCATTTCCTTTAATTTAGTGCAATGACACATTTATAAAATAATTAGCCAAAAGTGACTCTTAATTGCTTGACATTGTAATGCCCCGATTTTCTTTTTCTTAAAACATTGAAAATTAAATTTGATTTTCTTTGTAAAATGCGTAAAATTTAAAATTTTTCTTTTTAATTAAATCTTTTCCTTTAAGTTGCGTAGTGGAAGAATTATTCTTGATTTCAAACCCGTGCCATATCAATAATATAAACCATACTTTGTTACATTTTTAAAACATAGTTTGCATGGATATTAAAATAGTCACATGGTTAGTTAAGATCCATTACAAAACCATTTACCAGAGTATCAAAATACAAAATACCATAGCGGTTACATTGAGCCATAACCCACTAGTCAGTTTGCCAACAGCACAAAAGGACTCAACACCACAACAATCCATCACCTGCGTCTTCTGGAAGCTTCTGTAACGACCTGGTTTTTCTTACATTTAAAAATGTGTAAAATTTAAAATTTTTTCTTTTATAAAACAGAGGAATACTTTTTCTTTCATAAAACCCTTTTTCAAATTGCAGCGGAAATAAATAAAATCATTTTCTTTTACAATTAAAGTTGACAAAGCATTTTACAAACCATTTCTCTTTCTTAAATTCTTTAGCCTAGCCAACCACAAGATCCCCACGTGCAAATCCTTTATCAATTGCACCTTAACCTGTTCTCGTATGCACACCTACATCCACAAGACTTAAACTGATGAGCCTAATGCTCAGTAAGTGATATAAATAAAACCTAAAATGCATATGCTATGATCTTTTAAAAAAATCGTTTTGTTTTCGGTTTCGGTTTCTGTTTTTGTTTTCCTTTATCTTTTACGTTTTAGTCTTTTTCTCTGATGCACCCGACCCTAACGCACCTGGCATAGCTGCAATGGCATAGTCTGAAAGCTTGCTATCTATTGACTGATCTGGCTAATGCACCCTACTAGTGACCTCCGGTATAGCGGCAATGGCATAGTCTGAAATCTTGCTAACTATTGCTCGGTCCGTCTAGGCATCATCCAGGGACCCCGAAACTTGTATGAGTAGCAATGACATAATCTAAAAGCTCTGCTAGCGGAAATGGCATAGCCCAACTAGAGGTTGTGCCCACCAAGGGCTTAAACGGCCTCACATCATACTGATGCCTCGTTTATTCCATTTTCATCATTTATTATCTCTTTTACTTTCAATGATAAATTGGAGATTCCTACAGCCCAAATGATGGTTGTTCGTTTTGTGTGATCAGCCCTCGAGAACACCGTACACTTAGTATGTATGAGCATCCATTAAATCATTATTTAAAACCATACATGAAAAACCCTTTGCGTATCGCTTGAAAACCATGATGCATGATGCTCGTGAATGCATACAGTTCAATCTCCTCTATATAGGCCTCAAAACATGCTTAATGTCAATTCCTTTAACATCTAATAAACATATCATTAAAAGAACCTAATTCTAATAAACACAGCACCAAACATCAATACAATCCTCAGAACATTATCACAACTTAACTTAATAATCTATGAAAGCAGTAAACAGTCAACATATAATTCTTAATTTTTGCGATATAGGCCTTTCGGCAAAACACATACATATCACTTACCTCGAATCTTTAACGTGTATCAGCACATAATCGTTATCCTTTCTCCCCTTTTAAATTCCTTCAATACCTTAAAAATCATAACATTTAATCATTAATTTCACTTTCTCAACAACCATTTATCGACTTCCGTAAATAATAACACTACACCAACTTAACAGAACCATAAACAACTTCACAGTAAAGCATCAAGCCCTCAACCAACATAGAATTCATATTCCTCAACAACCCTTCACTTAATAAACAACATAGGGCAATCCATAACCTTAACATCCAATAATCAATATCCTAATAGATAGTAAATAAACAGAGAACACTACACTTATACTTCTCATTTATCTTCATCTTCTATTTTCAACACAGCTTAATTCATAAATCCATAAATGAAGCTATAAACACACAAAGAACAATCTCTACATACCAAACCAAATTCAACAGATTATCACTTTGTCAAAATCATCCAATAATAGGGAAGAAAACCGTTACCTAAAGAAACCACAAAGGACCCAAGAGTAGGGAGCTCCACCGTTAAGCTTTTCCTTCTTTCCTTTCTCTATTTCTTCCACTTCCCTTCTCTTTCTTCCTTTTCCTCATTACTTTCACCCGTAAGCTCACACACCCTCTCTGTCTCTCTCTTTCTTTCCCTTAGATTTTCTCTCAGCCTTCACTACTCACAGAACACTCTTCTCACTCTATCTCTCTTTCTTTCTCCCTCTCTCTTTTCTCCTGCAACCTCTCTGCCTCTTTCTCTTTCTTCCTCTCTTTATTTCTTCAGAGCCTCACAGAACTCCCATAAGCTCACTACCTCAACCCTCTCTTTCTCTTTCTCGGCCTTTCTCCAGAATACCCTATCTCCCTCTCTATCCCTTTATTTCTTTTCTCCTGTAAACTTCATCCTTCCCCATAAAACTAACACTCCATCTAATATTCCATGTGTAAAGTGGGATGCGTGGATGATTTACAAAAAATGCCCCTCTCAGGATTATATGTTTTCTGCAATTTATATGGATTTCGATCAAGTAGCCGGTCGAGTAAACCAGACCGTGTCAACTACCAAAATCCCCAATTTTGCATTTCTACGTGGGATCGGTAGACAGTAATCCCCAGTAAATAGTGGGCGATTAGCCGCTTGACAGCTGATGCATGGGAGCGGATGATACCCTTGTTGACCGCCAATTCCTGGTTGATATAACATATCGACTGGTCCAATGTGATTTCTCCATCCACTTCTTTGACCGTTCGCTCATCCACTGCTTTGACCTTGCCTTATTTTCTTTAGTTTGGTTGAGCTGCTTGACCACGTCCTTGACCGCTTCATCGTCTGAAAATTTTGGGAGCAATCGCAAATGTTTTTCGTTCGATCTGTTTGACTGCATCGTCGACCGCTTCCACGACCTGAAAATGCCACTACTCTCCTCTCTCTTCTTTTAACTTCTTCCTTTATTAATCTAACCATTCCTTTAATAACCAATACTTTAAATCCTTAACCAAAATTTCCAATTAACCCATTCTAATAATTTTATAATACCCAGAGTATTTAGTTTCATGTAAATATTGGATTAAATGAAAAAGTAATCTTTTGGTCATTATAAATTTGTCACACTTTATTGTTGGTATTATTATTATGAAGAATAAAGTGTTGAAGTGTGTTGGATTAATAGGGATATAGTTATATATTGTTAGGGAAAAAAGGATTTATAATAAATTAAGGATTTAAAATAAATTTGGAGGAAATTGGCGGTCCATCATTGCGGTCGGATGGCAACAACGTCGATTGACCGGCGTTAACGAAGGCTGGGAAGATTATGTTTGGCGATCATCCAAAGAAAACGATCGACTGGCGCGATCAACAGGTGGATTTGAAAGCAAAATTTGCGACTGATCAATGAATTGGCTCTCGATTGTCCAAAGATGAATCAATCGACCAACCACTTGAAATGTTGTCTAAAATGATAACCATCGTTTGGAAGCTTCTGGGTTCGACTCTTGGTGCTTCAGAGGGTGTTCAAACGTCTCTCTTCTTGGCTTTTCACCTTCATAGGGATACTGAGGAGTTGCTGAAGTGTTATATAAATGATATGAGTGTGTTGGGAGTTTTTCTTTTAGAAAAACTAAAGAGTGTGGTTTTGTGTGTTTTGTGAGACGTTCGACAATGAGGAAAGCTACTACTAAGGAAGGAGAATAGAATGGTTAAGTGAGGTAAGGAATAACGTGTGTGCTTTGTCTGTAAGGATTTACATCACGGGAGCAGAACTCATTGTGTTTCTCTGTAAATTTTCGTGCCTGTTTCATGCAGAATATGGTTCTTTCATTGTCTATTGCTCGCATTCTTTACTGCTTGAATTCTTGGATCTGCTCTCTATGATATCATGTCTTCGTTAATGATTCTATATATACATGTTGTTCTTTATCGTTGGGTTGCTAGTGAGATGGATGTTAGCAAATTGAAGTTAGTAGCGTAAAAATGGGTTTTTGCATGATTAGTTATTACTCTTTGCAAATGATATTTTTGTGATGGATATATGCTTAGGTGCTTTTTTGTAACATTAGTTGTTCCTCTGCAAGAATTGTTCCTCTTTGAATTGCTTCTGAAATGTTTTTCTTTAGTTCATGTTGCCCTCTATTAGCTTGGTTACTAATATGTAAAGTTGATAAAAGATCTATCTACTAGTGAATTTTTACAAGAATAATATTTTGTGCAAACAAGTCATTTTATTCTATGCGGGTTTAGTAGTGAATCTGTCTCTATCTTCCTTGATGAACAAATCTGTTAAGGACATATTTATAAAGAAATGATAGTTGGGTAAATCTTTTTAGAAAGTATATGCCCTGAGTTAATTAACACCTAGGTGAAAAAATGCTCTAACTTGATGAATACTCCCTGGGTGCTCTCTGTCAAATACTTAGATAAATGGAACCTATTAGTATGATTATTAGAATATATGTGCCCCGAAAACCCTAGCATGCGACCTTGAGCCATCAGGTTCACTAATTATCTAACGAGTTATTGTTTTAAAGGAAATACTTCGTTAAGGAGACTTGAGGAGGAACCGTTGCTTGGAGAAAATTGGAAATCAACCAATATGTTTCTCATGGAGGCATGCAACTCTCAATTGACTTGGCTTGCATTCTCTCAGCTTGGAGGAGTTCACTTTAATCAATGCCAACAAGGTTGATTAAAGAATGTCATGCTGAATTTTCTATGTTAAATCATTACTTTAGTTGTTATTGGATTATTATCTATTGGTTGAGACTTATTTTTATGGTTTTTAGTACATTTTGTTGTCTTATGATTTGTGGTGCTCTGTTTGCATGTAAACTGAGTCCTCGTGCCCATTTTTGAGAACTTAAGGGCAATTTTGTCATTTTCTTATAATATCCATTAGAGTGGTATGTAGGCCTCTCTAATGGAACCCTAGATCACTTTTGAAAACCCTAAAATTGTAATTGAACTTTGTTCTAGAGGGTTCTCTCTCACAGGGCGGTTTGCTTCACTGCTTACCTTTATCTTCTAAATCTTCTTCTTGTTCTTGCGTGGCCTAGAGAAGAAGATTCATACTGTCTCTTCTAGTAGCTTTTTGTTGAAGTTGTCTTTGTGGTGTGGAGGTAGAAGACCACGACAAAAGGCAACTTGGAGTGGGGCTTGTCCAAGCATCCGAACCAGTTGCCCTCTTGGCCGAGTGAGGGACCCACAGACCAAATTGGTGTTCCATTCTTGTCCGTCTTGATTTTCTTTAAAGGTGTTCTGTAACTACCCGACTTTTCATTTTCTTTAAAAACTTGTGAAATTTAAAACTTTATAAACTATGGAAATCTCTTTTTAAAATAATATCTGCCATTCGAAAGCTGGACCATTAAAACTCTTTCCGTTCTACCCGCTCATTATAAAACCTTTTACCAAAATACAACGGAAGAAAAATCAAGAACCATAGCGGGTTTATTAAAACTTAGCGGAAGCGTAAATAAATAAGAAATACTAAATCGAGCGTTACAAATTAATCACAAACCATTTTATCTTTACAAGCCATTTTATCTTAGCCTAGCCAGCCACGAGTCTCGCGCGTGCAAATCCTTCATCCCTGCGTTTTTGATTTATGCATTGTCTTCGCATACCAGTACCTACACCTACACCACAAGTAAACTGTAAGCCCAAGAGCTTAGTAAGTAAAAGGGTTTAATGCAAAATGATATGCCTCTCTTCAGTCCTTTTTGGAATGGGGGCCACCCAAACCAATCCTTTCATTACGTCATTTGTTCGTGCTTTAATTTACATTAGTTCATTCGTTCGTTACTCGTACATCGAGCAGGAGATTGGAGGATTTCCTTTGTGATGGAATAGTTGGTCGGATCTAACCTTTTACTTGTAACTAGGTCACCTCTACCAACAATGTAAGGGGCTTCGCTTAGCTGCAGACTGGACCTGCTACCCATCACCCGCCAACTTCCCATTTCCTTCATTTTCTTAACATTTTACCTCACCATGCATGTGTGAGTACCACCCTGGGTGGCACACCCTATTGATTTCTATTAACATGATGTATGATGCAGTTCAACGTAACTATAAACATGATGCATGATGACATAACAATTGAATAACGCATATAAAAGAAGTAATTGAATAGTAGGAATTAAAAGTGCATAGAAATGAAAGCAAACAATCATTGAATAACGTACTGAAGGAAGGTAAGCAATAATTGAAGATGACAAGGATTAAAGCAAGACACATAACAGAACAACTATGGAAATAATGATGGCATGCATGAACATATAGATCACAACAATAAACGAAATAGAAATCGGAACGTACCATTTACATCCTAGTTATCCTAGTTAATTTCTTAGTCGATTAACGTGCTCATTCATTAATCTAGTTAGTTATCCTAGTTACTTAACATACTCATGAAAGGTTACCCTTATTATTCTAGTAAGTTATCCTAGGTGATTTACATGCTCAAGGAAGATATGATTACGACTCTAATTAGTTATCCTAATAAATTTACATGCTCGTGAAAGATTACAATTATTAGTTATTTAATTGTAATTATCGTTCTAGTTAATTATCCTATTTAATTAACATGCTCAAGCAGAAATCACAAGTAGTATCCTAATTAGTTATCCTAGTTAATTACATGCTCCATAAGAAATCACACTTATTAGCTAGTTAATTAATATGCTCAAGTCCAGTAAGCTATAATTTACAATTATCACAAAGGAGACAATAACAAAGGAAAGGGAAAAATATACATTCACATAGTCAATGAAACCCTTAGTTTATTGACGTTTAGTTCATTCTTCTTTCATCTTCTCTCTATTATTCTCTAATAAAGTAAAACATCAATTGTATCAGTTATAGTAAATGAAATTGCAGTAAAAGATAACATACAAATTATCAACAAAGATTAACAACTAGTATTTAACACAGTTATTTAACAACTAGCATGCTTAAGGAAGATAATTAACATACTCAAATTAGTAATTATGATTAGGGATTATTGACATGCTCCAATTATAATATTATCCCAGATGATTAAACATGCATACTTTGAGTCTAGTTAATTAATCATACGAAATGGATTAATTACAATTAATAGTTTAATGAATTAACATGCTTAGTTAGTTAATTAAACATGCTTAGTTATTTAATATGCGTCAAATTCTGATTGATTAAACATGCTCAAGTTGGATTACGTTAATTATCCTAATTATTTACCCTAGCAAGTTAAACGTGTTTCTAGGAAGTCATCCTAGTCAATTTATGTGCTCAAGAAAGATTACAATACTCTGGTTAATTAATATGCACTAATTAATTATTCTCGTTAGTTAACATGCTCATATTATTCTAGTTAGTTAAGGAAACATGCTAATTAAACATGGCATTTTAATTATCACTTAGTTAATCAAACATGCTATATACATGTTAATTACATGGCATAACCTAGTTAATTAACATGCTAATTGAACATGCTCAAGTCTAGTTAATTACTCTAGATTATGTTAATTAACATGCTAAAGTAATAATTACAATTCGAATTCTAACTCATTCACAATTAAACATGCTTAATGTAACAACTCGATCCTAATTTTTTTGTTAAACGATGTAATCAGATGTTAGAGGAAAAAATTGGCGTAATACATGTATTTACATCGTTTCTATACGCGTTAAGTTATGACTCATAATTTCGTGAAAATCAATTCGGACAAAAACTTGGTCAAAAATGCAAAGGAATTGGACTTTTGAACCATTAGGACGCATAAGGACGTCTTACAGATGAGAAGTGTCGTCCGTAAAACATATGGAACATTGCCCAAGCCTTGCGGATGACTTGGAACGCAATCTGGCGTCCTAACCTCACTGTGCTGAGGTGTTGCAGACACTGACGCGGACGATGCAGATGCAAACTGGACACGTCTGCATTGAATCTGTTAAGTCTGGAGACTTTAGGATGATTGCGGATGCCTATGGACGAAGTGAGAAGTCGTCCGAATGGAATCTGTCCAATTCTTGGACACATTCGGACGATCCATGCGAATGAGAGAGAAGTCGTCTGAAATGAATCCGTTCGATTTTAAACCCACCCAGACGACATGTGTAGATGCCAAATGGCGTCCAAACCTCGATTACAGATAGTACGGACGAAAGTTGGGACGCCAACTTTCGTCCGAGACCTCAGGAATTGCCTGTGAAAATTGGTCTTGCGGAAGAATACAGACGCAAAGATTTCGTCCACACCCATCCGAATCATCGCTTAACTGTGAAGTAAAAGATTTAAAATCAGATGAAAAGGATGCCCAACCACTAAATCGGCACCTCTTGACACGAAATCGCACGCCTAGACAGACCATCCAGGGATTTGTCTCCTGTCACTCATACAAATGGTTTGCCAAGGTGAGTTTATATCTCTCCAGCCTCCTCCATCTTCTTCCTGTGTGTTCTTCTTGGTGAAGGGCTGGAGTGACACTGTTGGAGGATTGGAGTTATAGAGGAAGCTGTTGTCCATAGGGGGATGAGTCTTCAAAGGTAAGGAATGGGTAATTGGTGGCCATTTGGAGGCCCTATACTCAAATAATCTTGTGTATATGTTATCATTCACTCTGTTTGATAGAACATGTAGATATCTTGAACATTTTGTTTTGCAAACCCTCTCCTTGGCTTTATAGAACTTGTAGTTGTTTAACCATTTGGTTGTTATCTCATCTCAACGTTTGCCTTTATTTTTTTAAGGATATTGTTGGAAATAGCAAGGTAATGTAGGATTTTGAACAAAGTAATGGATATGACGAACCTTGTTGTAATCTGTTGTTGTGTTTCAAGATTTACCCAACTTTGTTTTTGTATCAAATGTTTGCTCAAGGAACCGATGTTAAGCTGCTAATGCTAAACCTTGCATGTTATAGATTACCTCCATAGAGGCATAATGTGGGTTGTTCTTTTGTTGTATAAATATGTAGCTATGAGCATGTTATTTAATCCCATACTCTGATTATACTCTGAAAATTGGAAGCATGTGTATATTTTCATGCTCCGTAAATGGTTATGCTTGCTGTTAAATTAGTTGCTTAAAAATAGGCTGAGATGTTCATTGTGCAATTATATTGGTTATTCTATTTCTATAATATTCACTATCAATAGGAAGCATGATTTGCACTTCTTGTTCAAATTTTATTCCTGGTGTTAAAGTTGTTGAATACGTACACCCGGCTATCCATCTTGTTATTTCTGCTACCATTTTATAGTCTTCAAGCAAGCATGTTCTTATTGTTCAATTTCAAAATTTCGTACTGCCCTTAATATCGTTTGGGAAGCACGTTCATTTTCTGTAGAGACATGTTGTTAGCCTTGAAGTATGGGCACGATTCATTGTTAGTTTAGAATTTCATTATTTGCTGCTGTATTGGTTGAATAAGAGTATGATTTGTGTCTGTTTACTGCTATTTCCCGTAAACGATGAAAAGCATGTATTGGCCGTCTGTTCGATTTATTAATCGTTGCAGTATGTGTCTAACAAAAGCATGTTTAGTACCCGTTATCGCTGTTTCTATTCAGTCATTAAAAGCACATCCTCACTACTTCGTTTGATATTATTCGTTGTCTTCGGTTGTTCAAGAGCATGAATGCCATTTTAATTCGATGATGCTCGATGTTATTGTTAATTTAGAAGTATCTTCTCACTGCTTGATTTCGTTATCTCTCGCTACTGTTTATAGTCAATGTCGAAGCATGTTCTATTGTTCCTTTTCGCCATTCAAATGCTGCTATTTATTGTCATCTTCTAAGCATGTTTTGCCGTTTGCTTAGACTTATTATTTACTGCCATTTTAGTCAATCAAAGAGCACGTCCCGTTGCCCCTATCCTATATTATTTCGCAGTTGTATATGATCTAAGAAATGCATGTTCCTGTCCTGTTTCTAATATTTCACTTTTGTGGTAGTTAACTTGAAGGCATGATGAGTGTGTTATTCTGTTATTTATCATCATTTGAGAAACATGTTCGCTGTTGCATTTCAATTATTATTAATTGCCATTGTTCAGTCGTTTAGAAAATGTTAGGTTATTTCATTCCACTATGTATTCCATTAATTGCACGCTGCCTTATGTCGATAAAGTTCTTTCTATTGTAAATTTACTGCTATATGATTTCATTTCGTTTAATAGCTTATAGACTGTTATTTACTTATGGAGCTCAATGATAATGCATGCTTTAGATTTTCATCATTCTTGAGCATGGTTAAGTTTTGTGTGTTTGGATAATTATGCTTAGTTAATTTCGATTTAACCATTGGTATGTTATCATAACATTCTTCGTAGGTCCACCTTGTTTTCCTTGTGTGTTATGTTAGGCTATTTTATTGTAGATTCCTCAAAGTATTGTTGTTTGATATCCATGTATGTGCTAGTCTTGGTAGGAGTGTCCTCATACATTTATATAATGGAAACAAGGTAGGGAGTACCCCCTCGGGATGGTACTCACATGCATAGTGAGGAAGGTAAAATAATAAGAAAAGACGAAGGAAATGAATAAGGGAGTTGGGAGGCGGATGGGTAGCAGCCCTAGTCTGGCAATTAGGCAGTGCCTCTACCTCATCGGGAACAGGACCTAGTTGTCCATAGGAGGTTAGGTCCGACCCACTATACCATCCCATACGGGTCTTCCAATCTCCAGCTCGAGGTAAGAGTAAAGAACCAACGAAAGAAAGAACGTAAGAAAAGAATTGGTTTGCGTGGCCCCCATTCCAAAAGAAACTAAAGAGAGACATTTAAATTTGTTTTCCCCCACTTCCTTACTGGGCGTAAGCTCACATCCTTACTTGTGGTGTAGGTACTGAGATGGTTATACTAGGAGCGACGGAGGGGGCCATACTTGTGGAGCCTGCGGCATATTCGAGGAGATGCAAGCTGAGTAGTAGTGCGGCGTCAAGTAAGAATGGAAAGAGTAATTTTGTAAGGGCTAGCGTCGGTTTCTTTTATGAACGTTAATTACCCCTTTTACCCTTATTGAGAACTTATTCAAAATATCATTTAGGTTTCACCTTTGGATCTTAAACTTAATATTTATAAGTGATGCTTTTAAATTATGCTTCTGTTAAAATTCTAAATTAATGTTTTGAAGGGATGATTCCTTAATTTCATTTCCATAAAATTTATCGCTGGTAGTTTTTCCTTCAATTCAAATTGACCGTTTAAAAAAGGTTAGTAACGATCAGATTTGGCGCTCGGATATTCTTTAAGAAAAGATTTTTAAAGAAAAATTTAACATCGAAACTTGTTTTAGTAAATTTTAACGGATCTTAGAAAGAATTAAATATCTGTGTCGTTACACTTAAGGCCTAGTTAAGTTAACATGCTAGTTAATTTAACATGCTAGTCTAGTTGCTTAAACATAGAGTTTGATTAACATATAGATATCAAACAATGGTAATGGTAGAATAATTTGTACGAACAATATATATGTTGAATGAAGGAAATGACAGTTTAATTAATACAGAGTGTGTAAACTAGGTATCAAGTAAATAATAAATAACCAAAACAGTTAAGTGAAACTCTTAACTTATTTATGCTTCTCATCATTCTACACGTATCATATTAAAACATTAAGCATTCATCATAACAATCCATCACAGAAATCAAAGTAAAGCATCTGTAGTAAAGAGAACAAATTACAGTAAAGAAATCTACGGAGTATCAACAGAGGAACTAATAACTGTAAATCATCCAAGAAATAATAGCAATAGATCAACCAGGGAACTATCAACTATCAACTATCAACTAACAATTACCTACCAGCTAACAATTAAATACAACAGTAACAATAAGGAAATCACAGTGCACTAGACATAAAACTCACGCACACTACTTGTGGGTAGGGCCTCCTCTGGCCAAGACACACTCATTTCCTTACCTCGAAACTTTATCGCGTACTCGTACTTAATCTTTATCCTTGTTTTCCTCAATCTTTATCCTTCTTTTCCTCTTCTAATACCTTCATAATTAAAAACATCTATCATTATAGCATTTCAAAGTCCAACTCAATATCCATTTGAATCAACAGAGCATGTTCACACTTCATACCAATCACAGATTCATCCTTAAATCATGCATTACCATCATAACATAACTCTTCCAGTCATTTCATTTTTTCATCTCATATATACCAAGAAGTAGTAATTAAAGCATGGTATAGCTTTCTACATTTCCACATTTAACCAACATAGAATAACCACACACTTCGGCAACACTTCATTATCTCCACAAATTTCCAAAATTAACACCCACAGTTTACATAAACATAATCAAAATGAACACCCATAGTTACAGGGCATGCATTTGACAATGGTAGCCACAAACAGAGAATAATCCTTTAACAATAGGGAGCATTTATCCATAACAAACACTACAGAGAGCCTAAAATCCTTAAAAATCCATGTGAACATCCTTTATTTATTTACCCTTAGCATCCCAAATCAATCACAAGTAAAGAACCGACACCCATTACAGGACAGAGAGCAAGCATCAAAAGTCCATAAAATAGAGAAGAAGTGTGCATTACCTGAGGGATCACAAGGGCCTGAGAAGAAAACTGTCATCCACTTCTTCTTCCTCTGAAAAATTTCCCTCGGCCAGAGCTCACCCACTAGCACTCCTCACCTCTGCATTTCAACCCACCATTCCTTGCCGAAAACTTCCCATCAACTCTTCCTCACTATCTATTCCCAATAATACACCTGACAATATCCCATAAATCTGTCCAGCTTTAAGGAGTGTTCCCCCCTCTGCATTTAATGTAGAGTGTGATTCTAGGCTGGAAGGAAGCACGGGGTTGTCTGCTTAGTAGAAAACGGTTTGACCCGAACCGAGTCAAGCCGAATTCGGTCACACCTGGGTCGGAGCAGCTCTCCAGCCCCATCAAATCAAAGCTGGAAGTCACAGCCATGCTGTCCAAATTACAGGGTACAAGGAGAAGAACACACTTACCTCATCTTGACACCGAAAATCGCAGCAGCGGGAGTTCAAATTCATCCCGAAGGGTTCGACCAATCCCGTGCCCTAGCCATCCCGTGATGTTCGCTGCCGCTGAACAACGCGCACCCGAGCCCTAGCCTGAGCCATCATCGTCTCCTCGTCACGTTGTCCCTCGCCTCTCACTGCTTTCCCTCTCTTCTCTCCCTCATCTCTGTTGTGTCTCTCCTCTCGGTCACTCCCTCTTTCTGCGTTCTCTCTCTCTTCTCTCATTTCATCAAATGGCCGAAGGTTAGACGAAATGAGGGAGTCTGAGCCGAACTGGTTCCAGGAAAAACCGGGTCTCCCCTACTCTCCTAATTCCCATTATTTCAACTCTTTAATCCATTAAACCCTCACTTTATTAAATCCCAATTATTCCCATTTATTTAATCCCTTTACATTTAAATCCCAAATAATCCAATTTAATCTTTCATTAATTCTTCCCTTAATTTAAAAATAAATCTGATTAATCCCAATAAATCCTAATTAATTCCTTAATTTATAATCTTACAAATACATCATTGGTAATACCACGATAATTATCCAAAAAAAAAATACCCCTAATTACCTTCCAATTATCCTTATTAAATTTTGATATAAAAAGTCAGGATATTACATGTTCTGTATTTCTTGATCCCCTGAAGTTACCATTCTATTTGTGTGAATTTGGTGAAGATATTTCTTGATTTGGATTCTAAATATTGAAGTTATACAAGGAAAGATATTGTTGCCGCAAATCTGTTTTCCGCAAAACCTAGATTCGACATTCGGATTCTTTCATACACAACTCCGTGTGTTCGTGGCTTTTGAAGCTGATATTTGTATGTGTTCATATATTTGTTATTTTCTACTTGTCCTATAATTTTGGGGTCCAAAGCACGTATGCAAGTCGAGTTTCATTTGTTCCAATTTTGGTGACTAGATTCTGTTTTTCTGAAATCCTTAACTCCAAACAGGGTTTTCCTCCACGCACAACTCTGTGTGTGTGATGCCTTTTAAGCTGAATATTACTGGTGATTTAATATAGTGTGACTAATAGCTGCTCTGAAAGTTTGAGGCTAAGAGGCATTATGCAGCTTGAGATCCATTCCTTTTAAATTTAGTGCTCAAATTTGGTCTAACCGATTACTGGTGACCTTGTGTTGCCAAATTGAGATTTGAGGCACATCATTTGGTATCAAAGCCTTAATTTACTTTTGTGTGCAACTCTGTGACTCTACTTTGTGAAGAAGAACATGAGTGAAAGAAGTGAATCCCCTTATCATAACAATAAGGAAACAAGACCTTGTTCAAATGAGTCACCCGGGAAAGAACAAGAACAACCCGAGAGTAGTTTTTAATGACAACTTGATGAAATGAGGGAGATGTTAAGCAAGCTATAGTAAAGACAAGATGAGTCTCCTAATGAGTATGTGAAAGTTTCAAGAAACCCGCGAGACCTAGAAGAATGTTTAGTACTTCTAATGATTCAAGGGGCCGGAGTGAAAGTTTGTTTGAAGAAGGATATGATTTGGAAGAGTTTCCAAATCCAAGAAGAAGATCACATGGCAAGGATGTTATGTGGCATGTCAAGGTCACCATACCTCCTTTTAAAGGAGCAAACAATAGCAGTGATTTCTTATAATGGATTGAAAGGGTGGACCAAGTCTTTGAATGTTATGGCTTCACTGAGAAGGTAAAAATTCAAATGGTGACTTTGAAGTTGTCCGAGTACGCTAACCATAGGTGGGAAGACCTAAAGGCACAAAGAATGAGAGTTGGTGTTGATAATGTGAGAAGTTGGACAACCATGAGGACCTTATTAAAGAAGAGGTTTGCTGTAACGACCCAGTTTTTATTTACTTTAAAATCGCGTGAAATTTAAAACTTTCTTTTTTATAAAATCAGAGTATCCTTTTTCTATAAAAACCAGAGCGTTAAAACTCTTTACTTAAAACATTTATTAATTTCAAAAGAAGTAATGAACATCTTTTTTATAAAATGTAGAGGAATTTAAAACAAAATATTAAAGAATATTAAATAATTTACAAACCGTTTTACAAACCATTTCCTTTTAAAACTCTTTAGCCCAGCTAGCCACAAGATCCACCCGTGCAAATCCTTCATCAATTGTCTTTAACATATTCTCCTGTTTTCTTGTACAATACCTACATCATAAGACTTAAACTAATGATCCTATTGCTTAGTAAGTGATATAAGAAGATAAAACGTAGATATGATGCAAGATCATGCGATGAATTACAGAGGAGAACCGTATCTCATCTGTTAGTCGGGACGATGGATAAGTCAATTGCTCTCGTGGCTTAACCTATGGTTCCGATGAGGAACCACGCCAATCGGGGTGTCACCACGAGCCATACCAAGTCGTTTTGTTAAAGACGTTGGGGGTTTCAGAACGGGGTAAAGGTGAACCCTAGCTTCCATGTAGCTAACTCTAAACCTACCACTCCCTACGTGGGAGGAATACTACCATATGTAAGTGTCACTGATCACCCGAACCCCCACACGCCTATCTACATATATTAAGTATGACATACAATATGCCTATGAGAATACCTACAGTCCTATATGATCGTACAAATGTCTAATAAACATATCATTAAAAGAACACACAACATGCAATTCCTAACTCTTGCGATGTAGGGTACGAAGACCAAAACTCAGTAAGTATCAAGTTACCGGGCATCCAAAATGCACATTAGCCCATAATCGTCAGTCTCCTTTCTTTAATACCTTCAAAATTAAATAACTCATCATTAAAATCACAACTCATCTATCTTAACATATTTCCATTTGCCACTTAATAGAATCCTTCACCCAAGTTCAACTTAGACACTTAACCATTTCTAACAATATAACACTACCAATACCTCAACGCTTATCAACTTCCACTAAATCTAACAATACCAAGCCATAACTCTCAATGGAGAACTGTACGCATTTATATCATCTAAAAACCAATAATAAAGTCCAAACATGATAATATCAACCGCATGCCAAAACATCTCCAAACTTTAATCCAATATGCAACGTGCTTTCATTTCACCAATAAAAGGCAGTAGCAAAACTAAAGGATTGTCTTCACAACATTCATCAAAGAAGTACTCTTTTATCCATTCTTCATCTCACATTAATTATTCTTTAGCTAATAGGCAACAATAGGGCATTATTCAAAATAAAATCCGAAATGGAACTGACATAAGTTATAGGCATTTTCCACCTAGAATAGAACTATCAATATTTTAACAATGATCCAAATACCCCACATCAGCTCAGATTACCACAACCAAAATAGGGAAGGATTCAATACCTAAAAGAAAAACATCCAGAAGCTCATTTCCAGCTTCATCTTTTATCATTTTCTTCTCCATCATTTATTCACGGCCTCATAGCACACTAAAACCAATAAAGGACATTAATCATAATTAGAGCATTTCCTTATATACTCTAACATCCAATAGAAGAATACTCATGATCTAAAGAATCAGCAACTCACTCAGACCATCTAACAGAGGACTTTTTCATATTCTTCAATAACAAATCATCGATAGAGAATCAGCTAAAGCATTAACCTTTATCCGTCAGAGTAAGCAGTAAATAGACAGAGGATTCTTACCTCCAATTTCCAACAGGAAAATCACAGCAAAGTAGCAGCCAAGGTGTTTCCTAGTTTCCACAAATTCCAAACTTCCTTCACAATATGGCATTAAAGATCAATATTTTTAACCAACTTGGTCTAAAACGTTGAAGATCCATAACTAAATTGACAATAATTTTTTACCTCTTCGGTACTTCACTAGTGGATAGCAGTTTCCCAAATAAGTAATACTCCAATGTCACTCCATAGCTCACTACACTACACTTCACTCTTAATTTACTTCACACTCACAACACAATACTTCACTCACATTTTCCAAAGAGCAACACAGAAAAGAAGACGTACCTATATAGATGAAAGAAAGTGAGAGAGAAAACAGAGGAGTTGTAGAAAATAAGATGCAGAAGATAAGTTGAAATTCACCCACACCAAGGAGAGGTGGTCCAATAGGAGTGAGCAACGTGGAAACACTTCCATACCTATGGGAGAGGTCTGGTCGTTGCAGAAGGAGGCTGGAGAGAGAGATTTTGTATGGTAGATTACGAAATCGAAAGAAAGAGATTGAATTTAAAATGGGTTTCTTAGGAATTCCCGATAATTCGGACGAGAAGTGTCTTCCGCAGCATCGTCCGCATCCGTCCGAAACTTGATTTGGGACGAGAAAATGCATCCCAATGCCTTCGTCCGTACCATCTGCAGGCGTCTTTCAGACGAGGAATCTCATCCACACGTAGCGTCCGCCGTCGTCTGAATTGTCCAAAAATTGTCCAAAAATTGTCCAGAGTCAAATCGGACGATAGTCTTCTTCGTCCGCGTTCGTCCGCTATAGTCTGAATTATCCCAGAATTGTACAGATTCAATGCAGACGCGAACCATCGTCATCCGCATCGTCCACATAGGCGTCCAAAACTTCAATGTTATGCATTTTTCCTTAATTTTCACACTTAAGTTATTTTCCAAAAATAACACTATACTTTTGTGAGCATAATTGACACATACCATTGCATAATGCGATACACCATTCACATATTAAAATCATCCAGATTTAATACATTATCAAAAAGAAAATATATTTTCGGGGTATTACATTTGCCCCTGCCACTACAAACAAGAATTGCTCCTTCCTTTCAAAAGTCTAAAACAAGGCACACAATCGGTTGAGGAATACTTTATAGAATTTGAAGCATTGAAGGATAAATGTGCCTTGAAGGAACCGAGAGAGAGAACCATTACAAGATTCATCAAGGGACTTCACAAAGACATTAGTGATTTGGTGGAGCTGCAATCCTTTGAGACTTTGGATGATGTGGTATCTTTGGCATTAATGATAGAAAGGCAAAAAAAAAACAAAAAAAGAAGTTGAGAGAAACACAACTCGGCCCTTTTCAAGAGATGCATTGCCTTCTATGCGATCTCTCAAGAATGATGACCTAGGACATTTCACACCACAATGTACTAACAATCATGTTATGGTGATGAAGGGTGATTCCGAGGAAAATTGCAGTGAATATGTAGTTTGTGAAGCATCTTGTATAGTGGAAGAAACCCTAGAAGATACCTCCTATGCTCAAGAAGGACTTCTAATTGTTGAAATGGGAAGGTCATTGATTTTGCAAAATTGAGAGGAGGAGAGCCAAAAGGAAAATGTTTTTCACACCCGATGCAAGGTGGAAGAAAAGGTATGCTCCATGATTGATGAATGTAGTTGTACAAGTGAAGGTCATGAAGATAGTAATAAATAAGAATCAGAAACTTTGGTACCTCCCAACCCCTACAAACTAAATTGGTTCGAGAGCCAAGATTCTATAAAAGTAACCAAGCTAGCCCGTATTGACTTTTTTATTGGTGGATATGAAGATAAATCTATATGTGAAGTTGTACCTAGGTGTGCTAAGCAATTGATAGTGGGGAGACCGTGGCCATTTGGTAGGAGAGTTATTCATTATGATTTCACCAATTTGTTTTCATTGAAGTTTAGGGATGCATTCGTAAAATTAGTTTCCTCTCAAACCGAATGAATTACTAGAGAACTTTCCATATTTAATAAGGCACAAGGAGGGAATAGCAAAATTAAGAGCCAGATCACTTTTACAAAGGTGTTTCTTTATATCCGAATTAAATATGAAGATTTTGGTTAGTGCTTGGTTAACAAATTTTATGTGAATGATAAGGGTTTAGGCAAGGGATATCAATTGGTCACTAATGAATCCGAAAAGGATTATCATGTAACACTCCAACTTTTTAAGTATAACAATTATCGGGGTATTACCAAGAACGTACTCATTAAGTTATATATGATTGAAATTATCGTAATCAAAATAAAATAAATATTAATTAAATTAAATTATAATATATCTTATTAATTGGGATTAATATTTGTAAGTGGGGACGTATTTTTGATTAACTGAACTGGTTCTGTTAAGGGACCGTTTAAGCTCTTCTCATTTCGTCTAGCCTTCGGCCATTTGAAAAAATGACAAAAAGGGAGTATTAAGATTTAATTTGAATTATGGGGGATTTATGAGATAAATTAGAATTAAAATAGATGTAGATTTAATTAATTAAATTATTTTGTTGATGTAAATAATTAGAGAGAATAATTAAAAAAGGAAATTTTAAATAGAGTTGGAGAGGGGATGAACCGGTTCACTTAGTGAACCGGTTCAATCAATTAAACAATGGCCTTTGGCCATTTGCGACTGTGCAAACAGAAGAACAAGAAGGGAGAGGGTGAGCAGGGCGTGAGAGAGCGATAGGACAAGATGGGAGATGATGAGTGATGAGTGACGATCGGCAAGCGACGGGAGGCAGTGACGAGGGCGAGGCTCCGTGATGAGCGACGCAGATTCGTTCGGTGGGGTGTTTGTGAGCTAGGGCTCGATTTTGTGGGCGTGAGATGCTTCGACGGCCATGGCTTTGAGTCATCAGTGCTACGGCAGTGTCCAACGAACATGTAGCCTGAAATTTGTGGGGCGCTCACGGGCTACGGCGAGGAGGCAGTGGACCGACGGTGATGAATGGCTGTGGTATGGGAAAATGACAAAGCCAACATTGCTGTCACGTTCGCCGTTAAGAAGCTGACAGGGCTCCGTGACGGTTCGTAGACAAAACACCGCGGTGATGTGGTTTTCCAAAAAAAGAAGGCAAAATTTGGCCTTGACGCCGCGGTGTCTTGAGACACCGCGGTCTCTTGAATCTGCTACATAAAGCTCCTAGGGCTCGACCATTTTCACCCAGACAATGAAATACTCTTGGCTCTCAGCTCTCGGTAAAAATACTTTCAGCTCTCTACTATTGGCAGCAAAAATACTCTCGGCGGTAAAAATACTCTCGGCTCTCAGCTGTTCGGTGATATACTCTCGGCTCTCGGCGAAATACTCTCAGATCTTTTCTAATTACTCTCAGCTATCACAATATATTCCTGATCTAAGAAATTGGCGTTGAAGCCTGGTAAGGCAATGGTGGAGGCTGTTGAACCCGTTCAAACCGCGGCGGTGGAAGCCGCGGCGGTGGAAGATATTCAACCCGTGGCGGCGGTGGAAGACGAAGAAACTGCCAAGCCTGAACAAGAAGAAGCAGGAGGCTCATTGGTCTGGTTCCAACCCGTTACAGTGGGTTTAAGTTCCAAATTATTTAGGACAGCGAATTGGAAAACACGGTATGAAGAAGATATACAACACCATGGAATTATTGTTTCCAAAATAGTAGATTTGGACTCTTTCACAGGAATGAGAATGAAATATATGCCTGAAGATGCTGGATTAGCCGGGTTGTGCTGGATGGGAAGCAGTTACTACGAGAGAATTGTTAGAATGTTTTACGCAAATTTCAAACTGTCCATCGAACCATTAGAGGTGCGGACTTACCTTTTTGGATAGGAGTTGAGGTTCACTCCCAACGATGTAAATATAATGCTTGGATGTGTGCTGGACAGGCCAAGCGATGAATATTATCACATGTCTCGGGAGCCACAATTTGACAACCGAGGAGAAGGGCTAGCAGTGCTTAGATTGTTGCACCGGGATCCCGAGGTTGCCCAGTACAAGAAGCCAAAGGGCAAGGAGTTGAATGCCATAGCCCGATTGATCCACCTGATTATGACCTAAACAATTTTGCCTCAGAACGGGCATCGAGACCATGTTAGCAGCATGGATCTCTATATGGTGGAGAAGGTGTTCACGGGGAAAAAGGGGGACATCGAATTTATCATCTTGAGGCACATGCATGAGGTGCTTAACAACCCAGTGAAGAACCTGCCGTACACTGGCTCATCTAGAGTATCGTTGAGCAATTTGGGGTACCCATCTCAGAGAAAGAGCCGAGAATTGAAGAGCCAGCCAATGATATGTACAACAAAGCTAAATTGGACTGAATGAGTATCACCCAAGTTGGAGGGGAATGGTTTCGCAAGTCCAAGAAGCAGATAGCACCTCTACCCCCCTTAGAGCCTTAGCATTCAGCCCCCTCACATAAACAGCTGCCCCTTCCTTAGTCATCTCACTTTACTTCGATGCTTGAGGAGACGTCTCCTTGGATGCGGAGGATGGAGGAGCTCCATCATATGTCGATGAAGAGAATGCAAATGATGGAGGAGCACTTACAAATGCAACAGGTCCAAATACAAAGAGGGGAGAAGCGAGCAGAAGAGAGGCATCGCATAGAAGAACAGTGGCATATGTGAGCAGAGGAGAGGCACTGTGAGGTGGTGGTAGCACTTAAGAGACGTGAGAGGCAATCAGCCTGTTTAGTATCCTCGTCATCGTCCTCTGAAGCAACAATGCCACATACCGCTTGTAAGTTATTTACTTTGTACGCAAAGTCCAGTTTTTACTTTATTTGTGTTTCATGTAATGACGTGTTGTTGATTTACAGCACCCGTGTAGGAAGCCGCCAACCTGCTCCTCCAGCCGTGCCTGCCGAGGTGCAGGGGACCACTCAGTTTCAGCCTCCGTGCCTTAGAACTATGCGCGTGGTTCGTCTTTCATTCCATTATATATGTGTGTTAATTCATGTTCATGCTTTGTTAGTTTGACGGCATTTTGACATTTTTGTTGCAGTCTTTGCAGATTATGGACATGTTCAAGAAGTATTTTCAAATAAATACTCGGAAGAACATAGAGACGTGTGTAGTTCTTGGGGGAAAGCTGATGGATGATGATTACGTCATCATTGATCTTATCTTCTCGGAGCAAGTCGGGACGCCAGATATGGTGAGAAGCCTTCTTTGTATGTTAGTGTATAAGATTTTATCTTAGTACTCATCCAAACTTTTATGCAATGCTATGCGGTCGATAAAGAAGCTGTATTTGCTTAACATCAGGATAATCGTCTATTCTCATTAGGGTGGATTCACGTAAGTAACCATCTAGCTTCTCCGGGTTATCGTTCATGTTCACTAAGATAATCTAATGCGTTGTTTACATTTTAGACGCACCCAAAGCAAGCGTGTTTTATGTATTCTGTTGACCTGCACACTCAATTCTCTTACCAGCGATTGATGTCGGAAGCAATCTCCATCATCGTGGCTCCCACTGATAAAGAGTGATTGTATTTTCCCTTGTGTAAATTCTTAATATTGCTTTCCGCATATTTGACCAGCAATTGTTTCCTTTCCATTGCAGGTGGTTCGACGTCTTGCGATGTACGAGTGAGGGGATGAGGGTGCTGTGACAGTGCACCATTTCAGAAAAATTCTACGAGCACAACCCTGCAACCTTTGAGTATGAGGGTCCGTTGTTCGAAAAAGCAGATAAAGTATTCCTGGACCTGAATTTATCTTTTTTGGTCAAGGATTTGCTCCCGAAAAGGACTAAGAAGAAGGCGGCGTAGTTTAGTTTAATGATTTACATTGCAGTTTGTGTTTAGTTTAATTTGTGTACATTTACGTTGTGATTTATGTGTAGTTTACATTTACTTTGCGAATGATATGTTTGGATGATATGTGTAGTTTTACATTTAGTGGATGAATGATATATTTGGATGATACTAGAACTGCTTAGGATTTTTGTGCAGGATGTATGAGAATAGCTTTGGGGGAGTAAAGAAACAAGGGAGACTCTGGCAAAACTTTTATAAATTGGGGTGAAGATAAGTGAAAAGTAAATCCTGTAATCAAATTTCATGCACACTCCACAACCAAATGTATGGAACCAATATATGAATTCAAATTGCTGAAACGAAACCAATTCAAATTTATGAAACCAATTCATCTATATAAATTCAAAATTTACAAATATAGCATACAGTTTAATCACATATATATCAAATCTAATCTATTAAACGAATGTGTCACGGAAGGTTAAGGTCCACATTTGTGTACGTTTGTGTTTGTGGACCTTGCGCATCAGAATCTTACAGAACACATTGCAAATGAAATTAGCATAGTTCAAATAACATTTGAAAACATAAACATGATAATGGGCTCACCTGCGTCTTAGGAACTCTTTCATTTTTTTTCATGATCCTACCCATAATGCCCTTTCAAATGATCTCGAACATACTTAGAATCAGTTTGTCCCGGGCTGGTAGGATGCAGGCATAGAAGGACTCGCTTAGGTTGTTGAAGCTTATGTCGCACTTTGGGATGGAGCAGAAGGCATGTTTGGCCCATCATGTCACATCTATTCCTCATAGATTGTTATGGGCCGCCGGGTCAAGCAAAAATAACTTGGTCATCTCTCTCTCAAACTGCCTAACAGTTGTGGCTCTAGATGCGGCCCACATTGCATCCTTTAACAACCTACCTTTAAATTGTTTTTGAAAATTGGCATATAGGTGTCGGATGCAAAACTGATGGTTTGCTTGCCCTGCCACCTCTCTGACAGCTGGCACTAGACCCTGCAAAGATTCATAATATTAGTCAGACATTGGTTCAAAATGCATAACATAAACACAGAAGGAAAAAGCAATCAACCACACCTTTTGTTGGTCAGAAATGATTGTCCATCCATTGCTAGATGGGGTGTTTAGATCATCGAGCAACAATTCTAGAAACAAGCTCCATGAAGCCATATTTTCTGCTTCAACCACTGCCACAACAATCGGATACATACCATCATTCTCGTCTATGGTGACAGTAGTGAGCAGCTGGCCTGGAGTCACTCCCTTCAAGTGGCAATCGTCCAAAAAAATAACTGGTCTACCACAATTCAAGACAACAGTCTTGCATGCAGCCAAACACATGTACATTCTTTTAAATGCACTCATGTCCAGGTCAACATTCTTCCAGGATTAGACCTCTGAATCTCCTCGGCATAGGACCATATGAGCTTGTATTGCTCATTGCCATCACCTTCATTAATTTTTTTTGCCAGATTTCTTACCCTTCTAGCAAGACTAGGTGTGATGTTGACATTAAAGTCCTTCCTCACTGTATCAATTATGGAAGCAAGGTCCCAATCGGCATGACTTTTAAATCTGCCTAAGTAATGCATTGTCACCCATTTGGCAGTGGCATGACGACTTTCCATCTTTCTTGAGCAAGTGTGAATGTCATTGTAAAACTTTATTTGAAATGTCATTTCACCTTACATTTTTTAGGCGTGCAACCGCCACGGGCATCCTTCCTGGCAAGCAGCCCAAAATCGATGAGCATCACTGTGGGTGGATTTTATCCCGTACCCATTCTTCAACGCATGATCGACAATTTCTTCTCTAATTTTGTTTAATGAACTGTACTTTTTGCCAAGGCCCATTCCAGCGAAGCTGTCTTCTGCTTGTGTTGGGCGTCTAGGCCTACTCTCGGCCATGTCCATGTCTTCGTTACTAGTGGATTGACATAATGAACGGAGGTCCTCATCGTCCTCCTCGTGTAGAGATGCTGAGACGGAATGCAACACAATTGCAGCTTCATTTCCAATTCCACGTACCTCATTCTCATTGGCCAAACATGTGGCTGTGGGTCCCACTTCAAGTTGACGGTTAATAACAGATTCTTCAACACTCGAAGATGCCATTTGCTTTTCAACAAATTCTTCAACTTCGCTAAAATTTCGTTCTCTTCACCTCTTCCAAATTCGCTCGGGTTAGCTAATTGATTACAAAATGCTTGAGAATATCGCAAACCGATGGGAGTTTGCGGTTATGTTACCGCTGAGTTATAAGAGGGAGGCCGCGGTTTCTTGGGACGATGTCGTGGTGTGTTGGCCTGGACGCCGTGGCGTCCCAGGACACCACCTAAATGTCGTGGTACCCCAGTACACCTCAGCGGCGTCCCAAGACACTGTGGCGTCCATGCCAAATTTGGCCTTCTTTTCTTGGAAAACCACGGCGCCGTGGCGTTTTGTCTACGAACCGCCGAGGTGCCCTGTCAGCTTCTTAATGGCGAACGTGACAGTAACGTTGGCTTTTTCATTTTTCCATATGTCGGTGGTTAATTTGTGAGAAAATAAAGGATAGTGGTTGACTTGTCATTGATTGCAAACCACGATGGTTAATTTGTTATTTTCCCTTAATTAATTCTTGCTTTCTTCTTCTCCAAGCCTTGATGTCTTTGGCTGATTTTTCCTACTTGAATTCATCCACTTGGATTGTTTCCATGTATTGACTTTCCTTGGTCTCCAAGCTTGGTCACTTGGGCTTTACACAATATTTGCTCTCTATTCCATGGGCTTTTGACATAGCAAACAAACTTGAAATTTAATGCTCTATCCTATTTTTGAAAGCTTAGAAAGTCTGATACAATTTTTATGAAGCACACTTTTTGATATGACATCGTTTCAAATGAAAAATCCATCAAACACTCGTCAAAGATCAGAAAGTAGACAGTTTTGTGAAGTCCTTTAATTATTCTCTAATTGTTCTTGAACTTCCACTTATGATTGACCTTGAATCTTTTTATAATATTGGATGCTTGATTGTTGAGTGGACTCAGAGTCCATTAGGATGTGTTTTATTGATTGTTATTATGATTTCTTTATTGGAAACATGTGACGTTCGGATAAAAGGTGATGACTTTGGAGATGTTTTGATTCTTTTCATATATGTTTGATATACTGTTAGATGATATGTATTGTCTTATTGACTTGAGGGTATGCCTACTGTAATTATATTATATGTTCATGCATGTTAGACTGTTATCATGTACTATGTATCTTTCATGCATCTTTTTTAAGAAAATAACAAAAACAGTTTACATGCATATGTTTTCAGGTATGAAAGAAAAAAACAAAATTTAAGATACGTAAGAAAGAATACAAGGGGTTGAGGAAAGGCTATCCCAAAGGTTGGTCCTATGGGGTCTAAGCTCGTTAGTCCAATTATGCTTGGGCTTAGGCGAAGTTCATCAGGTAGTTGTGCATTAAGTGTACAACACTAACGAGGCCTCTATAAGGGGGACTATCTCGCCAAAGTTCATGAGACTCTGTAGTGTGTTTCTTATAGTCGTGCCTACGCTTTCCGTAAGGATCTCGAAAAAGGTTGTGAGGTTGATAAACAAATGAAAAAGAAAGGGTAAATGACAAATCAACCATCGTGGTTTGCGATCAATGACAAGTCAACCACTATGGTATTTTTTCTAACAAGTTAACCACAGAAGTTTGAAAAAATAACGAAGGAAACATCGAGCGGCATTCTCTGCTCCAGAGACCGCAAAAAATTGCAGTCTCTGGAGTGAGACCGAGACCGCGATTCGCGGTCTCTGCTCTAGAGACTGCATTTTTCACGGTCTTTGTGATTACTAGAGACCGCAAATTTCACGATCTCTGTGACTGCCAGAGACCGCGATTCGAGGTCTCTAGAGTGAGACCGTGAAATTCATGGTCTTTGGTAGTCACAGAGATCGCGAAATGGAGTGAGAACGGATTTCAGAGACCGCGATTTCGCGGTCTCTAGTCTCAAAACGCCGCTCGATGTTTCTTTTGTTATTTTTTTAAATTTCAGTGGTTAACTTGTTAGAAAAAATACCATAGTGGTTGACTTGTCATTGACCGCAAACCACGATGGTTGATTTGTCATTTACCCAAAAAGAAAAAGAAAAAGAAAGAAAGAACGAAAATACATGTTTTTATAAAATTGCATTTCATACTCATATTATATGCATGTCTTACTGAGTGTTAGACCTCATAGTTTGGACTTTGTGATGTAGGTAATGATAAAATTATTGAGAAATGTGATGATAGAATCAATTGATAGCGCAGTTGAAGAGGAATTTTCATGGGCAATGGTAAAGTGTTGTTGAAGTAAAGTTGACCCGTGAGTGAGGATTTGAAGAAAATGAAAGGAAAAAGAAATACTTTATATTTTAATTATGTTTTTAATAAGTTAGATTTTAGTTTGAATTATTTCATTATTAATTATACTTATTTTACAATGAGTTTTACTATGTTGGATTTAAATGAGATTTATTTTAAAGACTTTCACTATATAATATTTTTAAAAACATGATTTTCTTGTATGATGTATTTTCAAAAAATAGCAATTTTTTTTTTTTAATGCTTTAGGGCATTACAGTGAGTCTTGGAGTTTGTCTAGCAATATTTGACCAGTGAAGGTTTAGTTCGGTAAAAAGGTGTTTTCATGTATTTTAAAATTATGGACTTTGTTATTCATAATATAAGGATTTGATAATGTGGATTTATGGACTTTTAATAGCGTGAGATTTTTATATTTAAAACATTATTTTTGGTTGCTGCTACTTTTATGTAAAAAATGCTTGAAGTATTTGTTAAATAAAAAATAAAAGAATAGTAATAAGTTTAAAATTTTTGGATGTTATATTTCTTGATGCGGCTTTTGCAAGGATTCTTCAATTGTCGTCATAAGAATCTTCCCTCCATTCTCTTCAAAGTAGCTTCTCCGTCTTTTCTAACGTCAAATTCTCTGACCCACTTCTGTCCTCCTTTTCTTTTTCATTCTGTCCCTTATTTAAACAGATTCTGATTCCTATTTCTTCTCCCAAAATATGAGTTCTCTTTCTCTCATCTAGATTTCCTTATTTAGTCACTTGTCATATTTGATTTTATTTCTTTGCTTTCTTGCCTCTAAATTTGGGATTTTCTTTATGTATTCAAAATTCCAATTAATCACAATTCAAATAATTTTTGCATTATATCACATGAAAAATTGTAAAATTAATTATTTCTCATAAATAGATAATGTTATAGCTTTCTATAACAATTATAGTAAAATTACACCACATATCGTCGAATTCAAGCACTTTTAATACAAAATATTCATGCATAATAACTCTTTTTCAAGAGTTAGCGAGTGTTGTTTGGTTTCATTTCCTGCACAGTATTCTCTCTATGTTTATTATAATGCTATCTTTATATCTTGTTGATCACTAAGTAGACTCTAACTCATTTCTATTGGATTTAGGGCTTTAAATTTATGTTAAATCTTCCACTGACAATCTAACCTTGGGTTGAGCGATTGGGTCCTATATGAAGATTAGGTCGTTCAACCCAGCATTTCTGTTTGGCCTGCCTTCTGGTCATGACAATTAAGTTCTTTATTTCACCTTCTTCCATAGTTTATTTTTCAACTAAAAATTTGAGTATGAGAACTTCTAGTTATTGGATGTTCCCCCATATATAAGATAAAACAAAATATATAACGTATCCAATACCAAACACTCATAGTATCATCAATCATTATAATTGTATTTCAATCTTTATAGTGAATATTGTTGTCTGTCTGGGTTTTTTTCCTTGAAAGGATAATTTAATCTTTTGATATTTAATTTTTATTGTTTTTTAATTAGTAATGGAGTATAAATATCACATCTATAATCTGATATTGAGTTGGAAGAAATTATTTTAAATTAGGATAGGATATGTTAGATATGGGATTATCGGAGAAGAAAGGAAGAAAAATCTAGGAGTGGGAGAGAATCAAGCCTTTTGAATGCTTGGAACCTTGATTGAGCATTACACAGAATAAAGTTGTTTGCTTTTCTATTTAGTTGCTTATTTATAATCTGTTAAGTTCAGAGTCTCACCAGATACATTGTAACACCCCGACTTTTTTCAGTTGGACAATTATCGGGGTCTTATTGAGGACGTTCTAGAGTATTAAGTCTAGAGGTATTTCCATAACATTTTCCCTGTTTACACGATGTAATTAGACGAAGGGGTGATTAGGATATTACATTACGTATTGATACGTGTTATTTTATGATGCGTATTTAAGGGAAAAGTGTTATGGGGTAGGAGCTAAGTGAGAAAACGTGAGGAAGTGCTGTCCAGGGCATTTTCGGATGCCTGTGGACGATATTGCGGACGCGTTGTCTCATCCGCAAATGTATTGCACACATGAGGAATGGGTTGGGATGACTCATGACTTTATTTTGCATTTTGACAGCATTGTGTCATGGACTTCGGACGAGTCCAGACGTGGAATTTCTGACAACTGCGGCTGTGGAGCAGCCTCGTCCTTTTTGCCTCTGTCCGATTCATGGACACCTTCGGACGCTTATGGAAGCCACGTGCGGATGCCACTTCGCGTCCGAACCTTGGCTGTGAACGGTACTGATAGGGACGAGGACACCAGTTCTCATCTAAAACCATGCTTTAGCCTGTGAGATTTTGTTCTTGGTGACGAATGCGAACGAGACCAATGCGTTTGCACTCATCCGAAATAACCCAGTTATGCGATAATTTAGCTATTTAAAATCTGGGGTCTTGTCGTCTAGTCATTAATTGACGACAAGAATCGACCCCTCCCCCTCCCTGGATGACGAAGTTGCCCTGTCTATATCGTCGCCACCTTCCCCATGCTAGGAGCCATCCCCTCCTCCCTACCCTCCAGCTACGCTATGCCCTCCTCTCTCCATTTCATTATGCATTTTTCTCCCTTCCTGGGATGAGCTCTGCCTCCCCTACATTAGAGCTCTGCCTACGTGAGTGTGTGTGAGCTGAGAGTTCCAGTGAGTGAGAGGAAATTGTCTGGGTGTGTGTGGTTTAGCTGAAGAGTGTTACGTGAGTGAAGTTTTGTGAGAAGAAGCTTTGTGAGTTGCGTTGCTGCTGGCTGCAATGAAGGCTGGAGCTAGGAGCATTGTCTCTATTTTTAGTGTCTTCCATTTAGGTAAGGAAATATGGGTGTCTTGGCCAGTGGAGGCCCTACACTGCAAGTAGTGTGCGTGAGTGTGTCCTTTGTTGTTAATAGTGTAGATATGTTAGTATGTTGTAGATTATTGATAGTTCTATGATATTTCCTTGTTGACTGTTAGTTATTCTCTTTACTGGTATTAATTTCCTTCGTTGTATTTCCGTTACTATTAGTTTATTTTCCTTGCTGCAAATGCTTTACTCGATGCCGTGAATGAACTATTACTTTCCTTGATGATGATTTTGCCCTGTTATTTCATTTGTTTATTTGCTTTAGTGATTACTTGCTGTAATGATAAAATCTAAGCATGTTTAGTGATAGTGTTAACTAGAAATACTTACACCCTTAATTCTAGCATGCTTAATTGACTGTGATAATTACAATGAACACGTTTAATTAATTAATCAATTCATCGTAGTTTAGCTAATTAATTAGTTAATCTTAGTATGAGCATTAATCAGTACATGATAATTAACTTGGTTAACAAGTGTAGATAGTAATTGAGCATGTGAATTAAATAGAGTAATTATTTAGACTCAAGCATGTTAATTAATTAGAGTGAATAAGACTTGAACATATTAATTAACTAGAGTAATTAACTATAGAGTAATTAATTAGGATCACTAATTAGGATCACTAATTAATTAAGTGATGCCCTGTTTAATTAACTAGTTTAACTGATTAGTCTAAACAAGTGAACTAAGTAGTTGGTGAGCATGATTAATTAGTTAGCATGTTCAACTTAGCTGGCATGTTTAATTAATTAACGAACATAATGTTAGCATGTTAATTGACTAGGTTATGCCATGTTTAATGCTTAACTAGAATAATCTACTAGACTCAAGCATATCAAACTAACTAACTAGTATGTTTATAATTAACTAACTAATTAACATGTTCAATTCACTAGCATGAATAATAATCTCTTAAGCATGTTAATCAACTAGGCTTGAGCATGTTAATTATCCTCGACCCTTAAGCATACTAGATGTGAAATAACAAATATTAGCATGTTGATCTGTGTGCGTTTATTGAGCATCAGTAATTAACTAGTGTGTTTAATTTACTAGTATGTCTAGTTTCTCAAGCATGTTCAATTAACTGAACTCGATGCATGTTGATTAACTAAGCATGTTTAATCATTTAGAGAGCACGATAAGCAACTAGAGTAATTAATTAGACATTGAGTATGTAAATCGACTAGGAAGTTAACTAGGCTAAAGAACTAGAATAATTATCTTATCTTCTTGAGTATGCAAATTAATTAGGACAACTAACTAAAATGATAATTCTACTTGAGCATGTTTAGTCTAGCTTAGTTTAAAGAGCATGTTTAGTTTATTGTTCATTCGCTGTTTAAATTCAATATTATACTGTTTTCTATTATGCACTTTTAATTATAATTGTTCTCTGTTGTGTGCTTTCAATTATTGCTGTTTACTATATGCACTTTCAATTTCAGTTTGCTTTCAATTCCTGCTATTTAGTTACTTTCTTAATACGCACTTCAATTTCTGTTAATGTTACGTTATAAAGCATCATGCATCATGTTAGGTTGAGAATATATGGTCATGCATCATGTTAATAAAAACTAATAGGGAGTGTCACCTTAGTGGTGGTACTCACACATGCATTATGTGAGAAAAAATGTAAAGAGAACGAAGAAAATGATGAAAATGAAGAAAAAGGGAGTTGGGGGATAGACAGGATTTAAAAGAGAGAACATTACCTTTCCCTTGTTGGGACTGCGAGACTGTCTACTCTAGATGGTTGAAGCCGACAAAGATCTACCCTAATGCCATAGATTTCTTCAATCTCTAGCTCAAAGTATGAATAAAGAACGAATGAAAGAACGAACGTAATGAAATGATTGTTTTGGGTGGCCCCCATTCCAAAAAGAACTAAAGAGAGTCATAAACATAATTGCATTAAACCCTTTTCCTTACTTGGCCATTAGGCTCACGTATTATTTGTGGTGTAGGTACAAACGATGAATAAATAATAAGTAGAAAACAAACAGAACATAAGCAGGGATGAGGGATTTGCACAGGGAGATTGGGACTGACGAGAAATCGTTGTAATTAAATTAAGTTTCATTAAAATTGTATTTTAGATTTCAATTCTCAGAGCGCAATATTTAATCATTTAGTTCCTTTCACTAAGTTATTTACGCTTCCGCTATGTTTTAAATAAAAGATTTGATAACGCTTCCGCATTTAATTTATTGGTTTTCATAATGAGTTTAAAGAAAAGTTAGTAGCAGTCCGGTTTAACATCACACTCTGATATTTGTTTTAAAAGGGATTTCAACGGTTTTACAAAAGTTTAAATTTTTTCGCGTTTTAAAGGATTTACGAAAAACTAGGTATATTGGGACAAACTTGCAGTCTATTGGGACAGAATCAGCGGCCGATTTTCCACCTTGGAAGTTAAAAATTGAACTTTTAGGTGGAGTTTTGATTAGTTAGACAAACTTGACAATTGGTTAAGATTGAGTAGATGAAGATTTAGTAGACATTTAAATCAAAACACGTCGATAGGAAAAGTCATCATAGGATAATGAAGATTGACACATTTGGAAAGTTCGGCAGCAGCAAAAAGAACCCGTCTCTGAGAAAATAACATGTCTAGAAACATGTAAATTTGGAGTAACTGGTAATGATTACATGGTTTTCAAAACTCACAGCTGAATAATTTTTTGATGAGAATAATCCGAAACAAACCCAGAAATAAGAGGAGCTGATGCTGATAACGTTAAATATTGCATCAATGAGAGGCCATTAATGCTTGTTCTTGAGTGACCTAGAGATCATACTCATTGGATACTTGTAATTTGTCATTTTCCTTCCACGAGAACTTACCTGGAAATGGAAAACTTCCATAGATGAGATTAGAAAAGGAGCCAGCTTGTATAATCGTTGGTGCAAAGGCTTGATGAAGAAAAATCGGAAACATCCTCCTTGAAGAAGAATGGCACGATGGTTGACGTTATGGAAACTCTTGAAGGCAGAGTGGAAGAGGCTAAATTGGCTTCCCAAATTGTTTTCTTGAAAATATTGCTTTATTTTTTTTGTCTTTTAATAGAGTAATGTTTGAGTACGTAACTCATAATATGTGAAAACCAACAAAATAGTTGGAGAATGGGCGTGGGATTGGATTCGTTGACTGAAAGTCGGTGAGTAGAGATGGTTGAAGAACATGTGAACTCTCTCTCCTTCAATTCAATCTAGAATAGAGTTTGAGATTTTCAATTACCATTTCTATTGGCCAAAAAACATTCATCTTTTGGTAAGCAATCTTGATTTGGGAAATGAAAAACTGAGTTTGACAACTCCATCAAATTCCATCGCAAACATCTGCAGACATATCAGCAATGTGGGTCTCTCTCTCCTCTTATTCCATGTTGGGTCTACCTAAACCAGTACAGAAGCCATGGGAGGAAAATGATGGATCAAGAAAATCTTCTATACCCCATCCAGGCAACGTCTCCAAGTACTCTGATATACTACTTGCTGAGAAGGACCCAGAATCACTTCCTTCCGCCTGAAATATTTCAGCCGGACATGAAGCTCCATTGCAAGCTGTCTTTGATGATCTCTTTGTCCGTGTATTCGACCTTCTACTTTCGGTATCAATGGATGCTTCACACCCATTGGAAGAAGAACAAGTTGGGTAGAACGAAGAAGTTGAAGAAAGCTTGACGCCTGTAAGAAGAAATCTATTGTGTTTCTGGGTATGTTCGTTTGCTCTGTGGATTGGAACGTCACATTCTCTACAAAGGATTGCCCGATCTTCTTGACAGAAAAGGAAACCTCGCCTCTCCTGAGAGAATTTCATGAAAAAAAATTCGATCAAACGCGAATTCTGAGGATCGGTGATTGAGATTAGAGTAAGAAATTGATTGAGCACCTGGCAGATGTCGCAGATAGGTGATTCTTTGAAGTTGGGACTGAGGAGAGAGAATCGGGTATGTTGTCCGGCGAGCTTGTTAGCATGGTGGACATGGCTGTCACAGCCGTCGCAAAGAGCGGCTTCGTCGGCGGAGCAAAATACGGAGGCTTCGCGTTTGCCGCAAACATCGCATCGGATCTTCATGCTATTTACTCTGCTTAGAATTTGGGTTTTCTATATTCCGTTTCTCTATCCGCTTCCGATTCCGTTTGAAGATGGTTGAAGCAAATGGAGGAATGCAATTAATGGCGGATGAATGCAAAAGCAAGATGGGCTTTCAGGGAAGATTGAATATCTTTGATTGCTTCTGACTAGGAAGAAAGATCTAGATGAAGCAACTCCATTCTTTCTCTCTCCAACCTTCACTTTCTCTCTCTTAAATGCGGAGTGTAGAGAGAGGAAACTGGATGCTGGGTGGCTGGAGTGTTAACCGTAAAGGGTGGTATGGAAGGGCTAACAATGCATTCACTCTCCTTTGGGTGTAGAGATGGCTAACGGGCGGGCTGGCGAGCCCGTCACTGGAGCGGTCCGAGCTAAGCTCGGCCCGCTACAGTTACCGAGCGGGCTCGGCCTGGGCCTGGTAGATGGGCCGAGCCGAGCTAGAGCACCCAGGCTCCCGAGCCTGGCGGGCTGGCCCGGCGAGCCAGCTCGCCAGCCCTCTGCCGCGGGAAGGCCAGAAGCTCGCCAGACGGCAAACGCCAGGCGAAGCTTGGGCTCGTTCGATCTCGCGTCGTTGGCTCGATGGATCTCGCGTCAAAGGACGAAGGTCGTCAAGGCTGGAGTCTCCTAGAGGCCAGCGCTGGAACTCGCGTCGAAGGATGAAGCTCGTCGAGGCGTCGACGAACAAACGAAGGTTGAGGGCTCGTCGTCTTCTTCGTTCGCTGCTGGATCTCGACTCACACAGACGTCTCGACGTCTTCGCTGGACGATTCGTGCGAGGCTGGATCACCAGCCTTGACGTCGTCTGTGAGTCTGAACGAACTTAGACTCACAGACCTGTCGTCTGTGAGTTTCGAACTCACTGACGTCGTCCACACTGTGAGTCGAGAACTCACAGACGACGTCTGTGAGTTTCGAATTCACAGACGTCGTCTGTGAGTTCTCGACTCACAGTGTGACCTCTGTCTCTCAGTCTCTCAGACTGAGGGACACTTGTTCGGACCGTTGGGTAACGGTCCAAACGAAGCAACGGTCTTCAAGACAGTTGCCCAGCAGTCCGAACGAAGCAACGATCTTCAAGACCGTTGCTTCTTCAAGAAGAGTGAAGGTTCACTCTTCACTCTTCAAAAATCCTATATACATCTCCACATTCCTCATTTATTTTTCACAACAATTTCAAAGATTCTCTCTACTCTTTCATCAATATTTTCTTCAATATTTCAATTTATTTTTCAATCTCTCAAATTCGCAATTTCTCAATCACTCCTATCAATTTCAAAGGGTATATATATTATTTAGTTTTATTTCATTTTTTAAATTTAATGTGTATTATTTAACTAACAATTTTTTTTTCGATTTTTGTAGGACTCGTCGTATTCGTCGAGGTGATCACAACAAATGCATACTATTGTTGCGTAATTGGTGTACGGTATCATTTTTATTATTAATTGTTTCGCGTTAGTCAATTTTTTCAATTATGGATCCATGTGAATTTTTGCTTGACACTTTCAATGACACTAACGATGATATTGAGGAAATTAGGAAAGATAAAAATGATTTTTTTAATTATATACGATATTATTATTTGTGTCTATTAGGCTCGTTAGGCTCGGCTCGTTAGGCTCATTAGGCTCGTTAGGCTCGGTAGGCTTGTTAGGCTCGGCTCGTTAAGCTCGGCTCGTTAGGCTTGGCTCGTTAGGCTTGGCAGGTTCGTTAGGCTCGGCTCGTTAAGCTCGGCAGGCTCGACGAGCCTGACTTTTTCAGGCTCGGCTCACTCAGCTCGGCTCGTTAGACACCTCTACCTGGGTGTGGATTGAAGGAGGCATGGTTGGCACTTGTTCGCTTATTTATTGGTTCCACCCTTACGTTGCCATTTTCATTTATATTTTACAGTATGATCACACGTATTAGTTATTGTTTTAACAAGGGAAATTAATATATCAGCAGAGGATAAATAATAAGATAACCACTAAATAATTTTAACTAATGAATAAAAAAACTGTAACAAAAAGATTTATTTATTTTTTTAAATCATGTAAAATTAAATTTTTTTTTTATAAAATTAGAGTAAGATTTTTTTTTTAAAAAATCGATTGTTAAATCTTTTACTTAAAATCATTTTCTAATTTATCAAATTAAGAAATAATCATTTAAAACTTTTTATCAGCAAAATAATTATTTTCTTGCATACCGTTTGGAATATAGAAATAATAAATTCCTTTATGAAAAGCAACGAAATTAAAATAAAGCATTAAATAATATTAATTAATTTAATAAACCTTTACAATTCATTTTCATTTTATTTTTTTAGCCCAACCAGCCACAAGATCCATCCGTGCAAATTCTTCATCAACTGTTTCTAGTACTGTTCGTCTATTTCCAAGCATATACCTACATCAACAAGACTTAAACTAATAAGCCTAACGCTCAATAAGTGATAAGATGAACTGCAATGCTAATGCTCATACATGATCATGTGATGCATTACAGAAAATAACCTATATTTTCTAGAACCCGAGAGGTGGATACGTCTGTTGGTCATATTACTTAATTGTCACTCCGACGAGGAGATACATCCATTAGGGGTGTCACCACATGTCGTCACCACACTCTTTTGTTAAAGACGTTGGGAATTTATGTACAATAGAATGGATGAACCCTAGAGTCCATGTGGCTAAACCGTCACTCCGCTGTCTACGTGGGAACAGATACATCCATTCGGGATGTCACCATCGATGGACAGTCACCAATTCTCCCAAACCCCACAAGCCTATTTACATATATTAGGCATGTCATGCAATATGCTCACAATTTCATAAGTCCTAAGTATGATGCATGAATGCTCGTGAATGCATACAGTTTATATTATATCTCTACGTAACCTCGGAACATACTCATCTATTAAACATGTCATTAAAAGAACATAACTCTAATAAGCACCCAACAAACAACATAACAATTCATGGAACATGCTCAATATCTAGTAAAGAAGTAAAGAACTTAAATATTCTATTAAAGCAGTAAAGAGTTAGTAAACAAAGTCCTAATTCTTGCGATGTAGGGTCCGAAGACCAAAAGACAAGCAGTATCACTTACCTGACGTCCTTAGTGCGGTTCAGAAATTAACGTTGTCCTTCTTCATTTTTTACCTTCACAATTTTATAATATTTATCATTAATATCCATTTCTCCATTAACTGTTTACAAAATTTAATAACACTTATGAGCTTCAACATCTACAACTTAACAACCTCATCCTTATCTATACTTTTATTCCTTATTCATGTACTTAATAGAATTTCATAACCCAGTCCACTTAACCAAATAACATAATAGGAAACAAATCCCCTCAATATCCCACAACATAACCAAGAGCAGCATAAATGTAACACCCCGATAACATTTTCCCTGTATATGTGATGTAATCAATCTTTGAGATAATTATTATATTACATTGCATACCAATGCGTGTTACATTATGACGTGTAATTATGGAGTAAATATTATAGGATAAATATTAAGTATGAAAAGGAGAAGAAAAGCCGTACTGGATGAATTCGA
>CM039482.1:20279440-20423609 GCA_022433065.1 Begonia loranthoides
GGGTGGTGGAGAGATGGAAGTTGTGAAGGAAAGGTGGGAAGGGATGCTAACATGTGAGCTCTGGCTGAGAGGGAGTTTCAAAGGAAGAGCGGATGGCATTTTCTTCTCGGGTCCTTGTGGTCTCTTAGGTAATGAACACTTCTTCTCTGTTCAATGGATTTTGGATGCTCAAGATAAATAGATAAATGATGTTTACATGGATTTTTAAAGGATTTAAAACTCTCTATAGTATTTGTTATGGATAATGCTCCCTATTATTGAATGAATGCATGCCCTGGAAACCGTGAATGTTCATTTCAGTTAGGTTTATGTAAACTCTGGGTGCTGTTTGGATAATGAGTGCTGTTTCGGTTGATTTGCTTTCTAGAATTTGTGTCCTGTGGTAGTCTGGGAATGTTAGTTGACAGATATATGCTGCTAAAATGAATGATTTTTTTGGATGAAGTAATCTGTTGTGTTGGATTAACTTGGCAGTTTGTTAACAAGCTAATGTCTCTATTGTTGGTTATCACATTAGTTGGATATGATAAACTGTTCTGTTTGTCAAGCTGTTTTGTTAAACTTGGGGATGATCCCTAGACGTTTCGATATTCTGTTAATTGAGGATAGTGTCATGTGATGGTCCATGTGTTGTTGAATTTGGTACCACGTGTTAACGGTTGATGAGCAGGTTGTTAATATCATGTTTATTATGGAATTAATTTTAGAGGTTAAATGAATTGTCTGTTAATTAGTATTGCATGAACATGTTAATTAGCTTAACTAAATTAGACAACTTGAGCATGATAATCTAATCATAGTAAGTAACTGAATTAGAATTAGAAATAGAGCATGTGAATCAGCTAAGCATGTAAATCGACTAATAATTATTAGATTAATAAATTATAATCTTCCTTAAAGCACGATAATCGTTATTTAAGTAGATCAATTAACTAAGTGTGTTAAATCAACTATCATGTTAACTTAGCTAGGTCTAGCATGTTTTTAACGTTAATTAATATTGTGACACGGGTATGTTGATTCATCTAAGTATGTTTAAGTATGTTAATAACTAGTGGAACATGTTAAATAATTAGAGTAATGAACTAAACTCGAGCATGTATAAGTAACTAGTTTAATTGAGTCATTAATTAACTCATGTTAATTACACGTACGATGATTAATAGTTCAAGCATGCAATTAACTAAGTTTGTTAATTCTTCTGTGTTTAAGTGGCATGTTAATAAACTAAGATAAGTAGTTAACTTGAGAACATGTAATTGACTAATTAGAATAAAAGCATGCTTAATTGACTAGACTAAGAATTCCCAATGTACAAGCATGTTTCCATTGTTCATTGTTTAAAGCATGTTTCCATTAATTGTTGTTTAAAGCATGTTTCTATGTTTAGTTTAGTTTAGTTAATGAGCATGCCTAGTTAATCGTACTTCATCACATGCTTCTTTACTGTCTATTTATTATGTGCGTAGTTTCAATTATAGTTTGTGTTCGTTTGCTTTTATTGTGCACTTCAATTATAATGAATGTTAATGTTATTGAGCATCATACATCATGATAGGTTGGGAATGTATGGTCATGCATCATGTTAATAGAAACTAATAGGGAGTGCCACGGGATGGTATGCACACATGCATGTGTGAGGATAAATGATGAAAATGAGTAAATCTGTAAGATAATAAAGGCCTTTGTGGTCCAGTAGCCTAGCCCGGCACAAACACAAAGAAGTGAAGAATAAGGGAGTTGGGGGATGGTAGGGTAAGTACGGATTAGCTAGGTAGACAGGATTTAAAAGAGAACGCTACCTTTCCCTTGTCGGGACTGCGAGACTGTCTACCCAAGGTGGTTGACGCTGACAAAGATCTACCCTACCGCCACGGATTCCTCCAATCTCCAGCTCGAAGTATGAGTAATGAACTAACGATGTAAAGAAAAGTAATAAAATGGTAAATGACTAATGAAAGATTGTTTTGGGTGATCCCATTCCTACAAGGACTAAAGAGTGGTATTCATGTAGCATAGAACCCTTTTCTTTACTGAGCCATTAGGCTCACATATTACTTGTGGTGTGGGTACAACGACGAACAGATAATAAGTAGACGATAAACACATAATGAAGCAGGGATGGATGATTTCACATGCGCGAGACTTGAGCTGGCCAAGCTAAAGGTAACAGAAGAAACAGTTGCAATTAAACGGTTGTGTTTTACTTAATTGTATTCAACTGTTTAGCTTTTTCTCTAATGATTTAAATACGCTTCCGCCATGTTTTACAATGATTTACAAGGGTTTATTTCTTTACGATTCCGCAATATTTTAAACATATTATTTACGCTTCCGCACATTTTATCAAAGAGTTTTTCATAATGGGTTTCAAGAAAAGAGTCAGTAGTGATCCGGTTAGACGAACTCTGATACGTTTTGTTTTAAAAAGAAAGAAATTTCAAATTTCTACGTCTTTTAAATGATTTACGAAAATTCAGGTCGTTACACATATCATTCTTTTTTTTTGTGTTCTTTGAATTTCTTAAGTGTCGAGTTTGCATTCGTTCAAAAAAAAAATCGTTCTTGTTTTGTGTTCTTTGAAATTATCTAGTTTGGTGATTTATTTCAAAAAGAAAAAAAAAGTGTTTGAAAATTTCTCAAGTTTAATTGTGATTTCTTTAAAAAAAAAGTGTTTGAAAAATTTCTCAAGTTTAAGTGTGATTTCTTTAAAAGAAAAAAAAAGTGTTTCAAAAATTTCTCAAGTTTAAGTGTGATTTCATTCAAATTAAAAAAAAAGGGTGTTTTTTTTTGTTCTTAGAATTTTTCAAGTTTTGAGATTTCTTTCAATTAAAAAAAATAAAAATAAATAAATTGTTCTTATTTTTGTGTTCTTTGAAATTTCAAATTTCAAAGTTTCTTTTCAATTCACAAAAAAAAGTGCTTGAAAATTTTACATCATTTGATATTCTCATCCAAAAACATTGTATCAAAGATTGATTCTAGTAAACGCCTTTATGGCTTGTATTCTAGTCTTTCTTGAATGTTGGATTTGAAGTTTGAAAAGCTCGAAATTTTCTTGCAACATTTGTTAATTTGAATATTGATTGAGTCCTTCCTTTAGGGACTTAAAGAAGAGATTGAGTGGTAAAAGGCAAGAGTGCAAGAATATATCATACAAGCCAAATGTTAGGGTAAACACGTGAGTAAAAAAAAAAATTCAGATTATTTTCTTTTATTCACTGTTAACTTATTGCATTTACTTTATTTAATTTTTAGTAGTTTGTGATTTTTGGAAAAACAAGTACAATTCGTGTCGTTTTGTTAGGATGTATAGATGTAATCACTTTAGTACTGTTGGATTTAGTTGTATGATGTATATGTATATATATGGTAATGATAGAAGATATTGGAACTGCTTGAGTTTGGTTTGCAGGGCTTATGAATGAGCTTTGGGGGAGTAAAGAAACATGGAAACTCTGCCAAAATTTCTGATAAATTTGAAAATGGATTAAATGAAAGTATTTTGGATAATAAATTATTTAGTTTGTTATGAAGGAATATATGAAATAGTCAAAGGACTGACGAAAATTGTAGAGCGTGAAGTTTGGATGAACGATGGCCTCTACATCGTAAGGGCGTTGTGTACTCAATTCAATTGAAGACTTGATTACAATTGGGATTTTGTGGTAAGAATACACCCTTTAGATAAAAAGGAATAGACTAAAAGATCTATTTTCTAAATTGATATGGTAGAAAACGGGCGTGGAATCTAAAACGAAAAAAATGTTGAATTTGATAATGGTTTAGATTTGAGAAATTAGACAGTTAAGGGAAAGGTTTTACATGGGTCGGGAGATGTCAGGAAAATTTGGTAAAGAGCTTAAAATTTTATAACCGTCATTAGTTAGAAAGATTTCAGGTTAGGACTGCTGCCGAAAGATAAAATCGACTGGATTGTGTGATTGATTGCTGGCTTATTTTGTTGGAGAGTATTACAAGTAAATTTATGCTTTAAAGTTACAATTTATAATCTAGTTAAGGGTTGGAGTTGTTGGTGAGTGTGCAGACCTCAAGTTGTTTGATAATAATGTAAATTATTGCTATAAGTGTAAGATGTTGGGTTCTCAAAAGTTAAGCGGATTTAAAAAAAAAAAGAGTTAGGTAAGTTTAACCTCAAAGTGTGTTTTCTCCTTGGATACAATGGCATATAGACGAGGGAGATGTTTGGATGCAATAAAGTTGGCTATATTGCGAAAAGCTATAACAAGCTATCGTATAAGAAGGAAGGAAACGTTGACAAAGGTTTTTCTTTTGTAGTGAACGTAATAGAAAAAGAGAGATATATGCTGAACTAAATATTGTAAATTATTGCTATAAGTGTAAGATGTTGGGTTCTCAAAAGTTAAGCGGATTTTAAAAAAAAAGAGTTAGGTAAGTTTAACCTCAAAGTGTGTTTTCTCCTTGGATACAATGGCATATAGACGAGGGAGATGTTTGGATGCAATAAAGTTGGCTATATTGCGAAAAGCTATAACAAGCTATCAGATAAGAAGGAAGGAAACGTGGACAAAGGTTTTTCTTTTGTAGTAAACGTAAAAGAAAAAGAGAGACAGATGATGAACTAAATATGCTTATATATCAATTATATACTTATACATGAAGTTAGTTGTATTTCACAATCTGAATAGATTAAAATAAAGTAAGTTATTTATAAACAAAAAACTTTCTAGGGAAAAAAAATAGCCATATATGAAAGAGAAGATATATACGTTGTCGCTACATGTAGTAGTGGCTTGGGAAAAATGAAAAATATGTAGAAGGTCTTCTTGTTGATGCATATTTTAGATACCGTCTATTTGGTTATTCATTGTAAACAAAACGAGACAATCTGCAATAAAACAAAGATAAGAAAAATTTGAAAACAGAGTTGAAGATGAATAAAGTAGAAAAAGAATAAAAGAACGATAAATGTTAATAAGTACCTCTAAAGTTGTAGATATGTAAATATAATGAGAAAGCCAATTTCTTCCTACAACAAAGCAAGATTCGTCATTGATTTCATCCAAGATTTCTCTGTAGACGACATTTTTAGCTAAATTTGGTAAGCTTGTTTGTATGTTTGGAGGCCTAATAAGCACTCGGACAGATGATAAATTCTTTGCGCATAATAAAGCAACATATAGCTGTCCATGAGTGAAAACAGGTTCTAGAAAATAAACACCAACGAAATTCATTGTTTCACCTTGTCCTTTATTTATTGTCATAGAAAAAAAGTCGTATAGGAAATTGCATGCGCTTGAAAGGGTAAACAGTTCTTTCATTTTCAAGTGGAAGAAATGGAATACGAGGTAAGAAAACACGTTTGCTACTATAATCGCCTGTACATATTTCTGCATCTATAACATTTTTCTGAAAATGTCGACATATGAGTCACGTGCCATTACAAAGTCCTTCTGATGGATTGATATTACGAAGCAACATGACCAGACAGTTTTGCTTTAAAAGTAATCATGAGGAGGAAATCTGAAAGGCGTTAAAGTATTGATAAAATCTTGGTTGTCCTTTCCATTTGATATTTCTAAAGGATGATAAAAGCAATAATAGCGAATAAGTTCTCCGGGAAAACACTCAATCAAAATGTTGTTTAACATGTCTACATATTCATTTTTGGGTGTTAATATACCCCTGTGAACACTCTCACTGAAGTTTTCTGCAAAACCATTGAAATGAGGAAAGACAATATCTAACAATGTTGATACTGAGGCAAAATCATCAATATAAGGAACGATAATATCATGAGGTAGGAGGATATAGTTATTACAGTCACAAGGTTATGTTCCATCACCAATGCAAAGTAATAATTTTGCAAATTCGGGGTCTGTGGATGCAAGCATATTCGATGTTAAGGAGAATTTTTTAAACGTGACCCAAAAAAATGATTTCACTAAACAAGCATCGATAACTGCATTCCTTGTACCTTTTTAAATAATGGGTAAAATTTGTCAGAAATCTCCTCCTAATACCATTACTGTACCCCCAAATAAATGATTATTTCCTTTGATATTTGGAGAGCATGGCATTAACAACCTTAAATGTTTCTTTTCGACACATTGGAGCTTCATCCCAGATTATAAGTCTAGCCAATCGTAATAATTGACTAAGATTAGATTGTTTACTAACAGAGCATGTTGTCAAGCCATCAACTTCAAGGGGTATTTCGAAGTGAGAATGTGTTGTTCGACCCTCTGGCAAAATTGATGCGGCTACTCCTGACGAAGCAATTGCTAATGTTATAAGGTTTTTGGACCGAACCACTACTATCAGCGCTCTATACGAAAATGTCTTTCCACTACCTTTAGAACCATCAATAAAGAACGCACCAGATTCATTAGATAATATTTTTTAAAAAATTGAGTCATATGCATTTTTTTGAGCATCATTTAGTAACGATATTCGAGTAATATCAACCTCATTTACTTGTACTTCCATTTCTTCATTGATTTCACGATTACTTTCGTAAAAGAAATCATCGTTACATGCTGTAGGTAGAAGGTGATAATCATTTAGTGATTTTCCCATTCTTTGAAGAATGTTATTAATATGAGACAATACTTTTGATGTGACCACATTTGAAGGGAGATTAGAAAATTTGTAATATTTTGATAACTATTCTTTGTAGGTGTCGAAAAGATTGCTTGGATTGTTAGGTTGGCAATAAACACGAAGTGTAGCAAAATAGTCTTCGTAAAACAGAAGGCATTTGAAATATTATTGCTTCCTTTATAGAACAAGTTATGTAATTATCATCTTGCAATAAACCATGCAAGAGAGCATATTCATGAAAGGTACTAAACAAGGTACCGCAGACATTTTTAAGAACTTGAAAGAAGTTGATCCTTTAACATGATTTAAAAGTAAGCGCAAACAATAACGCTATCCTTCAATAGGACTAACATAAACAACTCTCCCTATAGATTTGCCGGCCTTTTTTAGTTCCCATATTTTATCACAACTATTTCATGTATAATATTATGGAAATTATTTGTATAACATATTTCTTGAAAATGGATATACACGATTGATGTTAAAATACTTTGTAAGCATACTTTTTTAGAAAAAATCGTACGCGACTATATTCTGAAGAGAAGAAGACTCTCTAAAAGTAATAGGTTGCTTTTGCTCAAGGTGTAGTTGCAGAGTATAGACAGGAGGGGATATTTCATTTAAAAAAAATTCGTAAATACGCCACATTGCTTCAGGCGGCGAAATCAAACGAGCTGTTTGATAGTCTTGAATTTTATTTCTTTGAGGGGCTTGATTGACCATCATTGATCTAAAATGCTATACGAACATGTCCTTTATATATGTATTTGTATAAATATTTAACTACTTTAATAGTTTGGCAAATTTCAACATTTAAATAACAATCAAACAATGCAAGGTGATAAGGATTGTAAGGAATGACCCAACGATTGTCAAGAACTACCCCTCGAACTATTGCAAACCAGTTGTCTGCTCAACGACGATAACGAGGGTAAGAATTCTTTCCATGATGAGTAATAGGGAAAAATGATTTTGGATAATTATTTTTACATTTGCCTTCTTTATTCATACAGACATTTGAAGGATTTTACATTTCCCTTCTTTATTCATACAAACATTTGCCTTCTTTATTTTGGATAATTATTTTTTCATTTGGATAATTATCATGTGTTTAATAACCATAGCGTACAAGTGAGAATTCTTTAACTATTCAGGTAATTCAACACAAACATAATCATTGAATGAGTCTGGAGAGTGACTTTTTGAATTGGGTTCTCAAATTAATAAAAAGTGTGCATGAGGCAAGCCACACTTTTGGAATTCAACGACGTATACATACGCAGCAACATGACCAAATATTTGATCTTTAAATAGCTTGATCTTTAATTCTTATAACTTTTCTTTGAAGACACACATGATTAAATCAGATCTATTGTGGACTTCTTCAAAAGAAAGTAACTCATATTTGATTTCTGGCCAGTTTGGATTGCAAGTTATTGTTATAAAGATATCTAGTTTTCCAAATCTTTGCACAAGCGACATTGCATCCATGTAACATTTTCGCATATCTCTTGGGTCTCCTATAAACGTAGCTGGTAAGATGATTTTGTGTCCAACATTTGACGCTACTGTTTCACCAAAATTAATACTATCAACATAACCTTGATAAAGCTCTGAGCATATATTTGCTTGATTTGCACGAAAGAAATCCAAACGAGTAGTTTCAATTTTTACATACATGTCGACAACATATTGCTGTAGCAACCTCCCTGATTGCAACAAACGCGAAAAGTCTCCATGTCTAATAAGCAATTTGTATGAATAATATTCTTGACAAGAAGCGATTTTTCATTTTTTCCTCTCTTTGATAACTAAAAAGAATAAAACTTATTAGACACGAACACCATGTAACTTTAACATTTAAGTAATATACAAAGAAAAGAAACACACCATTATTTTCTTCACGTAATAACTCTTCTAGTGATGTGAAATGCAAAACATTGGCAAGAAGTTTAGTATTTCCACTTGAGAAAAAGCGATTAAGTGTTCGAGCAATTCCTTGATGCCATCTAGTTTCACCATGAAGAAATAATAAATGATATTGTAAAGGATCGTAACAACCATAATAATGGTGAACTTTGTATACTGATTTCGAGTGTGCTGATACAAGAATTTCTCTATTGGATCTACCAAGTGTTGAACCATCACCAAGCCATACTGCATCAACTTGTGAAGATTCAGGCGTACTATAAGTTCGTTGATCAAGATTTGCATGTGATTTTATCGAAATAAAACAGTCTAGCAAATTGGATCTATTGCCCAAGCTTCAAAAAAAGATAGCATATGGATTTTGTTACAGAATATGCAATAACTTTTAAACAACAAATGAAGAAAGTCTTTCTGTTAAATGCATTCGATGATGCAAATATATGTCTGTATCATAAAAGTATAGTTGCAAATGAGAAGGACTCTCATTTTCTGGAATAATTGGATTAATAAAATGATAGATTTGTCCTTGAACACGGAACGTATATATGCCTTTGTTGTGGCGAGATAAATTTTTGTCTTCTTTCACACCAAAAGATGTGAATGAAAAAGTATTGTTATAAGTTCGAACAAAAGTATGGAATTACACAGATTCATTGTTATTTCCTGTGAACAAATGATATAGACCTTTAGGTGAAAGGTTTGAAGCTAACTGAACTTCTCCCGATGAACAACAAAACGAGGGGGTTTCATGTTAGAATTTCTTTGCTCTACCAAAAGAACATGGCGCAATAATTCGAATGTGATTTGGCGCAAAAGGAATGTTAAATAGATCAAAGGTAGACAAAAGATAACTTTTTTCCATTGGGCGAGACGTAATAGATGTAGAGCCTGAAAAATTTATGATTTACTTATAATATTAAAGAATTTGCAAAATACACATAATAAAATTATATGGAAAGTAACATAATAGAAAAATAAAGAAAACAAACCATAATCGATGGATTGAGCAACTAATTTTCTTTTTGCATAGAGGGTGCAATTATTTTGGCAAATTAACGGTGTTTTTTTTCATCACTTTGAGATTGATACCAAGAAATAGAATGAGACATGGCTTCAATTGAACCTACAATCACGTAAAAAAATTGTAAATGCTAATTGAATTTTGAAGAACAACTATTCTATGTTGTTCAATTATAAAAATTGCGCTAAAAATAATCTAACAGCATGATAACATAATAATATGTCGAAAAAAAAATTTACAAGCATCCGATTAGACTACAAAAAACATATACCAAAAAGCAACAAAGCAATGATAAGGGAAAAAAAGATCATCTGAATTATTCAAGAGATAGACAGAACATGTATATTTATATTAGAAATACAACATCAAAATAATATCGTAGATGACATTGGAAAAGGAGTCACTTTGTAGTGTCGCGAGCTCTCTTTTCAAGTAGCACAAGACGAGTTGAAGTTGGACTTTCAACTTTGATTGTTTGTAAGGAAGAGGATGGGGTAGGAACAAGCGAAACCGAAGGTGGTGAAGGAAGAAGTGCATCAACTTTGTCAGCAATATTGAGTGTCCTGAACCCCAAGTTTTTATAGTCTAGAAAGCTTTGTTTGTCAACTTTCAGTTGGAAGTAGCGAACTTTAGCCTTGTGTGTATCAAATGATTCCATGATGTTTCTGAGTATTTCCTAAATTTCGATAAGAAGACATCTAAATTTAATGTTGAAAAGTGGAACAAGTAGAATAGAGAAACCTAGAAACTCTAACCTCTGGAGTCATGGAAGCCAAAGTTTCAATGTCAATGAAAAATATCTTTTTGGCATTGATACCGAATAACATTCCTTTTAGGACACCAGTGTTATCGGTCAAATTGATCTCAAGAGAACATCTAGTACAAAATAATGAAATTTTAACAAATAATAAAGGAGAGAAAATTAAAGAGAAAGATATGCTGACATAGTAAAACAATTATTTGTGTGTCAGCAACATGACAACTATCACAAATAAAAAGATCAGTTATGTGGCAACAGGTTGATTCGAGGCATTTGTCAAATGCAAAATAGAAAAATTGTTGTTTGATGTTTTGAAGCGATACAACAGCACGAATCCATATGCGACCCACCTGTTTAGGAAAATATATGAGTCTATAACAATAGCATAGAGAGATAAAAGAAGACTAAAGAAAAATAAAGAGGACAAACAGACATTTTATAAATTACTGTGTATGCATTATCTGGAATATTAACAATGTTGATTATTTCTTCTTTTAACGGAAATGTTGAGAAAGATGAACAACTCGACATAGAAGCAGTGGAAATGAGCAAAAATTCATCAATTTGTGTTGAGTTTTCAATAGACATGTATAAAATGACAGAATAAGAGAGCAAAGATAAAAAAAATTATAAAAAAATGTAAAAGATGAAACCATTTTCGAAGAGCGTCAAAAGCTGGAAGAGTAGATTCCATAATGATAGAGGTATTTGTTATAGTAGAAACAGACACTCCTATAAGAAAAACATATATCATATATTGGAAAAGGATTGTGAAAACACAAGATTGAAAATAAAATACCATAAAAGGATGAGACAGACAAATATGTAGCTATGATGACATGACACTTCTCAATTACTGAAGAAATTGTTTTACACTCATTTAATATAAGCAGACCCCACATAAAAAGTCTGATAGAAGACAAACTACAAGAAAAAACATTTGTGAGAAACAAACAAATAACATCGAAAGATTAAAAATAGAGGGATACCTTTAATCAACAAGCAAGATTTCTCTAACTTGCAATGTATCGCCTCTTATATTCACATTTTTCACGAGAAATATTGCAACTGCTACACCAATTATTTCGAATTCATGAATTAAAAGGCAAAAAAAAAACATCACTAAGCAAAAATCAATGGAGATGAAACAACAAAAGAGACAATAGTAGAAAAAATTATTCTTACCAACTAAACGGTGTGTTCCAACATGGGATTGCAATTGACAGAAAGAAGTGAAAGCAAATGCTTCTGGAGAAAACCCAATCTCTGACATGGCCACATCTTTAACAACCTACAGGCATTGATCACCCATTCATAAGGTTGGTTTCCAAGTCGAAACTCTGGATTACTTTCGGTGACCAAGGTCTTTGAGATATAATAATTTTTTTCGAGCTGTAGGGTATTTTGGAAAAGGTCTATATTGGAAGAGAACAAAGTGGCATAAACTCGCGTTCCTGAACTAGGAAAAATTAAGAATGTTTGGGGCAAAATTAGAAAGACAAAAAACAAAAAAATGGACAAAAAATTACCTCATAATCAACAAGAAGTAGTTTATGATATTTTGTTGGGATAAGGTGGGCAATTTTTTTGCAAATGTTTGCGCAAGACATGGACTTCAACAATCCAATCTTCATTTATTTTAGGAAATATGTCAATGATTTGTTTCATTGGTACGATATAACATGTTTTTCTTTAAAAGACTATTAAAGAAGAAAAAATTCATAGAATTCTATCAATGAAAATATTAAGATAAGTTATATTAAAACAGAACATGATTGAGATAAAGCAAGGATGCAAAGAAAAAAAACTTATAGAAATACACTACGTAATAATATAAGCAAAACATGGGTATTGTTTTGAATTATAAGGCAACACATGAAAAAATGTAGGACGAGATTTATAGGATAACACAGTCAAGAGCATATCCAGCTGTCCATCTCAGTAATTCATAACAGTAGTGGAATGCATAAAAGTCAAGAATCGAAAAGATAGCTCATAGAATATGGTCACGGGTAGAGGGTAATAGACCAAATAAAACAACAAAAACAACAGAAATCTATATAAAATATGGTGGGAAGAACTTGAATTTTTAAAAGTAATAGACCAAATAAAACAATATGAATAAATGAAATCAAACAATAGAACCATGAATAAGCGCAAATGCAACAAGCGATTGAAAACAACACAAAAACAAAAATCTATATAAAATAACAAAACAAATTTTTTTTAGCAGATAGTACCTGAAAGCAACAAATAAAGTGAGAATGATATAATCTGAAACGGTGAAAGCAAGCACTGAGCGAGAGAACAACACAAAGTACTAAAATGTTAAAGAAGGAAATACCAGAAACAAAATGCGGTCCAAGAAGAAAGGCTCCTCGTCTAATGCCAACGATAGTAGCTCTAAGAGACTTGAAAGCTTTTAAGGAAGATAAGGAAGAGGACGAAGAGATAAAGACAATACTATAAGTGCTAGTTATTATTGGGATAGTTTGATTTCTAAGTTGGAGGGAAGGTGTAGAAGGGGATAGAAACGCAGAGAAAATAGACACAAGAAGATGGATGACAATACATAGGTTCTCTCTTCCCCGCGCAGAAGAAATCGTTAGAGGGTAGTGGGTGGATTTTCTTTTCCCATAACAGAAAAAAAAATGTAAAAGGCGATAAAATCTACTAGAAAAAAGAGTAATTGTATTTGTAGCAATTAAATTAAAAAAAATTAAAGCTTAAAAAAAATGTTAAGAGTACTATGACGACGATACGATGTGATAAAAAATGTTAAATAGAGAAATATCATAAAGCAATTAAACTTAACTAAAAGAATGAAAATTGAAAAAGCAGTAAAAAAATTAATCTAAATAGGAAAAGTAATAAAAAAATTCACCTGGGAACCGTGCGCACTAGACAAATTTGTTTAATCCTCTTTATAGTATGTAATAAGAAATGAAAAAAAATTAGTATGTAAAAAAAAATTGAGACTTAAAAACAGGAAAAAGAACAGATATGAAAAATGATGATTATGTCAAAATTGAGTACTATCTTTAGGAAGAAAGCTTCCAATTGTTTTCCCAAGTTTTAATACCCAGCAGTTTGCAATATACCAATTTTATAGAATTGTAAACAACTTTCCTATTTATCTCAAAACCTTTCTTTAACTTATAGCTTATCATAAACAGAATATAAACACAAAAAACAAACTAATGGAGTTCCATAAACCATAAATCATAAGACTTAACAGAATAACATTCCTGACAGAGGACATATCCAACATACAGAACAAAAATGCAACAATAGTACCTAACTTCTTTTCTCATACAAGAATATATCCAAAAAACAGCGCACTACATTTCTCATACATAATTATATCACCACAGACAGTATATTATTAACAAGGAGCAGAAAACCCATCATTAAAATATGTACCATAGGATATATCGACACAGACTACATGATTAACATCCATCTCACTTTTATCCTCCACGATTATTCTAATAAAATCCGTAAACAGAGATGGAGTAAATCTCCTTACCGAAAGAACACCGGACAAAAGACGCTGCTCCTTCTTTCTTGTCCTTCGTCTTCTGCTGTCAGCTTATTTCTCAGCTTCTCTCTTCCTTCCTCGTCATTATTTCTTAGCTTCTCTCTTCCTTTCTCAACTTCTTCCTTTATTTGCTTACCTCTCTGCTCTCAAACTCACTCCTCACACTCTCTATATTTCTCGCTTCCCATGTCTATTTATTCTTCACAGAGACTTGCCAAATAAGCTTCATCCATCCCCATAAAATGGGACTTAACTCATCTTCACCATTGCCAATTTGTAAAGGAGAATGACGTGTAGATATCACAAAACACCACGCATAGGGATTACGCATTTTCTTTTGGGACTGAAATCAGTGTTTTGCACATTTCAGTGGCAGTCTGGTCAACTATGCATGTAGACTGGTGCCATTGGGACTGGTCAACACGCATAGTCGACTAGTGCCTCTAAGTTTTGAGACGGGTCGACATGCACAGTCGACTGGTGCTGTGACCGGTCGACTGTGCATGTCGACCAGAGTGTCAACCAGTGCCCTTGGGGAAAAATATTGCATGGTTGACATGCACAGTTGATCGGTGCCATTGCGGAAAAAATATTGGTCGCCAATCTCCACACTGGATAGATTTAATATAAAAAAGACATTAAAATAATTCAAAAACATTCGAAGAAAATAGAAATTCCTCTCCCTTATAAGAATAGAGTGATTAACATGGGTAAAATACAATTTAGAGTAGTCATTTACTGTAATAGCCTGATTTTCATATAAGAATTGAATAAGGATAATTGGAAATAAATTCGAGATTTTGGATTAATTGAAAAAAAATATCGGGGTATTACCAATGACGCATTCGTTATATTATAATTTCTAAAAATTTATTTGGATGATAATTAGTATTAATTAAGTGGGAATTAATTAGGATTAAATTAAGGAGGAATTAAAATATATTAAAATTAAGGGGTTAAAAGGAGATGGGGATGGTTGAACCTATTCAGCCAAACCGGTTCAGGATGTTAGCTGGCGTCTAGGGTCTAGAAAGAAAAAGGGGAGAATGAAATTGTCCTTCAGCCATTTCGCGAGCAGAAGAGAAAAACGGGACAGAAAGAGAGAGAGAGAGAGAGCGAGAAAGCGTCGGTGAGCGACGAGTGACGGAGGATGCGATCGGAGCAACTTCCTCGTGGTGTAATGTTGTCCGGGTAGGCAGCTGCTGACGAGTCGCTAGAGGAGAGTCGTGAGACGCAATGGTTCGGGATTTTTGTTCTACTGGCGACGATTTTTTTGGCACTAGGTGAGGCATAGTCGAGATACGTTGATGATTTCTATTATCCTCCTTCGTGTTCTATTGGCTGGTGTTGATGGTTGGCGATGGCTGGGAAGTTCGACTGGTGATTTAACGAGGAACGACAAGAAGGCTCACGTTTGTGCTAGACCGACAGAAGGCCTGGGTCTAGCTTTTTGATTGGTCTGAACTGGGTCTTCCCTTGCTGGTTCTTATTCTGGTGAAACGACAATGAGACGTGCGTGAGACGTGGCTTGTGCAGGGCATTGTATGGGGTGATGTCTAGTGAGTTAAAAATGAGGAGGAAGAGAATTAACGCAGAAGCTAATGAGGACTGCGAAAACTGAAGAATAAAAGAAGAGGAGCTCTCAAGTCTTCATGGTGAGAATGATTTCTTCTCTATATTCTGGAGTGGAGGAGTGAGCTCCTGTCAGTGAGTGTTTGTGTGAGAACTGATCTCTGTGTGGTAAGAACTTCTACTTGGTCAATTGTTGTATGAACTACTCTGTGGATTTTGATTAAAAATCCCTGTATTGTTTTGGGAAGCATTTAATAGACTTAGCCCTGTTGTGTGAGTGAAAGCAACTGCCTCAATCAGATCCATGTTTTTGGATTTTGTGATCTGGATATTACTCTATTAAATTGAGTTTTTGACTGTGGTTTGGTTTCTGTCAATAGTGATGGTGAGAAGATGTTAGGTTTTTGAATGATGTTGGATTGTTAACTCTGAAGTGGTATGTTGCTGAACGATTTTCTTTGGTGAATACGTTGGATGAATTAGCTACTGCCTTATTGATCTGTGAAGTATGAATTTATAGATAATAAGTGTATGTTATGTTATGTTGGTAATTTGTATTAACTACTACCTCTGTTGTAGTTCTGTGTCTTTCTTCTTTGGATGGAATACGTGATCTGTTGATGGGCAATGATGAGTATAGAAGTGTCATTTTGGTTATGGAACAATATTCTGTAATTTGGGAATGAAGGAGGAATCATGTAATCTATTGCTAAATGTTGGAAGTATTACGTTACTTGGATTTAAACCTGTTAAATTACAGCTTTGGAAATATGTTCTGTTGGTGAGATTTGAGTTATTAATTGGATGAATGTAGGACAATAATTGGAAATAATTGGGACTAATTAGTAAGCTAAGTAGTAATTAAGACAACGGTTCTAATTAGGGGAATTTTAGTAAGTAACGAGGGAATAGAAAAGACGTTAAGATTTAATAAGTAGATTAAATGATTTTATTAATGAACAACTTTTTCTAAATGTGAAGGTACTAAAAAGAAGAAATATAGCAATTAAGTGAGAACACAATGTATCAAGGTATGTGATATGCATGTGTTTTGGTCCTTCAGGCCATGCATCGCAAGAATAGGAGATGTAAGTTTCATTGTTTACAGCTTTCCAAGCATGTTTACAGTTTTAATTGCACGATTCGTTGTTTACTGCTTTATAGCACGTTTCATTGTCTATCGCTTTACTAGCATGTGTCGTTGTTTGCTGTTCTTAAAGCATGCCCATAGTTATTATTTGCACGTTCCATTGTTTACAGCTTTCCAAATATGTTTACAGTTTTTATAGCAAGTTCTGTGAATCGCATGTTAATTGTTTATTTACACTTTAATATGAACTGTTGTATGCATTTACGAATGTCACGCATCACGACTTTAGAAACAGAAAATGAATGAATAATTAGCAGTAAAAAGTAAAGACGAAGAACTAATAAATAATGAAAAGAAAAAAAGAAAGAAGAGAAATAAAAAGGCAACGATATGATGTGAGGCCGTTTAAGTCCTTTGTAGACACGACCACTAGCAAGCTTTCAGACTATGCTATCGTCGCTAGCAAGCTTTCGGATTATGCCATTGCTATTCGTATTGGTTGCAATGTCCCTGAACTATGCCAGGACAAAACGGCTAATGGTTAGTAGGTTTCAGACTATTCAATTACTGCTATACTGGAGGTTATAACTGAAAGAAAATGAATGGTTATAATTAAGATGTAAAAGACAAAAGATAAGAAGAAAAAGATGAGAACTTAAACTGCATACGATTTTAAAGAGCACAGCATGAGCATGTAGCAGCATGATAGGTATTATCACTTACTAAGCCTTAGACTCATAGTTGAAGACTTGCGATGTAGGTACAAGAATGAGAAATCGACGAACAACAGATTAGGGAGCAGCTGATGAAGAATTTGCACGGCGAGACTTGTGGCTGGCTAGGTTAACGAAGGTAAAAAGAATAACGAGTTTGTATAATGTAAAAAAATAACATTTTGATTAATTGTCTTTAAATGAAATATTTACGCTTCCACCACGTTTTCAATGAAAAAAATAATTTACGCTTCACTATGTTTTAATAAAGAATTTTATAACTATAGTTTTCTACTAAATTATCACGATTTCATAACGACTCAAAGAAAAAGGGTTTTAACGGTCCGGTTATAAGAAATGCACTCTGATTTTCAATTAAAAGCTTTTCACAAAGGTTTTAATCATTTAAGAAAAATTTTAAATTTCACGTATTTTTAAAAGATAATAAATTAGCGGGTCATTATAGTTGGTATCAAAGCAAAGTGTTTTAAAACCAATCCATGTACTTACTATAACTGTGTAAAAATAGAAAGTAAAAAAAAAAAAAAAAAAAACTTATTCTGTAAATGCCTACCAGCACAAACTTCGACGTGGAAATACTCCATCAACTGCAACTAAGTTACTAAATTTAATTTTTTCTAATGTAATTTATTTTATTCCACAATGTAAGGTACTATGGTTGGAGGACGATGAAAGGTTAGGCAAGAAGTAGATACGAGTGTTGCGGATGGAACGATCACTCGGTTGACTAAGTTTGTGGAATGACAATCGCGTCAATTGGAACAACAATCTCAAAATTTGGAAAAGTTGATGGAAATCATGGCGCGTGGAAATGAACGAGTGGCAGAACAACGCGTGGCTGAGCAGCCGGATATAAGTTGGGAGAAACTTCAGCGGTTACAACGACCTCAATTTGATGGGAATGTTATGGATCCAGACACTGGCGAGGAATGGATATAGACCATGGAAGACAAGTTGGCCTATGCTAAGATAAAGGAGGAGGAATGGGTAGCATCTGCCATGTTTATGCTAGTCAAGGAAGCAAGATTTTGGTGTGACTCAGTCAAGATAACCAAAGATGTGACTACAATGACTTGGGCAAAATTAAAGAAAATCTTCTATGGGAAATATTTCAACCATACCACAATGTCAAAGAAGTTGGTAGAATTTGTTTAGCTACGACAGGAAGGATTAGTTTCCGAGTATGTGCAGAAGTTTGAAGCGTTATCGCGGTTTGCCCCGCACATGGTGAGCAGTAATGAGCACAAGGTACCCCACTTTATACAAGGACTTAAGACAGAGATTCAAGAAGATGTGGTTGGATCAGGAACGCAAGATGTAGCCTACTCCGAGATCGTATTAAGAGCTCTTGACCTTGAAGAAGTAAAGAATCAAATCTAAAAAAAAAAACAAGTCTGTGGTAAAGTTTCAGCTGTATTCACAAGAAGAAGGGTGTGCGTCCAAGGGAATAAAGCGGTCCTTTGAAAAAGAAGGAAACCAATGGGAGATTCGGTGCCCAAGGTGCAGGCGATGTCATGAGGGAGAATGTTTGGATAAGTCACGTCAATCCTTTAAATGTTGGGCGATTGATCATTTTGCCAGAAACTGTCTAAGGATGTAAAGGATGAAAGAATGAAGTACTCCTTTATTGTAATATTTACGTTTGGTTAGTAGTAAGCGTAATGAAGGTGAAATGTAATGCAAATTAGCTGGTATTGTAATTGAATGATTGTAGTTATTATGAGCATGGTGTTCCTTTATATACGTTATCTATTGGGTGTGCTAAATGGATGAATCTTTTGGGGACTGTTCGAATGGACCCAGAAGTTTGGTGAAACACACTCAAATACAGACCTAGAAATGGAAACAGATACGGGAATAAAAAACAAACAGAAGCAGATACTGAAATAGTATGAGCACAGAAATCGAAATAAAAATGGGAACAGAAATGGAAACAAAAATGAAAATGGAAATGGAAACGGAAATGGAAACGAGTTTCCAGAAATGGCAATAGATACAGATACAGATACATATATGGGAAAAAAAATAGAAATGGGAATGGATACGAAAATGCGTACAAACAAAGATACCGAAACGAGGGTCTAATGAGTGATGTTACGGCTTGCTCTTGGGAATGCTCAAATGTTCTTTGGAGTGATCTTGCAAAACAAGAAAAACTACAACATAATTTGGATGGGTAGTAAGCATTTTGTTAAGTCAAGAAAGGTAGCAGATATATGAGCCTTGAAATCATTGGATGATTGAGGATAAGTATGGAATAGAAGGATGTAATTGAATAGAAGGATGTTTATGTGCAATCAGTTATAAGATTTTTTGCGTATACTAAGGACCAGAATAAGATAATGTTATGAGGACGTTATGATTGACGATCACCAGGTTTTATAATTAAAGTTGAATGACAAGGTATAGAGTTTAGAAATTTCAATTTCCTTAGCTGTTGGATAGCTAAACGAGAGAAAAGAAAATAGAATAGTTTTCTCCATAAAGGATTTTCCTTGAGCAATTAAGAAAATTTACTAAGTGACTCGTTAATTCTTGGAGAAAAAGGTAAAAATGCTAGATCTTTATGAGGTAAGTGATGATTTGGGTAAGGAGTTAACCATTGGATGAAATGAATCTAGCTTAAGGAATAGGAAAATGATTGCATCAAAGGTGTTCTCCTATAAGGATGATGATATTATGATGGATTTTTGGTTTGTTGATATTTTTTATATTAATTAAGATAGATAAGTTACGGTGATTAGTAATATTATTTGACTAAGAGAAAGGACTCCTTCGGATAATAAGTGAAGGAGATGCTTGCACTAGGCAAATTTCGATGACGAAATTTATATAAGGAGGGAGGAATGTAATACCTCAATCTTTATATCGAAATTTATTAAGGATAATTGGAAATAAATTGGAGATTTTTGATTAATTGAAAAAATATTATCAGGGTATTACCAATGACGCATTCGTTATATTATAATTTATGAAAATTTATTTGGATGATAATTAGTATTAATTAACTGAGAATTATTAATTAAGTGGGAATTAATTAGGATTAAATTAAGGAGGAATTAAAATAGATTAAAATTAAGGGGTTAAAAGGAGATGGGGATGGTTGAACTGGTTCAGCCAATTCGGTTCAGGATGTTAGCTGGCAGCTCAGGTCGGGAAAGAAAAGGTGGAGAATGAAATTGGCCTTCGGCGATTTCGTGAGCAGAAGAGAAAAAAAGGACAGAAAGAGAGAGAGGGAGAGAGAGAGAGAGAGAGAAAGAGAGAGAGAGAGAGAGAGAGAGAGAGAGAGAGCATAAGTGAGCCACAAGCGACGAGCGATGGATGACGCAATCAGAGCAGCTTCCTCGTGGTGTGATGACGTCCAGGCAGGCAGCTGTTGGCAAAGAAGACAGGCGAGTCGGGGGAGGCTAGGGCTAGGGATCGTTGTTCTGCCGGCAATGATTTTTTCTGCTCTGGGTATGGTGTAGTCGAGGTATGTTGATGATTTCTGTCCTCCTCCTTTGCCTTATGTTGGCTGGCAATGATGGTTGGTGATGGTAGGGATGTCCGACTGGCAATTTAGCGAAGAACGATAGCAAAGATTGCGGTTCATGCTGGATTAGCTGAAGGCCTGGGTCCAGCTTACTGATTCGTCTGAATCGGGTCTTCCCAGGCTGGTTCTTGTTTTGGTGAAACGACAGTGAAACATGCATGAGACGTGGCTTGTGCAGGGCATTGTATGGAGTGATGTCTGGTGAGTTAAAAATGTGGAGGAAGAGAATTAACACAGAAGAAAAGGAGGACTACGAGAACTGAAGAATGAAAGAAGAGGAGCTCTTGAGTATTTGTGGTGAGAACGATTTCTTCTCTGTATTCTAGAACTAATCTCTGTGTGGTAAGAACTTCTTCTTATAGTCGATTGTTGTATGAACTGCTCTATGGATTTTGATTAGAACTCCTTGTATTGTTTTGGGAAGCATTTAATAGACTTAGCCCTGTAGTGTGAGTGAAAGCTACTGCCTCTGTTGGATCCATGTTTATGGATTTTGTGATCTGGATATTACTCTTTTAAATTTAGTTGTTGATTGTAGTTTGGTTTCTGCCAATAGTGATGGTTAGAAAATGTTGGGTTTTTGAATGATGTTGGATTGTTAACTCTGAGGTTTTATGTTGTTGGATGATTTTCTTTGGTGAATACATTAGATGAATTAGCTACTGCCTTATTGTTATGTTGGTAATTTGTATTAACTACTACCTCTGTTGGAGTTCTGTGTCTTTATTCTATGGATGGAATGCGTAATCTGTCGATGGGCAGTGATGAGTATAGAAGTGTCATTTTGGTTATGGAACGATACTCTGTAATTTGGCAATGAAGGGGGAATCATGTAATCTGCTGTTGAATGTTGGAAGTGTTATGTTACTTGAATTTAAACCTGTTAAATTATAGCTTTAGAAATATGATCTGTTGGTTAGATTTAAGTTATTAATTGGACGAATGAATGACGATAATTGGAAATAAATACTGGGACTAATTAGTAAGCTAAGTAGTAATTAAGACAACGGTTCTAAGTAGGGGAATTTTAGTAAGTAACGAGGGAATAGAAAAGATGTTAAGATTTAATAAATAGATTAAATGATTTTATTAATGAACGAATGTTTCTAAATGTGAAGTTATTAAAAAGAAGAAATATAGCAATTAAGTGAGAACGCAACGCATCCAGGTAAGTGATATGCATGTGTTTTGGTCCTTCGGGCCCTACATCGCAAGAATAGGGGATGTATGTTTCATTGTTTACAACTTTCAAAGCATGTTTATAGTTTTAATTGCACGCTTTATTGTTTACTGCTTTATGGCACATTTCATTGTTTATCGCTTTACTAGCATGTATCATTCTTTACTGTTCTTAAAGCATGCCTACAGTTATTAATCGCACATTCCGTTGCTTACAGCTTTCCAAACATGTTTATAGCTTTTATAGCATGTTCTGTGAATCGCATGTTAACTGTTTATTTACACTTTCATATGAACTGTTGTATGCATTCACGAGTGTCATGCATCACGACTTTAGAAGCAGAAAATGAACGAACAATGAACAATAAAAAGTAAAGACAAAGAACTAATGAATAACGAAAAAAAAAGAAAGAAAAGAAAGAAAAAGGCAACGATATGATGCGAGGCCGTTTAAGTCTTTTGTAGACACAGCCGCTAGCGAGCTTTCAGACTTTTCCATCGTCGCTAGCAAGCTTTCAGACTATTCCTTTGCTGTTCGTATCGGTTGCATTGTCCCTGAACTATGTTGGACAAAACGGCCAATGATTAACCGGCTTTCGGACTATGCCATTACTGCTACACTGGAGCTCATAACTGAAAGAAAATGAAAGATAATAATTAAGACGTAAAAGACAAAAGAAAAGAAGAAAAAGATAAGAACTTAAACTGCATACTATTTTAAAGAGCACATCATGAGTATGTAGTAGCATGATAGGTATGATCACTTACTGAGCCTTAGGCTCATAGTTTAAGACTTGCGATGTAGGTACAAGAATGAGAGAAAATGACGAACATATTAGGGACCAGCTGATGAAGGATTTGTATGGCAAGACTTGTGGCTGGTTAGGCTGACGAAGGTAAAAAGAATAACGAGTTTGTATAATTTAAAAAAAATAACATTTTAATTAATTGTCCTGAAATGAAATATTTACATTTTTGCCACGTTTTCATAGAAAAAAATAATTTACGCTTCCGCTATGTTTTAATAAACAATTTTATAACTATAGTTTTCTACTAAATTGTCATGATTTTATAATGAGTCAAAGAAAAAGGATTTTAACGGTTCGGTTATAAGAAATGCGCTCTGATTTTAATTAAAAGGATTTAACAAAGGTTTCAATCATTTAAGAAAAATTTTAAATTTCTCGTATTGTGGAAAGGTAATAAATAACCGGGTCTTGACATTTACAGCAAAACTCTCAAAATTTTTTGTTAGACAAAATCTACCTCAGCTTTTGGTCCTGTGAGCAAATAGACCGTTACCATCAGTTACATTGTTAAATCTTTCACGTGTCCGAATTTTCTTTGCAAATGTTACCCAATTGTAGACTATATTGAAACCTTATCGGACAACTATCTATTCTCTACAGACGAAGGAAGGATTGTTGATTAGATGTGATAGAGATGATCGTGAAGTGTGAAAGGGATGAACCATTCCATACTCTATTCAAAAGTAGAATAGATGAGATTTGCTCACGCGTCTGCACGCACATTCATCTATATTGCTTCGTTATTTCCGGTTTGGTTTGAAGTTGAGTTTAATTTTTGGGGCTTTTAGTCACAATTACCATAAAAATATATATTTATTATGATGGCATATTCATTCACTCCTCTTGATTCCATTTTTAGTTAAAATTACAATGAAATGTTTTTTTGTTCATTCACTGTTCTAGATACAATTCGCAATCACAATTTTAGAATGAAGTTCTACATGGAAATTGAATTTATTTTATTTTTGGGAATTTCATTGTAATAGTAAAATCAAGATATTCTCTATCGGTGGCTTTTATGTTAAATTTGTAAATTTTCAATTTGTAAATTTCATTCTTTGTTTGAAGTTTTCTATTGAGGTTTTTTATGGGAAATTAACAAATCAACCACTGTACTTTGAGATTAATGGCAAGTCAACCACTGAACAATTTTTGCTAACAACTTAAATACTGATCTATGGAAAATGAATCGAGTAAATACTGCTATGAAGTTTTTCATTAAATAGCGATGTCATTCTTTTGCGGAACGTTGTCTTTCCTCTACGGAACTTTAGCTTTCCGCAGCGGAACGTTGTCCTTCTACTACGGAAAGTAAGTCCTTGAAATAGAACATAAGCAAGTCGTCTTTCCTCAGAGGAAAATCATCTTTCCATAGAGGAAAGACAACTTTACTTTGTTGAAAGATAACTTTCTGCAAAGGAAAGATGGCTTTTCACTACGGAAAGACAACGTTCCACAAAGGAAAGTTGTCTTTCCGTAGAGGAAAGTCTACAAATAAAAAAAATTCATTGTCTTCTTCGTAGAAAAACATAGACAACATAGATAAACTATGATTCTCCCATGTAAAGTAAAAAATTCTAAATCATTCGAAATTTAAAACATTAACATTCTTTTACAAAATCTTCTAAATTATAAAACTAAAAAAAAATTAAAATCAACTTCTACAGTATTTTCTGAAATCTATTCTCCATGGATATTAACTCTTTTTAACTGAAAGTCTCTAAAATCATGAGTTCTTGTAGTTTTTTCCATGGGTATTAACCATTTTTCATTGCGAGTTCTCAGAAAGTTAACCACGATGTTTACTCTGTTAATTTCTCATTGTTCAGTGTTTAAATTGTTAGAAAAAAATTATTCAGTTGTTGATTTTTCATTGATCCCATAGTATAGTGGTTGATTTGTTAATTTCTCTTTTTTTTATTCATTTCATAATTACAGGTAAGAAGAATATAAATTTTCTGTCAAAATTAATTATAAAGGGAAAATTGGGATGAAGAAGATGTAATGCTTTGAAAATTTTTATAAGCAATTTTATGTATGATGTTATATTTTTTAGAGTAAGTGAGATGAATAACGTTATAATAGGAAATTTATATAGTGTAGTGAGATTAATGTTGTAATAAAATATAAAATTTATATTAGTAAATCATGTTACGGAGATATAAATGTTGGAGTGAATGATCATATTTTTAATAAAAATATTAAAATTATTAAGTAAATTAAGGAACTAGAAAAGTTGAGCATAAAGGAAAAAGAAACAAATAAGGTAAGAATGTCTACAAAAGAATTTTTGTAATATTAGATTTATTAAGTAAAGAAATTTGGGTGAAATAGGAAAGTATAATTCATAAAGTGTTCGCATAAGTGGTATCTGCGGAAGTGTTTAGGTTCGTGGAAGCAAACATGTTTGCAAAAGGGGGTTGTCCATAAAGGAATTGTGTACGTGGCGGATAGCTATTGGCGAACAATTCGGGGGAATTACTAATTGCAAAAGTGTTAGAATCCGCATGAGCAAAGGTGTCCGTGGAAGAGTTGGATTTTGTGGAAGTGTATGTATTCGCAGAATGGACAACATCGTTTTAGGATAAGGAATGTATCCACGGAATGGAATGCATCTGCGGAAGATAAGTAATGGGGAAGAAATGTCGTCGTTTGAATTTTAAAATGTAGGAATGTGTAAAACCTAAAATTTTTAAATGATTTTAAAATTCCACGTCTAATTTTTTATGAATTTTCAATCAAATCTTGAAGAGCTGACAGGCTCCAAGAAACAAATGGGGAACCTTTGTTAAATCTGTTCGGGAAAAATACAGTTCACTGAATCAGCAACAATCAATCAAACTTAACTCTCAATTTGTGCGTGAGATCAAACTGGAACTTGGTAGAGCTGTCCACAATACAACCACAATACTCGTGTCAAAATTCCATAAAGAAAACCATTCTAGATCAGAAGTTATGCTCTAAATACCAATGACCCAAAAACTGTTTTTATACAGGGCAGTTTCAGCAACGTTTACTCAAAACGACATAACTCGAGATGCATACATCGAATAAAGTTCAATTTTGGAGAGTAGCTCCCTTACTCAAGCTCAAACAATTCTCTAGAAGACGTTAACCAGAAAAGAGAGACGCAAATACTCCAAACAGAAGCCTCAATCAGCGATAACACAATCAATAATGAAAACACAGATTCAGCAGTTCACTCTATTCCGAAATTCATCACCTTTAAATTCAATAAATTCCACAAAAATACCTCCAACAACCAACCTATATCAGATCCACATATCCATAGTTCATCAATCAATAACAAAATCCAATAGTAGCACCAGAATAAAGAAAGGAACACCAAGGGAGTTGCAGCACCTCCTAAGTGAGAGGGCGTCTCTTTGGGTTGGCCGAAACCAACTATCTCCAATGGGGAAAAATTCTCTTACCTCCACACCACATTCACCCCTTACGAAAAAGAGGAATGGAAGAGGCAATAACCCGGGTTAGCAAGGATGAGAATCTTCAAGAGGACCCTTGCAAGGGATGGATGAGAATCGGCGCTTGTGGAGGGGTTGGCCGCGGTTTTGGAGGAGCTTAGCTCTTCAAAATTCTATTCTTCAAAAACTCCCTCCCTTTCTCACAAAGGAGGGTCTTAAACCTAATGGAACATAGTAAGTCAAATGACTAAAATGTCCCTAGTGACAAAACAAAATGGACATGAGGGTGAGGTTTTTTATGAAAACCGCACACCTCTCAAAATCTCACAACCAAATAAAAACAACTAAAACAAATCAATTGTCGTTCTTAAAAAGGAAATAATTCTACTAATTCAAAAGATCTTAATAGCCAATCTAAGATCTCCACGAAACCTTCTTCAATAATTATGGACCTCAGATAAGGTGGGAGGAATGCCGATCAATGTGATTAGATGAAATGGAACATCCTTGTCATCTTGTGAAACCTCCTTCAAAGAATCCCACAACTTAGTAGTTCCTGCAAAATAAAAGTTTGTTAGATAAGTAATCAGTTTCTTGGCCCGACTCCGCGTGATAGGGCCTTGGAGCACATCATCCTCCCCGGGTGATTGAGGATTTGACCTCAAATCTGTAGAAGGTTCAACCGCAATTTCATTAGAGTATTCGTCATCTCCACGATATGGTGATAAATCTTGGACATTAAAAGTAGTTGAAACCCCATAATCTTCAGGTAACTCGATCCGATAAGCATTGTTATTAATCCGTTCCAGTACTTTGAAGGGACCATCAGCCCTCGGTAATAACTTGCACTTACGATAATTAGGAAATCGTTCCTTCCGTAAATGTAACCAGACAAGATCACCCACTTCGAAAATAACTTCCTTTCGCCCCCGATTTGCAAGCCTGGCATATTCCAAGTTTTTCTTTTCAATATTTTTCCTGACTTCTTCATGTAGGATTTTAACTCGTTCAGCCTTCACAGCTCCATCCTCACTAATATAATCAGTCACGGGTAATGGTAATAGATCCATAGGAGTAAGGGGATTGAATCCATAGACCACTTCAAATGGTGTATGCTGAGTAGATCCGTGTACACTCCGATTGTAGGCAAACTCTACATAGGGCAATTGTAGATCCCAATCAGTTAGTCTCTTGCTGAGCACTGACCTTAGTAATGCGCCTAGTGTTCGATTGACTACTTCGGTTTGCCCGTCAGTCTGGGGGTGAAACGACGTACTAAAAAGTAGCTTAGTACCTAATTTCCTCCATAAAGTTTTCCAAAAGGAGCTTAAGAACTTCGTATCCCGATCTGACACTATGGATCGAGGAACCCCATGCAGACGAATGATCTCCTTAAAGAATAGGTCAGCTATATGAGAGGCGTCATCAGTTTTGTGACAAGCAATGAAGTGAGCCATTTTTGAAAATCGATCCACAACCACCATTATAGAATCTTTGGCTCGAGGAGTACGCGGAATTCCCAAAATAAAATCCACACTAATTTCCACCCAAGGATGAGTGGCAACTGGAAGCGGCATATAGAGGCCTTGAGGAAGGACTCGACTCTTTGCCTTCTTACAAACAATACAACGATCAACAATTCTTTGCACATCACGACGCAAATGAGGCCAATGGAAATGCTCTTGAATGGTTTCGAGAGTTTTCTTACTGCCGAAATGTCCTGCTAAGCCCCCACTGTGAGCTTCAAGAATTAGGGATTCCCGAAGACTGCATATGGGAATACATAATTTACCGCCTTTGAAAAGAAATCCGTCCTCCACAAAGAATGGAAACTCTGGTTTGTGTAGACAATTAGAATAAGCACTCCCAAAATCCCGATCCTCAGAATATAATTCTTTGATCCAGTTAAAACCAAATAGTCTGGCATTAAGCTCTGTCAATAGAATGCAACGCCTCGAGAGAGCGTCTGCGACTTGATTAGATTCACCCTTCTTGTACTTTATAATGTAAGGATAGCGTTCCAGAAATTCTACCCACTTGCCATGGCGGCGATTAAGCTTGCCTTGACTTCGAATGTGTCTCAAGGCCTGGTGATCAGAGTGAATAATGAATTCCCTCGATAACAGGTAATGTTGCCAAACTTCAAGTGCTCGAATGACTGCATAGAACTCCTTATCGTAAGTAGAATAATTAAGAACTGCTCCTTTTAACTTTTCACTAAAATAAGCAATAGGCTTTCCTTCTTGCATAAGGACTGCACCGATACCCAATCCAGAGGCATCGCACTCAATTTCAAAAACTTTGGTGAAATCCGGAAGTGCGAGGAGAGGAGCATTACATAACTTCTCTTTAATGGCTTCAAAACTCGATTGGCACGACGAAGTCCACACAAAATCTTTTCCCTTTTTTGTGCAATCAGTGATAGGGGCCATGATCGTACTGAACCCTTTGATAAAACGACGGTAAAAGGATGCTAACCCATGGAAACTCCGAACTTCCGAGACACATGTAGGAATCGGCCATTCCTTGATGGCTACTATCTTGGATTCATCTACCTCCATTCCATCTTTAGTAATGATAAACCCCAGAAAATAGACACGGTCTTGAGCGAAAGAACATTTTTTTAGATTGCCAAATAACTGAGCCTTCCGTAGAGCTTCAAATAGTAACTTCAAGTGCAAAAGATGATTAGAAATATCCGAGCTATAAATAAGTATGTCATCGAAATAAACGACAACAAACTTCCCCATAAAATCACGAAGAAGGTGATGCATTACTCGCATAAAAGTACTAGGGGCATTGGACAACCCAAATGGCATAACCATCCACTCATAAAGGCCATACTTTGTTTTAAATGCTGTTTTCCATTCATCTCCTTCACGCATGCGAATCTGGTGATATCCACTCTTCAAATCAACTTTCGAAAAAATGGAAGCCCCACTAAGCTCATCCAACATATCCTCCAACCTGGGAATAGGAAAACGGTACTTAACAGTAATCTGATTAATAGCCCGACTATCAACACACATTCTGACTGATCCATCTTTCTTTGGAACTAATAAAGTAGGCACTGCACAAGGACTAAGAGACTCTCGGATATAACCCTTATCAAGCAATTCAGTAACTTGTTTTTGAAGCTCTTTGGATTCATCGGGATTCAATCTATAAGCTGGTCGGTTGGGTAAAGGAGTTCCCGGCAAAAGATCAATCTGGTGTTCAATTCCCCTTAAAGGTGGTAACCCTGGAGGAAGCTCTTCCGGAAATATATCCTCATATTCTCTAAGTAATTCCAATACAGAATCGGGTATAATGCCCAATTCTTCCACCCTTTCTCGGAATATCATAAGAATAATTGGTCCACCTTGCATTAACGATCTCTTGAGATCCCCTTTTGTAATGATAAGAGATTTCTCGGCTATAGATTTATTCATGCTCTCGTAGTCTTTAGCTATCTGATCAGGGTTGAGGGGAGCCAAATTCACAGTCTTTCCTTTGAACTTAAAAGAATAATAATTAGAAAACCCATCGTGCTTCGTCTTCCGATCAAATTGCCACGGTCTACCGAGCAACAAATGGCTAGCTGTCATAGGAACCACATCAAATACAGCTTCATCTTCATAACCTCCAATAGAAAAGGTCAACTTGGCTTGCTTAGTCACTTTTATCGGATCTTTATCATTTAGCCAATTCAAGCGATACGGAGTGGGGTGGACTGAAGTAACCAGTCCCAATTTTTCAACAACCTCCGATGAAATGACATTAGTACAACTACCCCCATCAATAATCAAGGAGCAAAGCTTACCCTGAACCTGGCAACGGGTATGGAATATAGTCTCTCGCTGTAACTCCTCAATCTGATTTTGAATAGCCATATTTCTTTTTATCACAACAAGTAAGGATCCCTCGGGCGCATAATACGTTTCTTCCACATTTTCTTCTTCCTTTTCTGTTACATTTTCATCTTCATCTTCACTGATGATTTCATTAGTTCCGGCTTGAAGAATCATAACCTTAGCATTCGGACATTGGGAGGCTATATGGCCGAAACCCAAACACTTGAAACATTTGATATCACGAGATCTTGGCTTACTAGGATCATTTATAGGCTTCTTTTCATCAACATTTCTCATGGTACTAGCTTTGTTTTCTCCTCTTTGAATCGGCCTCGACGGGTTGTTATTTTTAGAGAATGGCCGAGTATTGTTCTCCCTTGTTCTCCTTTTTCTTTGCCTCTCAATTCTCAAAGCTAGTTGAACCACATCATCAAAAGTAACATATGATTGCAACTCGACTGTTTCACCAATCTCTCTATGCAAACCTCGGATAAAACGAGCAATGGTTTGCTCCATTGGTTCAGTAACATTACACCTTATTTTCAATATCTCAAATTCAGTTAAGTACTCATCCACAGTCAAAGCGCCCTGTTTCAAATTTTGTAATTGTAGGAACAATTCTTGTTTATAGTGAGGAGGCACGAATCTTCTCTTCATAAGCGTTTTTAAAGCCTCCCAGCTACGGATTTCCCCTTCACCATTTCTATGTCGTTGTACTTTGAGATCTTCCCACCAAATACTAGCATAACCAGAAAATTCTAAGGCCACCATTCGTATCTTAGTCTTTTCTGAATAATCATAGCAGTCAAAAATACGATCCACCTTTTCGGACCATTCAAGAAAATCTTCCCCATTACTAGAGCCCTTAAAATTTGGAATAGAGACTTTCACATGCTTCATTTCTTGATTTCTATTCGATCTTCTTCTTGGACTCGGAGAATCTGAATTTTCAGGGTCTTCCCATTCTTCATCATATAAACTTTCATTTCGGCCCCGGGAATCATTTGAAGTGCTAATTCTCCTCCTAGGTCTTGGAGTTCTAGGACCCCGTACGTTATCATTATCAGAAGAATCAACTTGTCGCTGTAATTTCAAAATCATTTCCAACAACTCCTTCATTGAGGGCTCGTTTCTTTCTGGTTCTTCCTCGGGTAGAGACGCACCCGAATCATTTCTTCTCTCCCGTGGGTTATGATATTGAGCACCACTTCGAGTACTCATTTTTAGTTCTATAACACAAATTAATGGCAGCAACGTAAACTCTGCTCTGATACCAAATGACAGGCTCCAAGAAACAAATGGGGAACCTTTGTTAAATCTGTTCGGGAAAAATACAGTTCACTGAATCAGCAACAATCAATCAAACTTAACTCTCAATTTGTGCGTGAGATCAAACTGGAACTTGGTAGAGCTGTCCACAATACAACCACAATACTCGTGTCAAAATTCCATAAAGAAAACCATTCTAGATCAGAAGTTATGCTCTAAATACCAATGACCCAAAAACTGTTTTTATACAGGGCAGTTTCAGCAACGTTTACTCAAAATGACATAACTCGAGATGCATACATCGAATAAAGTTCAATTTTGGAGAGTAGCCCCCTTACTCAAGCTCAAACAATTCTCTAGAAGACGTTAACCAGAAAAGAGCGACGCAAATACTCCAAACAGAAGCCTCAATCAGCGATAACACAATCAATAATGAAAACACAGATTCAGCAGTTCACTCTATTCCGAAATTCATCACCTTTAAATTCAATAAATTCCACAAAAATACCTCCAACAACCAACCTATATCAGATCCACATATCCATAGTTCATCAATCAATAACAAAATCCAATAGTAGCACCAGAATAAAGAAAGGAACACCAAGGGAGTTGCAGCACCTCCTAAGTGAGAGGGCGTCTCTTTGGGTTGGCCGAAACCAACTATCTCCAATGGGGAAAATTCTCTTACCTCCACACCACATTCACCCCTTACGAAAAAGAGGAATGGAAGAGGCAATAACCCGGGTTAGCAAGGATGAGAATCTTCAAGAGGACCCTTGCAAGGGATGGATGAGAATCGGCGCTTGTGGAGGGGTTGGCCGCGGTTTTGGAGGAGCTTAGCTCTTCAAAATTCTATTCTTCAAAAACTCCCTCCCTTTCTCACAAAGGAGGGTCTTAAACCTAATGGAACATAGTAAGTCAAATGACTAAAATGTCCCTAGTGACAAAACAAAATGGACATGAGGGTGAGGTTTTTTATGAAAACCGCACACCTCTCAAAATCTCACAACCAAATAAAAACAACTAAAACAAATCAATTGTCGTTCTTAAAAAGGAAATAATTCTACTAATTCAAAAGATCTTAATAGCCAATCTAAGATCTCCACGAAACCTTCTTCAATAATTATGGACCTCAGATAAGGTGGAAGGAATGCCGATCAATGTGATTAGATGAAATGGAACATCCTTGTCATCTTGTGAAACCTCCTTCAAAGAATCCCACAACTTAGTAGTTCCTGCAAAATAAAAGTTTGTTAGATAAGTAATCAGTTTCTTGGCCCGACTCCGCGTGATAGGGCCTTGGAGCACATCAAGAGCTGACCCGTTTTGTCGTGTAGTGACCCCGTGTGCGTTTTTCAGTCAAATGGTCAAATTTAGGTTTTTCGAGCGGGAGTTTGATTTCATAAATGATTTTGGTAAACTATTTTGACCAAGAGATTATTCTCGGTTTGTATTTTAAATCAGTCGGGTTTTGAATTGAGATAATGTAATATATAGTACATGTTTTTAATATATATTATTATATATTATATTATTTTTATTTTTTATATAAGTGAAGAGAAAAACTCTTCTTTTGAAACCTTCACCCGTGACCGAGTGAACGAAGAGGAGAGAAGGGGAGGGGAAGTCCCGTTTGGAGTGGTTCTAACTTTTGTCAGCGGTTTCATGTCCCTCTGTCTTCCTCGTGAAAAACCTTTGTGAAGAATTGGTTAGTTTTTCTTCTCGTTTTTCCCATTTGAAGTTAGGGTTTCATTTGGCCTCAGATTCAAGCTTGGAAACTTGATCCGGGGAAAACTTCTGGTTGATTTTGGTTGCATTAGAGTTTATGCAAGGTTGTTAGTCGTTAGGAGTCGAGAATCGGGCGGAAATGGGAAAAACAAGCCATTTCTGACAATTTTTGATCTATCGATGGTCGATCGGAAGGGGCTTCAATCGATCAACGATCAACCGAAATGGGTATGGTCGATCATGAATCGACCAGGGGCATGGGGTCGATCAACCGAAAGTTTTGCGGTCGATTGAATGAGGATGGTGGTTGATTGGCTAGAAATGAACCAATCGATCACTTGATGTCCAGGGACAACTCTGGATGATTAACTGGTCAATCAATCGATTAGTTGATCGATCGGTTGACTGGGGACGATCGACCGGTAATGGGATGATCGATCGCCGATGACCAAAGATGGATAGATTGCCTTGCAATCTATTTCTAGTTGCCCCATTGTTTAGACAAGCAAGTTATTTGGTCGTTTTTGCGTTGGTTGGGTTCCTAGACTTGACATGGGGCCCTTCCACCTATCTTTGCAAAAAAACATTTGTATACTTATCTTTGATTTCTGTGTCAAGCATATCCAATCGGACCACAGCTATTTACTTATCTTTGGTTTATGGGCTGAGCGTAACCAACCAGACCACAAAAATCGTTATTTACGTATATTCCATTTTCGTGTACTTTAGGATTCCAAGTATTAACATTGCCATGCACATACAATCCTATCTAATGTGTTCCTTAATCGTATCCTTAATACGTGATCTGTTCTATCTAAGGAACTAAACTTAAATCTAATAAACATACAATTCATAACAAGTAATTAAACAAATAATAAATACCCCTTAATTCCCGTGATGTAGGCCCTTTCGGATAAAACACATGCAGTACCACTTATCTGGTTTTCTTAGCTTTATAAAGTTTAACACTTAGAATTATCCTTCGGGAAACCTATTCATAATTAACATATGAGTATCAATAGTAGTTCTCCGACCAATATGCATAACAATATTCCTTATTTCCTACACTTATCACTTCACCAATTGCTAATAAGTCTATCAAATTCCTAACTATAGTATTATTTCCCAAATCAATTATCTTGCCACCATATAAGATCAACAACGGTAAGGAATTGAAACCAACTTAGCATAATAATAACCCAACAACTCCACTACAAACCGTCACCCAATTAGAAGCATTATCCAAACTTATTAATAACCAATGCACAACAATCATCACTTCAATCCAATAATTAGTCTAATATTTTCCACTTCATACAATATAATAATACTAATCCAATTTTGGGTAGTAATAAGCAAGCAGCAACATTAATCCAGATTATTCCCATCAACTTCTCAAGCAGTAAACTTAACCCAAAGCAATATGTTTTCATCCATAAAACATGGTATAAAAACCATACCTGAAGAACCCGAAACTTGAAGAATCCAAAATACAGAAGATGAAACTCCTCCTTTCCTCACTGTTTCTCCTTCATAGCTTCACCCTCACGGTTTGCTTCCAAAACACCAGAATATCCTTATAATTTCTTTCACAACACAAACTTTAGAAGCAACACCCTTGGTTGCTTCCAGAACCACTCACTCACTGTCTGCTTCTCACTCTCCTTAGTCTCACTTTCTTAAACCTTCATAGCACAGGATCTCACACATAAATCATAGAACCCTTCATCGTAATAACTCTCAGACCCTCACAAACCTCACAACTATCATGCTAGTTCAGCAGACTAACCCCATGTTTTCCTTCTTTGTCCAACTATTGTCACAGTCCTGTCTATTTTTAAGCCACAAAAATTGACCCTTGATCGACCAGACGAAGTTAGAAGGTCAATGTTTCACACTTTTCAATGCCCAAACGTTTTAGACGACGCATCATTTCATCTTCAACATCGATTAAACCTCTCTAGATGACCTTCATAAATGGCGGACAATCAAGCCGGACATTCGTTTCTCATTGGGCGATCGACCACAAACCATACAGAAACTACTTATATTCACGCTGGTGGATGACGCCGGTCGATCGACACTCACGCCAACTGACCACCACGATCGACCGCCATTTCCAAATTGATTGTTACCTATTAATTCACCAGATTATGTATATACACACGTTATTCCATGTATACCTTGCAACCATATTTCCATAACGGGACAAGTATGTACATATGTATACCTATATATATATATATCGGGTGAGGACATAATTGCGAATTCTAATGTCTTCCATGCGACTTCATTTTCTCCAATATCACTAAATCCATATATATACTTGAACATCTATATCATCCAAACAAACTTATACTATATGCTCAACTATTCATCCTTCACATTAATCTTCACTAAATCTAATAGGCCCTAAAGTATTATAAATCCTATACCCTCAACCTTATTATATCAAAGTACATTTTCTCTTACTAATTCCACTGATTGTCAATCTAGTTGATATCATTCTATCGAACTCCAACATCAACAAACAATTCTCCAATTAATCACAATCCTTACCATAAGCTAAATAATCCGGGTAACGAAGTTCACTTTATCCAAATCTATTTCACTTGACTAATACTTTATTCGTCCATTTTAGCTCCAAGAACCCCAGAATTATCATTTAAGCTATGCATTTAGTTTAACAAAAATTCAGGATATTACAATTATCCTCTCAAGGTTGAAAAAGATTTGACCTCGAATCATATTTTGTGTCACTATATTCTTTATTATCATAAAAAGAAGAATAATTATGGGCTATCATCTTTGCAATATCATCAATATCTCCTTGATAAAGAAACAAATCTTCTTGGTAGTAGGCTGATGATAATGAGATTTCCATAAACTTCTTTCCATGCTTAAACAAAACCCGGATAATAAATTCTCATTCCTTGTCTTCTAGTTAGAAATAATGTGGGCCATAATAATAGTTACTATAAATAAAATCTTGAGATCTCTTTTAAGTATGTGAGGACAAAGAATGATATCTTCATAATATTCCTTAATTAAATAAGGAGATGTGTCGTGGGCCTTGAAATTTGTATCAGCTATAAAATATTCATGAATAAAATAAGGAAATAAACCTTGTATAATATGGTAGGCCAATAATAGAAATATATTCACAAACCACCTCTCATATTGGAATAAAATCTTAAGAATATTGTGGATTCCCCTTAGTAATTCAATGATGTCCATAAAAATAGGTTTGAGAATATCTTTGAGTATATGGGGCCAAAGAACAATTTTTTGGTAACTCCTCAAGTTGTCATTTCTCTAATTTAGCTTGCTAGGCCTCCACCATGAACTTTTCTTTTTTGTGATATCTTGGTAGCTTCCTAAGTTGTCTTTCCCCAAATACGTCTTGCTAGGTCTCCACTAAGAACTTTCCTTGCTAATGATTTTTGAAATCCATGAATTGTCATACCAAGCTTGCCTTTCAACACAATTTGTGAAATAGTGCATTGGCCACTAACTTCCTCTATCCCTTTTTGCATTTAATCATATAAGGAAAATAATCCAGCAACTTATTCTTGGACAATAATGCACAAATAGATAAGTAGTTATTGAAATCATAATACCATTTAATATTGAGATTATCCTTGTTGCCATAAATATCTTGCCCAAGAATCCAATCAATGCAAACAACTAATAGAAACTTCCTCAGGATGTCCATGTTCCACTACTTCAAAAATAGTAATTAAAATCAACAAAATCAAGAACGAATCCAATCATTGCCATAAGTATTTTTCCATTAAATTAATTTAATGTCTTCATGCAAGAGCAAAATTGTCCACGAGATGCAATAAGTTTCAACAATCCCAAAATAGTAATCAAAGTCAACATCACAATTTAATACTAACTCTCTTTTTCTAAGCATGCCATTCATGCAATCCAAATTTGAATTCTCATCATAATTAAAGAGAATTTCCATATCATAGTGATTACTATAAAAGTGGTTCCATAGAAGTAAATCATCATGAGCTAGTATAGTCTTCTTTCCATTGTAATATGCTATCCCAAAATAATAATCAACTTCAATATCAAGATTTATTAAGATCAAGAATATTCTACTATTCACAACCATAAAGGAACTTCCACCAAATAAAAAGCCAATATAAGAAGTTGTTACCCATCCAAATTTAAAAATCCTAGTAATTAAGTTGTCACATGGCACATATCTTTTTTCTTTAAGCCTAGTAGTTTCAAACTGAGTTTCCTTTAATGTACCATATTCCATGATCGAGCGAGAATTTGAATGCTTGTCAAGCATTTGCCACTTGTCATCAAGTCTTGGTATTCCTAAAAATAGATGGCTTGTACTAATCATATCACACAACAATGTATTAGTAAAACTTCCATAAGAAAAATCAGCCCAAGTTTGGTTTACTTTGATGTCTCCTTTTTCATTTAACCAATTCAAACTTTCCTTAATATTCATGGGGGGCATAATGGTGCAAGCTCTCTCAATATCAATTAAAGAACCAACATTTTTCTTCTTTAAATTTTGGCCATGACCATTTTGGTCCTTGTCAATGTGCCACCAAAGTTTGTAGGTAATACCATAGATCAATATTTCTAAGCTAGGCCACTTAACCATGATCAAAAAAACCATATTAGCACAAATTTCATCCTTAATGAATAAAGAGCAAACCTTGTCATTATTGAAACTTTGGCTATCCAAAATTTGTTCCTCACGGTAATCCTCTTGTGGTTTCTCTTGTATTATTGTTGTTAAGGAATCATCTTGGCTTTCTATAGGTTCGGATACTTGTTCCTCGAGACAATCTTCTATGCTTTCTAATTCCTCATCATGGCGTTGTGTTTGTAAAATCGGAATGCTCGATGAAATTGCCTCAAGTCGTTGTAATATTCCTTCAAACAAGGTATTAAATTTATCAAGTTGAGATTGTCGATTTTTTGAGGATCTTTCATACCTTGCGATTGGTGGTGGTGTGGATGGAGCATACTTTCGTCTCAAAAATTTCTTCATGGAGTTCCACATTTTGATGTCATCTTTACCATCTCCCTTTTGGTAGGTAATTAACGTGCTCCACCAATAATAATCTCTTTCTCTAAATGATCTTGAAAAAATAAATTTTACCATGGTGTCCTCTGAAAAATAAGAATTTTGAACGACCTCTTCGATCGTTGCTTCCCATTCCAAATAATCTTCTTCATATATCATCTTGCTAAAAGTAGGCATAAATAATTGTAATTCCTCATTTCATGTAATGCTTCCCCATGCCCTCATGAAGAAAAAAAAATTTAATTAGGAAATGTTTTAGCTCTGATACCGAATGATGCACTAGTGGAAGGGAATTAGAATATAACATGAAAATATGTGGTTGAAGTGTTGAATGTATATGACCAATCAAAGGAGGCTGTTTTCAGGAGCAATGGTAGACATAGCTGTCCATGAAGCGGTCGAGTAAATCAATCAAAAAATAAGACACTGGTGACCCTTGGAATTCGGTCGATATATCTCTCCGTAAAATGGTCAAGTATTGTTGATCGAAAAAATGACAGAGTCAATTCTTAAAGGGCGGTTGGCTAAGTGGTCAACTAGGCAGTTGAGCCGCTTGATTGAATCTCCAGTTTCCTTATTTTGTCGAGACTCACTTTTGGAAAGCATAACTTTGGAAGCTTGTAACTCATTTGTTTTAGAAGCTTTTGAGCTGAAATTTGGACCACACCAACTTGGATGAAATAAGAAAATAATCCTTCAAGAATTATACAAATATCAACCACGGCTTAGGAAATATACTTTATTGAAATTATGTCGCTAGAAATAGAAATAATTGAGATGAACACTTCCGTATGGATGATTTGTTGATGAATCACCTTGGGAAAGTTGGACACCACTTCACACCTTCTTCCTCCAAGGAGTAAGAGCATGGATACCAATAAGAAAGACTACCTAACTTACAAGTATTCATTTTCAAAACTATGCATGAAAACCATTTTTGTATTCATTTGAAAACCATGAAGCATCATGCTCGTGAATGCATACATCTAATCCTATTAATATCATAATCTCTAAGCATGCTCATCTATCAAAAATATCATTAAAAGAACCTAATTCCAATAAACGCCCTGCAAGCAACATTACAATTCTTGAAACATGATCAATATCTGGCTATTCTAATAGAGCAGTAAACAACCTTAATATTCTATTGAAGCAGTAAACAGTTAGCTTACAATTCCTAATTCTTGCGATGTAAGGCCCCAAAGACCAAAACACATACGTATCGCTTACTTGGGGGAGTCCATAATGCATTTCAACACTTAGGTTCCTCCTCTTCCTTTAATATTTTCACAAATCCATAACATTTAATTATTAACAACCATCCATTGAATTCCATAAACCATGATGGCTAATAGTTTCAACATTCAACTTAATAAACAATAGAGGCTAATTCCCTTAACCTGACCCATTTTCCTTGCCGATTCCATGAAATAGCGACCAACAAAACACAACAGCTTCACTAACAGCATAAACATCCTAAAATAACCGAACAGACTTCACAACATCTATTAAACAATAAAACCTTCATTTTTATTTTCTACTTTTACCTTTAACATAATAAATCCATAACTCAAACCCTTCAATCATGGATAATAACAGTACCTAGATATACGAAACCATCATCACAACACAATCACATTACCCCAACACATTTATCATTGAGCAACCAAGACACAGAACATAATCCAAACTAACGTAGTATAACCATTCATAACCAAACAGAGACAGCAATCCATTCACAAAACCAAGAAGCAATAACTCACAAGATTATTACCCAACAACAGAGCACTCATTTATCTTTAACAACTATTTGCATAAATCCATAAATCATGAAGGAAGCAAGGAGTTACCTGAGAACAAGTAGATCCGAGAGCACCTCCTTCCCCTTCTTCTTCTTCTTTTGCCTTCTTCTATTCACTTGGCTCATTTCCTTTTAGAAAATAGCTTATCACAACTCCCTTTCCTTCACCCTTTTCCTTTTCTATCTCTCTCCTTCACAACTCACAGCTTCTCCCTTCTATCTCCCTCTCTGCCTCTTATTACTCTTCTCTAGCAAGAATCAACAATCACCATATTTCTCACCGAACACCTATTAGGAATTGCCATTTGTAAAGAGGAAACAAGTGGAGAAATTATAGAAAAACACAGCTTCAGGATATGCATTTTTCTTGTCAGCCTGATTAGCACAAAACTAGGTTCTCACACTTTACCGTGGGACCAGTAGACATACCAGGTCCAATGCAATTCAACATCTAACAGTCACTCACCCAACCGCTCCTCCACATCACCCACTGCTTCATCGCCACTGCCCTTTCATCACTACAGTCATGACCACGACAATAAGAGATGCAGACAACCCAGAAATCACAGAGCATAATTCAACCCTAGTACTTACCTCGAATCGGCGCTAAGACGTTCCATCCTAAGGAAGCTCTGCTCCAAATCATCCTGCAACTCGGTTGTTCTGAGCCCTAGCTCTTTAATTTGCAAGGAAGTCGACGACGACTCGACTCGACTCGACTCACCTGTCGCACCCACCTTGCAGACAAGCTCACCAATGGGAGCTCTCCCCTGTCACCTGAGATCTCTCTCCCAAATTGCTCTCCCTCTCTCTGTTCTCAAAATAGCCCGCCTTTCTTTTCTTCTTTAAGCAAAATCGAACCAGTTCCCACAGATTCACTCCTCCATCATTTAATTTCTTCTCTTCCTTTATTTAATTCCCTCTTATTTCCATAATATATATATATATATATATATATATAATTACATGTCCATATACGTATCGTATATTAATCAACCCAAATTCCAACTCCCGACTTATTCTGAATATCCATTAACGATTATTAAGGGTCCAATTAAAATTCTCTAATAATTTAATATATCCATATTCTAAGTTTATCAAGACCCAGAAGTTTTGGTTATTACATCCTTAGTCCCGTGATATAATGAGCGAAACTTTGGTTGTGACACACCAAAGGTTTGAAATAGGAATCACTCCAATTTTGAAAATAAGTAAAAGCTTTTCTATTATCAAATTCAACTCTCTTAAACATGTACATAAGATGGCTTTAAATATTCAATTACAAACTATAAAATAATAGTAAACTAATCAAGCAATAATAACCCTAATTGGTTCATAGAATAAGTTGTCCGATTTTCTACTTAATAGAAACTAGGTTAATTAACTAAAAGAAATTTAATTAATATCTTCCTTTCTTCTTCTCCAAGTTTAGATTTATTTGGCAGCTATTCTATGTTGGTGCTCGGCCATTTGGATGGTTTCCATGTATAGACTTCATTGATCTCTAAGCTTGGACACTTGGACTTTCCTTAATCTTTGCTCTTGGTTTGTGGGATTTTGACAAAGCAAATGAACTTTCAATTTAGCGCTACAACTCATTTTATAAATCTTAGAAAGTAAGCTACAATCATCATGAAACACTCATTTTGAAATGACATCATTTTGGATGCCAAAATAGTCAAACACTTGTCAAAGTTCAGACAAATGCTAGTTTTTGAAAGTTCATCAAATATTCCACAATTTTCTTTGGACTTCCACCTATGCTTGACCTTGAATCTCTTCATGCTAATTTAGGAAACTTGATTAATAATAGAATGGACTCGTAGTCCATCATTTGGGCACTTTGGTGCAAAAGCATCACGAGGCTATCCCTTGCAATCTTTTATTGCGAAGAGCTTGGTTGTTTGTATGTGCAAAAGGGTGATAGGGCATTGGTGACATTTCCTTGGGCTTCAAGCCCTAGAATTTGAAATGGAGATGGGGTGTTGATGATGCTTCCTTGGGTTTTAAGCCCTAGAACCTGGCCAAGGTATTTAGTAACACGAATTAAAAGTTGTTAGTCGATGAGACTTGCCTATCCTAGTACCATTCCATTGAACAGGTGGCGTGACGGCTTGTATTTTGCTCATTGGCAACCCTCGTCAATTTGGACCATATGGGTATTTTATTTGAGAAGTAGTCAACTGCGAGCAAACTTATCCATTACTTCAATTATATGGATAGTATCGGCGCTGAGCTATGGCTCGTTGGCACATCTAGATGACGTGCTGGATCTTCGGATCACCGTCAGTTGTTTTCTCTTTGTCTCATTAAATGTAGCTCTCAACAGATGGCCACCTTTCTACGGTGTGTGTGCCGAATGGGTCTTTGTGTGACCATCCATTTTCACTGATGATGTTTCATATGAAAAATGATGTTGGCATATTGATGTGCTCCAATATTCACAAGGAGCACTTAGAAGAAATTAGTTATAATAAATTGCAATAATCTGACCAACCAGCTTCAAACAGAGATAACTCCTCAACCAGACATGAACAAGAGTTGAAATTTGGAGGACATTATAACAGCAAGCTCATAATTAACTTATCAAAAATTCATCTCAAGAACCACTCGGAATCTCCAATTATAGCAGAAGTAAGGCAGCACCAAAACCATGGTTCTGCCCAGAACAGATTCGGCGACAAAATAAGAAATGATTAGTATTCAAGGTGCATACGGCCTATCAAAGCCAATTTTGGAGGGAAATATCTCGACAACTTGAAGATTAAGTCAACCAAAAATGAGCTCAAAAGAACGTGCACAAGAGCCTCAAATTACAGTCACAAATGCGAGAATCAAGCAGAAATATTCCAAGGACAGTTTCAACGGCTAGCCAGATTTCCACAACAAGAACATACTCAACATAAATCCTCAAATATAATCACCTTTCGAGACCTGGGGATTCTGGTAACAATGGAAATATGAAGGAAGACCAAGAACTCTTTGATGAACCAACAAGAAATCGCAAAGAACAACGGAGGAGTCCGCTAAACCTCCTAATGTGAGAGGAGCGACTTCAATTGGCTTGACCTATTAAGGAAGCACTCTCCAAGGGGTTGAATACTTCTCCTACTTCCACACCACAATAAGCTCCACAAGAATGGAGTATTGGAAGAAGCAGCAACCCTTCCAACTCAGCCAAGAAGTATCAAGAGAACCGAGTTTGGGCAAGATGGAGAATCGGCCAAGGAGAGAGATCCACACACCACACACCACACACCACAAAAAAGAATTGGAGTCTTAATTTTATCAAAAGTAATCTGCGTTCATGCTTGCCCTAGAGGGGACTAAATACCCTCTAGGGGCTTTACAACAAAAGGACAAAATTGCCCTAAAATGAAATGACAAAAATGACCCCAAATAATAAATCACAAAAACAAGTCCGAGGATGGTTTTTTTGTCTCTGTAAATGTAACATTTGACATGTCAAACAAACCTCAAATATAACTCCCAATAACGCTTTGGAAAGCTCTGAATCTTGGCTACAATTTTTATGAAGGAAACAATTTCAAGAGAAGTCATTCCAATTGCCAAAAAGTCCCTTGAACGTCAGGAGGTCAGATTCTAGGCGGAAAGGACAGCTCACAATTTTCTCCTATGATTGCATGACCTCCACTAGCCCAAATGTACCAACTCTTCTTTGTTGAATTGATCAAAAGCTCTCCTCCAAGTTAGCTAGGGAAGAAAAACATATAAAATAAATAAAAATATTAGAAATCAAAGGAGCCCATGGCTTGGGCTCAGGTGACGGGACCTTAGGGCACATCACATATTTTGCGATATAGTTGTCTATGTATACAACGAGTTTGATGAATCCACATCGAGGGTCATGGGCCGGTCTAATAAAATGATAAAGAGGTTTTATTGAATTGAATCCATGTACAGTAAATGAGAAGCATGAAATGGTTTTCAAAATAGACGAGAAAAAAGGTTTTCAGCATGCATTGCATTTAGTATTGACTTCCCTACTGAGTTTGTCACTCACCCCTTAGATTATATTTTTCCCAAGTTAGGGTGTATGCTCAGTGCATGGGATCTGCACATGCCGTCATGGATCATTGCCGATACCCCTCTAGTGGGTATATCAATCTTCCCATGGATGGGTAGAGTTCGTTGGTATAATCTCTCCGTTCTGGGTATGTTGGCATTGTAGTTTTTGTGTTGTTTGATTTAATTCCTGCAAAGTACATTTCTTTATTTATACTATCATTTCTCTAGTTGATCATTTTGTGGACCCCAACCCATGTAATTTGGGTTTGGGCTTACTTTCTTGTTAAGACTTATGCTTCTTTTACGCCTTGGGCTTGGTAATCGGGTCCTCTACGAGAATTGGGTCGCCTGACTCGGTGGTTCTATTAGTCCCGCCTCCAGATCGTGATAGAATGTATTAGTAGAAAGAAATGCGTCCTGGATAGATAAGTAAAGAGAAGAAAATGTCATTGTTTGGGGTGAGTATCTGTTGATGATGAGGATCTACAAAATGAAAGGCGTATGTGGCGCATAAGTATATGGAGATAAACATCATTGTTTCGAGTGAGTATCCACTGATGATGAGGACCCATAGAAAAGAACATGTTCGCGATAGATAAGTAAGGTGTAATATCCTGACTTTTCATAGTACTAGGTATGGGACTTAGTAAGGAAGAGTAGACCTAAATTGGATGAATTTTGATATGTGGTGGAGGAGTAAGTGTTTATAGGATGTCATTGAAGGGTGTGGTTGATCACTTGAAGAAGAAATGATCAACCCTAGTTAGAGTAATTGAATGGATTGAAGTATTATGAGGTATAGTGGTTGATCATTAATGGAGGCAGTCGATCACAAATGAATTGAATGTAATATCCTAGATTTTTGTTATGCTAAGCATACGACTTAAGTGATAGTTCTAGGGGTATTAGGAGCTGTAATGGAAAATTAAAATATTGACCAAGAGAAATATATTTGGATAAAGGGAACTATATGATACTCGAATTATGTCCCTACTTAGTTTAGGGAAAAGATTTAGGTTATGGGAGAATTGTTTGATGACATTTGGAGTTTAGAACGATATGACCTAGATTGACAGTTAGTGAAATTAGTAAAAGAAAATGTACTTGGATATAATAAAGTTGGAAGTATAGGATCCATAATATTTTAGAGTATATTGAATTTAGTAAAGAATAAGGTGGAAGAGGAGTTATGGATTATTCCTTGATTATGGGGGGATAAATTAAGGTTTGAATATTTTGGAAATGTGATTAATTAAAGATATATATATGCAGGAGAAGTTGCATCAAAACGTTATAACATATATGGATTTAGTGCATACTGGTTTGGAAAAGATGAAGTTGCTTGGAAGATATTACAATTACAATTAATACCTCACATTATTGTTACAATGTATATGTATGTATATATGTATGTACATAGATAGATATATATATATATATATATATATATTTATATATTTATGAAGAAACAAACCACGGACTATCGTCACCGTCAATTGCAAACAAAGTCAATCATCCAGATTCATCTACCGATGATTTCCAATTCAGCAGGTAATCAATTTGGATTGGCGGTCGATCATCCGAAGGAGAATCAATCGATTAATGATATTGAACGTCGCTAGAAATGAAACGCCATTGCCTCGAAGCTTCTTGGCTCGACTCTTGACGCTTCAAGGAATGTTCGAACGTCCCTCCCCTTGGCTTTCCACCTTCAGATGGTCACTGAAGGGGCATTGATGGTTGCCTATAACTTGTGGGCGATGGTGTGAAGCAGAGAGTTTTTGGAGAAATAGTGGGGAAACTCTGGCGAACTTTTGTGAGAATAGTAGAGAGTGATTCTGGGTGTTTTGGTGAGAGAGAGATGGTTCTGTGATGGTCTATAATTAGGAGATATGTTAGAGTGTAACGACCCAGATTTTCATAATTCCTTGAAAAATGCAAAAAATTTAAAATTATGAAAAGACTCCTTTATAAAATGAAATCAGAGAGCAACGCTAAACCCAGATTGCTACTGACCTTTATTTAAACTCGTATTGAAATCCAATTACTGAAAATGCGGAAGCGTTTTGAAATCATTTATTTAAAATGTTGCGGAAGCGTAAATCATTTAAATGAAAGAACTAAACAATTAAATACAATTTGTTAAAACTTAATTACAACCATTCCTTATGCCTGGCCATCCACAATCTCGCTCGAGCGTGCAAATCTGTCATCCTTGCTTTAATGTTTGTTCGTCTTTTCGTTACTCCTAAGTCTGAGCATGTATTCTACGTACACGTACCTACATCTACACCACAAGCAACTGTACGCCCAAAGGTTTAGTAAGGAAAAATGGTTACATGTAGTTATGAAAAGACTCTCTTTAGTCCATTTTGGAATGGGGGCCACCCAAACCAATTATTTCATTACGTCATTCGTTCGATTTATTACTTTACATTCATTCATTCATTCATTCGTACTCGTACATCGAGTTGGATTCGGAATGGATAGTTGGTCGGATCTAACCTTTTACTTGCACTAGGTCCCCATTCTCGTCATAGTTAGGGGCCTTGGTCTAGTGCAGGCTAGACCTGCTACCCATGTACCGCCACCCAATTCCCTTTTTTCTTTCGTTTTCTTGACATTTTATCTCACTTATGCATGGGTTTGTACCACCACCAAGGTGGCACCCCCTAGGGGTTCTCTATTAACATGATGCATGACCATACATTCTCAACTTCACATGATGCATGATGCGTAAATTTAACAGTAATTAAAATGCGCATATAAATACGGTAAAGTATATAATAGAAGGAAATAACTGCGCATAACAGAAAATAAGTACAATATCAAATTGAAACAGTGGATGCATACAAATAAAGAGATGGTACGTTAAACATGCAAGTAATTCATTTAAACTAACATACTTAGGCAATTAGAAATAGAGACATGCATAGACAACAAATAATGGGAACATGCTTGTAAATTGGTAATTCTTATTCTAGTTGATTACAGGCTCAATGTCTAAATTATTACTTATTCGAATTAGTTAACATGCTTGAGTCTTGCTAATCAAACATGGTATTTATTAGTTGATTTACATACTCATGGAGATATTAACATAAGTTAATTCACATGCTAGAATTATTATCTAAGTTCATTAACATGCTTGAGTACAACTAATAAATGTTAGTTTAATTATCTAATATGCTGAAGTTAACTAATTACCTTAGTTGATTAACGTGCCACTAATTGATTTAAACAACAGAATAATTAACATACTTAGTTAATTACATGTTCAAAGCTACTTAACTACTTTAGTTAATTAACATATGGATAATTAAACATGAGTCAAACATGCATTGATTACCAAACTAGTTAATTTATCTAGATAGATTATTATGCTCAACTAGTTATTAACATGCTTGATTAGTTATTTTAGGACTAGTTAACTAATTACTTAATTGACATGCATCGAGAAACGACCAATTCAATTAAGTTAATAAATCATGCTAAACAAATAAATTTACATGCTCAAGTATTAGTTACTAATTAAACAACTAGTTAATATAAATAATATGCTTAAGTAATAATTAACATGCGTATGTTAATTAACATGTTGAATTGATTAACAATTAACTAAATTTATTAGCCATTAACATACTAGCTTGAGGAAGTAATGGCAACAAGATCACAACGAAGGAAATAACAGCATTACAGTTAATAGTTAATAGCGAGTAAACTTCTAGTAACAAAATAAACTCTTAATTCATTCCAGACATCACATATCATTCACGCTTTCAGCATACATCACAATCATTTACTACCCATCGTAGAACTCATATGCAGTATATGAAAATTACAAGAAACTAAGAATCATGGAAAATAACGCCAATAAGGAGAACAATAACTCAATAAGGAAAATCTACCCTATCACCACAGCAATGTCTACAGAATACAGCAGGAAATTATTTAAGGGAATTATCAACTAGAACCTAACTAACAACTACTAACATTAAGCATTACAGAGGACTAACATAACATTCACGCACACGCTTGCGGTGTAGGGCCTCCACATGGCCAAGACACCCTTAAATTCCTTACCACTATTAATGAAGAACACACAGGGACAGCTCTCCACAGCAGCTCCAACAGCTCACACAGTCAGCTTACCCAGCAGAAATCCCCAACTCACATAACTTCACACACTACTCTCAATGGTTAACCCACAGCCCTCACATTCACCAATTCTCTCACTTAGAAGCTCACTCTCACGGTCACTCACTCGCTGGAAGGAGAACCTCACGCAGGAAAGGGAAGGCTGAAGACTGAAGTGAGAGGGATAGCAGGGGAGGTAAATATTACTTGGAGAGGAGGGACAAACCGTACGTGTAGGGTGCTAGAGAGGGAATGATGGCTCATGCAAGGGAGGTCGGCGGCTTATGCTGGGGAAGGATTCGGTGTCTGGAGGCGTTACGATTTTCGTAATTATGGACTACATGACAATTTATCTAATTTAAATCCCTTGATTTTTGCTGAGTTACGATCTTTCGGACGGGTGCGAACGCATTGATCTCGTACGCTAGGCTAAATCTCGTTGGCTAAAAACATGGCTTTGGACGAAAAACGGCATCCCCATCCTGTCTGTACCATTCGCAGGCGACATTCAAACGCGAAGTGGCGTCAGCACGTACCATCCGCATGCGTCCAAAGGTGTCACAAAATCGGACAGAGGCAAATCGGACGAGGTCTTCCCACGTCCTCAGTCATCTGCATAGCGTCCAAAATTGCCCAAGATTTGGACAGAGGCAATTCAGACAAGGCTACTCCATGTCTGCACTCATCCGAAAGTCCGCAACATAATGTAGTCAGGATGTGAAATCTTGTCCCAAGTCATCCGTAGTGTCGTCCGCTGACGTCCGTAAACACCCAGGATAGCTATTCCTCACGTTTTCTCACTTAAATCCTATCCCATAATGCTTTCCCCATAATTACACGTTATAAAATGGCATGTAAAGTTACGCAATGTAATATCCCATCATCCCCAACACTTGATTATATAACGTATACGGGAAAACATAACAGAAATACCCCTAGACTTAACGCTCTAAAATGTCCTTTTTAATACCCCGATAATCGTCCAATTGAAAAAGTCAAGGTGTTACATATTCCCCTCCTTAAAATAAATTTCTTCCTCAAAATTTGCCCTTCCTAGTATTCTCACTAACACACACCTATGCATCAAGTCTCTTCTTAGCTACCCCATTTGATGACATAATTCCCTCTAACCGTCCTAATACTTCGTTTTATCTAGACTATCTACCTCTTCTTGGTTATAATTACGCACTTGACTTCGTTCAAATGCGTCTCTTAGTACCAAAAATCGATCGAACCCACATATTCACTCGCCACACTTCCACTACGACACTTTGATCACTAGATTCTAAGGAAGAAATACCTTAATCATAGCCATTCTTCAACATCCAGAGCAAAATGGCAACTCTCTTATATCCAATTATTGCCTCAATTCAATAAATACTTCATAGTTGTCGTTCAACTCCTGAATCCGTAGTGCTCTTCTCCTAATTTTGACGTTCCACCACAAATTTGTCACCAATTCCATGTGAATTCAACACCAACTTGACATCGAACTCACCTTCCTATACGGTGCTACTCCTACGATCCTTCTCACTCCATGGCTTAAGACCTAGTACTTACACTTTTCTCTCTCACCTACGACTTCAGCGTGCTCGAACATACTCTCCATTATCAAATCCATCCATCCAAGCTTTCCCGAGTTATGAACTAAATCTCTACATGGCTGAGTAGGACGCGTTATGTCTTGCTTCTCTTTTTGTATCCATACTCGTTTCTGATCGAGTTCAGATTTTTGTTCCCGTATATGTTCCCGTTTCCATTTCTGTTCCCTTTCCTGTTCCCGTTCCCATTCCCATTTCCGTTTCCGTTTCCAGAATTTAATTCTAAAAACTTTATTTCCATTCCCGTTCCCGTTTTCGTTCCCGTTTCCATTTCCTTTCCCGTTCTGCTCCTGTCTTTGTTTCTACACTTGTTCTAGGAGAAGTTCAACCGATTGAATCCGCTCTTGCCGTACAGTTCTGCAGTCATGTCCTTGGTTACCCTGATTGGGTTCGAACCGAGATGAAGCACATTATCCAACTCTGACATAAGCTCCACCATCCACTGACTACTAATCCAACATCACTCCCCTTACGTTGAAAACCGCCCTCGAGTCCAAATGGGTCTTACCACAAGACTAAACCTTGAACCTCTCATCCTTATAGGAAATCTAACCTAGCGCATTCTTAGTCAACTACCCTTCATAACTCTTCTCGTCCTTGTAGGAAAACTAACCTATATAGGGATCAACTTATCCTATCCAACAGGTTTCACGTCCAAATTCCTTCACTAAAGGTCCAACTCTATTCTCTAAATTCTTTTTGGACAATTGCTTGGGTTTGTGGGATTCTATTCGTTTACTTCGGTTTGGTCCTAAGTGTTCTTCTCTTCCCATAACTAATCTAAACTCTCTCTAGTCTGTGGTAACATAGGTGTATTCGGTTAACTAATTGATCTATCTTACGCTTACCTAACTCATCTTTACCTAGGAGATTTTTGGTTAGCTATCTAGTTGGTCTAACCTCACTTGGGATTTTCTTCTCTTATTTTTCAAAAACTTGGGCAGAGTCTCCTCTGTTTCTACACTCCCCTAAAGCGACATATATCCTGCATAAAAATCACAAATAGTTCTAGAATATCACTCAAATTCACTAATACCATTCGACATCCAAATCAAAACCCAAAAACATATTATCCACACAAAATACAATGCATGCGCTCTAGTAGGCTATATCCAAAAATAGAGGCATACACATTGAACTACAAAATACCACATCGCCACTAGACTTATTTGCTTAGATTCCCATTAAGAAAGTCAAAGAACTCTCTCCTCTTATCCACGGCATGATTGGGGCATAGACGGGTGACATGCCCAGTCCTCTTGCATCGATAACACTGCCCTGAAACCGCTAAGCAAGGACCGGAATGACTCTTGGCACACCATAGGCTCGGCTCCTTCCGTAGAGTCGTAACCTCAGTCTCCTCAGCAGCAACATCCATCAAGAGGCAATTCTCATCCTCTCTCTGCCCATCATCCTCCAACAGCCTCTTCTCCCTCCTAATGCTTGCTTCTCCTTCCTTCGCTTGTGGCTGCGTCAGTACATTTTCCACGAACTTATTGTTGAACTCCCTAAATCCACCTATCAGCGACTCGATGAGTTGGTATTGCTCCTCTATGTACCCCTTCAGCTGCATAACTATCTCGCTCCCATTTTTCATTCCTCTATGCATGTACCCCTTATAGCGAAGAAGGATTTCCCACGTCGAGGCTTGTGTTGGCAGGCAGTCTACATTACTCATTTGACTTTTACAAAATCATTGCACAAAATCAATTTACCCCACTAAACGTCTTAGAGCTCAATTTTAAAATAAAGAGAAACAAGCTCGCTTTAATACCAACTGTATTCATATCGTGGGTTTTCGAACAGGAGACTACAAACTTAGTTTTAGAAATGATATCAGAGTAATTCACAAAAATCATTTTTAAAACTCCTCACTCAGATAGCAATTGTAAAATTTTCAAAAGACTCCTTTATAAAATGAAATCGAAGCACGACGCTAAAGCCAGATAGCTACTGACCTATCTTTAAACTCATATTGAAATCCAATTAATGAAAATGCGAAAGCATTTTCAAATCATTTATTGAAAACGTTGCGGAAGCGTAAATCATTTAAATGAAAGGACTGAACAATTAAATACAATTTGTTACAACATAACTACAACCGTTCCTTATGCCTGGCTAGCCACAATCTCGCTCAAGCGTCCAAATCCATCAACCTTGCTTTAATGTTTGTTCGTCTTTTCGTTACACCTAAGTCTGCACATTTATTCCACATACACGTACCTACATCTACACCACAAGCAACTGTAAGCACAAAGGCATAGTAAGGAAAAATGGTTACATGCAATTATGAAATGCCTCTCCTTAGTCCATTTTGGAATGGGGGCCACCCAAACCAATCATTTCACTACGTCAGTCGTTCGTTTTATTACTTTACATTCATTCATTCATTCGTTACTCGTACATCGAGTTGGAATTGGAGGATTTTCCTTCATAATGGATAGTTGGTCGGATCTAACCTTTTACTTGCACTAGGTTCCCGTTCTCGTCATAGTTAGGGGCCTTGGTCTATTGCAGGCTAGACCCGCTACCCATGTACCGCCACCCAATTCCCCTTTTTCTTTCATTTTCTTGACATTTTATCTCACTTATGCAAGGGTGAGTACCACCACCAAGGTGGCACCCCCTAGGGGTTCTCTATTAACATGATGCATGACCATATACTCTCAACCTAACATGATACATGATGCATAACTTTAACATTAATTGAAGTGCGAATATAAATAAGGTTAAGCATATAATGGAAGGAAATAACTGCGCACAACAGAAAACAAGTAGAATATCAAATTGAAACAGCGGATGCATACAAATAGAGGGATGGACGGTAAACATGAAAGTAATTCATTTAAACTAACATACTTAGGCAATTAGAAATAGAGACACGCATAGATAACAAATAACGGAAACATGCTTGCGAATTTGTAATTCTTATTCTAGTTCATTACATGCTCAATGTCTAAATTATTACTTATTCGAATTAGTTAACATGCTCGACTCTCTTTAATCAAACATGTTATTTATTAGTTGATTTACATACTCATGGAGATATTAACATAATTTAATTCACATGCTAGCATTATTATCTAAGTTTATTAACATGCTTGAGTACAACTAATAAATGTTAGTTTAATTATCTAACATGCTGAAGTTAACTAATTACCTTAGTTGATTAATGTGCCACTAATTGATTTAAACAACAGAAGAATTAACATACTTAGTTATTTACATGTTCCAAGCTACTTAATTACTTTAGTTAATTAACAAATGGATTATTAAACATGAGTCAAACATGCTATGATTACCAAATTAGTTGATTTCTCTATATAGATTAACATGCTGAACTAGTTATTAACATGCTTGATTAGTTCCTTCATGACCTGTTAACTAATTAGTTAATTGACATGCATCAAGAAATGATCAATTCAATTAATTCAATTAATCATGCTCAACAAATAAATTTACATGCTCAAGTATTCGTTACTAATTAAACAACTAGTTAAGTTAAATAATATGCTTAAGTAATAATCAACATGCGTAAGTTAATTGACATGCTGAATTGATTAACAATTAACTAAATTTATTAGCCATTAACATACTAGCTTAAGGAAGTAATGGCAACAAGATCACAATGAAGAAATAACGGCATCACAGTTAATAGTTAACAGCGAGTAAACTTCTAGTAACAAAATAAACTCTTAATTCATTCCAGACATCACATATCATTCACGCTTTCAGCATATATCACAATCATTTACTACCCATCGTAGAACTCATCTGCAGTATATGAAAAATTACAAGAAACTAAGAATCATGGAAAATAACGCCAATAAGGAGAACAATAACTCAATAAGGAAAATCTACCCTATCACTACAACAATGTCTACAGAATAGAACATGAAATTTTTTAAGGGAATTATCAACTAGAACCTAACTAACAGCAACTAACATTAAGCATTACAGAGGACTAACATAACACATCTTTCGGATGAGTGTGGACGCATTGATCTCATCTGCAAGGCTAAATCTCGCAGGGCAAAAAACATGGCTTCCGATGGGAAATGGCATCCCCATCTGGTACACACCGTCCGCAGGCAACATTCAGATGTGAAGTGGCATCCGCACGTACTGTTTGTAGGCGTCTGAAGGTGTCAGAAAATTGGACAGAGGCAAATCGAGATGTGGTTTTACCATGTCCGCAATTGTCCACATGGCATTCAAAAGTGCCCAGGATTTGGACAGAGGCAATTCGGACGCTCCATGTCTGAACTCGTCTGGAGTCATCCGAAAGTCCGTGACATAGTGAAGTCTGGACGTGAAATCTTGTCCAAGTCGTCCCAAACTATTTTGTGTATTCGTGGACAACATAACTTGTCCGTAGTGTTGTCCACAAGCGTCTGGAAACACCTAGGACAACTATTCCTCATGTTTTCTCACTTAACTCCTATCCTATAATGCTTTCCTCATCTGCGAGATCAACTAGAACCTAACTAACAGAACATAACATTAAGCATTACAGAGGACTAACATAACACATCTTTCAGATGAGTGTGGACGCATTGATCTCATCCGCAAGGCTAAATCTCGCAGGGCAAAAAACATGGCTTCCGATGGGAAATAGCATCCCCATCTGGTACGCACCGTCCGCAGGCGACATTCGGATGTGAAGTGGCGTCCACACGTACTGTCTGTAGGCGTCTGAAGGTGTCAGAAAATCGGACAGAGGCAAATCGGGATGTGGTTTTACCATGTCCGCAATTGTCCACATGGCATTCAAAAGTGCCCAGGATTTGTACAGAGGCAATTCGGACGCTCCATGTCTGAACTCGTCCGGAGTCATCCGAAAGTCCGCGACATAGTGAAGTCTGGACGTGAAATCTTGTCCCAAGTCGTCCCAAACTATTTTGTATATTCATGGACAACATAACTTGTCCATAGTGTTGTCCACAAGCATTTGGAAACTCCCAGGACAACTATTCCTCATGTTTTCTCACTTAACTCTTATCCTATAATGCTTTCCCCATAATTACACATTATAAAATGGCACGTAAAAATACACAATGTAATATCCCAACTTCCCCAACACTTGATTACATCACGTATACGAGAAAAACATAACGAAAATACCCCTAAACGTAACGCTCTACAATGTCCTTGGTAATACCCCGATAATCCTCCAACTGAAAAAAGTACGGGTGTTATATAGAGTGCTGCATTTTTGGACGATAAGAGACCAAGAGGGTGAGGAATTGTCTAGAGATTCTAGAGTACTGTTGGGAGGAAGTATTCTGTGACTAAGGGAAAGGATTTGAAGGGTAAGTCTTGTATATTGAAGGAAATGAATTTAGAAGGAAAGGTTAGAGAAGTAGCTAGAAATCGTGAATTGCTAGGTCTCTGTGAGGAAGAAAGTTGCTGGGTTATTCTCCATGTCCGTGAGTTTTCTGGTAAGCAAAACTTGCGTCTATTATTTTTATTATGATTCGGTCACTATTGAAAGATGTTGGTTGATGATAGAGTTTGGTTACTGCATGTAAAATATGTGATTGGATGAATTGTTCTCTACAGAATGTATTAGTTTTCTAACCTCTTAATAGCACAACTCCGAAGAAATAAGTTTTATGATATTCGTTAGAGTAGTATACTCCTGTTTGATGAAACTTTGAAATGAAGATGCTTATCATTGGATATATTTATATACTCCCTATATTGTCACTGTTTAAAGTTTGAAGGCCGGATTGTCCATTTGGTCTTAGCCGATTGTGCTTGTTTCCTTATTTAGAGTCTTGGACTTTATCATCTGGTATCAGAGCCTAGCTCATACTTTTAGCTGCTGACATTGTGTCTTATTAGTGCTTATCATGAGTACAAGGAGTGGAGTAAACTACCAAAGAGGTAGGAGAGCTAAACCGAATAATTCACCACCGCCGGAGAGGGAGGCTACCCAAACCGAGAAAAATTTACAAGCTCAACTTGATGAGGTGAAAGAAGCACTTCAAAGAATGCAACATGATCGTGATAGAACCTATTATGATAACATGAGAGAGCCAAGGACACCTGCTCCTAGAAGAAGATTGAGCACTTCTAGAGAATCAAGGGGCCGAATGGATAGTTTTGATGAGGAGGAGAAATTTGCAACCAAGGCAGATTTCTCTTTTAGTCCAAGGAGGAGATCTTCCAATCATAATGAGATGAGACACGTGAAAGTGACTATTCCCCCGTTCAAAGGCTCTAATAATTGTAGTGACTTTCTAGAATGGATGGAAAAGGTGGATAGAATTTTCGATTCTCATGATTTTTTCGAAAAGACTAAATTCAAGTAGTCACCTTAGAATTGTCTGGTTATGCAATTCTTTGGTGGGAAGATACTAAGGCCCAAAGAAGGAGGGATGGATATGATGATATTAGAAGATGGTCAACTATGAAAGAATTGATGAAAAAATGGTTTGTGCCACCTCACTATAAGAAAGAACTCTTTCTACAACTAGAAAATTTGAGGCAAGGGATATCCATGGCTGAGGAATATTTGACCGATTTTGATAGCCTTAAAATCCGTTGCTCCGATGATGAACCAAAAGAGCAAAACATTGCTAGATTTATTAAAGGCCTACAACGGGATATTGGGGATCTAGTGGAACTACAACCTTTTAACTCGATGGATGATGTTGTGCAACTTGCATTGAAAACAGAAAGACAAAAGAAGAGGAGGATGAAGGAAACCACAAATCGGCCATTTCAAAAGACCAATACCCCAACAAAACTGATTCTTAAAAGTGATGAAAAGATAAATCCTGTGACGACTAATGATGAAAGAAGTTGTTCAATGATCCATCAAAGCCAAGGTCAAGAGATGTGAAATGCTTCAAGTGTCGTGGATTCGGTCATATTGCTTCCCAATGTCCGAACAAACAAGTGATGTTTTTAAGAGGAGAATATAATGAAGTTGTTAGTGAAGATGAAGAAGAAGAGATTTCTAGTTCTATTGAAGAGTGCATGGAAGAAACTTTTTATGCACAAGCGGGACCCTTGCTTGTGGTAATGAAAAGATCTATGGCTATACAGAATCGTGACGAGGAACTACAAAGAGAAACTATTTTTCACACTCAGTGTCAAGTAAAAGGTAAACTTTGTTCCTTGATTATTGATGGCGAAAGTTGTACCAACATTGTATCCTTGGAAGTAATTGAGAAATTGGGGATAGAAACCACCCCCCAATCAAATCCCTACAAGCTTAATTGGTTGAATGACAAGGATCCGATTAGGGTAACCAAGCAAGTTTGGTTGACCTTTACAATCGGAGGTTATGGAGATGAGGCACTTTTTGATGTGGTTCCAATGAATGCAAGCCACTTACTATTGGGGAGGCCAGGGCAATATGATAGGAAGACAATCCATGATGGTTTCACAAACTTTTATTCTCTTAAGTTCAAGGGGAAGATGATTAATCTAGTGCCCTCAGCCCGAAACAAATTGCCAAAGATCACAAAAGCATGAGTATAGGGAGGGCCAAGACTTCCTTATATTATCCAAAAGAGATCTTAAGAGGGCCTTGCTGCAAGGTGGTCCTATAGTATTGATGTTGTTCAAAGAAAGAGTTTAGGAATTGGGATCTATTCCTGAATCGGTATTGGAGATACTTAAAGAATTTGAAGATGTATTTCCCGAAGGGTTACCTCAAGGATTATTACCTTTTAGGGGTATTGAGCACCAAATAGATCTTGTATTGTGAGCCGTCTTGCCTAATCTTCCATCTTACTGACTTAATCCAGAGGAGTCAAAAGAACTTCATAGACAGGTCACTGAATTACTTGAGATGGGATATATTCGTGACTCGCTTAGTCCATGCGCAGTTCCTTCATTATTGGTTCCCAAGAAGGATGGCTCTATGCGTATGTGTGTTGATAGTAGAGCTATTAATCAAATCACTATTGAGTACCTGTTCCTTATTCCCCGCCTTGAAGATATGCTTGATGAACTTAGTGGTGCTACTATTTTCTCCAATGTTGATCTTAAATTTTGCTATCACCAAATCCGTATGCGAGTGGGTGATGAATGGAAAATGGCATTCAAAACAAAATATGGTCTCTATGAATGGTTGGTTATCCCTTTTGGGTTATCTAATGCTCCGAGTACTTTCATGCGAGTGATGCATCACCTCCTTTGAGATTTCATGGGAAAGTTTATCGTCGTTTATTTCGAAAATATTCTTATTTATAATTCCGACCTACCAGTTCATATTGGCCACCTTCGCTTATTATTTGAGACTCTCTAAACGGTGCAATTATTCGGTAATCTTAAAAAGTGCTCCTTTGCCCAGGACAAGGTGTACTTTTTGGGATTCATTATTACCAAAGAAGATATGGAAGTGGATGAAGCAAAAGTGGAAGCAATTAAAGAGTGGCCTACTCTGAAGAATGTATCTGAAGTATGTAGCTTTCATGGTTTGAAATCTTTTTATCGTCATTTTATTAAGGGGTTCAGCTCCATCATGGCCCCTATTACTGACTGTACGACGAAGGGGAAAAAGAGTTTGTTTGGAATCTTGCTTGCCAAACCAGTTTTGACTCGATCAAGGAGAAATTGTGCAATGCTCCTCTATTAGTACTACCAAATTTTGTAAAATTGTTCAAAGTTGAATGTGATGCCTCGGGGTTAGGCATTGGTGTGATGCTCATGCAAGAGGGAAACTGATTGTGTATTTCAGCGAGAAATTAAAGGGAGCCACTTTGAATTATTCAACTTATGATAAGCAGTTCTTTGCGGTTATTTGGCCCTTGAGGTATGGCAACACTATTTATTATCAAAGGAGTTTATTATACAATCTGATCTTCAGGCTTTGAAGCATATTCGCAGCCAAGGAAAGTTAAACCGTCAGCATGGCAAATGGGTGGAATTCTTATAACGCTACCCGTATAACATTAAGTATAAGAAAGGTGAAACTAATGAAGTTGCCGATACTCTCTCAAGACGATTTTTTTTAATGACCGAGCTTAATGCACTACTCTTTGGTTTTAATTGGATCAAAGAGTTGTATGCCAACGATTCAAACTTTGGAAGTATCTATCGGAGTTGTATGGATAAGGCCAAAATGCCTTTTTATTTGGAGGACAGATTTCTTTTTAAAGGAGGCAAGATATGCATTCTTATTTGTAGCCTTCGGGAAACTCTTCTTTTGGAGGCTCATTGTGGGGGCCTGGCGAGTCATATTGGTTGTAAAAAGACGATGGAAGCGGTCCAATAACATTTCCATTGGCCTCATTTGCGACAGGATGTCCAAAAGATTGTGGAACGTTGCATTATTTGCAAGAAAGCTTAGAATCGTATCCTTCCGCAGGGCTTGTATATGCCTCTACCCGTAGCTTCACATCCGTGGGTGGAAATCAGCATCAACTTTGTTTTAGGCATTCCCCGAACACCAAGATCTAGAGATTCTATCATGGTGGTGGTCGACAGGTTCTCTAAAATGGCCCATTTTATAGCTTGCAATAAAACCAATGATGCTCATCATGTGGCAGATTTATTCTTCAAGGAGGTCATTCGCTTACATGGAGTACCACGTTCTATAGTTTCTAACTGTGATACAAAGTTCTTAATCGCTTTTTGGAATACGTTGTGGCAAAAGTTGGGTACTAAGTTGCTTTTTAGCACATCTTTTTACCCTCAGACTGATGGGCAAACAGTGGTTATGAATCAAACTTTGGGGGCTTTGCTTCAATCTATCCTCAGCAAGAGGTTGACAGATTGGGATTTGCAATTGCCATACATTTAGTTTGCTTATAATCGGATCATGCTTGGGACTACCAGCACACTCCATTTGAGTTAGTATATGGGTTTAGTCCCCCCACTCCGATGGATCTTATTCCCCTCCCGATATCCGACTATGGTAGTGAAGACGAAGCTACGATGGCTGCGAGAGTTAAGTCTTTACATGAGGAAGTGCAAAAGTGCATTGAGAAAAAGAATGCCGAATATGCTAGACTTGCCAATTGGGGATGGAAAGAAGTTATATTCGAAGTGGGTGACCTTGTATGGTTACATTTGCAGAAAGAAAGATTTCCTCAGCAAAGAAAGTGCAAGTTACTACTAAGAGCCGATGGACCTTTCAAAGTTTTGGAACGAATCAACAATAATGCCTATTGTATAAAACTACCCGAGGACTATGGGGTATTATCTACTTTCAACGTACAAGATTTATCGCCATATCTAGGAGAGGATGAACAAACAACAGAGGATGTCATGGAGCAATCAATGGTTTTGAGGTCAAATCCTCAATCACCCCAGGAGGATGATGTGCCCCATGGACCGATCACACGTTCACGAGCTAAGAAGCTCATTTCTTCTCTAACACATTATTATTTTGCAAGTCATAATAGATTATGGAACTTTACAGAGGAGATATCACATGAAGACATGGGGGTTCCATTTCATGTCCTCACGTGGAGCCATGCAGACTCAATCGGCTAGCTCTTTGGCTTCCCGGCTTGAAGGAGCTACATTAGATTGAAGATTTTGAAGGTCATTGGAGAATTTCTTACGTCAAACTTTTATGTTTTTAATACTGGTTGTTGTTTTGGGATTTTATTTTGCGATTTCTACAATGTTGTTAGTTTGCATTTTGGGAGGTGCTCGGTTTGCATGCAAACCGAGCCCTCATGCCCTATTTTCTATTTCTAAGGGTATTTTTGTCTTTTTCTTTTGTAAGGTCATTAGAGCTTATTTTTTCCCCTCTAATTCCTTTTGGAACATAATTTGGAAAAACCCTAAAGGATAGCATTTTGCTCTTGTTTCTTGGAGACCCATGGAGTTCATCCTCTCGACCACCTTCACCTATCAAAATTGGTTTGTTTGTTCTTGCTATCTAATACCCTGAAGTTATTTTTCCTTTTGATGATGTATTAAATTAGATAATTTTAATATATCAGTAGTGCATTGTATTATGCGACGGTGTGTGTTAAGTCGTGCTTGGAAAGTTTAGGGATAATGTTGGAAAAATAACCTAAGTATGAAAAACTTAAGAAAATTGTAAATTGATGTCTTTTGGACTCCTGCGGACGCCACTCCGGATGGCTTGGCGTATCCGCACAACTGTTGAGCTGTGTCCCTGAACCTAGGGACGATGGGGGGATGAAATTTTCCATCCCAAACTTATTCGGATGACTTTGCGGATGCTACGAATGAAGAGGACTGCGTCTGATTTGAATCTATTTTGATTTAGGGATGTTTCAGATGCCTATGTGGACGATGGGGATGAAGATGGTTCGTGTCAGCATTGAATTTGTAATAATTCTGGGCACTTTTGGTTGTGTGAGGATGATGCGGACGATGAAGGGTAGTGTCCGATTTGACTCTAGACAATTTTTGGACACATTCGGACGCTACGTGCGGACGCAAAATCTCATCCGAATGTTACTTACAAATGATGCAGACGAGGTATTAGGACGTGTTTTCTCGTCCTAAATCGACTTTCAGACGGTGCGAACGAGGATTGCGGACGACAAACTCGTTCGAATGTTCAGAAATTTCTGAGAAACCCATTTATATTACACTCCCTCTCTTCCGATTCTTGCTGCACTCAACAAAGCATCTCTCCCTAGCCCCCTGCAACCCATCCTGCTCCCTTCCAGTAGGTGTGGAAGCTTTCCACATGGTCCCCTTCCAATGGATCTCCTCCTCTTGAAGTGTGTGAAGTCCCCTGACCTCTTCTAGAAACTGATCCCTGTAGCTGCCAGACTCTCTCTCTCCCTCTCTCTCTTTTCGATTTCGTCTCTAAGACTTAAGACTCCTCCTCTATATTCTATTCTACAACTGTGAGTGAGGTGTTTGGAAGAGTGCCTAGTGTGTGTGTGGAGGAATTGATGAGTTAAAATGAGTGCAGTGTTATAATTGGGGGTTGCTCTGAAGAGTTTGCTGTAGAGTCTATCCACCGTAAAGGTAAGAACTGGTTTTGATTTAATGGATTAACCTTCAATAATTAGGATGAGTTGATTATGAGTATTGGAATTCATTTTAGTGTTGTACCGTGAATGAACTTTTGAAGGATTGAAAGACAATAGGGATACATTGTCTGCTGTGTTGCTAATTTTGGCTCTTGTTCCATTCTATTGAGCTGCTGGGAAATTGAGGTAAGAATTGGGATTTTTTTTTGGCCTAAGAAGGCCCTACATTACGGGTTATGGTTGTCCAATTATTAAATATATGAATTGTCAAGTGCTTTAATATGTTGTTTGACTTCTAGGTTCTGTTTAAGTTGTTGGAAAAGATGGCTGCCATGCTTTTACTTAATTGTCAAATGTTAGAAATTGCCTTTAAGTGATAAGTATGAATTGTAGAATTGTTTGCTTCTATTGGTACTATCATCACTTGAGTTTGTTCCAGTTTGAGAAATAGAAATGGGTATCATTTGTGAAGTATGACTACTTAGGCTGTGACTGTAAATTGCTGGAGTTTGACGCCAACGTGTTCTATAACTGAGTAAATTGCATGAAATTCCTGATGATAATTGAGTAGCTGACCTATCTTGGTTTACCTGTAAACATGGATTATGATATGGTTGAGTTTGCCTTGGATTTTTTTGTTTAGATCTAATCTAAGAGTTGAAGTGCTGTTGACTATGAATCGAGACCTAAGCTTACAATTAAGAATCTTAACCTTGTGTACGTTCAACAATCAAATATCTTGGATTAAATGTAGAGATTGAATGATGTAAGTGAAATAGAGATGGGATGGATTTAAACCTTGAATTGAATGGACAATGTTTTATTGCGTGTAATGGTTAAAAGCATGCCTCAAGGACTTGTAATTCTCGCCAGACACTAAAGCTAGTTAATAGGATGAAATGATGACAATGAAATTTATACATTGTCTTTAAATTGTGTTGTCCTCAGTTTCATGAATTGTAATTCCAATAATTGTATTTCTTTTGTATCATGTTCTATGTTTTACCTTGTGACATTCATGCATCACCTTAGGGCTTATAAACTTGTTTACATTATGTATGTCATCCTAATATACGTAAATAGGCGTGTGGGGGTTTGGTTGAATTGTGGCTTTCCATACAGTAGATTCCTCCCACATAGGGAGTGGTAGGTTTAGTAGTTTGGCTACGTGGATTCTAAGGTTCACAATTACTTCGTTTTGAAACCCCCAACGTCTTCCACAAAAGTAAGGATACCTGCTTGCGGTAACACCCCCGATGGATATATCTCCTCATCGGAGTGACTGGTTAGGCAACATGTCTCTAGGGAGTATTCCACCTTAACTTCCAGAAGAGAAACAGTTCTCTTCTGTAATGCATTGTGTTGCCATGCATCATTTGCATTGTATTAATTCTAATTCTTGCTGGGCATTAGACTCATTGTTTTTCCGTAGTGTAGATGATTACTTTGATGATGATATTCAAGTTGCGGAGGAGGCGTTCCAGGATGACCCCTTGTGTTATCAGCCGATTTGACCTACTGGGTGTGGCTTGCGTAATTCAGGGATTGTTGGTATTTTGATATTGGTGTTTTGATAACAAAAGCGTATTTTGGTAATTACTATTATTAGTATTTTGAATATTTTAAACATTGTAATAGGGACTTTGGGACTTTGTTAAGAATGCTTGGAAATTGTGCTTTGAAATCCTATTGTTATTCCGCACTATTTACTCAGATTTCGTTTTTCTCTAAAATGAATTTCGAATGTTGAATAAATTAAGCGAAAAGTTTTACATGACGTATTTTTATAATGAGAAAAATATTTTTTTTAAATTATCGGGGTGTTATATGCTAGATCTCAAACAAACCGATCCTTGCTGCCTCTTCTAGCTCCTCTTCCTTGTGTTGTGGTGCGTGTGGTGTGGAGGTATAAGAAGTAGCAACCCCTAGTAGAGAGAGCCATTCGTTGTAATGGCCGAACTAGTCGCCCCTCGGATTTGGAGGATTTGTGGACTTCATCGGTTTGTCACCTTATTTCATCCATCTTCTTGAGAAGTAAATTTTGTTTTCTTGTAGTTCTTGACTGATTCTTTATTGGTGTGGATTTGGTTGGGATTTTGTCTTGATTTGAATTTGGAAGTTGTGATTTAGAAAGAAAAGAATCTGTTTCTAGATTCTGTTTTGTAATCTTCAGATTTTGACCTTCGATTTGAATCACGCCTAACCCTATGTATGCGTAATCTTGTAGGCTAATATTTGATAGAGGTATTGCTGGGATTGTTGAACATTAACCCTGCAAAATTGGGATTGATTAAGTGTATGCAAGTAGTGATTTCATTGTGATATTCTTGAGCGCCAGAATATGTCCGTACAACCCTAATCCGAGGGTATTTTTGCAATCACGTAACTCTGAGTTTAAAGCAAGTTTGAAGTTAGATTTTTGATATGATTCTCTTTGGATTATAGACTTAAGCTCCTACAAGTTTCAGCCTTTAACTCCGTACGCTTCTAAAGATATTCCTGTTTAAGGTTTGATGGCCTAATTGTCCATTTGGTCTTAGCCAATTGTCTTGTTTCCTTATTTAGAGTCTTGGACTCTATCACAAAGAGTCACCCAAAAACTGAAATAGAAATGGAGAAACATAAAGAGAAATGGTTTAAGGTCATCATGATGGAATAAGTTCACCATCATGATACAAGTTCACCGTTGTGGTATAAGTTCACTGATCTTGTTTAACTTCACCAGTAAGGTACAAGTTCACCGCTAGAATATAAGTTCACTAATCTGGTTTAAGTTTACCAGTAAGGTACAAGTTCACCTGTAACGACCCAGTTTTTCGTAAATCCTTTAAAATGTATGAAAATTTGAAACTTTTATAAATCCACTACCACCCTCTTTATTTAAAATTCTTTTAAAGAAATACATATCAGAATGCGTCTAACCGGACTGCTACTAAAACCCTTTTCGTTCTACCCACTACGAAAACCATTATAAAATCATCGCGGAAGTGTTGTAAAATCTTTTATAAAAACATAGCGGGTTTAGCAAATCATGGTAGGAGCATTAAATAATTTAAATAAGAAACTTAATGAAGAACTAAATAATTAAATACACTTAAGAGAAATGAAAAGTGAAGAATTAAATACACTTTTATTACAACCGTGCCCTCTTTGGTTCTAATCATCCTAGCCAGCCCCAATCCTCGCATGTGCAAATTGTTATCCCTGTCCTTTTGATTAGTGTATCATTTTTGCCTTGACTCCCAAATTCTATGCATTTGTTTCACGTACAAGTACCTATAACCTACACCACAAGTAATACGTGAGCCTAATGGCCCAGTCAGGAAATGGGTTAATACAAGTGTATATGCCTCTCTTTAGTTCCTTTTTGGAATTGGGGTCTCCCAATCCAACCTTTTCATTAAGTCGTTGGTTATTTAGTTCTTTACTCGTACTTTTTCCTTCAGGCGTATCCCACCCTCTAGGCTTTATTCTAGTGATAGACGTATCCCACCCATCCTGAATGTTCTTTTCCCTTCGGCGTATCCCACCCTCCAGGCTTTATTCCAGTGATAGACGTATCCCATTCATCCTGAACATTTTGTTAACATTTTTCCTCACTCATGAATGTGCGAGTACCACTAGATGGCACTCTCTATTTATTTCTATTAACATGATGCATGACCATACATTCTCAACCTAACATGATGCATGATACTTTATAACATAACATAATTAGAAATTTTAGTGCGCATGTAAGTAATTGAAATTGTAATTGCACGTACAAAAGAAAGTAATTGAATAGTGATAATTGAAAGTGCACATCAGAGAACAAATATAATTAAAAGTGCATTACAGAAAACAAGGATGATATTGAATTTAAACAGCGAAAGAACAATAAACTAAACATGCTCAGGAAAAAACTACATTTATCATTCTAGATGGATATCCTAGTTAACTAACATGCTCAAGTCGAATTACAATTATTAATCTAGTTGGTTATCCTAATTAATTTACATGCTCAAGAATGAATTATGATTATTATCCTAGACACTTTAAACATGCTTTTATTCTAGTTAGTTAATTAACATGCTAATTAAACATAGCATGACTTAGTTAATTAACATGCTGGTTATTTACTAATTAAACATGCTCAAGAAAATAATAGTATAAGAGAATAAACATGCTTAGCTAGTTAATTATACATACTTAGAATTGAACATGCTCGAGTTGATTAATTACTCTAGTTAATTTACATGCAGATAACCAATTGAACATGCTAATTAGTGTTACTTTATTAAAACATGCTAAATTACTAAGCATGCCCAACCAGTGTCCTAGTTACTTTACCGTGTTCGGATTCGTTATTTAACCCCTAGTTAATTAGTTAAGCTAGACAATTAAACAGGGCATCTCTCAGTTAATCTGTGATCCTAATTAGTGATTCTCTATTTAGTTATTCTAATTCATTAACATGCTCAGAAGATTGTAACACTGATTAGTTAGTTTACATGGTTTGACCAACTAATTAGTTAGACTAAACTGATTAACATACTTAGGATAGGTGGTAAAACTTGTAATTTACACAAAGGTATTAATCAATGCTGATGATAGAATAAATGGTTGTGAAACAAATAATGAAGGAAATAACAACTTATAGCTAACAATTTAAACAGAATAACTAAATAGAACTTAAATAGAGAACAAGTCAAAATAATGTCTTTATACTCAACTCGTTCATCTATACATCTAAGCATTTCTCATTCATCTAAGCATGACTCTTTCATTCATTATCAAAGCATTTTTAACTAAACCAATAACAAAAACAAATAAAAGAATAATGACATGATAAGGGAAATTACAAAGCTAACAGAAATCACATAATAATATAGAAATAGGGAACTAAACATAATAAGAAACCAAACATAAGACTCACGCACCACTACTTGTAGTGTAGGGCCTCCATTAGCCAAGACACCCATAATTCCTTACCTCAATTCTTTTTCGCGCGTTAGTACTTAATCTCTATCCTTCTTCTCTTTCCGATACCTTCACAATTAGAAACATTTATCATTTGATAGTGTCTCATAATCCATATTCAATATCTATTTCCTAACCAATTCACAAACCATGCACGTAAAGATGCAATATAATATTATCCAACATGGTATATTCCTAAAATGCAAAACACTTACTTAAATCTCACAATACATTTCACTTGATATTCGCCAGCATAAGATTAAACCAATAGATTATCCATCAATAGAAGATTAACCAACTAATTCCAACATATTCATGCTTGTGGCAGTAATTAATAGAGATGATATTCAAAAACCCAAAACCAATACCACTTTCAACAAATTATTGATTCCACTATTTCATCCAATTTACATAGCATCTTTACTTTAACAAAACAACAATCATTTCCATGGAGCATACGTATTTTCTTTCCCTCTATAACAACACTGTAAAATGTAGAACAACCAACCAATATTCATAATTACAGAAGTATAACCAAAGCTAATCTGCAATCGGGCATTTAAGTCCAAATGATTAAAACCATAAAAAGAAACCTCACCATCAGAACAAGGTAGATCCAAGACCTGGAGCTCCAACCTCCCTTGCATCCTCTCTCGGCCTCCATTTCAAGAACACACAAACCCACACTCATCCTCTACCTCTTATTCTGCTCTGTCAGAAAGATGACCCAGCCATGCCCCATTAAATCCCCCTTTTCTCTAAACAAATATCCAAACCCATTCCTCCACATCTTGCCAGCCAAAACACAGTCCACTCAGCCACTAAACAATTACTAACCCATATCTCCATAACCGGCAGTGTACAACCAGCTGGAAGGGAGGGAAACCGTGGACAATCCAACACGGCAGGTAATGGTTTGACCTGAATCTGGTCAACTCGGATCCACTCGCACCCTGGTCGAGCACCCAGATCGCGGATTGTGCCACACTCGACTGAAACCGTACCCTTGCCATCGCAAGAATGCCAAACAGAAATCGACACCGCAATCACTCCCTGCGAATGATAAATTAACAAAAATGCAAAGGAGGAGGAGAGGTAGGCTGGCTTACCCAAAAATGCTGACGCAAAACATCGCACGATGGAGCCCGAACTCGAGCCCTAGCTGCTGACACCAGTGTTACTGTTCTTCATCACCCGCAATCGCTTACCTTGACCTCATACAGCATCGCAACAGTCATCTCGAGCGTTCCAGTCATCGTTTTCCCGTGTCTTCCTGATGTGTCCCAAGACCTTACCGTCGAAGCCGAGCCATGATGCTCCTTTTTATCTAATAAGTTTTTATTTTGCAATGGAAAATAATGCTTCAGACCTTATGGAGAAGCCAACACATGAAGATCAAGACGCTCCCTGCCTTTTTTTCACGTGGAGCCCTGCTAACCCTAATTGGCTAGATCCGTTTTGTTCTGACTTGGAGGAGTTTTCAGGAGTCGAGCCTCACAAGGTTATTTGATAGCCATTTAAAGTTATTCTATGTTAAATCTATCATTTTTTGATATTTCTTGCTGGTTATTTGGTTGGGAATTATTTTTGGTGAATTTTTATTTCAATTTATGCTTTGTAGTTTTGGAGGTGCTCGGTTTGCATGTAGACCAAGCCATCATGCCCTAGTTTTTGTTTGTCAATGCTATTTTTGTCTTTTAAGAATTGTAAGGTCATTAGGGGGTATTTAGTTTCCCCCTAATGCATTGTTGAAGGACTTTTTGAAGAAAACAAAACCCTAGCTCTCAAATTTTGTGTGAAGAACCCGTGGGAGCGCCCTCTCCACTCGGCCGATTCATCCTCAACATCAACTCACCTTTTCTTGCTGATTCTTTGGGTGAGTTGATCCTTACTACCTCTTCCAATCCCTCTTCTTCGTGTGGTGGTCCATTGTGGTGTGGAGGTAGAAGAACCATCATCCCCATTGGAGAGTGTCTTCCTCTTTGGTAGGCTGAACTAGTCGCCCCCTCTATTGTTGGAGGTGTGTGGACTCCTTGGATTTTTGTTTCTTTTTGTACCAACTATAGAAAGGGGATTCATTTTTCTTGAAGTTAATGTTATTTACTTGTGGTATTCTGGATATGGTGCATTTTGAATGAGATTTGATAGTGCTTAGAGGTATTTTGGAAAGGAACTATCTTGGCGAGAATCTGTTTTTGTTGTGTTGCAAATTCTGACTCGGTTTTGAGACTTCGATTTGATCTGCTTATATTTGTTGGATAGCTCCCAAATTTAGAAGGATTATTTTTGATATTGTTGAGTGCTTCTCCTCCAAATTTGGTATTAAAAGGATGTATGCTCGCTGAGAATTCGTTGATTGATTCCAGGTCGTCAGATTCTGTCCCCACAACCCTAATCCGAGGGTTAGATTTGCTTAATCGTATCTCCATCATCCAATTGAATTTAAACTTGAATTTTGGATATGTTTATCTTTGAAATTTCAGTAGAAGCTCCTGTAAATTTTAGCTCTTGATTCAATAAGGTTACGAAGATTTATTCGTTTGAAGTTTGGAGGACAGATTATTGTGGACAATTTTAGCCGATTGCAATATTGGCACTCTTTGAGCCTTGGACTACATCACTTCCCCTTCTCCCTCGTTCTCTCTTCTTGGGCTTTTCTCTCTCTCCCTCTGGTTTCTCTCGCCATAATGGCTCGAAGGCCACCCTCCTATTAACACGTTGGAGCGGTTCAAAATGAATCGGTTCAGCCAATTGCCAAACCACACCTTCTGCTTTTAATTTTTCCTTCTCTATTATTTATCTCCATCATTATAATTTAATTGATTAAATTAACATTTATATTAATTACCAAAATATCCATTATTTTAATTCCTTAAATTACAATCTTACGAATACGTCTTTGGTAATACCCAGAAAATTATCCAATAAATCCAAATATCCCCAATTACCTTCAAATTATCTTTATCTTTATTAAATTTTGATATAAAAAGTTAGGGTATTACATCACCGCTAAAATATAAGTTCACCGATCTGGTTTAAGTTCACTAGTAAGGTACAAATTCACCGCTAAAATAAAAGTTCAGTAATCTGGTAAAAGTTCACCAGTTAGGTACAAGTTCACCACCAAAACATAAGTTCACTGTTATAATATAAAGTTCATCACCGTTTTATAAAGAATTAAGGACTAATGAACATTGAAAACTATATGTGTTTTAAAGAACATTGCATGAGCACTTTTATTTTATATTGCTTACGGAGCGTTAGGCTCATAGTTAAGTCCTATGATGTACGTATGCATAGGATCGAGGATAGATGCAGTTGATGAGACATTTGTACATTGCGGGGTTGGTAGCTGGTTAGGCTAAAAGATTAAAGAGGAAATGTAATGATTGGTAATAATGTTTTGAAGAAAGTGAAGCTTAATTATAGTAATTGTTTTATTAAGAAGGTTTTACAATTGTGTTTCAATTCCTTTAGCTTCCTAAATACAAGTCTTCCACTGTTGTAAATGCTTTTAAGTTATAAAATTTTAATTTATGACATGTTTTTAAGTAATAAACGATTTAACAAAAAGAAATTTATTTATGCACTTCTTATTTAAGATTGTTTTCAAATGAAAAGTCTTCGACTATAATTTAAAAAGAAAAAGTCTTCAAAATCATAAATTTTAAATTGTAAGAATAACCGGGATGTTATAGAAATAGTCCAGGGACATGCAATATTCAGAGTAATCAATCACCTGAAGAGGGACGATCGATTGGCTCCAAAGCAAAAATGTTATAGAGAGGAGCGATATTGGAAGTGATGGATTGATTGAAGGGGGATGATAGACTGGGTCCAAAGCAGGTTTTAAATTATTGATTTGTGGTAAATTGTCTACTAATTCGATGATTGATCGGTAATTCTAGAGAAGTTAAAATTTTGGTTGATCATAAGTGAATAGTGTCGATAGTGGCCGTGACTGTAGGAATTTTCGGTCGATCATGTGAAGAAGATGATCAACTAGGAAGAATGAAAAGTCGCTGTAAAGACGTGTACGCTAAGTGGTGGAAAACGTTGATTGGCGCTTCATGGATGTCAAATGTTGCTCCAATCACCCTTTCACCTTCAGAGTGATACTGAAGGGGTGCAAAATTTGGAGTATAAATATAGTGGAAGGAAGAATCAAAAGATTAGACGGGAAAAGCTTCAGAGAAATTGTGATAACCTTGAGAGAAAGTTAGAGAGAAGGTCTGAGAGAGGTGTGAGCGAAAGAGTGGTGATTAGTTCTAGAGAATTTTGTAGTTTCTCTGTTCCCTTTCTCTGGTTCCTCAAGGTTCTAGTGTGTAAAGAAGAAGATAAAGGAGGATGGTCTTTTGGTTGGAATTCAAGTGCTTCTGGTAAGTATAGTTTCTTTTATGATTCTCTTAAGCATAGTTTCACTCCATACTGTTATACACTATTGGTTTTGCTAAGAGGTTTGTTGGAAAATAAAGTTCTTTAATCTAGTTCCCTGCTATAATTGATGTTGTGGTTCAAGATATTAATTTGGGAATAGTCCTTGTCATTTATTGCTTCTTGAATGTGTTGAAATGATCACACTTGGATAATTTTGGTGATTTAGAAATTGGAGGAAGTTTTAGCTATTGCATCCTAGATATATAGATAAATATCATATGGTTATTGGGTATCAATGAGTTGATAAACTATTATTTATTGGTGCATAGGTATTGACAAGGACAATTTAAGTGTCAAACTCTTTAAGGACTCCAAGTAAGTGATATTGTATGTGTTTTGCCTGAAAAGTCCTACATCACAAGAAATTAGGGTTTGTTTGATGATTGCATTTACTAGATGAATAGGTTATCGATATATTGCTATTGTTCAAGGACATATTGCTGCTTGATGTTTGATGTTGTGATTATTAGAATTTAGGTTCTTTAAGTTAATGATTTTGATCATGCTTTGAGGTTTAATTGAGGACATACTAGATAGACATGTATGATAGACTTGTATGCTTGCATTCATTCATGATGTTTTCATAAAATTCCCCATGTCAGTCATTAGGAGCTAATCTACCTTGTCAAGTTGACATCTCTAACACTTGTATGAGTAACTACAACTAAATGAAGATGTCACACGTGAATAAAGATAATTAGAAGTTGTGAGATGTATGTTTTTGAGTTTAGGTGCAACTCTGCCTTGGCAAGTTGACATATCCAATGTCTATAAAGGTAAAGGTGAAGGAAAATGAAAAACGAAAATTAATTGCATGTATTTTTATAAAGAGCATAGCATGAGCATTTTATAATTTATATCGCTTACTAATCTTTAGACTCATAACTGAAGTTTTATGATATAGGTAAGGAGCCTTTGATCGGATAAAGCTTGTAGTGGACGCAACTGATGAAGTATTGCGGTATTGAGCCCTTTTGTGTTTTTGGCGGATTGACCTTGGGGGTTATGGCTTACAAAAATGGAAAATTTCAAAGACTTTAAGTGGATTATTTTCGTTGTGACAAATGTTTCAAATAGTTTTAAGTATTAATGTTGTTTGCTTACAAAGCATTTTTAATTGTGTTATTATATGTTTTAATGTTCCTAAAGTCTTCCACCTTTGTTCACTCTGATTTTCCCTCACATGTTTTTAAAGTATAGAACATAGTCATTTGGATCATAGAATAAAGTCATTTGGATCAAAGGATCCACGAGAAACATTGAATATCACAAAAATGTTGGGGTCTGTGGAAGTGTTAGCATCCGTGGAGGAGATATATAAGAAAGAACAAGTGTACATGGTAGATAGAGATTGGTAGCTTAATTAAGAAGGATCTGCAGGATGGGTAATCCACAAAAATGTTAGTGTCTGTAGAAGCATTGGTGTTTACAGAATGAAGAGAAAAAGGTTTACATGGCAGATTGTTATTGGAGGAGAAGGTCAAGCGGTTTTCCATAGAAGAAACTCATGCGTTAGTTGTAACTACGAACATATTCAAAATACAATTTTCCACAGAATCCACGAGCTACGATTTGATTCTTGAAATAATAAGGAAACAATATTGTTATGAAGCATTTTCTGTGGGATTTTTCTTACATTAGATTCTCTGTTAGACAGACTATACATATGTAGGGTTAGGGGCAAAACCCTAATCACCCTTGAGTCGCGAAGTCAGGAGGACTTTCTCTCAAGCTCTAGGGAGGATTTTCTTTGAAGCTCTTTGAAGGTATAGTTTATACAGGTAGGATTTTGTGAAAGTTGATGAATGATGGTGATGACCAATGAAATAAGGGAGCTAATTTTTATGACTATGAAATGAAGTGTGATTATTAAAGTTATCCTTTTCTTTTATTAACACGATTGTTTTGTCAATTCCAATGGAAATAAACGTGTTGGAAAAGTTGGATATTATAGACTCCACTGAGAACTTGAGATAAGTGATGTTTGAATGTGCTTGGCCTTTGGCCTGCATCACAAAGATGCTATGATTTTTTTGAAGTTTATAGCTGTTAAAAGGAGTGTAAATATTAGGATTAATATTGAGTGCTTTAGTTTCCTTATTTGCGCACCCCCCCCCCAAAAAAAAAAAATTTCTTGTATATATATATTTGCATGTAATGACAAAGGGTGAATATATTTTCCAGCAATATGTATCAAAGCCACATATTTGTTCTTTTTCTTTCTTTCTGCCCTAGTGTACAGAAATTAGGTTTGGGCATTAGGGTTACGAGAGAACCCTAATGCTCACTGACTTGGGAACTACGGTGACGGTCAAACGAGTCGACTGCCAATCGCTAGTCACTAATCATTGAAGTTCTGGCCTGTTTAAGACGTTGTGAGTACCGTGCAGAGTCGTAACCTTCTTCTGGTTGATTATTCTACATTTTTTTCTCTGTTCATCTCTCCTCGCGAAGCTATCAGCACTTGTGTCACCATTTGGGTTTCTTTTCTGCTTTATATTGTTTTCTTTTCTGCTACATAGTTGGCTTTCTTTGCTGCGAATATTGGTTTGTTTTTCTGCTGTAGAGCTGCTGTTGCCTGTTGGGATTGGTTTCTCTGCATACATGAGTTTCTTTACAGCGGATATTGTAAGGACCCGGTTTTTCTTACTTAGAAATATGCGTCAAAAATTTAAAAATTTTATAAAACAACTCAATCCCTATTAAAACGCTTCAATTGAAATCACAGTTCTTTTCTTAAAAAACCGATTGTTAAGCATCTTACTTAAAATTTGTAATTTAATCTTTATTAACATTGGAAGACTTCATTTATAAAATCCATTTTTTTTAGTTAATAGTGGAAGCAGAAAACATTCTTTAACTGACACATAAATCGTTCATTTTAGAAAATAGTAAATAAACTGGTATTTTACATTTATAAAACTCTTTTCTCTTTTACTTTCCTTAGCCTAGCCAGCCACAAATTCTGCACGTGCAAATCATTCCTCAACTACTTCTTCAACTATTCTCTTGTGTGTACCTACACCATTAGCAAACTGTGAGGCCGAGGCCCTGTAAGAAATGAGATATGCAATATGATGTATGCCTCTAACTCATTGTGTCGTAATGGGTCCGCCCCAACTATTCTTTTCTTTACATTTTTATATAACTCGTACTTCGAGTGGGAGATTGGAGGAATCTATAAAGGAGAGGGTGTCTCTTCTCGGCCTCTAACCTTCTAGAGTAGACAGTTTTGCAATCCTGTCAAGGGAAGGGCATAGTTCTTTTCATAACCCAATGTGGAAAGGGCATAATTTTTCATGTCTACCTGTCTTGACCCGAACTACCCTTCCATTCCCCAACTCCCCATACATTTTCTTTAATTATTTTTCCTCCCTCAAATGCATATGATTACCACCCCGAAGTGGCATTCCTATTGGTTTCTATTAATATGTTGCATGTCAACGCAAATGCTAAAATTACAACTATAAGTCATTCAATCCATTCATCAAGGAAACAATAACAAAATAGGAAATAATAATTATATAGACGTGCTTGGCAATTTAAAGGAAACAATAACAAGATAGATATACTTGGAAATTTAAAGAAAACAAAAAAATATGGGCATGCTTGGTAATTTAAGAAAGCGATAGCAATATAGACATGCTTGGTTATTTAAAGGAAACAATAACACTATAGACATACATGGCAATTTAAAGAAAGCAATAGACGTGCTTGGCTATTTAAAGGAAACAAAACTCTATGCTAATATTCTAAATATGCTTAGAGATTAGATTGATAACGTGCAAACAACATGACATAATAAATAAGGCAGCATAGTAGGAATGTAAAAAAACAATTAAAACAAAGACACTGCTAATGGTGTAGGACATCCATAGGCTAACGACTCTACTCAATTTCTTACCTCGAAGCGTTAACGCGTATTTGCACTTAATCTTTATCCATCTTCTTCTTTCTAATACCTTCATAATTAAAAAATTTACTCATTAACAACCATAACTTATTAATTTCATTCTTTTCCTAGACTTAATTACATTCTTTTCCTATACTTAATTATATAGCAATTCTAGGAACCTCTTTAACACCCCAAAATGGAACATGACACTTAACAATTCTAACATGCTCAACTTAACAACTTCATCATTATCTATACCCTAAATCTTTATTCATCACTTGATAGTGTTTCATAATCAAAACTCAATATCCATTAAATCAACAGAGCATGATCACACTTCATACCAATTACAGATTCATTCTTTAATCATGCATTACCATCATAACATAACTCTTCCATTCATTTCATTTCTTCATCTCATATATACCAAGAAGAAGTAATTAAAACATGTAATAACTTTCTACATTTCCACATTTAACCAACATAAAAATAACAAAACACTTCATTATATGCACAGATTTTCAAATATAAACCAAGAGGTAGTGAGCCAAAGCAGGGAATAATATCCAACAACACTCAATACTTTTCATAACCATAACCAAAATTAACACCTACAGTTTACGAGGTATGTATTCGACAATGGCTGCCCCCAACAAAGAACAATCATCTAACAACAGGTAGCATATATCCATAACAGACAATAAGAGAGCCTAAAATCCTTAAAAATCCATAAACAACAGTGAACATCCTTTATTCATTTATCTTTAGCATCCACAACCAATCACAAGAAAGGAATCGACACCCATTAGTAGTGCATAAACATCCATAATAAAGTTGAAGGAAGTCACACACCAGAGGACACCCGAGAGTAGCTTCCAACAACCTTGCAACCCAAATTCTCTAGAGGATTTACTTCCTTGGCTCACAACTCACACCCGAAAGCTTCATCAAATCATATAGAGTGCTCAGCCGAAATTGCAATTCCATAAACCAAAGGAGGAGGAGGACATTACTTGGAGACAAAAATACCCGAGAGTTCCATCCCTCTCATCTAGAGCCTCTTCCTCACACTCTGTCTTTCTTAGTTTTCCTTATTCTTTTCTCCCACGGCTCAGCCTTCCAGAGAGCATTCCTCTCTTTACTATGTCTCCATTTCTCTCAGCTCAGATCACCTGAGAGCATTTCTCTGCCAGCCTTCCCGCCTCTGCATTCTAATTCATTAGAGAGCACTCCTAACCATGCCTCTGCCACAGAACCCATGGGTGTCTCTAAGCCATGCCCTGACATCACCACCATTCCTCCACGCACTCCACACACGTCCCTCTATCGATTTCTTCAGAGCAAGAACTAGCAATGGATGGACATGTTCAGACTGAACTTCAAGCCGTTCCTTGCAAACTGCCAGCCTTTGCCCTTCGACACGACGCTGGAAATCGTAGCCACACTGATGCCAACCCTCGTCATCGCCATTCTATCACCGCCGAGCATCACAAGTATTCCTAATCGATGAAGCATCGGAGCTCACCATGAGCCGCACCTCGAGCCTTAGCCTGAAATTGCTCGCCAAAAATCGCTCGCCGCTCACCCGACAACGTGCATGACTGGAGCCATCCTGAACTCCTGAGCTCGAGCTCCCACTTCTCTCTCGCATCTCTCTCTTACTCGCTGCAGATTGGCTGCTCTCCCTCAATCCCTCATTTTCTCTTAAAGCTGAGTGGGTCGACAAGGGAGAACAAGTTACACCTCAATTTAATCCCCTTTATTTTAATTCCTCCATTCTGGGACGTCCATTTACCATTTACGCTAAGGGTGACGTCTGTCGTCTTCATATTTTTGTCGTCCATTAGATTCTTCACTGCAAGAAACATCTGTTCCTCATGAGGGACGCCCGTCGCCTTCACATTTTATTCGTCTGTCAGGGGTGTATGTCAAACCCAACAGATGACAATCTTCTTTCGCCATGAGGGACATTCGTTTTTCCATAAGGGATGTCCGTCCCTTCCAAAAGTGGCTCTTTTCTTTGCTCTCAAACGACGCCGTCTCACTTAATATTAACGCTATTCCTTTTTCTTTCAATTACAGACGTCCTTTGTCCATAAAGGACATCTAGAACTTCCCACAATGACACCATTCTACTTACATACTAATGTCTGTCTTTACAAAGAACGTCTGTCTAGCTAAGGCGTCAATTTCCCCCTACAACGGACTTTCTTCCCTCTATAAAGGACGTTTGTTCTTTCCAACATCAAACATCCATCGACTCTCACAACACTAGGGACATCCACCATTCACATAAACACCACGGCTATACATTAGTCACACCCAGCTCTTCTCTCTCTTCACTTCTAATTAATCAAAAAAATTTAATTACCATAAATACACACTTAACCACTCATAATAATTCCATCTAATATATCTTCAATGATTATCCACATAATCCAGTTACACCCAAATAATTCTCCAATTATCCTTTACTTAATTTCATGACGGGAAATCAGGTTATTACAGATATTGGGTTCTTTGAGTTTCTTTATTGCAGATATTGAGTTTCTTTTCTATTATTGCCATATATTGGGGTGTTACAATTGTGAAGAGTTATCGAAAGAAATGTGTGAATTAAATATTGTATTGGGCTTCTATCTTCTGTAGATTAAAATAAAATTTTCTCCCTTCCTGATATAATTCTGTAATGTCAAGAATCACAGATAATAAATTCAATTGTTCAAACTATTTAGATTGGTGTAAGATAATTCGTATTTATTTGTGAAGTATTGACAAAGATAATTATCTTGATGAAGATCCACCTTTTGACGATTCAAGACAAACATGGATGAGGTAGGATGCTTGTCTCCTTTTACAAATTCAAAATTCTATCGGCAATGAGGTACTCAGTTTGATTAATCATTGCAAATTTTTTAAAGAATTGATGGAATATTTAGAATTTCTTTATTCTAGAAAAGACAATATTTCTCGAATTTATGAAGTGTGTAGAACTTTTTATCGTGCTGAAAAACAAGGAAGATCTCTTACAACCTACTTTATGGATTTCAAGAAAACCTATGAAGACTTAAATAATTTTCTTCCATTTAGTTCGGATATAAAAGTTCAGCATACACAACGAGAGCAAATGGCTATTATGAGCTTTCTAACTGGTCTTCCGAGTGAGTTTGAGACTGCAAAATCTCATATACTCTTTGGTTCTGAACTTTCTTCTCTCCAGGATCCCTTTACTAGATTACTTCGAATACAAAATACTCAATCTACTCAATTTAGCAGTGCTCTCGTTACTCACAATAGTGGGTATGATAATTGACGCGGTTATAAAGGAGGAGGATCAACCAATCGTGATAGAGCTCCCAATAATTCAGATAAAAGTTGAATTATATGTTAATATTGCCGTAAGCCAGGACATACTAAATGCACTTGTAGGAAATTGCAAAATAAGGGACAGAGAAATCAATCTGGCCAGATTGCTACTACAAATACCTAATCTGCGACATCTATTCTTGTTTCTACTGATAAATTTGGTAAGTTTTCACAGTAACAGGAATAATTAAAGTCTTCATCTTCTTCAATTACAGCTATTGTTGAGTCAGTTAATCCTAATACATGTCTCTTTTCCTTATCCTCCAATTGGGTCATTGGTTCTGGTACCACATATCATATGACAGGTAACTCTGATATCTTTTCTACTTATCAATCACAAACACCTTCTTCAAAAGTTACTTTAGCTGATGGTTCAACTTCATAAGTTCTTGGGTCTGGAACAATTAACCCTACCTCATTGATTAATTTATCTTTTATATCGAATATGCCTCAATTCTCTTTCAAATTATTTTCTATAAGTAAACTTACTCGTGCTCTCAATTGTTGTGTTTTATTTTTTCTGGATCGTTGTCTCTTTTAGAATCGTATGACGAAGAAGATTATTGGTAAATGACATGAATGTAGAGGTCTCTACATTCTTGACACACAAATATGCCAACCTATTGCATGTACCGGAATATTAACACACATCAAAGTACATTGTTTTTTGGGTCATCCCTTTCTTCATGTGTTGAAGAAATTATATCCCAAATTTAGTGATTTACCTTCTTTAAATTGCCAATCATGTTAGTTTGCTAAACATCATCGTTTGAAATCTTTTCCCAGAATTCATAAACGAGTTCGTTTTCCATTTGAGTTAGTTCATTCAGATGTTTGGGGTCCGTCTCCTGTTCCTTCTATGTCTGGGTTTAAGTATTTTGTTACCTTTGTTGGTGACTACTCTCGTGTATCCTGGCTTTATTTAATGAAATATCGTTCTGAATTGTTTTCTCATTTTTGTGCATTTAGTGCTGAGATTAAAACTCAATTCAATGTTTCTGTGCATACTCTGAGAAGTGATAATGCTAAAGAATATTTATCTAACTCTTTTTAGTCATACATGATTCAGAATGTCATCCTTCATCAAACTTCGTGTGCTGACACGCCATCGCAAAATGGTGTGGCCTAAATGAAAAATGAGCATCTACTTGAAACAACACGAGGTCTTTTATTTCAGATGCACGTTCCAAAATTATTTTGGGAGGATGGCATTTCCACAACTTGTTTTCTTATCAACTGCATGCCCTCATCTATTCTCGATGGTGAAATTCCTCATACTATACTCTTCCCCACTAAACTTTTGTTTCCTATTGAACCAAAAATATTTGGTAGTACTTACTTCATTCGTTATATTCGTCCTCAAGTTACAAAATTAGATTCAAAATCCCTACAATTAGTTTTTCTTGGGTATTCTTATCTGCAAAAAGGATACAGATGTTTTTTTCCTACTATTAACTGATATCTTGTGTCAATTGATGTTACATTTTTTGAAGGTACTTCATTCTTTGCCAAAACATCTACTAACGACAGTCAGGGGAGGCTGATGATATGCTGATCTACATAGTTGTTCTTACAACTCCTGCTCTCTCTACACTTACACTTCAAGTCTATTCTCGTTGACAATAGCCTCCGGATACATGTCCCACACCACAATCTTCATTGTTAGATCTAGTCCAAAGTAATGATGATCTTCCCATTGCTCTCTACAAAGGTAAAAGATAGTGTATGTATCCTATATCTTCTTATGTATCTTATAATCATCTCTCACCTTCATCTTGCACCTTTGTTACTTCTCTTGATTCTACTTCTATTCCAAAATCCATTCATGAAGCTTGATCTCATCTTGGTTTGTGAAATGCTATGATTGAAGAAATGAATCCTTTAGAAACGAATGGTAGTTGGGACTTGGTAACTTTACCAGTATGGAAGAAAACTATTGGAAGTAAATGGATATTTGCTATTAAGATAAATCCTAATGGGTCCTTAAATAAGTCAAAGCTCGTCTTTTGCTAAAGGATATGCAAAAATTGATGGAGTGGATTACTCTGATAGATTCTCACCAGTAGCTAAACTAACATCTGTCAGACTCTTTATATCTACGGCAGCTACTCAAAATTGGCCTTTGTATCAGTTAGATATCAAGAATGCTTTTTTGCATGGTGATCTTCATGAGGAAGTGTAAATGGAGCAACCACTTCAGTTTGTTGCTCAGGGGGAGTATGGGAAAGTTTGTTGTCTTCAAAAATCATATGGCGTAAAACAAAGTCCAAGAGCTTGGGCATGATCAAAATTTACACTCCAACTTGAGGGGGAGTGTTCAAAGGAGTGTAAATATTAGGGTGAATATATTTTCCAACAATATTCAAGTTACAATAGCTATCAGGTTGTAATTAAATGATGCTCAAGGATATGTTACGTGGTTTGAGGGTATATGTTGCTCTATTTGTGATTTTTGAGGATATGTTATGTTGTTGGATGATAGGCTATGTTTCATTTACTCGAGGATATGGTGGTTATGTTTACTGTTATGAAGTAGAACTGTTGATCAAGGATATGTTGATTATTTGTTTACTGTTTATGTTGAGAGGTTGATCGAGGATATGTCTATTGTTGTTTACTATTTATGTTGAGGCGTTGATTAACCATATGTTTACTACTATTATGATTATGCATCATATTGTTCAAGAAAATAACGAAAGTAGTTTTCATACATATGTTTTCTGACATGGAACAGAAATGCAAGTACGACAGTTGGTTTGAGAAAATGTTGCTAAGGTTATAACTTTTTTATTCCACCAAAGAATTTCCTTTTGTTTAACAAAAAAACACCAACCAGTAAAGAGAGTTTATGTACAATCTTACGGATGAAATTCACCTATAGAAATTGGCCAAAAGATTGCACGAAAAGACAAAGCCCGAGTAATACTCACAACACTCAAACTTTCGGGTTTCACAATCAATAGGATTCAAATCAAACCAAAGTGAATGCAATATTAGGTACATCTAAGAAGAAGTTTTAATTTATCTAAAACTGAACTCCCATTAACTCTTGATGGGATATAAATAACCAAAATAATAGAAAAGCAAATAAACTACGATAGGGTTCTGTTTATGCAAGTCCCTAACTGAATCCTATAATCTATCTAAAAATTTAAAAGGGAAAACAACAAATCAAACATCATCCTTTACTGTTGGTAACAAACCAACCACTATCATTTTTTTCCAAACAAATTAACAACTGAACTATGGCAAAATGTCAAATCCAACATCGCTGTCACATTTACCGTTAAACATGATGATGAATTGAGAACCGCCGCAGCTCCATAGTTTTTAAAAACTATGTGAAGAAATGTGATGAATCGCGGCAGTTCATATAGGAACCGCAATGGTGTATCAAGACATCGTGGCGGTTTTGTTTGAAGCCGCCTCGATGTCTTGACATACCGCTGCAGCGTCAGCCTAAACCGTAGCGGTTTACTTTGAATTGTATAAATACACCGACGATTCCTCATGATTTTCTCAGACAATTTGTCAACGATTAGCGAAGGATAGAGAAATCTAAGAGCTGAAGTGAACCACAATTTGGCGAAGTTGAAGAATTTGTTGAAAAGCAAATGGCGTCTTGGAGTGTTGAGGAATCTGTTATTAACCGTCAAGTTGAAGTGGGGCCCACAGCCACAGTTTTTGCCAATCAAGTTCTTGGAATTGGAGATGAAGCTGCAATAGTGTTGCACTCATTCTCAGCAAATCTACATGAGGAGGATGAGGAGGACCTCCGTTCATTATGTCAATCTAGTAGTGATGAAGACATGGACAAAGCCGAGAGTAGGCCTACACACCCACCACAAGCAGAATGTAGCTTCGCTGGTATGGGCCTTAGCAAAAAGTATAGTTCACTAAATAAAATTAGAGAAGAAATTGTCGATCAATCGTTGAAGAATGGGTACAGGATAAAGTTCACCCACAGTGACGCACATTAGTTGAGTGCTGCATACCAGGAAGGATGCATGTGGCGGCTACACGCCTAAAAAATGCAAGGTGAAATGACGTTTCAAATAAGGTTCTACAACGATGTTCACACTTACTCAAGAAAGATGGAAAGCCGCCATGCCTCTGCCAATTGGGTGGCAGCTAATTACTTGGACAGATTTAAAAGTCAGTTCGACTTGGACCTTTCTTCCATAATTGAGGCAGTCAGAAGGGACTTCAAAGTTAACATCACGCCCAGCTGATAGGCTCCAAGAAACAAATGGAGAGCCTTAGAGAAATCTGTTCCAGAGAATTATCAATACTCGAACCAGCAGCACTAAAATAAATCAAGCTCCAAATTTGTATGTGAACTAGAGATGTATCTTGGAGAACGTAAAATTAATTTACTCAGAAAAGTTGTATAAAAAATCCAGCCCAAAAAGTACTCTGGTTTAGGAGATCTATCAATTTCAATAACAACCCGAAATCTGTTTCCAGTAGGACAGATTTGCCAACGCAGATTCAAAACAGAATATCTTGAGGTACATACACCAAAAGAAGCTCATTTTTGGAGGGTAGCTCACTGACTTAATCTTGAACAAATCACTAGAAGACATCAAATAGAGACAAACATCGTAGGGGCCTCAAACAGATACTACAATCAGCTATAACAACAATCTAGCAAAAATCACAGATTTAAACCTCAACAATAATCTGAAAATAACCTTCAACAATCAATAATCTTCAAAAGGCTTCTTCAACACATAACAATCATTTAATCACCTAAACATAGGTTTTCCAAGCAGCAACAAAAGAACATAAAAGAGCCACAAAAATCAAGAGGAAATACAATGGAGTCCGCGGACCTCCTAGTGAGAGGGGCGACTTTGGGGTTGGCCGAAAACCAACACTCTCCAAGGTTGGAAAGTTCTCTTGTCTCCACACCACAATCTTACCTTGAAAGATAAGGATTGGAAGAAACAATATCCCAAGGATGCAAGGTTGAGAAGCTTCAAGAGGAGCCTTGTTTGGGGAATGGATGAAATCGGTGCTAGGGGGAGTGGAGGCCGCGGCTAGGTGTTTACCAAAACACTAAAATTTTCTTCAATTCAAAACTACCCTCCAATCTTCCAAGGGAGGGAATTTAACCTAAGGATTACAAAATAGGTCGAAAGACCAAAATGCCCTTAATGACAAAAATTCGGCATGAGGGTGCAGTTTTCATGCAAATCGCACACCTCTCTAAAATCTCACAACAAAACAAAATAAAAACAAACCAAATAAAATTGTTGTTCAGAATACTAATTCAACTAAATCAAAACAAGACACACTTCATGGCAAATGTGGAATCCGGCTTAGGTTGGTGGAGTACCTTCCAAAACGATCAAATGAAAAGGAACTTCTTTATCATCTTGTGATACATCGTTCAAAGAATCCCACATCTTGGTATTCCGTGCAAAATAGAAACTAGTTTGGAAAGCAATTAGCTTCTTGGCTCGACTCCGTGTGATAGGGCCCTGGGTCACATCACCAGCCTTGCTAGAAGGGCAAGAAGTGCGGCAAAAAAATTTACGAAGGGGATTACAATGAGTAATATAAGCTCATATGGTCCTATGCCAAGGAGATTTAGAGGTTTAATCCTTGAAGCTTTGTGCCTGTTGACCTGGACAAAAGTCCATTTAAAAGGATGTATATGTGTTTGCCTGCATGCAATATAGCCGTGAGGAACTATGGTTGACCGGTTATTTTTTTAGACGATTGCCACTTGAAGGGAACAACTCCAGGCTAGCTGCTCACTGCTGTCACTGTCGACGAGAATGATGGTATGTATCTGATTGCTATAGTAGTGGTTGAAGTAGAAAATAGGGCTACATAGAACTGGTTTCTGAAATTGTCGCTCGACGATATGAACACCCCATGTGGCAATGGATGGACAATCATTTATGACCTATAAAAGGTGCGGTTGATTGCTTTTGCCTTCTATTTTATGTTATGCATTTTGCACCATTGTTTAACTCATACTATGAATCTTTGTAGAGGCTAGAGCTAGCTGTCAGAGAGATGGTAGGGTAAGCAGATCATCAGTTTTGCATCCAACACCTGTGTGGAAATTTTCAAAAATAATTTAAATGTAGATTGTTCAAGTATGCAATATGTGCCACATTTAGAGCCACAATAGTGAGGCAGTTTGAGAGAGAGATAGCAATTTTTTTGTGCTTGACCCAGAGGCCACAACTATCTACGAGGAATAGATGTGAGATGTTGGGCCAAACATGCCTTATGCACCATCCCCAAATGCATCCTGGGCCTCAACAACCTCAGTGAGTCCTTCAACGCATGCATCCTACTAGCCTGGGCCAAACCGATTCTAAGTAAGTTAGAGATTATACGAAATGGGATTATGGGTAGGATCGTGAAACAAAATGAAAAAATGGCTTGCTCGATAAACCTATTGTGTCCACAGATCAGCAACTGGCTCGCCAAACTACAACTTGCGAGTTGAAATTGGAGCCCCTAGTTTTTAGGAGCTGCCCAGTTTGAGGTCAGCAATGGTAACGAACAATGCTCTGTGGATTGGACAGGCGTACTTGTACCTATTACCAGTGGGAGTTCATCAACATCCTGTGTGTCCATACAGTCCCGTGCATTCACTTCACGAAGATATCTCCTAAGGAATTTGTGCATGCATGCTATCACTAGGAAACATACATGGCGATGTACTCCCACTTTGTCTGTCCCGTCAATGGACAAATCGAGTACTGTCCTATGACACATATTGATCCAATTACACCATCGCCATTTAAAAGGCTTCTAGGAAGGTCGTGAAAATGTAGAATACGGGATGTGGATGAGGCTCCAAGCCAGACAGTGTTGCCAAGAAGACATATGAACATGAACTATGTTTGGTGTAAGGGTGTGGGGCACAATTCCCACACGTACGAAGGTGGAGGCAACTCCAGTGCAAGGGTAGACAAAGGCGAAAGAGGCAGAGGCAGAGCTAGAGGCAGAGGCAGAGGCGGCAAAGGAAGGTCGGAGGGCACATTTATGGGTTTTAGAGTCCCCGAGACAATTACTTCCATAGTCCCTTAGATAGTCCCCGAGAGAGTTGCTGAGACAATTCTGGACATAGTTCCTGAGACACAAGTGAGCCCATTATCATGTTTACTTTTGCAAGTGTTAGTTGAACTATGCTAATATCATTTGCAATGTGTTTTACAAGAGGATGATGCGCAAGGTCCACAAACACAATCATACACAAATGTGCACCTTAACCTTCCTTGATACATTGGTTTGATAAAGTAGGTTTGATATATATATATATATGCGATTGTAATGGACATTATCGTTGTAAAATTTGAATTGATAAATTTGAATTGGTTTGATAAACTTGAATTGATATATTGGTTCTATACATTTGGTTGTTGAGGGTGAATGGAAATTGATTAGTATGCTAATGTCCAGGTACCAACTATAAATTTGAATCTGTCTTTCAGAGATTTGACGAGCTCTGCATTTTTTTTTGAAGCACCGCAATGGCTTGCTAACAAACCGCCGTGGCCTGTCCGCAAAGTCGTATTGGCTTGCTAACAAACCGTGGTGGCCTGTCCGCAAAGCCACAGTAGTTTTCTGACGAGCCGCGGCAGCTTGTCAACAAAGCCACAGAGTCTCGTCAGAAATCGTTGTGGTGTGTCCTAATAGCCGCAACGGATTGTCATGATTACTACTATGCCTTGTTTGTTGCAATGGTATGCACATCTTGTTGAAAGTGTTGTAATGAATGCGAAAACCATGCTTACTTGCTTGTTCATGATGAGTGGAATTGATTGAGTCATTTTCACTATAAAAAAATTAAAAATTTTGAAAGAGTTTTGCTTATTTTTACGTCTATCCCTCCTACAACTTGAACAACAGCATATATGCATTTCTCAACCAGACCAGATATTATCTAAACTAACTGTAAATAGAAAAAGTAAACATGTCAAGCGTCAAATAAGTTTTCTATCAAAATCGATATTTTTCTATCCAAATGGCAACGTAAATGTAAACATAAATTACAACAAAGTTTACTTAAAAATATATTCCAACTCCGCCTTCTTTCTAGTCTTTTTCTACCATAAATCCTTGATTGCAAAACACAATTGTGTGTCCACGAATACATTCGATGCTTTGTCAAACAATGAACCCTCAAAGGTTTGATCTTTGTGCTCGTGGAACTGTAGCTTATTAGTTCACAGTCGGATGACCACCATCCCTTCACTCATACACCGAAAGATGTCGTATGGGCTGCAATGCAAAGGAAATAATTGCTGGTAAAAAATGTGGAAACCTATATTATGAATTTACACACGGGAAAATACATACTGCTCTTTGTCAGTGGGAGCTACGATGATGGAGATTGCTTCAAGCATCAATTACTAGTAAGCAAATTAGTGTGGACGTCAACTAACGACATGAAACACCCTTGCGTTTGGTGTGTCTGAAATGTAAACAACGAATTAGAAACCATGGAACATTAACGATAACCCGAAGAAGAGAGATGGTTACTAACGTGAATCCACCCTAATGTGAGTTGGGATTTTTCCTATTGAAACGCAAATACGTCTTCATCGTTCACCGCATAGCACTGCATATAAGTTCGGATGAGTACTAAGATAAAAGCTTATAAACTAAGATAGGAAGAAGGCTTCTCACCATGTTTGGCGTCCCGATTTGATCCAAGAAGATGATATCAGTGATGCTGTACTCACTATCGAAAAGCTTTCCCCCAACAAGAATTGCACAAGTCTCCAACTTCTTCCTAGTATTTGCAACAACATACTTCTTGAAGACATCCATCGATTCTCGAGACTGCAACAAAAATGGCAAAAGGCCGTCAGACTAATAAAGCATGAAAAAGTGCTGACACACATACATAATCAAATCAAAGATGTACCACGCGCACAATTTTATGGGCCTGAGGATGTGACTCACTTATCTCTTGCACCTCGGCAAGCACGACTAGAGGAGCAGGTTGGCGTGCGAATCAATGACATGTTATTACATCAAACACAAATAAGGTAAAGACGGGACTTTGTGTGTAAATTAAATAACTTACAAGCGTTCTGTGCCTTCTGTTGCTTCAGAGAATAATGGCAAGGTTGCTGTACGGGTTGTTCGCTCCTCTATTGTCTGAAGTGCTGCCAACTGTTTACGATGTCTCCCTTCTGCTCGCTCTTCCACTTTGTTTATTTGGACCTACGCCATTTAAAGGTGCTCCTTCATCATTTGTATTCTGGTAAGAGTCATATGATGGAGCTCCTCCATCTTCCTCATCTAGCCGGACATCTCCTCAGGCATCGAAGTAAAATGCGATGTCTGAGGAGGGGGCAAATCCATCAGCTGCAAAGCATCCTCCTCTATGTGATGCGGAGGATCCTCCTTCATGAGCTATAGAGGCGATGCTGGAGTCTGTTCTGCCGAGGGGGCTGAAGGCTGAGCCACTAAGGGAGGTGAAGGTGCTTGCGGTTGGGACACTGAGGTGGCTGCTTCGGGTCTTGCGTACCCAAGTCCCTCCAACTTTGCTGACCCCCATTTGGTCCACTTTTAATTTGTTATACACGTTTGTGGCCGTCTCTTTGACTCTCGACTCATCCTCCGAGATGGATACCCCAAACTGCTCAGCAATCCTCTAGATGAGCCAGTTGAATGGCAGACTCTTAGCCGGGTTGTTGAGGACCTCGTGCATGTGACTCAGGATGACATATCTAATGACCTCCTTTTTCATAGTGAACACCTTCTCTAGCAAATAGAGATCCATGCAGCTAACATGGTCTCGATGTCCATCCCGAGGCAAAATCGTGTACGTCGTCATGAGGTAGATCACTCAAGCTATGACATTCAACTCCCTGCCCTTTGGCTTCTTGTACTCGACAATCTTGGGATCCCAGTGAAATAATATAAGCACCGCTAACCCTTTTTCTCGGCTGATGAACGGTGGATCCTGCGACACGTGATAATATTCAATGCTTGGCCCCTCCATTACACATCCAGGCATTATATTCAAATTGTTGGGAGTCAACCTCAACTCCTATCCAAAGATATATGTTCGCACCTCTAATGGATGGGTGGACAGTTCAAAATTTGAGTAAAACAGTCTGACAATCCTCTCGCAATAACTTCCCCACATCCAGCACAAACCATCTAATCCAACATCCTCAATCAATTGTTTAATTCTCATTCTAGCCAATGACTCCAAATCTACTCTTTTAGAAACAATAGATTAATAGTGTTGTATATCATCTTCATACTATTATCTGGCATTCGCTGTCCTGAATAGTTGGGACTGGAAACCCACTATAACGGCTAGTCGTTGTTCAGGCTCAGGTTGAGGTTGAGATTGAGAATGTACCACTGTTTCTCTAGCCTCCGCAATTTCTGCGTGTTGCACCACTGCGATTTGGACAGCTTGTACCACCACAGTTTGGACAGCTTGCACCGCGGTGGGTGCTCCTTGCACAGTTACTGTACTGGCAGACTCCAGCGTCTCTTGTATTGATTGCGATAGACCACCCCTTCTCTCCACCGCCATTTTCTTTGTTGGGTAATACATTGTCATTGTTCATCTAAGCTTGGTGTTCGTCGAGAGCATACCAAACCGCCACGGTTCATCACAAGTCTTCGCATAGTTATTAAAAACTATGGAGTCGCAGCAGTTTGTCAATGAACCATTGCAGTGCCACATCATTACGTTTAACGAAAAACGTGACAGAGAGTTTCCCATAGGTCAGTGGATAATTTTTTAGGAAAATAACATTAGTAATTGGTGTGTCACCAACATTAAAGGATGACGGTTGATTTGTCATTTTCCCAATTTAAAATTACTTCAATTTAATAAGATCTATGAAAAATTAAAATAATTTTAAAAAATAACTAACTAAAGATTTAATTAAATTCGAACTCCACTAAAAGATTTGAATGAATTTAAATCTGTGGCATCATGGTGCATATCTGCGGCACTCCTCCTTCTTGGTGGATTCCTCTTCAATTTTTCAAGTAAGCACATGATTTGGCATATCTTGATTTACTTTATTAGGTGTGCTTTATAACTCATTTAGTGTCTTTGAATTTAAAAAATGACAAGGCAAATAGTAATTTTAAAGCTTTTTTTATTTAGATATTGTAATAGCTCCTTGTGGCACATCATTTTTCTATAAGAAAAAATGAAACAGAAACGAACATACGTAAAGAAGAATACAAAAAGTTGAGGAAGGTTATCATAAAGGTTGGTCCTATAGAGAATAAGTCTGTTAGTCTGGTAATATTGAGGCCTGGCTAAAGTTCATCAAGTGGTTGTGCATTGAGTGCATAACACTAACAAATGTAATGGTAAGGGTGACAATCTCACCAAAGTTCACAAAACATAAGTGGTGTGTTTCCCATAGTCATATATACTCTTCCCAGGGTATGATTTGTCCAAAGTTCACCACTCTCCCCTATACGAAAGAACAAAAGAAAAGAAAAAAGAAAAGAAAGAAAGAAAGACTGAAAACGAAAATACATGTTTTTACAAAAAATTGCATACCATGCTCATGATTAATTTATATTATACATCTTTGACTGAGTGTTAGGCTTGTAGGTGAAATTTGTGATGTAGGCGACAACAATTTTACTAATGAACCTAAGGATGCGAACAGATGATAGATGCAGGTGATGGAGAATTCTCATGGACAAGACAACGATGTTGTTGAAGCAAAGTTGACCCGTGGGTGAAGATTTGAGGAAAACTAATTGAAAAAAAAAAACCTTTTTCTTTTAATTATGTTTCTTTTTATATTCAGATTTAAGTTAAAATACTTTACGGCTATTTATGTTTTATTTTTATGTTGGGTTTTATCATGTTGAATTTTAAATAAGATTCTTTTAAAGACTTCCACTATTTGGTTTCAAAGGCATGATTTTTATTGATAGATTTAAAAATAAATGGTATGAAAATGATTTTACACTATGGGGCATTATAGAAGAGGTTAGTTTATGTTTGTGGGAAAGGACAAGTGTTAGATAATAGGGATGTTGATAATTGAGATTCTTACTATGTTAAGTGAAATTTCAATCACTCAATGGAAGAATTTTTTTTTCAAGCTCCTCGTGCATTAATGAGGGGATTAAAGAAACTAAAGTCGAATAATGACAAATTTCCTATTGTGAGCAATCTTGATCATAAGCGGATGTATATGTAGATCATAAAGACACAAACTTAACTATGGAAGAGGAAGTAAGCACTGATAGTAAAGAGGAATTGATGGTGTTTGATTAAGAATTTTGAAATGTCCTTATGAGAGACGATTTGAACCAAATCATGATAGTTGTACTAAGAATGAGCCTGTAGTTGAAGCAACAACTATTAAGTTCCACTGAATTTTGCAATTTTTTTATGAGGAGCTCCAATCTTTGGATAATTTTAATGATATAATGAAAAAGTAAACTATGGGAGAATTACGCATGAAAGCTTTTGAGGTATGTTTGAGTATGGCTTATAGTTCATTTGTCAAAATTACATTGAAGAATTGATATGACATCAAATTTGTTAGAAATGAAAAAAAGTAGAAAAATAGCTATATGTCAAGATGGATGTAAGTGGCAAACACATGCATCAAAAATGCAAAATTAAGTGACATACCAGATAAAGACATTGAATAGCGAACATTTCCTCAAACTATGGAGAGTCACCATGCAATTGCATAGTGGGCAATGACTGTAACGACCCAGTTTTTAATTACTTTAAAATCACGTCAAATTTAAAACTTTTCTTTTCATAGAAATATCAGAGTATTCGTTCTTTATAAAACTCAATCGTTAAAACACTTTACTTAAAACCTTTTTATAAATTGCAGCAGAAGCAATAAATCCTTTTATGAAACCCAGTGGAATTAAAACAAAACATTAAGGAATATTAAATAATTTACAAAACCCTTTCTCAAATAATTTCCTTTTTAAAACTCTTTAGCCCAGCCAGCCACAATATCCACACGTGCAAATCCTTTTTCAACTGTCTTTGACCTGTTCTCCAGTTTCTCGTACGTACCTATATCACAAGACCTAACTAATAAGCCTAACTCTCAGTAAGTGATAGAATGAAATAGAATGCAGATGTGATGCATGATCATGCGATGAATTACAGAGGAGAACCGTATCTCGTCTGTTAACCAGGGCGATGGGTAAGTCAATTGCTCTTGTGGCTTAACCGTATTTTCGACAAGGAAACACACCAATAGGGGTGTCACCATGAGCCATACCCATACACTTTTGTTGAAGACATTGGGGATTTCAGAACAAGAGAATTGAGAATCTTACTATTCTCGTGGCTTAATCGTACCTCACCGCCCCCTAAGTGGGAGTAGGTACTCCAAAAGGGGTGTCACCACAAGAACCATCCCCATTTCTCCCAAACCCCCACATGCCTAGTTACATATATTAAGTTTGACATGCATTATGCTAATAAATACATACAATCATATATGATTATATAAATGTCTAATAAATATATCATTAAAAGAACCTAAATCTAGTAAACACACAGCATACAATCCTAATTCTTGCGATGTAGGGTCCGAAGACCAAAACACAATAAGTATCAACTTACCCGGAGTCTTAAATGCGATATGTCATTCGCCTTAGTACCTTCAAAAACCGTTAAATGAACAATTATTAGACCATTATCAACCTCATTCATATAGTTCATTATTTTCACTCCATTAATTTGAACCCACTCATAGAGAACAGAACAACTTAACACGTCATAACAGTCCCATAATAGTTGCTCATTCCATCAATATGACATAAAGATACAGAGCATTGATTTCACAAAACCGAATAATACTCCATCACATTAACCTATTTCCCCAACAGTGTAAAGAACCATTGAACTCCTATCTTCACATGGAATTATAATTTACAAATTAACTTCATATATCATGAACCATCCAAGCTTCACAGTCAACAACGAAATACAGGACGTTACTCAATTTTTCTCATTCTAACAATACCAAACGATAACATTCAACATAATCTCCCCTACCAAGCATAAATACTTCACCAACAACAATCCCAGAATAACAATCATAACATGAAAAATACCCAACAAGGCCTATCCAAACGGTAGTGAGATAGAAACCCCCAAATCAACAGATTGGCCACCCCAACAACATCCAATGATTGTTGTCAAACTGTAAGTAATGTAAACAATCCAAACATATCAACAATTCATACTAAGCAGTAAGTCATACATAAGACAAACTCTCCAAATAACAAGTATTATTATTTGCCATATTTATCAAAGTGGTACAAGTGACAGAACATTCAAGCACTTTCAACCGAGTATCAAACCCTGGAGAATATCCATTACGCAGTCAGAAAAATTACAAGGAAACACTCTATACCCAAGCAATAGAGAACAATCGAACCCATGTAATAGACACCTCCAACAATCCAGTACATAACATAATTCATAAAAATAGGAGGAATCTCCTTACCTGACGCCCACATCCTTTTTCTTCCAGAACACTTGGCCTTTCCATTCCTCACCAGAGAGTTCCCTTCAATGCTTTACCAATCCAACAACACCAAGTAGGAGCTCATTTCCTTCTAACTTACAAGACCTGAGAGGAAGCCTCCAGCTCCTTCACTATCTTCATAGCTCCCATCCTTCTTTCACGTCTCACAAAGGAACACACACATACACAACAAGATGAACATTCTCGGCTCCCATCAAAGAGAGCTTTTCTCTCATCACCCTCCGTAACAATTACAGAAACCTTACCTGTTATACAAATTTGTAAGCCGAAAAGGAGACGTGCACAGAGGGAAGGTTGGTGAATTGTACACTTCAAGGAAGGTGGTCCAACCAGCGATTTCCACATGGAAAAGTTGCCAGATGAGGAGCAGGTATAAGAATCAGCTCTAGTGGACCAACTGGACCGAACCCCAACCGACTCTCCCAGCAAACCAAAGCCCTGCCTCCATCGCAAGCCATTGCCATCACACGCCAATTCCTAATGTCGAATTCTAATTTGAAATTCCTTAGAGAAATTGGAATGCAAAATTGAAGACTTACATCAAGTGAAGTTCACAACTCGCGGGAGTTCTTCGTTCTCGCAACACAACGCACCACCAAGCCTAGCTCGCCATTCATCACGTTGCTCGCAGCCTCACAGTCGTCGCTAGTGGCCAGCTCATCCGAAGACCCACGCCAGCGCTGACCCGAGCCCGAGCTCTTCCTCTCTCTCTCTTTCGCCTTCGCTCGCGTTGCTCTCCCCCTTTCTGGTCCCGATGTCTCACTCTCTGCTTCGCGTGTAAAATGGCCGAAGGCCAGTGTAATTTTTCTTCTCCCAAAATGAACCGGTTCAACTTCCTCTTATTCTTCCTTAATCAATTTTTCCTCCCTTTATCTCATAATTAATTATTCAATTTATTTAATTTCTCCTCCTTAATTATTCTAATTAATCCCATTATTTATTTTCTTAATTTTAAATTAAAAACGAGTCACCTTATTATTTTCGGCTCGAGCCGAATCAAAACCGTTAGATCCATATTTAGCAATTACGTCCTTAGTAATATCCCGATAATTATTCGACTAATTCGAATATCGTCAATTATTTTCTAATTTATTATTTTTAAATTTTTTATGTAAAAATTCGGATATTACAGTGACTCAAAACTACATGGAATGAAATTTCATCCATTATGAGACAGTGAGGGAGTGTAATGTAAGCATCATTCCTAGCCTAAACTCAAGGGTAAGGAAGAATGCTAAAAAAGGTAACAAAGCTAATTCATAATATTTGAAGTCATAGTTTACATAGAAGAAATTTTAAAGTCCAATCTGAGGACCACCTTCATTGTTAGCATATATAGGTTTGACTCCACACCATTTTCATCATTGAAGAGACTTTACTTATGCCTATATGAATATAAAGGAAGACTATTATCTGTTGTTAACTTTTAATTAGTTGATAGGATCTAAGAATAGCCAAAAGTACGAACTAGAAATCTGTCAAGACAATCTGTAATAATCTGCATACTGAACTTAAAATGGAAATAACTCGTAATCCAACAGTGAACTTTAGCTGGATTTTGGCGACCACCACCTCAATACATTCATGAATATTGTATCAAAATTTCAGCTCATTATCCACTCAGAAACGAAAGTTATAGCAGAAACAATATAGTCTAAAAATCTGGAATTCTCCTGGACAGATCCGACAACCCAAATTAAAACAAACAGAACTTCTCTTGCATACAGAATATTAATGTCAATTTTGGAGGGTAGTTACTTATCTTAAAATAGAACAACTCTCCAAAAGAAACAAATTTGATACAAAGAGCGCAAGGGTCTCAAAACAGATTCACAATCGGATACAATCAGCAGCTAAAATAAAAGCAGAATTAGCGGCAAGAAATTAATCCAACAAGAACTCAATCCAGCTTGCACTCCATCAATGAACAACCAAAACAGAACACCAGCATCCCAAATAAGAGAGTTTAAGAGTATCAAAGAACCAGAATAAATGTATAAATCTTTAAGAAACGAGAAGAGAAATCAAGGAGTCCGTGGACCTCCTACTAAGAGCGACAATTTTCGGTTTTCTTGGAAGCAAACACTCTCCAAGGGTGGAAACCTACTTTTATCCCCACACCACAATCAACACCTAAAAGATAAGGGATTGGAAGAGATAATAATTTGTGGATTGCAAGACCAAGAGGCTTCAAGAAAATGTTGCACGGAGGATGGAGGGATTGGCCTTAGGGAGGAGGAGGCCGTGCATTGCTCTTCAAGGAGAAACAATTTCTATTCAATCAAAACTGATTCTTTCTTTCAAAAGAGGGTATATAAAAGCCTAATGTTTACAAATTTGGTCGAAAGACCAAATTACCCTAGTAGCAAATGACTAAAATAATCCTTAATAATAAAACACAAACATTAAATCTGAGTTTGGAAATCGGTCCTTGTAAAAGGTACATTTGACGTACCAAAACAAACCAAAATAATACGTCCAATATGTCTTTGGAAAGCCCTACATGTTGGCTGCATTTGATGTGAAGGACCGAAATTGAGAAGAAATCATCCCGATCGACAAAAATGCACTTGAACGCCCGGCGGTCAGATTCCATGCGGCAAAAATTTAAGTCCACAATTTCTTCTTTGTTAAGCATGATATCCTCTAGTCCAAAAGCACCAAATCCTTTTTGATTAAAACTTTCCTCCAAATTGGCTAGAAAAGAAACACCTACAAAACAAATAAAAGTTAGAATATAAAGGTGCCCCTGGGCTCGGCTCAGGCGATAGGACCTTGGGGCATATCATTAGTTTAGATAGATGTAATTTGAAGGGCTAGTCCCTAAGACAAGTTCCAAGAGCAATTGGTGTGGATTGTAATTAGAGAATGTATCACATCGAAGTAGTTGTAGTTATAAAGAAGCAATGTAGAATACATCAATCTCTACAACATCTGTAACACCCCGACTTATTTTAAGTGGATAATTATTTAATTATCGGGGTATTACGAAGGATGAATTCATAAGAATTTTCATTTATTGAGATTAAATAGAATTTACTGTAATTAAAATAAATAGTAATTTAATGAATTTAAATTATAATGTTTGTAATTAATTTAATTGTTTTACATTAAGGAATTAATTAGGGATTTAAAATGACGAAAGGGGTATTTTAAGTTAATGAATAAATTGGATAAATTGGATTTAATTTAATCAATTAAATTAAAATGTTGGTGTAAAGGCTAAACCGATTCAACAAGAACCGGTTTGCTTCACTTTGGTCCGATTTAAATTAGAAGAGAAGAGGGCAATTTTCTTTTTGGAGAGAAAGAGTGAGAGCCCCAGCGAGCAAGCAATCGGGCGACGGGTTCCGACGGGCGAACAGCGACGGCGACGAGGTGGGTTTCCAATGGTGTGCGACTCCAGGTGTTGTCTGGCAATGACGAACAGCGTAGGACGATTTGAGGGCGACGATTCCTCGTGGTGTCTTCCGGTGAAGTCTCGGCCGAGGTAAGTCAAAACGTTGATTTTGTATAATTTCACTTCCTCTTGCGACCTATTGATGAAATCAGCCATTATTTTTATGTTTGGCGTGAGATGGTTGTGATCGGCGATTGATTGGTGGAAGCAGGGAAGCCTCAGTTTATGATGGGTAGCTACGAGTTCGGTTTTGCTCGTGATTAGACCGAGCTAGTTTGCGATTTTTGCTTTGGTGAATACAACAACGTGCGGCTCAAGGTGCAGATTAGTGGAGATCATGATCCAAAAAATCTAGTTATGTCGCTGATATCGTGGGATTATTGCTATGAGTTGCTTTACATTTTAAATTTTGTCAATTGGGTATATATACGGTGAAGGGATGAGGGCACCACTACATGTCTCCAGATGAAAGTTGTGCAGAATTTCCTCTCGGGATGAAGAAAGCTGGATTGATGGCTTGGGTGCTGCTCTCCTGGAGGCCGAGGGTGTCCTGGAGCTGGGATTCTGCTGGAGTCGGAGAGCTATCCGTGTATGGTTTTCTTCAAAGGGTAAGACTTGGGTGTGTCTGTCCGTCTAAGCCCAACCCGCAAGTGTGTGCATGAGTGGTAGAGTATGTGTGTTTATACTCTTGTTTGTTGTATGTTTCTATGTTTGATGCTCAATGCGTTTTTGTGCTTGGCTATTTACGCATGGTTGCTGCTAATAGATTGCTAGTGAATATCCTGGATTGGTTTTATCAACTTGTTAATGCTATGTAGAGTTGTTAATAACCTGTGAGAATTGTTAGTTGCATTGCTTGGTTACCAATATTGTTGTTAGTCCTCTGTTAGTATGATATGGGTGTTAGTTCTCTAAAACTTTCTCTGTTATATTTGCCATAGTATGATCATTTTGTGGTTCTCGTGTACTCCTTGTTGATATTGTTGTTGTAGATTGTAGTAGTTGAGAGGCATGATTCGTAGACCTAATTCGCTGCTTTGTTTGTAATTAAGTACTGTTGTTCGACATCCTGTTTGAGTATTTTTTACTGCTATTTATCGCTGTTAAGAAGCATGATTCGTAGATCTAATTTGATGTTTTTACTTTGAGATTAATTACTGTTGTTATTAGTCATTCGAAAGCATGATCTGTGGTTTTACGTAGTCGAATATGACTGCTATTTTATTAGTTGATTGAGCGCATGATTAGTGTTTATTTTCTGTTGTATTTTAATCGTTAAAAGTCATGTATTCGTTGTTTTGCTTTGATACTTTCGCTGCTATATTTTAGTCGTTAAAAGGCATGTATTCGCTAATTTGCTTCGATACTTTCACTGTTATATTTTAGTTGTTAAAAGGCATGTATTCGCTGTTTTTCTTTGATTCTTCTCGCTGTTGCTATTGTCGATTTAAAAAGCATGTTTCGCTATTCTATAATTGATATTATTCATCACTGCACAGTATCATTAAGAAGCATGTTTCGCCGTATTAATTTGATATTATTTCGCTGCTATATGCTGTTGTTAAACTCATATTATCAAAGAATGCTCTATTCTTCGTTTTATTTGATATTAAGAGCACGTTTTACTTTTGCTCCTTTGTTACACGTTGATGTTATCTTCATTGTGCAAAAGCATGCCTATCATTCGTTTTTATTAGATGTTAAGAGTATGATTTATTTCTACTTCATTGATACACGTTACTCTTATTCTATTTTCTTTATGAAAGTATGTTCTATGGTAGACTGTTCGATTTTTGAATATTGAGTGGTTTTGATTAGTTCCTTGTATGTACATTTAGGGTAGTCTCATGATGATAGAAACAATTAGGAACACCACCACGGGGTGCCCACACGCCTTGAGTGAGGAAAAGAATTAATCCTTCCCGTATTGGGATCAAATGACCAATTAACATAATTAATTAGAAACCATAGGATTTCCCTAATCCATGCTCCATGTACGAGCTATGCCTAATATATGTAACTAAAAGATTGGTTTGGGGCAAACCCATTGCAAAGAATTAAAGAGCGGCATTTCATATGCAAGAACACATTTTCTTACTGGGCCTTTAGGCTCACGTCTTACTTGCGGTGTACGTACACATAGGCACAGAGTCCTCGAGCAAGTGAAGAAGCAGTTGATGAGGGATTTACACGCGCGAGCTTATGGTTGGCCAGGTTATGTAAAGTGAGAGACAAATGATTTGTAATTAAATTCAGTTTTCTCTTTCTAAATTGCAAATAAATGTTTAGTTTATTTTCTTCAAATTGTTTACGCTTCCGCAAATGCTTTTATTTCCGAAATGATTTACTTCCGAAATGTTTTAAGGTGTTCCTAACGGCCCCACGTGCACTTTGACATGTTTTTCTCAAAATTTAACGCATTTTTAAATATATGAAAATCCAAGTGGTTACAACATCAGCTGCCTTGGAGAAGTAAATGAAGAAGCTAGCTTATTTGATGATGAGGTGCACACATACTTATGAGGAATTCATACAAAGTGCTAGTCGAGACATGCATTTCGTCAAGTACAAAAGTGTCATATGAATCTTAACAATTTAAGTAAGTAATTCAACGTATTTATAATACAAGTAAGAGATAAACCAAATTTTACCATAAGGAAAATGATTAGAAAGAGCTTGATTGCTTGCGTAATGTAGAAGCATCAACAAATGGAGGATACATTAGATTGTTATGTTCTTAGATTGGAAAAAACATGGACAAACTACAACATGCTACTCAAACTGGTCTAAACCACCTGCTGGGGGAAAACATATAAGGTTAGTGATGGCAATCAACATTATTTTGTTCACTTACAATGGTAGCAATGTAGTTATTATCAGTGAGATCTGGCTGGTATCCTTTGTGTTCATATTATACCTTTTTTTTCAATCCCGAGAAAGAACATTAAAGAATATGTCCACCATTACTACCATTGTGAGAATTATCTAAAAGTGTAATCTCAATTTATCCAACCAATAAATGGATCAAGCATGTGATATTCTACAGATTCTGATCTTATTATAGTACCTATAGTGAAGAGATCACTTGGTAGGCCAAAGAGGGACAAAGTGAGAGATATTGACAAGCAACAAAGATGATAAAAAATAAGTAGGAAATATTTGATCATGACATGTGGCAAATGTGATGGTGCTAATCACAATGCACGACCATGCAAAGGAAGTACTACTTCTTTAGTGGGAGACATTACAACGATAACATATAAAGTAAGTGGAGAAAGTAGAGGTAGTAGTAGTTCAAGCACCGGAAGCAGTGAAGGAAGAGTTTGAGGAAGAGGAAGATTATACAATACTTTAATGAGTTTTGGTTCAGCTTTGTGTAGCTAGAATCCAAATAAGTAACTCATTTTCAATTAATCTCTTTATTATGGTACAATGTTTACATACTTGAAACTTATATCTTATATCTTTACATTTGTAGGAGTCATCAATGTGAGTCTAGTGTCGCTAATTTGAGCAAAAGGAAGATGAATTGTGAATGTTGATTTGTGGTCTAACATATTTGTTGTCATTTTATTTGGATTTTGTTGAGAGGATAACACTTAATTTGGTTCATTACTATTATTGCTATTTTTACTTGGGTTTTTTTTTGGGAGGAGAAAAATTAATTAGTTTATTTACTTCATTATTGTTATTCCTATTTTCTTGACTTATTAACAAAAAATGCAAAGTAATAATTGTTAGAGTAGTTATCAAAATGGCCCCTGAAATATGGGGGTGTTTTTAACTGATGATACCTTGAACTTTTATATTCATTATCTAACACCTCAATATTTAAGGCATTAGCATTGGACACTCTCACCATTAGGGAGTTCGTTAACTGTCTCATGTGTTTTGTATGCATGTCTGAAGTAATTGATGCACGTATGAAGTAGCTTCGAGTTTGAAACTTGAGAAATGAATTTTGATTTCCTCATGAGACTAATTTTGACAATGAAGTAGTGCCCTAGACTACTTAAAAAATTGACGATTGTGAGGAAGAGGAGTTCTAAGACTGCTAAGGAGTTCATTGGCAGCTTAAGACGTCTGTTGCCGAGGGAAGAGAAAGTATTGTCAAACTAACCAAATGAACAGGTGTTCTCAAATTAATCAGAAGAAAATGTATTGTCCAATTAACTAAAAGAAAATGTTTTTATCAAATTAACCATACAAAAATGTATTATCAAATTAAACTAACAAAAAATGATTCATCAACTATGACAATTGTTCTAAAACCATCCCAAATACTGAACTAGAAGTACATAGTTAACATTCTAACTATAACACCAAGAAACTTTGTATATCATGTTATAATTTATGTCATGTTATATTGGATATCTATTTTTTATTTTCGTGTTGCTGAATTAGTAATGAATTTATGGTGATTTGGTGTTGAAGGAATTCATTACTATCATGTATGTTTTTTAATTAGAAAAGTTTGGTGTATCTACAGAAGAAGTATTGGTGACTGCGGATGTATAAGCGTCCACGAAAGTGTGGATATCCATGGGTACTTGGTTTCGAAAGGAGGGGTGACCGCAGATGTAGAAGTCTTGGTGACCATAGATGCATTTGTGTTGGCTGAAGAGTGGATGTCCACAGATACTTGGTTTCAGAAGAAGAGGTGACCGCAGTTGTTGAAGTTTTGGTGACTACAAATCTATTTGTGTTTGCGGAAGTGTGGTCCCGCGAATACTTGCTTTAGGATGGATGGATAACCACACATGAGATATATCTACAAAAGTATTGGTGACTGTGGAAGTGTTTGTGTCTGCAAAACTGTGGATGTTCGCGGATACTTGGTTCTGGAAACACACATCGCGCACATGAGTTGTGTCTCGTAACAACCTGTTTTTCCTTATCATTTTTCATAATATTTTATCTTTAAATCGTGGGACATGTGGCATTTAATACGTAGTGGAAGCATTTCTTTATACTATTCAAACTATCAAACTATTTAAAGGATACTTTGTCATTCAAAACATTTAAAGGTTATTTTACACATCATTGTAAAATCCTTATTCAAAACATTATACAACACTATTAAAATAGTTTTCATGAACTAAGTGAGTCATAACTCATCGATCAAAAGCACCAAGTGACATAAGTGTTTGATGTAGATACACTCCTTCAGCTACAGTCCATGCTATCAATCTACAATTTTTTTTCATTTTGATCATACTCCTCATCTACATCATAAAATTCATCTATGAGACTAATGCTTAGTAAGAGATAAAACAAATATAAACAAAGTGATGCTCTTGTTATGCAGTCTCATTAAAACATGCAATTTCATTTTAGTTTTTCCTTTTCAGTCACATAACACTCCAGTCATTGGATGGTTCTCTTAGGTAGAACTGTCACTCAATCCCTCTAGGGATGAGATACATCCTCAGGTTCTCCTAAGTATAATTGTCACTAAACCCCAACACAACACCTATTTACATTTATTCAATCCATTTTCAGTGTCATTGTGAACAGATATGCATGTAAACATTTTTGTTTCTTTGCTTGAAATCATGATGCATGACATGAGTGTATACCATTCAGACAATTACTTAAACTATTCAACACAATGAATCATTATCTTGTATAACTCTTAACCCATCAAACATGTGAGAATATACAATTTATCTCATCTCATTATACTAACATCTTACTATATTCAACACAACAAACAATGTCAACAAAACAATACAACCCTAACATCTTCTAATATAAGCCAAAAAGCAAAGACATGCATATCTCTTACTTGAAATCGTTACGGTAGTTCCAATTACTTAGAAATATCTTCTTGTATGACAAAACCTAAACACAATAAAACTTTCATCAATAGCTACTCAATTGCATATCACTTAAAGTATGCATAATTCTGAATAGACACAATCTTCACCACTATTGTGTACATTACTTAACCATTTAGTGTTCATCACATGCATATATAAAAATGACACCTTTTTGAACTTCAATCCAAATTGCATACTTTCTAGGGTTTCCTTCCAAAATTTCACCTATCTTTGATTATCCATAACTTTCTCCATACTTAACAAAATTCATTAATTCAAGAATCTTTTGCTTCCTTAAGATGTTGAAAATAATATACTCAATTGGTTTTGCTTAACAATTCCATTAAGATAGTCAACAAATATGAAACAACCAAACTATCAGATTGTAACTATTTTCCCCACTTTCACTTCTTTCTCCCATCAAACCTTTCATAAACTAATACAATTCTTAAAAATCATAACAAGAACTCTTGATACCTTTGAAATTTTGAGAGAAAGAGAGAGAGAGTTTCTTGAGAGCTTCCTTCGACTTTCACATTAATTTTTGAAGTTTTATGAGTATTTTACATAGTTAAACCTCTTCCGTCTAGCCTCAAGCTGGAGGAGTTCATCAGAGTAGAGGTGGTGGTAATGATTCACCACTTTTTAGCCAATCAAAATATAACATTGCACTCAATGCAATGTGACCTTTCAAATTTTTATTGTTCACATTTTAATATCTGGGTGACCAGGTCCACACATTTTTTATTTTTCACAGAAAGTTTTCTTCTTGCGGACACCCCTTGTGGAAGTCTTATCTTCCGCAAAGTAGCCATTCTGGATGACCGCTCCGGATGACCCAATCTACTGAGTTAAAACATTAAAATTTCTTCACAATCACGTCATTCAGTCCAAACTTCATTTTTTTCTTCTGGTCGTCCACACCAGAAGTGTATTTACACATGCAGACGTCTACCTTCATTGTGGAAGCTCGTATTTGCATTTTTTTCAAAAATTATCACCAAGCTTGAGCGCTCACACCAGACTCATGTTTACACATGCAGACATCCGCACCTATGTTGAATCAAATTTTGTTTCCAAGCACATGTATATCATTCATCTATCAACCATAATATACTCAATTCATTCTAAAGATCCATTCCACAAAAAAATCCAATCCACAATAATTATTTCCATTCACAACAACCCCAAAACCATATTATTAATAATCATATGTCATATATTATACACATTGAGTAAACTAAGATTTTCCAGATATTACATGTTTGCTATGGATATCTACCTCACACTCATTTCCAAATGTCTACACAAGTGTTCCATGTGACAAAATAAATGTTCATACATTTGCTTGCAGAAAGCTACACGTCTGTTGCGGATATTAGCCCCAAACTTAATATTCCACGGACACAACTCCTGTGCGGTCATGGTGTTCTTCTGAAATCAAGTATCCGCAAACACTAACACTTCCGTGGATGAAACACATCTGCGGTCACCAAAACTTCCACAATATACCTCATGCACAGTCACCCATCTTTTTGAAATCAAGTATCCATTGACACTCACACTTCCATAGATACAAACACTTCTACGGACACCAACATTGTAGAGGATACACCTCATGTGTGGTCACCTCATGTGTTATCTTACCTAACAAACCCTCTTATAGATTAAATGTAGAAGAGGCAAAACAAATACACAAACAAGTCACCAGGTTACTTTAGAAGGGCTACATTCAAGAATCATTAAGTACTTGCGTCGTTTTGACTTTATTGGTACCAAATAAAGATGACTATGAGGATATCTGTGGACAGTCGATCCATCAACCAAATCATCATCAAGTACCAATTTTTGAGACCAAGACTTGAAAACAAGTTAGATGAATTAAGCGGCTCCACTATTTTCTCCAAGTAGATCTAAAGAGTGGCTACCATCAAATTTGAATGAAGGAAGGTGATGAATGGAAAATTGCATTCAAGATCATGTATAGGCTCTTTAAGTGGCTTGTGATGCCCTTTGGACTTTCAAATGCTCCTAGCACCTTTATGAGACTCATGCATCATGTTCTGAAGGAATACTTGGGAAAATTCATTGTGTTGTACTTTGATTATATCTTGGTGTATAGAACTAGCTTGGATAAGCATTTGAGTCATGTACGACAATTATTTGAGACCTTTCGAGGAGGAAAACTTTATTGTAATCTAACAAAGTGCTTGTTTGTGTAGTAGAAGGTACATTTCCTTGGGTTTATTTTTTCTTATCGTGGTGTTGAACTTGATGAAGAGAAGCTAACAACTATCAAAGAATGGTCGGTCCCTACTAATATATTAGAGGTGTGTAGTTTCCGTGGCCTTGTTTTCTTTTATCAAACGTTTGTCAACAACTTTAGTACAATCATGGCCTTAATTAAAGATTGCACAAAAAAAAGAGTTTTATTAGAGTAAGGAATGTCAAGCAAGTTTTCATTTGATCAAGGAGAAACTATGAAGTGCACTAATTCTAGCTTTACCTGATTTCAACAAAGTATCTAAAGTGGAATATGATGCTTTCGGTTTTGGCATTGGTGCTATTCTTATGCAAGAAGGAAGACCAACTGTGTATTTCAACAAGAAGTTAAAGGGTATACCCAAAAGTATTCAACTTATGGCAAAGAGTTCTATAATGTAGTAAGAGCACTCAAGGTGTGGAAACATTTTCTACTTCCATGAGAATTTATTATTCATACCAATCACCAAATGCTTACACATGTCAAAAGTCAAGGCAAGCTAACTAGAAGACATGAAAAATTAGGTGGAATTCCTTGAAAGATACCTATATATAATCCAGTATAGAAAAAAAGAGAAAGGAATGTAACAGCTAATGCACTTTCCAGAAGGTACACACTTTTGACTGAATTGAATACTAAAATACTTGGATTCGATTGGATCAAAGATGTTTATATTGAGGAAAATGAGTATTATATTGTCGAAGGGTACTTGTACAATGGTGGAAAATTATGCATAACTAATTGTAGTCTTTATGTAATGCCCAAAAATTCTAGTTCATTTTTGTAAATTACATGTATGTTTTGAAATAAAACTTTTGAAAAGCTTTTAACATAGTGGAAGACTTTTCTCTTTAAACATCGTAATATTTCAATAGTTAGGTCATCATCAATTCATTAACTTAGAACCATGAGAGCGTAAAATAACTTCAAAAGTCTTTTTATAAATAAATATTACTTTTAAATCTCTTTACAAAATGTGAGTCATCCCACAAGTCAAAATGCATCGTAACAACCTCAAGCTCTCTTCAAGATATACATCATCAACTACCTAGTCATTCTTAAGTTTCCTCATACAATTCTTTTACTTATGTGACAAAATTCATCTATGAGTCTAATGCTCAATAAGTAAGTCATAATATAAACATGACATGCATTCTTCATAAAAATGTTTGAATTTAAGTTTTCTTTCTTTCCTTTCTTTTTGTTCTTTTCATTCTTGTTCTTCATCATGACATTAAGAAGTGGTACCAAAGATAAAAATCATTGGGGGACAAGTCCACCAAAGTTCCAATGGGTGCATTAACCACTTAAAACTCTAATGGTTCAGTACCGCCAAAGCTTCTTATGTACTTTCATTTTTGTTTCCGTCTTTCTTATTTGAAAACATATTCATGCAAAAAAATTTCATTCTTTTCTTGAAAAAAACGTGATCTATGAACAAGAATGCATAATCATAACATAACCTTGAGTAATAATAATACTTCACATCCTCGAATAACATATTATCCTAACCATAACTTCAGCATCAATACAAAACACAACATTATCACAACTTATGTTAAATTAATATCATCCTAGCATCTTGTGATTTAGGTCTTTAAGCCATGCACATACAACCATTACTTACCTTAGGGTCTTAGTACAAGTTACAATAACTTATCATTTATCTCCTTGAGTTGGAAGACCTAAAATATGTTACAATGCACATTAGCATCCAACTACACATGTACAACTTAAATATCCATAACTTTTTGTATACTTATCCAATTTGATTGATGATACAACACCTTAAGGAGGGAAGGAAAACCCTTGATTCAAGTGCCAAATAAGGAAAGAATGGACCCAAAGTTGCAAAATGCATTTCTCATTCAATTTACATCCTCTTAACATGAACCTTGAAGAACATCTTACTCTATAAGTGGAAATGATGCTCTCAAAAAATTACAAAAAAAAAAAATCATTCGGGAGAAGACGTTATGGTTGAAATGGTGCAAGCTGGTCCGAATAGGCACCTTGGCCAGAACTATTACTTCAATGGTCTCCTTGGATGGATGTAATACCCCAACTTTTTATATCATCATTTAATAAGAATAATTAGACAAATTTGGAGATGTTCGGATTAATTGGGTATTTATCGAGATATTACCAAAGACATGACTGTTAGGTTATAATTTATTGGAGGTTTAATTGAAGAAAATTAATTTAGGGAATGAAATTGAGAAATTTAAATTGCACCTCTAATAATCTTTATTCGATATTTGGAATAAGTCGGAAGTTAGAATTTGGGTCGGTTAACATTCGATATGAATATTTAACACATAAATATAAAATATATATATATATATATACACACACACACACAAATAAATAAAAGTAATAAATTATAAAATAAGGAAGAAAATTAATTGATCGAAAGGAGGAAGTGAAATCGGCTAAGGAAATTTAAGGTAGCTTAACTGGTTCAGTCGAACCTGTTCTGTCTGATGGGTTTGTTTGGAAATTAAATGAAAGAAGAGGGATTGGTCTAGTCTGGCCATTTGGTTTTCTGAAGGGACAAAATAGAGAGATAGAGAGAGAGAGAGAGACCGGGAAGGATGGAGGCGGGTGATCGAGAGATCGCGGGAGGTGAACGGCGGACACGAGGCAAGCCATTCATGGCGGTGTCCGACGCTTGATTTCTGGCTTGTGGCTAATGCAGCGAACGGTGCCGGCGTCTAGGGCTCGAGTTGTTGCTGCTCGCGGGATGGATCGTCAGGGCTCCAAGTTGAGGTGTGTCACGGTGGTGAGTGTTTCGTTTGATTTATGGTTTGTATGTTGTTTTCGGTTCGCTGGGAATTAGTGTGGATCAGCATGATTGGTTGCTTTTGATGCGATGAATGGAGTTAGCAAGGGGCTTCGGTTCGCTGGGTAGCTGCTGGTTTGGTCTGCACTACGCATTGGATCGAATGGGTCCATCCTCTGGTTCCTGCTTGGTGAAGGACGACAGCGTGTGGTTCAATTCCAAGGATTTGAATGATGAAGATTTGGCCGAAGAATCTGCATCATCGCTTGAATGGAGGGATAAGTTGTTAAGCTTTCCAAACGAAGTCCTCTGGTTATAAATTCGGGAGATTGAGTGAGGAAGATCAGTTGGCCCGTGTTTACTGAAGATGAAGGAGAGATTGAGAAAAGAGAGAAACTCTCTAAAGAAACGAGAGAACAATGAAGGAGGAATAAAGTCGAGAAGAAGTATAGTAGAAGAGGAAGAAAGGAAAGCTCTGGTCTTCTTTGTGTTTCTCGATTATTCTTCTGGTATTCATCAGAAGCTAGAGAGAATGGAATGTTGGTGAGTACCCTCGGTCAAATTGGTTTGTTACAGTTTTGGTGGCTATTGTTCAAGTTCATGCTCGGTTGATTTGTTTCCATATTTTGTTAGTGTGGTTCTGTTCTTCAATTTGTTTCTACCCAATAGACATGATGATAAAAGGTTGTTTTGCTGAAACGGACTATGCTTTTGTTATTGGTTCTACCGAGAGATGTGTTATAAGAGATAGTGCTTTGTTGATGAGTTTGGCTTTCTATTCTGGCTTTCAATTCTATTACAAATTAGGTAGTTACTGTTTAATGGATACAAAGATTTATATGTTGTTTAATGGATGTAGGTTATGTAATTCATTTTGATTATGCATGATAATCTTCATGAGGGAATGTTACTCTATTATTGAGGTTTTAGTTTTGTGTTGATTACTTGTTGTTGGACATTAATGGATCAATCGTGCTCGGTGGCTAGACTTTATGTCCTACCTTTATACTGTCATGGTAGGCTTTATGGTAAACTTATGCTCTTTACATTTGGATACATTGTTTGTGATGGAATTGGTTGGTTAATCTGCTATATTAGATTAATCTATTAAGTTGGGTTATTGTGATTGAGCAGTTTCGTTTAGGAATCCTATTAAGTAATGTATAAGAATTAAGAGTAAGAAAAACATTCAGATTAATAGGTTGATTAAGTTATTAGATTAATAATTAAATGTTATTAATTGTGAAGGTACTAAAGAAGGAAGGAAAAGGATAACGAATAAGGGTTGAGCGCTTTAAGCAATCAAGGTGTAATACCCCAACTTTTTATATCAGAATTAAGGATAATTGGAAGGTAATTAGGGGTATGTGGATTTATTGGATAATTATCGGGGTATTACCAATGACGTATTTGTAGATTATAACTTAAAAAATTTATTGGAAAATAATGGATCATACTAGTTTGGTTCTAATCGGTTGGAAAGATTATGACATGGCTAGGCTTTGTTAAAAAAATTAGAGTAAAGGAAATAATTGAAATTTTTTGGACTAAAATATGAGAAAATTATTAGGGATGGATTAAATAATTTTAATTATTGGATAAATTGAAGGATTGAAATAATTAGGGATTTATTATATTAATTGAAGAATTAATCAAAATGTAGGATCTTAAACATAGGCATTTAATTGGGAATGGGATTAGTATGCAAAAGTGGGGATTATTATTAAATAACTAAATCGGTTCAGATGGAGAACTGGTTTAGCTTGTCCTCATTTCGTCAAATGGACTTTCGCCAGACAAAATGAGATGGAGGGAAAAGAGATACCCAAAAATGCTAAGGAGAAAGAGAGAGAGGGAGAGGGCTGGGAGTCGGAGAGAGACAGCGGCGACATAGGCTAATGGAGGGTGACGAACAGTGGACGACGGGTCCGGTGTGCTGCTGGCTTCGTCGTGGGTCGCGGTTAGGGCTCCGGAGGCGAGGCTTCACGGGACGAATTAGAGTTCCGCCGTGGAGTGTTCTAGCAACGAATCGAAGGTATGTTGGTCAGGTTTTCTTCTCCTTTGTGTTCTGTTAACTTGGCGACTAGTAGGGATAGATGGGCGACGGTGAGGCTGCAACGATCGATGTGGCAGGGAAGCTAGCGGTTCATGCTGGACCGCCCAAAGGCCATGGTCCAACCTTGTGGCATACCGCCCTGTGAAGGCCAGGAAAGGCCTAGTTGTGGGTCTGGCCCATATCAGGGGGGCACAATCCCACATCGCTTGGGAGAGTAGAAAATGCATGGTATATAAGCATGGAGCCCCTCCCTACCTAGTACAACGCATTTTGGGCTAACCCCAAAAACAAAACCGTGCAGGCTTCGGTCCAAAACGAAAAATATTGTACTGGGAGCACCAGGGGATGTTATAAGCCTGTTGGTTCTCCAATCCCGAACCGGTGCTTTCTCCGGGCAAAGTCAACAACATGTTTGGCATGGGGAACACTTCGTACAAGCTAGAAAAAATTGCAGTGATGTTGTCGGGCATGCGAATTGCAACACTCTGCCTTCTTGAATTACAGAGTGTATGTTGGCTGGAGGTATAAGTTACGAGAAGGAGGAGGGAGTGAGCGGAAGGACTGCTGTGGGGTGTGCTGAGCCGAGAGATGTAATGGGGTGAAGGAGCAAAATGCTCTCGGGAGAGTTGGACATAAGACCGAGAGAAAATAAGAAGGGAAACAATGAAGACAGTGGAGAAAAATGAAGAGGCTAGAAGGAAGAACCCTCGGGTCTGCCCTGCTCTCTAGTGAGCTTCCTTCTCGGCTATTTTAGTTAATTGATTTCTATTAAGTGGTTGTCTGCTGGGTTCGATTATATTTTGTGTCTTGGTTTGTGATATAAGGAAGGAAGACTTTTACATAAGTTATGCTGGCTGTGAAGGGTAGATATTGAATTGTCTATTTTTGTTGAGCTATGTTCTAAATAAATTTTATGGGATATTATCTTTGTTCGTGGATTGGTCAAAGTCCACTTAAGGATAATGCTTCTGTAAATTTCGACAATGTTGGGTGGTTGAGATAATTAGGCGATACTGTTATTGAATGTGGAAATAAATTACTGCTTCAATGCTCAAATTCTGATGGGTTAAGTTTCTAGTGATTATTACGAGTTGATTAAGCCATTAAGTTGGGAAGGGTGTGGATAGTATGAATGATTGTGGAATTCAAGGAATATGTCTCCGTTAGATTAGGATGATTGTTAAAGGGTTGTTATTAATAAGTAAATGTTCTAATTGTGTGGGTATCGGAAAGAGAATAAGGACAACATTTAAGTGCGAATGCACGACAAGTTTCGAGGTAAGAAATTTTGGTGTGTCTTGGCCATTTAGAGGCCCTACACCGCAAGTAGAGTGCGTGAGTAGTGTTGCTTTCGTTGGATGATATACTTTCGTTATTTTCTTGGTTGATATTGTGTAGATTTATGTATAGTTGCTTGCTGCACTTGCCTTTACTACAAATTCCCTTACTTCAGTTTAGGTTATAATTGTTAGCTAGGAAGCTGATGATGATTTCTGTGTTAGAATGATTGAAATGATAAACCTAGTTGAAATGATGAACGTAGGAGCTATGTTATGACAAGGAGGAATTAGCTATGAGTCAATTCCATTGAAGATGATTCTCTCTTAATGTATTTATTTTATTTGTTGTTGTTTCATTTACTATATATTTGCTTAATACTAAGCATGTAATTAAATTAGATAACATCATGTCTAATCTGAGCATGCTTTATTAGTTGTATAATTAGTGGTTAAATAATTAATATAAGCATGTGAACTAAATAGTCAATCAAAGCATGTAAACTAATTAATTGGTGTTTCTAACCTTTTGAGCGTGTTGATGGATTAGGATAACTAAACAGAGAATCATAATTGAAATCCTTCCTTGAGCATGTTTAATTTACTTAAGTATGTGTGTAATTAACTAGCGTAATTGTAATTCTTTCCTTAAGCATGAAATTAATTAGGGTCACTGATTAGGATCAGTAATTAACTAGGTGATACTGGTTTAACTAATTAATCAACTAATCTAAAATCCTTGAGCATGTTAATGTATTAGGGTAATTCATTAGATCTGAGCATGATAATTAACTAGATCGATTAACTTAATTAGAAGTTGAGAATGCTAACGAACTAGGGTAACCAAGTAGAACTATCATCGTAATCTTTTCTCGAGCATGAAATCAACTAGAACAATTAACTAAAGTAATAACTGAATTTCTTTCTTGAGCACGTAATGAACTAGGTTAATAATAATATGTTGGTTTTCCTTGTAAATGTTTTGTACATTTCTCATTTCCACAATTTCCTTCAATATGGTTATGTTGTCTCTTGCTGCAATTTCTCTTACTATGCTTTACCTTATTTAAAAATAATGGAGATGCTTTATGTTGCCAGAAAAGAACAGAAAGAATTAAAGAAGAACGAATGAAACGTAAACGAATTAAGAGTTTAATTGATTATGTGAATGGATTTTTTTTACATTACCTTTGTTATTGTCTTCTTGGTATTGCTTACAATTCTGCTCATAATTACTTGTTCTTAGCATGTTATCATCCACAAAACTCGAGTATGATCATTCAACTCGGATAAAATCATGTAATCAACCCTTGAGCATGTAACTAACTACAGTGAATTAATTAGTAAGTACCTAGACTTAAACATGACTAGTCAAGCATGTTTAATTAACTAACTATGCATGTTAATACATTAAGAGCATGTTTAATGAATTATAGTAAAAGATATGTTTAAATCATCTAGAGTAATAATTGTAACCCTTTGTTGAGCATGTAATCAACCTGAGCATGTAATTAATTAGGATAAAAACTAGACTACTAATTATAACATGTTTATATTAATTAGGAGAAAAGCATGCTTAATCAACTAGAATAAGAATTACCAATTTACAAGCATGTTTCCGTTATTTGTTGTTCAAAGCATGTTTCCATGTTTAGTTTAGCTTAGATTAACGAGACTGTTTAATGAATTGTGATTCATCGCATGTTTACTTTATTGTCTCTTATTTCTCATTGCTTTCAATTCGATATTGTAATTTGTTCCTTATTATGCCTTGTTGTACGCTTTCAATTATTGTTATTCCTTATATGCGCTGTCAATTACAGTTACTTCTATTTCAATGCGCACTTCAATTATTATGAATGCTAATGTTATAATGCATTATACATCATCTTAGATTGAGAATGTATGGTCATGCATCATGTTAATAGAAACCGCTAGGAAGTACCACCGGAGTGGTACTCACACATGCTTGAGTAAGGTAAAAAGTTAAGAAAATGAAGAAAAGAAGAAAAAGGAGTTGGGGGATGGTAGCGTAAGTACGGATCAGCCAAGTAGATAGGATTTAAAAAGATAATGTTACCTTTCCCATCGTGACTGCGAGACTGTCTACCCTAGGTGGTTGAAGCCGACAAAGATCTACCCTACCGCCACGGATTCCTCCAATCTCCAACTCAAAGTACGAGTAAAGAACCAACGAACATAATGAAAAGACTGGTTTGGGGCAGTACCCACTCTAGGAAGAACTAAAGAGAGTCATAAGCATATTGCATTAAACACTTTTCTTTACTGGGCCATTAGGCTCACGTATTACTTGTGGTGTAGGTACAAACAACGTACAGATAATACAACAGGGATGAAGGATTTGCACGAGCGAGATTGTGGTTGGCTAAGCTAGAGCGAGAAGAGAAAATGATTGTAATAAATTGTATTTAATTGCCTAATTCTTTGTTAATCATTTGTTAATCAGTTTTCATAACAAGTTTGACGAAAGGTTAGTAGTGGTCCAGTTTAGTGTCGCACTCTGATATGTTTTGTTTTTAAAAAAAAAAAGGAAATTTCAAATTTTCACGTATTTTAAAGGATTTACGAAAAACTGTGTCATTACACGAGGTAAGTGATATGTGTGTGCTTTGGTCCTTAGGGCCCTACATCGAAAGAATAGGATATGCATGTTTCGATGCTTACCGCTTTTCTAGCATGTTTCGATGTTTATAGTTTTAAATGCACGTTTCGTTCTTTACAACTTTATTAGTATATGATTAAGCACGCTTCGTTGTTTACAGTTTTTAAGAGCACGTTTAATTGTTTACATTACTTAAATGCACGTTTCATTGTTTACTGTTTTTATAGCATATTCTGTGAATTGTACGTTGACTGTTTATTTATGCTTTCATATGAACTGTTGTATGCATTCACGAGCATCACGCATCACAATTTTTAAAAGAATACAAAAATGATTTTTATGCATGGTTTTAAGAAGGAAAGATGGAAAATGAAAAGAAGTACGAACGAACAGAAAACGAAAAGAAAATACAAAGTAACGATTAAGAAAGATAAAGAAGAAGATTCTTGTGGACCGATTTACCAAGCCCAACACTGGGACAAAAGAAAAAATAAGTAAAGAAAAGAAAATAAAAGATAAGTAAAGAGAAGAACCTAAAAAGAGAAATAGATACGGATACAGAAACATAAATGAAAACGGTATGACCACAGATACCGAAATAGAAATGGGAACAAAAACAAAAATGGAAACAAAAACGGAAATGAGTTTTCATAAATGGAAATGGATACAAATACAAATACGGATACAGATACATAAATAGACATGGGAACAGATATGGAAATGTGTATGATCACAGATACCGAAACAGATATAGAAACAGGAACGGAAACAAAAACAGAAAGAAAGTACATAAAAGTCAAAACATAAAGATAAAAAGAAAGAAAACGAAAATAGAAACTGCACACGGTTTTAAAATGCCATAACATGTACATGTAGCATATTAGGTATTATCACTTACTGAGCATTAGGTTCATAGTTTATGTCTTGCGATGTAGGTACAAGTACGAGAGATATAGCGAATAGATTAAGGAGTAGTCGATGAAGGATTTGTACAAGCGAGATTTGTGGCTACCAAGCTAAACGAAAGTAAAGAGAAAATGAATTTTGTAAATGTAAAGTAACATTTTATTCATTTATTGCCTTTTCAAATAAACGATTTATACTTTTGCTGTAAATTGAGAAGAAAAATTTTATAATAAGACTTCCACTGTTATAACGATTTTAATAACAAGTCAAAGTAAAAGAGATTTTAATGGTTTGGTTTTCATAAAAGAACTCTGATGTTTATTTAAAAATGTTTTCTGCTATTGTTTTATAAAAGGAAAAGAAAAAGTTTTAAATTTCACGTATTTTTAAATGTAAGAAAAATCGAGTAGTTACAGAAACACTCCAACTTGGTTCTTTGCAAGTTTTCTACATCTTTGCTGGGGATGTTTACATTTGGAACGAGGTGGAGAAAGGTATAGCAATAAGAGGAATCACCTAAAACTCAAAAACAAGATGACACCAATGCTTACTCCAAAACTCAATCGGATGAATAACAAATGAATTTTGCCGAATGGAGGGAAACTCCAAACTTTGAAAGATTGTTCTTCAGCTGAAAAATGTTCAACCTCTAGGACAGACATTAGAGAGGGTCTAAATACCACACAAAATTATGGCAAGCTTCCTAAAGACAACTTACCCAAAATGCTTAACAAAGAGACATGCTCGGCTAGAACAAGCTCTAGCTGAGTAACTCGAACATTTGTCCTTAAACTAAATATACCTTAACATAATTTAATCAATACATAAAACAAAACTATTCTTTAAGCCATGGACCCAGAAATTAAGGAAACATGTTCCACTTCAAAGTCATCTTATCAAGTTGGTCGTCTTCAACTTCGATTGATAGAAGTTGGGCTTCAAGAACAAATAGCTCTCTGTTCAAGGATCATTAGACATGAAAAATGATCTTCAATGTTGATTAAACACCCTATTCTAGAAACCCTGTGATGTCAGATACATTTTCCATGAAGAGCACCTTTCGATATAAGATTGTTTAGGTTACTGAATATGCCAAATACTCCTCGAGGGTAAGTTTTGTTGGCAGTTTTGGGATATTTCATATATCTCTTAAATTTGTGCTTGAACTTCCACTTATGCTTCACTTTGAACAAGACCATGTGGCAAATGGATGTTGGATGGAAGGTAAGGACATTGAGAGTATATTCATCCTTATGGAGACCTACAAAAAGAGCACTAAAATTAATGTTAGCAAACCTCCAAGCTCAATGGTGTTTTGAGAGAATCCATGACACATCATCGACCCGGGATTTGAAAGGATTTGACCTCAAATCTAGATTTTCTCCTCCATATTCATAAGGAGATAAGTCATGGACCATGAAAACGGCAGTGGCTTGAAAGACTTCATGAGTTAAAAAAGAAGGCAAGTCTTGTTTGTTGAAATAGGCTAGCACTCTTAAGTTTACCAATAACTCATTATCATGCATTTTGCAATGGCTCTTTTCATATAACTTCTTTTTATGCTTAAATAATAACTCAAATACTTGATTCTCATTCCTTTCCATAGAGTTAGAAGTAATGTAGACCACTTCTTTCAGTTTATCAATAACTCTCACAGGTGCAAAACTCGGTAAATAGCATTTGAAATCATTAAACAGACAACTATCAAGCTTATCAAAACCATCCTCAACCTTGTTGTCACAAGAGTCTTTCCAAAGAACCAAATCAATATCAACATCATGGAAAATAAGAAGCTTCCTCAAGATGTAAGTTATTCTTCTATCACAATAATACCTAGCAAGCTTAACACCAAGAAACTTTCATCTCAATAACTCTCTAACTCCAAAACTTGGAATGCAAAAGTTGTTAACCACAAATGAACTTCCATTATAATTAAAGAATTCATCCTCATCCACATTATCAAAATTGTCTTTCCAAAATGACAACTTAGTAACAATGACATCAAAATCTCCAATCCATCTAATTTTAAGAATCCAAGCAAACAAATTAGTTAATGGTACATACCTCATTAAGATAGCATCGGCTATTGTGTTTGACCCTTCATTCTTGCATTTTAGGATATAAAGATTTGGATGCCACATAGTCTCCAAGCCAATATTCTTAGCCAAAACCATGGAAGCCATAATGTCAAAACTTCCTTCATCAATCATCAAAGAACAGACTTTGTCCTTGATCAAAAATTGACTATGAAAATTTTACTCCCTTTTAAATTTTTATTCTCGGTTATGGGGAACTAGGGCCCTTTGAAGCATCATATTAAGAGGTTACTCCAGAGCAACAAACACTCCCTCTTGTTGCTCTTTTTCTCTATTAGTCTCTACCAAAAATTCATGTTCCACCTCTTCATAAGTTTTTTGGAAGATTTATTCTCTTGGACAGTTTGCCTCATCCATTCGAGACTCCATCATGAGTAATGGCCCCTCGTGAGCATAAATAAGTTCTTCTTCCAATTCTTCTTTTTCATTAGTTATTGCCAAGGAGTCATCTTTGCTTCCTTTCTCAACTGAGCCCTCTTTTAATAAAGTATCCTTTTGGTTTAGACATTTTGAAGCATTGTGACCAAACTCGAGGCACTTGGAGCATTTCATTACTCTAGCCCTTCACCACTCTAGCCCTTCACCTAGAGGTATCAACAAAATTTTTCTTCTTTTCTAGCCCTTGACTTGCCACACCTATTCTATCAAAGGATTTATCAACTTGTGTTTTTTGAAGCTTGTATGCAATCGAAACTTTTGAGGATGGTTGAGGGTTTAAGGACTTGGAGGATCTCTTATGTTTCCCTTCAACTTTATGTCATGACTCAATTTTCCTTTCTTAAAATGTGGCAGACTTTATGAATAAAACTTTGGCATAGCGGAAAACTTTTCACAATTAAAACTCTTTAAAAATGATAAATAGAATTCTTTCCTAAAAACCTTTTCTAAAATACAGCGGAAGACTTTATGAATGAAACAAAACATTTAAAGATACAATAAATAAATATTTACAAACTTGTCTTAACTTAAAATCCTTTTAACTTTTAAATCCTTTAGCCTAGCTAGCCACCAAATCTACTGTGCACAAATGCTCTATCAACTGCTCCTAGCCTTGATACCACGCATACCTACACCATAAGAGTTAAACTATGAGTCTAATGCTTATTACGTGATATAGAATAAAATATACAATGAACATGTTGTAATACCCAGAATTAAGCTGGGTTTATGGACAATAATAATTGTGACTTATTGAAAATTAAGGAGTGATTTTATTATGGAATATATTACCCGAATTTTCAGTAACAAAACTAAGTAGGGATAATTGAGGAATTAATGGGGTGCAATAGAATTATTTGAAAGATTATTAAAGATTTAGAATATGATTAAGGAGATAATTGGGGGGAATATATATATATATATATATATGGTTAAGTTAGAAGAATAAAAGGAGAGAGAAGAGCAGTGGCGTTGTCGGGCGTTTTTGGTTGATTATGGTGAAATTGATCAATTAAATGGTCTACCGCTAAATATTAAAGATTTCTCCTAGGCATTTTGGTCGACAAAGCGGTCGAGGACGCAGTCGCTCAACCGAAATATATTACAAATTGCAATTTTGGGTTTTTGGTCGAGTGATCGGTCGATGGAGTGGTCGAGGGTACTCGATCAGAAAGCATTATAGAAGTAAAAATATGAGTGGGGGTCGATGGTGCGGTCATGAGTGAGATCAACGATCATGGACCGAAAAGTCGAGCTTCGATGTTGGAGCGGTAAACATTCCCCATCAGGGCAATGATGAGATATGTCCATGCATTCCCCTTCATGACTCTTCTTACACCTTGGGCATTGATTTTCTTACGGGCCTTTTTCTTCATAGGATTGTTTTACTCCTCTAGATGCGCCCTCTTCTTCCTGTGAGTGTGGCTGAAACCTTATAGCATAATCATTTTGCTTTGAGAACCGGTTTTCTACTTCTTCAATGTCAAGAGCCTTTGATACAATTTCCGAGTATGCCCCATCTTGAGTACCCGATATCATAACACCTTTATAAATCCTTGCCTCAAGTCATTGCACAAAGTGGTGTACCTTATGCTCATTATGGCTCACTAGATACAAGGCAAACCGTTACAACGCTTCAAACTCGCACACATACTCTGTAACTGTTCCTTCCTGTCGAAGCTGAGTAAATTCTACCAACTTTCTTGTACTTGTTATGTTGTTGAAATACTTCTCATAGAAGATTTTTTTGAATTCTATCCATGTCATCGTGGTAACATCCTTGGTTATCTTGATTGAGCCACACCAAAATCTCACATCCTTCACCAGTATAAACATGGCACATGCTACCCTATCCCCTTCTCTTATTTTAGCATATGCAAACATATCCTGCATAGATCTAATCCATCCTTTGGCACTGGTGGGATCAGTAATATTTCCATCAAATTGAGGTGGTAACAAATGCTCAAACTTCCCCCAACTTACATCTGGTAGCTATGCCACTCTTGCATTCTCATGCTTAGCCCTTTCCATAAATCTTTCCAACTGCTGAAACTACCGTTCTTATAAATTAGTCAACGGATTGATTGTAACGACCCGAATTTTTGTAACTTTTTGAAAATGCTTTAAAATTTGAGAAAATGTGTCAGAGTGTGCCTAATCCGGACCTCTACCAATTGTTCGTTAAACTCGTTGTAAAAATCATTTATTTAATAAAATACTGAAGCGCTGAAAACAAATAGTTATTTAAAATGTTGCGAAAATAAACATATTTGCGGAAGCATAAATAAATTAAAGGAAATAAACTAAATACTTAATTTCAAATTTAGAAATTAAACTAAATTACAACTTAATTATAATTTACTTCTCGTAGCATGGCCAACCACGAGCTCGTGCGTGCAAATCTTTCATCCACTACTTCTTCGTTTGCTCGAAGACTCCATGTATCGTGTGTACCTACACTGTAAGTAAGACGTGAGCCTAAAGGCCCAGTAAGAAAATCGGTTTATGCATATGAAATGCCACTATTTAATTCTTTGGAATGGGTCAACCCCAATACAATCTTTTAATTAAGTATATTAGGTATAGTTACGTATTTTAAGAATAGCTCATATATGGAGCGTGGAATTTGGGGAATTTTATATTTCTAATAAGTTATGTTAATTGGTCTTTTAATCCCGATAAGAGAAAGACTAGTTATTTTCCTCACTCAACACGTGTGGCCACCCCTTGGTGGACTTCCTAATTGTTTCATCGTCATGAGACTACCCTAAAACACACACGAGTAATTAACTAAGAGCGCATACAAGGGAGTTCATATAACAACCATAACGGACATAAGCATGCACAACGATAAAGTTATAACATATAATTCTTAAGCAATAAGTTGAGAAGTTCACAAGCTAGTTCATTAGCATGCTCACATTAATTAACTTGTTTACATGCTTGATTGATTATCATGCTCGGGATTCCAATTTATTTAACATGCTTGAATTAACGTACTTGAAGACTAATAGTCAATAAACATATTAAACTTGCTACAAGACAAGGTCCTATAATTGAAACATGCTCAATTAGATAATTAACATGTTCAAAAGTTAGTTATTAATTAATCAACTGGCTAAACATACTTGAATTTAGTTGTTTAATGACTAGTTCATTAAATTGGTTACTTAGCGTGCTCAACTTCCAATTAATTGCTTCAATTAACATGTCCAAGATTATCAACAACTAAACATGCTCAAGAAGATACTTATACTTAAGTTACCCTTACTTAGTTGATTAATTCACGTGCTTGAGCTTATAACTTGTTACATGCATAGATTAACTAAACAGATTAACATGCTCAATTGGTTAACATTTAACTAAGTTGATTAACAAGTAAAAATGCTAAGAAAGTAAACATGCTGGATAAGAAATAAGACAACAAAATGACAGAACAACACCAACAATATGAAGAAAGCAATAAGAGCACTTAACGATAGCATTTATCTTTAACAGGCAAGGCATTCAAAACATAACAGCAATAGGACAAAACTAGTCACTAAGGGGAAACCACGGAGCTAACAATGAGGGTACTAACAATTTTTATGTTAGCAATAAAAGAATCAATACAGAATATCATTTAAGGACATATAGCAGTAACAAATGGTGAAGAAATCTATGCTAACAACGGCTAAGAAATCAATAGAGGGACAACAATAATAACGTATCCAAGGAAATAACAAATAGCCGGAGTCAACAACTGAGAAATATTATAGAGTATCACAATCACCGCATCTAACTGTCAAAACCAACAACCAACAAAAATTTATAGAGAGCTAACAATAGGCAACTAACAAGGCAATAATACTAACAACAAAGTAGATATCACAAAGTAACCCAAGTTTACATAGCAGTGGCAGGTCCATACAATCAACCAAGGAATCTCTACTAGCATCAACTAGGAACACACATGAACAGCCAAACATAGAGATATAAAGAATATCCAAGCATAGAAAACATACCACAACCAAGCCTATAAATTATCACAGAGCAACACAATATGCATTCTACACTATCGGCATCAACAGTGAACATTCCAGTGAAGTATCAACAGTACAGGGAGAACTAACAATGGAAATCATCCAAAGAGAGACCAACACTACTCACACACCCATTACTTGCAGTGTAGGGCCTCCACTTGGCCAAGAACACACCCATGTTCTTACCATTTGACGAACCTAAAACAGGGAGAGAAACTCCCCTCCACACAGCAGTTCTAGAAGACCGCACTCCGGCTCATGGATGACAACTCCAGAGAACCCAGCTCCCTCACTCAACTTTGCCAGCTTCTCTCGGCTCTCATTCCTTTCTAGAGAGCTCTCCTTCTCCATCACCGTTTCTCCCTCTTCTTCTGCCCTTTTATCCTGCACCCAAGAGACAAATACACAGCCAGAAGACAAGCCCCCAATTTTCCCCAGCTTTTCAAAGGCTACCTCTCCCACGCCTTATACGATTTTGGAGAGAAGGATTGTGTTGTTTGTACAGCAGACAACAAAATCAACCCGAACCAGTTAGACTATTGGCCTCTAGCTGGTCCAGCCCAAATCGGAAGCCGCTCTAGCTCTCCCCACCCCTGCAAAGACGGAGAGCTCCGAATGTCAGCCAACGGAGGCAACAAAGGGGGAAGGGAGAAAGCCGTCGACTTACCTCGTCTCATCATCGGAATTGCAACAACAACATCGAACCTAAGCTCCAATTCGCGAGCCCTAGCCGCCCGACACTCACCTCTTCACTTCACCAGCAGCCGCACAACATCGATGTTCTTATGCTCGAGCTCTCCGTTGCCTCACTTGGTCACTGGCTTGTCTCCCTCGTCTCTCATCGTCCCTCCCTCTCTCTGGTTCTGTCGCACATTCCCTCTAGCAGAATGCCCTAGGCGAACCAGTTCAAGTGGCTTGAACTGGTTCAGTTCTTGCTGAACCGGTTCAGCCCATACACTACTCATTTAATTTAATTTATTAAATTAAATACAATTGATTCAACTTATTTATTAATTTTAAAATACCTCCCTTTCATCATTTTAAATCCCTAATTTTAACGCTCTTAGTACGCCCTCTGTAATATCCCGATAATTAAAAATATCGGGGTATTACATTGATGGTCTCTTTTGCATTATTCACAACTCTTCCTCATTCGATGGTCTCCTCTACATTATCCAAAACTCTTACTCATTCGATGGTCTCCTCTACATTATCCAACACTCTTCCTTGTCCAACTCTTCCTCACCCAATTTTTCTTGGCTATCTAACCATGATATCCTTTCAAAGAAAATACTTAAATTAAGAAAATAGTTAAATTAGAAAACAATTTATTAACGTACTTATAGTTGATGCAGTATTTACAAGCCGAGACTTGTGCTGGTATGTAGCATACATAATCTATTTTAAAACCCGGATGCTCTGATACCATAATTGCCATGACCCGGTTTTCCTTTCTTAAAATGTGCCATTTATAAAAGACATTTATATTTGAAAATCATGTAAAATTAAAACTTTGGCATAGCAGAAAACTTTTCATTATAGAACCCTTTAAAAATGATAAATAAAATTCTTTTATAAAATACAACTGAAAACTTTATTAATAAAACAAAATATTTGAGGATACAGTAAATAAACCTTTACAAAACTTGTCTTAACTTAAAATCTTTTTAACCTTTAAATCCTTTAGCCTAGCCAGCCACCAAATCTCCAGCGCACAAATTCTCCAACTGCTCCAAGCCTTAACACCATGCATACCTACACCACAAGAGTTAAATTATGAGCCTAATGCTTAGTACAAGATATAGAATAAAATATACAATGCACATTCTATGCATCTTTTAAAATCCGTATGCAGTTTTCTAATTTTGTTTTTTCTTTATGTTTTCTATTTCTGTTTTATGTTTCCGTGCACATCAATGCACCCGGTCCCGATATCAATCGGCAACCCACTATGTCATAAAGGCTCGACATCGATCGAAATGCCTGATAGCTACTATGCACATTGATGCACAGCAACCCCAAATTCAATATAAGCAGCTCCAACATCGACCAAAAGCACTGCTAGCGGTTGTACGCATCCACACACCTAACTTGCCCATCCCCTTGACATCAATCGAGAACCAACTAAGAAGCTCACATTTTTTGTCATCTCGTGGCACACACCTAACTTGGCCATCCCCTTTACATTTATTATGTTTAATTCATTTATTATTTGTTTCACTTTTAATGATATAATGGATATTCTTATAGCCCAAATGAAGGTTGTCCGCTTCAGGTGGTCAGCTTTCGAGAACATCGTACATTTAGTATGTATGTGCATCCATTATACTATTTTCCAAAACCATGCATGAAAATCATTTTTGTAACATTTTAAAAACCATGATGCAGGAATGCATATAAATGCATACAATTCTATATCATCAATCTAATCCTCAAAGTATGATCAGTATCAAAATCCTATAATCCTTAAAGCATGGTCCATATCAAATCTTTAACTTAAAGAACTTAAATCTAATAAACACGTCATTAAGATAACTTAATTCTAATCAACACAATATCAAGCAGCAATACATCCTTAGGACAAGATCACAACCTATTATAACTAGTAAGTACAAGTAGCATACAAACCCTAACTCTTGCGATGTATGTCTTTCGGCAAAACACAATTAAGATCACTTACCTTTTGTCTTCAATGCACTTAATACTCTTCTCCTTAACACATTCAAAACCAATTTAAATAACCATCATTAATCACAGATTATTCACCTCAACATCAGCAATACCAATATTCCCCATTTGTTGCCAAACAGTAAGCAGAATAGACAAGTAAATCCAAGCACAGGTTTTACCTTTCAAGTCATTAACTAACTTTAAACATAACTCCCCCAACAACTAACCCAATCGACCAAGTATAACAACCCCTTTCCTCCCCGCAAGCAGAAGCCAATATTACGCCAATAGACTCTCAAGCAATAACCAAACCACCAAAACAGACTTCACTTCAACAAGGCAATATTTTATTATCCATTAACACCTATCTAACAGAGTATGCATAATTCACCGTGACCATTAACATTTTATAAGGTAGCAATAAGATATTAACAACTTCAACCTACAAGTTATCAACTAACAGCAATAATCACCGAGCGATAACAACAACAAGGAATAGTTCCATTATCCAAATAGAATTCCTTTAACCAAAGCAACAAAATAAAACCTCAACCATACCCCAAGACAGAAACCAACTCATGAACCAAGATTACATCAATAGAGCATACCGCTTTAATAGTTTATTGAGTAGTAATAAGGAACAGAATCCATTCCTACACTTTGCATCTTTTATCTTCTACTTTTAGATCTAAATCCATAAACAACTAGGAGGGAAATTCTTCATGCTTGAAGAACCAGAATAGGGAACTCCACCTTCTTGTAATATCTCGATTTTCCATAATGGAAATTAAAGAGAAATTAATCAGAGAAAAATCTAGATATTAGTCTATTCGGATAATTTAGATATCAATAACAAATATTAGATAATTATAATCTAATGGAAATAGAAGTAAATAAATTAAACGAGCATTTATATTCAGATTAAATTGAGAATAGAAATTAGATCGATAAAATTACGGTACGTATATGAATATATAAATGAAATAACAAAAGAATAAATGCATTAATAAATAAAATGAAATAATTATTGACATAGAAATTAAATGAAGAATTAAATATATAATGTGTTGTAAAGGAAATTAAAGAAATATTAGGAATAAAAAGAGATAAATGGGAAGAAGAGGCCACAACTACACCACTCTCCCCACTAGAAGAAACAAGGTAGTGGAATTTTGTGATAAATTATGAAGAAATAGATGATAAGTGTCACCACTTGGTGGCTCCAATTAGCCTATAAATAGGCTGCATTCCAAAGAAGAATTCACACCAAAATTGAAGAAGATTAAGAGTGAGAGATAGAGTGAGAAAGAGTGAAGAAAGGAGTGAAATATTGGTGAGGTTATGGACTCAGAAGTTCAAGGGCAGATTCATTAGTCTTGTGGTTTGAGGAGTTTCCGGCGGAGAAAAATTACACGGTTGGCCTAGAAATTATGGCAATGATTCCCGACCCTCCTAAACCTATATTATTGTTATTATCGTAATGGAAATGTTAAATTGAAAAAATTGTTAAATTCAATATATTACCGTTATTATTGCCAAAAATATATGAAAATGGTAAATTAAAATATAATAGCATTATTATCACCGTGTTACTAAGAAATAAAAATATACTATTATTATTATCACTAATAATATTAGTTGTATAATTATACTATACAAATAAGTTCTTTCTAAGGAGACTGGTATTTAAGATGATCCATTGTGACCCACCAATGTGTCCTGGGAATTTATTTGGAACGAATATTTTGTCTAAGGAGACTGGTTCTAAGTGATCTGTCAAGAACCGCCAGTCTTTCCTGAGAATATTCTGATCGATACAATCCACGATTAATAAAAAGAAACAAAATAATAAATAATGGATTCTACTTAATAATATTATTGTGAAGGTATTGACTATAACGATGGAAAAGATAAAAAAGCTAAGGACCAAAGGAACACTTTACAAAGTAAGAAATAGGATGTGGTGGCCAGTGGAGGCCCTGCATCATGGAAATAATTTTATTGTCTATGCATATTTTAAGGTTTATTATGAAATAGTTGTTTTAACGTATATGCTTCTAGAACTGTTATGAATATGAACTGTCTCAATTACATATGAACTGTCAATTATATATGAACTATTTAATATGAACTATCTCAATTATATATGAACTGTTATATATGAATTGTCATTCATGCATGATGATAGGATTTATGAAAATGTGATATAAATTACATGTAAATGAAAATGAATAAATAAACTATGACCAATCCTTGGGCTACGACCCAACACCATGGGGTGGGGATTGAGGGAGCGTTTGAGGGTTTGAGAGAGAGGGTGACGGTTGTAGGTGGGAACACACGTAGAGTATGGAGTCGATTAGTCCACACCGACCAACAATGTATCCCTGCTCTTAGTCCTCAAACGTTAAACAGATATTGGTGACGGTAGTGGTGACACCACCGATGGAATTCTCCACTCACATAGAGATAGAGTCGGTTAAGCCACGCCAACAAATGTATCCTATCTCTAGAAAAGGAAATGAAAAGGAAAGGAAGAGGAAAGGAAAAGGAAACAAAAGAAAGAAATAAATGAAAATGAAGAAAAGATAGGTTCTTTTTTGGATAACAACTGCATAATCATTTCATAAGCATACGCATTTCATTCTATTTCTTGCTGAGTTTCGGCTCATGGTATTGCCCATGATGTAGGTAATCTTAATATTGAGGAAGAGGCATTACCAGGGAAGCCATTAAGTTATCATTCAGACCCTATCTGAAGGGTTATGGCTCAAGAAAAATAAATAAATTGTTTTAAATGATGTTTTCTATAATTTGTAAAATAATGCACTGTTGAATTTTATCTAAATTTTTTCAACTTCTTTATATGTTTTATTTTGCTAAAATACTCTGATATATTTTTAAAGAAAAATGAAAAATTTTATGATTGAAGATTTTAAAAGGGTTTTAAAATTCGGGGCGTTATAGTTGGTATCAGAGCATAACTCGGTTCTTTAGACTATTGATAACTCAATACTGGTGAGGGAATGCTCCTCCGATTGTAAGGAAACTTTGTTGTTTTGTGCTAGTTTTATTATTTTATGTTGTTAGTCTAAATTACTTCAGTTAAACAAAATTTATCTCACTCGTATAATTAGTTGTTTCTTAATATTCCTAATATTTCCCAAATTAGAGAATTAATTCGTACACAATAGAATTACAAAAATAACTGAAAATAAAATAAACATATTTATGGAACCCCAATGTTGTAGGATTAGGGGGAAAATAAAATACAAGAAAGAGAGTAAAACTAGGCCTGGGCAAGAACCGACCAGAACCGAGAACCAACCCGGAACCAAGTCCCGGTTCCTTGTCGGTTCTGGTTCTCGGTTTTGCTCTGTATGTTTTTTTTTGGTATCTCGGTTATTTAGTTCTGGTCGGGTTCCGTTTTCGGTTCCCTGTGTGAAGAACCGAGAACCGATGGGTAAGTAAGTTAGTAACTTACCCTAACCCTAATGCTCTCCCCGGCCCCGATTATCGAATCTAGCAGCTGGAGGGAGACTTGGAAGCTGGCGATCGGCAAGACCTAGACACTCAGATCAGTGATTCGACGTTGCAACGACGATTGTGAAGGTGCGATGACAACTGCTAGGGTTGGACGAACCTGAGCGACTGCGATTTGCAACGGTCACTGCGATCTGCAATTTGCGATGGTCACTGCGATTTGCGACTGCTAGGGTGGGATGAACTTGATTCCGATATAGTTTCATTGCTTTGCTCCACTGTTTGCTGTTCCGATTTTCGATTGTGGTTTGATTGTTGATGAATGACTGATTTGTGATGAACCCGAAGGCAACTTTTTGATCCTATTTCCGATTTCTGATTTCTGAAGGCAACTTTGTCTACTTTGTCTAATTTGTGATGTGTGGTGTATTTGGTCTCGGTTTGCATTTGCATTCTGCTCCAGGATGGAGTGTGTATTTAGGCAGGAAAATAGCAGGGGAGAGGAACTGAGAACCGCCGGTTCTGGGTTCGGGTTTGGTTTCCATCAGTTTCGGGTTCGGTACCGACTTCTCGGAACCGAGAACCTACTATTCGGTTCCGGATGGTCCGGAACCAGACCCGAAACCCGAATTTCCCAGCCCTAAGTAAAACTATCCTATAGTGATAAGGTTTATAGAAAGAGTAATAGTACTGTGTTTGACAAACAAACTTTCTCCCTTGGATTAAGAGTGATAAGAAACCATTCTAGAATCACTTGGATATTATTTAAGGGAAAGTAAAGTAGCGTGAGTAGGATTTATATAGAATGAACGTAAAACTTATATGCAAAATAGACAGAAAAACAACTCCTACATACACTGTACTAAATGAACAATTGGACAAAGTTACTTAAATTTGGATGAAGATTTCTGAGTTATAAAAATATGTTCAATGATAAAAAAAAAAAAAAAAAAAAAAACCATTAAGGATAGATAGATTTGGATTTTAAGAACTCAAATACAAGTATTACTCCACTTTAGGAAAAGAATGTAAGAAAATAACATTTTCCTGTAACGAAGAAACTAGTGAGCAAGTGAGGAAGTCATTAAAAGTGTTTTGGATTAAGTATGACAACCACGTGTACAGTGAAACCTTGAGCAAATATTAATTTAACCACGATAAGGAGAACATTAATCGATTTACCAGTAGAACAACAAATTCAAGTAATTATGATAAGTTTAGCTATGACTACAACCATAGTTTCATAAAAGTTATTAACCCAGTCAGTGTAGAATTATAAAGGACACACTGATGTAGGAACTACTAATTTATGAAAGGTAGAAAAATGTACCATGTGCGATGGTCATAATGCAAGCTTTGATGGAACTAAGTTACCATAATCAAAGATATGGATGTAAGTTCAAAATAATTTTATGACAAGTATTCCAACTACAAGCAAGTAGGTTGGGGTTCATTCATTATGGAATAGATCCAAAGTATGGACGCAAGTTGTATTGTTATGGTTTGTTAGAAATAATAAGTATAAGATATACTAAATCATGCAAGAACATAAGAAAGAGATTTATCACAGTGTTCAAATATAGAAAACAATTGGACAAGGATGTATATGAATGACACATTTAAATACGTTATAGAGTTGGGATATACTACGTTTATCTCTATGATTGTCACATAAGGAAAGTAAAAAGTGAAGAAGGTCGTTTGGCCTTAAGTAGTGAAAAAAATTCATATGATGTACGTATTCGATACTAAAGATTTAGGTTCGGTATTGCTAATGGATGAAGTTTTAATAAGACTATGTTGGGTGATTAGAAACAATAGAATAAAGGAAACAAAACGAAACAAGGATCTAAAGGATGAAATTATGGATTTAGGAATTGTAAGGATACTAAAGGTAGATTCTGAGTTTAAATAAATTGAGGTTGGAAAGTCTATAAGAGTTAATCACTACCTCTTGATTGGATTTCAAATTGCTTCTTAAACTAATGGATTTTTAAAACTGTTATTTTAGAAGATGTTGATTTTATAGATTCAAGAGATTCCCTGAACATTGAAGGAAAATATGATATGTGCAAAATTAATTTAAAATGAAAATATACCTAAAACCTTAGGTAGCTTACTTAATGATCATGCATCGATGGTTTAAGAGTTGACTTTGTTGGAAGTAAACATAATATGAGAATAATTCAATTTTGTTTTAAGTTGGAATTGAAATCAGTCATATATCATAATTACTTGTAATATATTAAAATATAGGTTGATGGTTTGCTAGGTTGATACACATTTATTTTTTTGGCTACAAATGGAATATGGAAATGAAGTCGGTCGATATTCTAAATATGTGTTAATGGATTTAATTGATAAGAGAAACAAGGACCCCAGAAATGAAACGATGAATAGATAAATGGAAGTATTGGAACGACCACTTCAATTTATGGAACAAAGTAATTAATTGAATGAAATAAAGGCCAATATCTCCCAAGGATTTAAGTACTAAATGGTTTGACTATTAAAGACTTTTTATTTCAAAGAAGACATGTATTATTCCACAAGCTTTGTGAATTTAAATAGGAAGTATGTTGAGTACAAATGGTGAAAAAACCTTTGCACATTATGGACAAAGAGAAAAGGAAATAAGATGTTGGATTTAGGAATTTGGAGGAAATTAAATTAATACTAAAATGGAAAATCTTATATGTATGGTTTCACTACTGCATCTAAGTTGGATTTTGAAATTTCTTCCTGTAGTATGAAAGTCTGAAGATTTTTGGTTTATGGATCTAAGGAATTCCCCCATTATGGTGGAAAGATATATTATGTGTTGAATTAAAATAAGAAGAAGCTGTCTAAGAATTTCGAAGGCATTAAGGATTGACTTTGAAGTAAAAGTAATAGGATTTACAATGATTCTGCTAGAATTGTAAAACCGCCCTATATCAAGACATAATAAGGAGCTTAGTGAGGAATGAGCAATGGAAGTATTGTATTTAAACGTATTAGAACTACATATGTGATGATGAATTCATTTGGGAAATGAATACAAACTTGTTAAGGATGAATTATCATGAAATTCTATGGTGTTTCTTTGGATTAAGTTGATAGATAGAAAAGATAAATTATACTTAGGATCAGTGGTAGTGATTAATTATCGAGATTTGTATCTTTCAACGGGGTTCAGTGGAGCCGGCTGATCAACTCCTCCCACAGTCAACCGACAGAACGTCGAAAAACCATAATGCATGTAGAACACAGTGGAGCAGTTGATCATATGATCGACCACAACTCAAGAGTACTAGTTGATCACTCGATCAACTGGTCCAATGTTAAAAACCAATTTTTGGACTTTTCCATGAGATCGGCTGATCGTCCACAAAATCTCCCTAGTCATCAACGATCGACTGCTCCTACGTAGTACACACACCTCTTAGCCTCTGGTAATTCTGTGGTCTCCCATTTGATCGAACATTTCCTTCTTCGCTAGACCTTGAATTGAATATACTATTTTTCGGTCCAAAGTTACCAGATTTTGTTTCATTTCTGTGAATTATGCGGTCAATCACTTTGATCGATCAATTCCTTGGTGTTTCAAGGACATAACACTTCACTTATCCATTTTCTTTACTGCTTTAATAACTCCTTAAACCATAAACTCCCATATCCTTATCAATCACCCAACATAACTCTAATTATTCTCCAATATTAACATTATTGTCCAAAACTTATGGCAACCTGATATTCGGAGTATCATAATCCATAATAAAATCATTCCAAAATCTCCAACAATTCATAATTATTATCGTCCTTAGTTTAAACTTAATCCCGAGTATTACATTTTAATTTCCAATTGTATAAGTTCAATCAAGGAACTATATGGTTGAAACTCCCCCACATCAGCAATATCCTTATTTAGGCCTTTGATAAACCAAGAAATTGTTTGTGTCTTTGGCTCCTCAACTCCACTATTTAATTTGATAGATTGAAACTCGACAACATAGTCATTAACATTGAGTGACCCTTATTTGAAACTTTACATTTCAAGACAAAGCTCATGCCTACAATGGCTTGGAAAAAATCTCCTTCTTATCACATTCTTCACCATATTCCAAATATGAATTTCATCTTCACAATCACACCTTCTTTGAGCTTTTAAATTCTTCCACCACACATGAGCATAATCGATTAACTTCAAAGACATTAGTTGGATTTTCTTCCTCTCTGAATAGTTATAACATTTAAAAGTCTTCTTGTAATACCTTGAATTTTCATAACGGAAATGAATATGGGTAATTGGAGGTAATCGGATTATTTGTATAATCATTAATATTTATTAGATAGAATTATTAAAAGTGGTTATGTGGGGTATTTATGATGATTAAATGTTGGATTAATTAGAAAGAGTAGTGTGTGACTAATGTATAGCCGTGGTGATTTTGTGTGGATGGTGGACATCCTTTGTAGTGGGACGGACGTTGTTTATTGTGAAATGGAAGCAGATGCTTTTGTGGAAGAGCGGGCATCACTTAGTGGTGGATGGACGTCCTTTATAGAGGGACGATGTCCGTTATGGAGGAATGGATGCCCTTCATGGTGGGGCAGACTTTTTTATGGACAGCAAGTGTTGGAATGAAGAAGGGAGTGACGTCGTTTGAAGGAAGGTGGACGTCCATGGTCAGTGGCGGACGTTTTATATTGGGTGAACGACATCATTTGGACGAAGATCGACGTCCCTTATAGGAAAATGAATGTTCCTTGCTGAAGGTGAGTGTTAAGTATGATTACTGGAATGATGTCGTTTGGTGGATGGACTAGCGAAGAAAGTGACAGACGCCCATCTTAAGAAACTGACGGACAAATAAAATGTGAAGGCGACGGACGTCCCTCATGAGGAACAAACGTCCGTTGCAGCGAAGAAACTGATGGATGAATAAAATATGAAGGTGACGGACGTCCCTCATGAGGAATGGATGTCCGTTGCAGTGAAGAAACTGGCAGAGGACTAAAATGTGAAGGCGACAGATGTCCCTCATGAGGAACGGACGTCTGTTGCAGCAAAGAAACTGACAGTTGAATAAAATGTGAAGGCAACAAATATCCCTAACGTGGAATGGACGTCCCTGATGACAAGGCAACTAACGGTCGTTAAAAATGAAATGGCAGACGTTTGGAATACTAAGGCAATGGACGTCCCTCATGAGGAATGAACGTCCCTCATGATAAAGAAATTGACGGACATCTCTTAATCGTTGACGAACACCTAACATGAGAAGACAACAGATGTCCCCCCCTAAGCGAAACTGGTAAGCTGATGTCCCTGTAAGGAGGAATGGAGAAGAGACATGGTATGGCTTCAGACGTGTGTGGGTGTTTGTAGCAGGGAATGGTGCGCCTCTCTAGAGAAAAGTACGGAGAAGAAGGATAAGGTAGAGGATTGAGTGATAGAGAGGAGAAATTGAAAAGGAAGGGGGTTTTGTTCTTCTGGAGATTTTAAGAGACAAAAATGGAGAGGGAGAAACATGAGGTTGAGTGGCGACGAAGGACGAGTCACGAGCATCTCCTACGGTGAGCTACTTGTTCGGCATTTAATTCTTCTGGCGGTGAGAATAGTGAGCCTCTAGTGAAGTTGGTAGTAGGGAAAAGAGAGGAAGGAGTTGCAACAGAAGAAAATAACAGAGAAGAGGGAGGAGTGGATAGGTCGTGTTCTTCTCAGGTGAGCTTCTGGTATGAAGAATTCTCTCCTTACTTTATGAATTTTATATGGATAATGAAAGTAGAAAATAAATGAGTGAAGAATATGAATCGGTTGAAAGGATTTTTTAATTTGTCATTAGTTCTATGAAGAATAGTTCAAATATGTGCTCTTTGTGTCTACTCCTTGGTTTTGTGAACTTGACGTATCATGTATGTGGTGAGTTAAGTTATCATGCGCTAATGAAGTTAAACAAAGTGTTCTGTAAATTCTAAAAGTGCATTACTATGTTGGATTAAGGCTTTGAATTATGTTCTATCATTTGGGGGCTTTATATTGCTTGTTATTATGGAATTGACAAATTGTGAAGCAAAGAGGAAAGACAATGAATTAGGATTTATGATATTAAAACCATTAAGTGAGTAGTTGAATTTAGATTGTGAAATTCTATAAAGTAATGTATAAGGATTAAGGATAGGAAAAAGACGTTGAGATTAATAAGTTTATTAATTGCGTAGATTAATGATTAAATATTTTAATTGTGAAGGTGCTAAAGAGAGAAGAAAAGGATAATGATTAAGTGCTAAAACGCGTTAAAGAAATGAGGTAAGTGATACGTGTGTGCTTTGGTCTTTGTGCCCTACATCGCAAGAATAGGATATGCATGTTTCGTTGTTTACTACTTTATGATCATGTCTACAGTTTTAATAGCATGTCTACTATTTTAATAGCACGTCTACAGCTTTACGAGCACGTATATTTTATTGAAAGCATGTCTACAGTATTAATAGCATGTCTACCGTTTTATAAACCATGATCTATGAATTGTATGTTGATTGTGTTATTAGATTCTCTTCATGATATGATAGAGGTTGCATGCATTCACGAGCATCATGCATCACATTTTTCAATGATTGTGAAAATGATTCTTATGCACTGTTTTGAAAAGGAAAGATAAAAAACGAAAAGAAGTACGAACGAATAGGAAACGAAAACAAAAACGAAAAGAAAGTACAAAAGGAACGATTAAGAAAGATAAAAGAAAAGGGGTGGTATGGTCCGATAGCTCAAGCCCGGCACATGAACCAAAGATAAAGAAAAGATAAAGGTTTCTATGATCCGGTACAGGAAGAAAAGAAAAGAAAAGAAAAAGAAAAGAAAGGAATATGAAAATGGAAACGGATACAAATATTGGAACAGAAATGGAAATGAAAACAGAAACGGTACGAGCATGGATACCAAAATGGAAACGGGAACAAAAATGGAAATAGAAACGGAAACAGAAATGAGTTTCCATAAATGAAAACGGATACAGATACAGATATAGAAACAGACATAAGAATGAATACAAAAACACGTACGATCACGGATATAGAAAAGGATACATAAACAGGAAGGGAAACATAAATAGAAAGAAAGTACGTAACTGAGAAAAGATAAAGGATAAAAGAATGAAAATGAAAAGAGAAACTGCATACATTTTAAAATAGCACAGCATGTTCAAGTAGAATATTAGGTATTATCACTTACTGAGCATTAGACTCATAGTTTATGACTTGCAATGTAGGTACAAACACGAGAGAAAATGACGAACAGACTAAGGAGCAGTTGATGAAGGATTTGCATGGGCGAGTCTTGTGGCTAGCTAGGCTAAGGGATTAAAGAGAAAAAAGTTTTATAAATTTAATGTAAACGGTTTATTCATTTAAATGAATCGTTTATACTTCTACGACGTTTTAAGAAAAATGATTTTATAAATAAAGTCTTCACCTGTTAATAAAGATGTAAGTAAAAGATGTTTTAATGATCGATTTTTTTTAAGAAAAGAACTCTTATTTCAACTTAAAAGGTTTAAATAAAGATTTCAGTTGTTTTGCAAAAGTTTTAAATTTAACGTATTTTTTGAAGTAAAGAAAAACTGGGTCGTTACACTTCTCTACTATTTCCAACCAAACGAGAAAATCATTACCATTTCTAGAACCTTGAAAAGTAGGAATGGACAACTTTAAATGTTTTAACACAACACAAGAATTTTTTTGGTACTTTGGAGTTGATGGTTCATCACAATCAGTTTCCTCTTCAAACTTTTCTAACATTGTCTCCCATTTTTGCTTCCCTCTTCTAACACTACCACGACCACTTTGTCTAGGGATTCTTGAAGTGCTTAAATTCTATTTTATAATTCCATGGATTTGTTAACTAATGGCTGTAAGGGAGGCTTTAAGTTCATCGAGTTGCCCTTGAGGGCTTGAATTGGCTTCCATCAATGGAGGTTGCCTTGTTGGTTGAACATTAGACTCATGATTTTAAGAGGTCAGGAAGGAAAAACCTGGATGCAAGCACCTAATAGAGAAAGAATCGGCCCGAAATTGCAAAATTTGTATCTCAGATAATTGGCATCCTCTTAACGTGAACTTTGAAGCACACCTTACTCTGTAAGTGAAAATAAGGCTCACCAAAACTCACAGGAAAAATCATTCGGAAGAATAAATTATTGTTGAACGGGTGCAAGCTGGTCTGAATAGGCACCTCAATCGTGCCTATTGACTTCAATGGTCTGCTTGGATGAAAACACTTCAACTTGGTTCTTTGCAAGTTTTCTACACTTTTTTTGTGGATTTCTATCTCTAGAAGGAGGTGGAGAAAGGTATAACAATAAGTGGAATTACCTAAAACTCACAAACAAGATGACACCAATGTTTACACCAAAACTGAATCGGATGAACACCAAATGAATTTGGCCATATGGAGGGAATCTCAAAACATTAAAAGATTCTTCTTCAACTAAAAATGTGCTCTATTTAGGATAGACCTTAGAGAAGATCTAAATACCCCATAAAATTAGGGTAAGCTTCCTAAAGACAATTTACCCAAAATGCTTAGCAAAGACACATGCTCGGGCTAGAACAAGCTCTACCCGAGTGAGTCAACCATTTGTCCTTAAACCAAATGCACCTTAACATAATTTAATTAAAACATAAAATATTACAATTATTGAAGCCTTGGACGCTGAAATTGAGCAAACATGTTCCACTTCGAAGTCTTCTTTTCAAGTTGGTTATCTTCAACTCCAATTGAGAGAAGTTGGCCTTTAAGCAGAAATATCTCTCTTTTCAAGGATCATTTGACATGACAAATGATCTTCAATGTTGATGAAACACCCCATTCTAGAATCTTGTCATGTTAGGTACATTTTCGATAATGAGCACCTTTTGATATAAGATTTTTTATGCTGTCAAATATGCCAAGTACTACTTGGGGGTCAAATTGTTGACAGTTTTGGGATGTTTCATATATCTCCTAAATTTGTGCTTAAAATTCCACTTATGCTTCACTTTGAACAAGACCATGTGGCACATGGATGTTGGATGGAACGTAAGGAAATTGAGAGTACATTCTTCTTCATAAAGACCCAGAAAAAGAGCACTAAAATTAATGTTAGCAAACTTCCATGCTTGATGGTGTTTTGAGGGAATCTGTGGCTCATCAAGTGATTCTTAAACCCATAGTATTTTTAAAAATTTATTATTAATATAAACATCAGTTTAGATATCCAATCACTTTTGCCAAGGGTAAAACGTTCAAAACAGAACCTTGTTCTTGTCTAATAACTAGTTCTTGTCCCACAGTTTACCTTTAACTTTCAAAGTCCATAACTTTCAGTAAATGTGTCTAAATGTTTTGATTCCAAAGCCCTTAGTTAAATTAAAGTGACTATTTTAAATAAAAAATATTTTTCACATTGGACATTAACATAAACATTACTAAGGTGAGTCAGTGCTATCAAACCCAAAATTGGACAGATTCTTCTAGTTTTAATGAAGTATGATATTAGGTTCATAAACATTACTTTAATTTAGAACTCCTTCTATCACTTACTACCAACACGCTATTTTGACATAAACAAGGATCTTAAATCATGAACTTGAGCATGAAACCCAATTTCACGATTCTTTTAACTAAACTTCAAACATCACTTCGTAATATCCAATTTCTCATTATCCTTTTACTCATAAACATAACTAACTGTTAATATCGCTCAAACTTAAAGATAAGAACTTACTAACCTTCAATTACCTAAGAGGGAAGAGCTCCATGTCATGGGTTTAATTGAATAACCAAGGCCCCTATTTATAGAGGTTTTAAGGGGTGACTCAACCACTTTAGGTGTCAAAATCTTTACATGATGCTTCCAAGTGTCCAATGAGGTGTCAAACACCCCTTCTCCTTACTTGATGAACAAGACACTATTCTAGGAAGTTACCATAGCATGACACATTGACTTTTAGAATATTTTTGGTCATTTGTATATCACCAGTCGACCACTAAATACAGTTCGGTCAACCATATGATAACCTAACAACTTCATTTTTTTTTAATCTTTTTTCCTTACCTCGATTGACCTCTTCTTAAACATCGAATGACCAGACACCATCCATGGATACACGTACATCTGCTGTGGACACCAATATGTCTACAACAGATCCCTATACATTTGCTTCTCCTGTTTGCTTTTGATTCTCCTTGATCCAGTTGATTGCAACTTAACTTCTGTTGACCACTAAACCACTTGAGAGTAACAAAAAAAAGTTGGGACAATCATCCCAACATTCACATTCATCCGCAGACACCCTCGCATCCACGAACACCTACTTCTTCAAAAATTCTGAGAGATAACTAAGTTTGGATGACCGCACATCAACCCCCGATCGTTCTACACCATCACAAAATCATGATTTTTTCACACTCAACTCTAAAATTTACCAAGTTATTACCATCAGCACCAAAAATTATTTAATACTGAAACAACATCCATAATCTTCACTCATATTCCCTTAGGTTTTCCACTTCATTTCTTAAAAAAAAAAAAAATCTAACTTACACCTATTCGAAAATGATTATTTAACTTTATTTTATTAATAATATTACTAAATTCTTTGGGTGTTTTACTCTAAGAATCACTTGTTCAAGAGGCCCATGGTGGTGGCCTTGCAAGTCATTTTGTAGAGAAGAAAACTATTGAAGCTGTAAAAGAACATTTTTATTTGCCACATATGTCGAAAGAAGTTCATAAAATTGTTGAGAGATGCATCATTTGCAAAAAAACTAAGAGTTGAGACAACCTCATGGATTGTACATGCCCTTGCTGGTTCCTAGCCATCGATGGACATGAGCATGAATTTTGTTTTGGGTTTACCACATACAATGAGAAATAAAGAAGCAATCATGGTGGTAGTGGTGGATCGATTCTCAAAGATGGCTTACTTTATACCTTGCTCAAAAACTGATGATTCATATCACATTGCAGATCTCTTCTTCAAAGAAGTGGTGAGACTTCACAGAGTACCTAGTTTGATAGTTTCGAATATGGACACTAAATTTTTGAGTTCTTTTTTGGAAGATCTTATGGAGGTTATTAGGGGCCAAGTTCTTATTCAGTACATCCTTCAATCCTCAAACTGGCGACCAGACAAAAGTAGTGAATAGAACCATGAGATCTCTATTAAAAAATACTGTGGGAAAGCATCTGATAGATTTGGATTTATAACTCCTCTATGTGAAGTTTACATACAACCATAGTGTTCACAATACGACCCATGGATCTTATTCCATTAACAAGCGATGAGTTGATTAATGTAGATGGAGAGATGAAGGCCAAATTAATTAAAACTATGCATGGCATTCAAAAAATGTTAATAAAGGAAGAAAAATGATGGCATTCAAAAAAAGAGATTTAGTATGGTTGCATTTGAGGAGAGGTTCCCTAAATAGAGGTGATCTAAACTAATGCCCAAAGCCGATGATACTATTAAAATCATTGAGAAGATCAACAACAATGCTTATAAGACTGAACTTCTTGGAAAATATGGATTTTCATCTACTTTTAACTTTCAAGATCTTTCTCTTTATTTAGGGTAACAAGAGAAAGAAAAAGATTCCCTAGATTTGAGGTCAAATCCTCTCCCACCACAAACACATGATGTGCCACGAGGACTAGTTACGAAATCTCAAGCAAGGAAGCTAACAAATTACTATAGTTCAATTTATTTTGTAGAAAAAAGGTGACAAGAAAACTTGGAGGAACCCCCAAATAACAAGGATGAAGGAATGCCAAAGAGTCTTATCATGTGGAATCATATCGATTCTAAATTAGAGTCGAAGGAGATTACAACTAAAGAGGTCTTTGAAGCAAAGTAATATTTAGTTATTTATTTATTAAAAAACTTTTGGGTGACACTCAACTAAGAATTTTGATGCACCACCGATAGGGGAAAGATGAAAACCCCTCATAATAGGCGCCTAATAAGGAATGAATTAGACCCAAAATGACAACTGGCATAACTCAATCAATATGTGTCCAAATGACGTGAACTTGGGACCAAACTTTGCTCTATAAATAAAAATTCAACTCTCCAAAAATCGTATAGAAATTATTTCAGAAGAGGAAGTTATGGACAATTGGATGCAAGCTGGTCCGAATAGGCACTTAAATCGTGTCTATTGACTTCAATGATCTCCAATGGTGGAAGCACTCTAAATTGGGTCTTTACGAGATTTCTACTCATTTGATGGGGATGTCTACCTTTGGAAAGAAATGGAGGAAGGAATAGCATTAAGTGGAATCACTTAAAACTCACAAGAAACAATGAGATCAACGTTGACACCAAAATTTGTCGATTGAACACCAAGGGAGATGGCCGAAATGGAAGGAACTCCAAACCTTTTGAAAAAGGATAGACTACAGCTTAAAATCATCCCTTAGGGTAGACCTTGAAGAAGGTTTAAATACCCCACAAAATTATAGCAAGCTTCTTATAGACAACTTACCAAAATGCCCTCACAAAGACACATGCATGGCTAGAACAAGCTCTAGCCGAGTGACTCAAACATTTGTTCTTAAACCAAATAAAACTTAACATAATTTAATCAAAACATAAAACATAAATATTCCTTAAGCCTTGGAGTCAGCAATTGAGCAACCATGATCCACTTCGAAGTCCTATTTTGAAGTTGGTTGTCTTCAACTCCAATTGGGAGCTCTCTATTCCAGGAGCTTTTGGGATAACAAAAAATCTCTAAATTTAACGTAACACCCCATTTTGGAAAGCTTGAGATGTCAACTAAAATATTCATGAAGTATACATTTTGATGTAAGACCTTGCAGATAATCAAACAATCCAAATACTAATTAGGGGTCAGATTGTCAACAGTTTGGATTGTCGAACACTTCCTCTAAAGTTGTACTTGATTTTCCATTTATGTTTAATCTTGAATAACTCCAACATATATTTGGATGCTTGATGAATATAATTCATTTTCTTTCCTCTTTAAACACCTATAAAATAAACACTTACAATATCGTTAGAGAATCTCCATGCTTGATTGTAGATAGAGGGAATCTGTGGCACATCAGATTTGTCCTAGAGTGAGTAGGAGTCTCATAAATTTATTGTCATAATTTTTTTTTGAACTTGTAAACCCTAATTTCGAAGGAGCTATTTCAGTTTTGTAATACCCAGAATTTTTGGGTCACGATAAGCTTAGAATAAGGATGATAATAATTGAGGATAACTTTAGGAATTGTTTTGGTGAAGGTTGAAAGAGAATTAAGGGTATATTATTTGATGATTATGGAAAATTATTTTAGGAAATAGAATTGAAGAATTTAAATTGGACTGATAATCATTGTTAAGCAATATTTGAAATAAGTCGGGAGTTAGAAATGGGATACATATATATATATATATATATATTTATATATTAATTAAATAAGTGAAATTAAAGTTGAAATAAATGAAATAAAAGGAAATTAAGAAATGAAAGAATTAAATGAAGAAGGATGGAATATTAAAATAAGGAAGAAGAGAAGGAAACAATAATAAGGGATTAAATAAAAAAAAATTAGAAATAAAGGGAGGGAAAGAGAGAGTGGTCGCAAGTAGACCGTGGAGAAGGGAAGAGCGATTTTACGATTTCGTGATTTCCTTCGACCAAAGCTTCTTCACAAAATGGGGAGCTGTCATGCGATTTTTGTGATGACGGCATCGTTAAGCGCAAGCAGACGTGAATGTCGCTGCATGGTCTGTAAAATTGCAGGGTTGGCAAAAATGTCTAAGCCGTGGGGACGAACGGAACCAGCGATGGTGCGATTTTAGTAGCACCGAGAACAGGGGACGGTATCAGGTTGGTAGGTTTTCTGACGGAGCAAACTGTGAGAGAGAGAAAGCTCTTTGAAGAAAGAGTTAAGTGTGGAGAAGGAAAATGAGAGATCCCTGTTTCTTTGCTTTTTTGGGTGTTCTTAGGTAACACAAAATTCTTCTCTGTTTTTTGTTGCTTCATAAAATGTGTAATACCCCGAATTTTATATCAGAATTTAACAAAGATTAATTTGGGACATTTGGGTCTATTGGATAATTTCTGGGGAATTACCAACTACGTGTTCATTAGATGAGATTATAATTTAAGGAAATTAAAGTAATTAAAATAAAATATATAGTAATTAAATTCAATTATAATCTATATGTGATTAATTGGAGTTATATTTATAAGTGGGGTTTGTTGCTATATAACTGAACCGATTTAGTTGGAGAACCGGTTTAGCATTCCTCATTTCGTCTGGCCTTCGGCCATTTGACGAAATGAGAAAATTGGAGATATTAAGATGTAAATTTGGATTATAGGGGGAATTTAATTAAATTATATTAATTTGGATTAAATAGGATTAATGAGGGATTGTGAAATGCATGAACCGGTTCAACAGAACCGGTTCATGCCATTTGGATTGGAAACATTTAGTGGCCCGTAGGCCATTAAGTGCTGAAGACCAAAGAATGGTCTTCAGCCATTATTCATGATGGAGACCCGAGAGGAGAGGGAGAGGGCGACAACGAGGGAGCGAGGGAGAGGCGAGTGAGACAATGGCGATGTGGCCAAATGGAGGGCGTCGAACGGTGGACGACGGCTTCGGCGTGCTTGACTACGTCGTGGGTTACGGTTAGAGCTCAGGAGGCGAGGCTGCGCGGGATGAATCAGACCTCTACCGTGGTGATTTTCAGCGCTAGTTTGAGGTACGTTCCACCAAGTTTCTCCTCCCTTGCTTCTCTGCTAATAGGTCATGGCTGGAGACACGACTGCAGGGACGGAAATCCGATGAGCTCTCGGCGGGTGCAAGAGGGGCGACGTCTCTAGCTTCGGGTTCAGTAGATGGATTGGTTCAGCTTATGGTTTGACTCGAACCGGTTCTTGACGTTCTTTCTCTAGGTGAAAGGGACATCGTGTTGGCGCAGGAGCATTATGAGAAAATGGCAGTAGCTGGTCGGCAGGTTGGAAAGAGTCACTCTCTACCTCCTGGGTGATGGCAGAGAGTGCCTCTAGTTTGTTATAGATAGGAGAGGGACAGAGATGGAGGAGTAGAATACCTCGAGTGCTGCAATCTAGAGATGAGCTGAGCCTAGAGCTTTTAGATGCTGAACAGGAATGTTGAGGCTCTCGGGTCCCTTGAAATCTTCAGGTAAGGGGATTTCCATTGTTGTTGGTACTGGAATATTGGAAATAACATACTCTGTCCTTTACTCTATTGGTTTTGCTAGACAGAAGCCTGGGCGATGGTGAAATGGGATGGGTTGAGCCAATAGTTTCCTGCATGCTGGTAACGATTTCTTCTCGGATGTTTTGGTTGTTGGGTTCTGTTTGCTAGTTGTTCAGTTAAGGGTTCCTGAATAATTTAATTCATGGATTAATCTGTTGGGTTTCTACTTTTGATTATGTGAATGGTTTTGTTTGTCTGTCATTGGTTCTGTGATGATGGTTTATGTGCTCTATTGTGATGGACAATATAGGTTATCTATTGATAGAGCTACTGTCTTTATTATTTTCCATGTGAAGCATGTGTATGTATTGGATTTAGCAGTTGCTTAATGGGTGCTAAGGACTGCCTCTGATGATGACTAAGGATGAGCAAATGGAGTTCATGTTCTGCTAATAATTTGTTTTGCTGATTTTTGACGTGTGTATGTATAATGGTAATTAATAAGATTGAAGGGTGTAGAATTATGACAAAGTCGTTAAGTTGAGCATGTCGGAATCACTAAGCGTTATGTTCCGTTTAGGTGTAAAAGGATTACTTAAAATTTGTACAAGTTAGAATACGATTCTTTGATAGTTGTAATGTTTTAATTGTGAAGGTATCGGGAAGTGAAAAAGAATGAATATTAAGTGCGGCACACAATAAAGAATTGAGGTAAGGAATTTGGGTGTGTTTTGGCCATTAAGGCCCTACACCACAAATAGAGTGCGTTTTGTGTTCGTTCATGAAATGCTTACTGTAGATAGTTCCTTGGATGATTTTATATGTTAGTTTCTTGCTATTTTGTGTAGTTCTTCTTGCTACTAATAGTGGTTATTCTCCGTTATGTTTTCCTTGTCAATTCTTGTTGTAGGTCATTACTAGCTCCGTGATGTTTCTTTTCGTTGATTGGATCTCTTTTATTGACTATTGAGCGATATAAATGCTTTGTTGAAAGAAGTGAAGAATGAGAAAAAGGTGATGAATGTCAAGGATGTGAATGACGAGTGAATATGTGCAGTCTGGAAATAAGCTAGGACCTCTATTTTCGATACTGAATGATTACTTGTTGTTTAGCTTCCGCTATCATGTTGTTATTCCTTGCTATTGCTTTGCCATTTATTAACCGCTTTATCTCCCTGAACTGGTATGCTCACTTGTTAATCACTTTAGTTAAACGTTAATCTATAGTAACTAATTAGTTCATTAATCTGAACATGTGAACTAATTGATTGTGTAATCCCGGCATGTAAATCACTTAATTCTATGTTTATAATCTTCCGAGCATGTAAATCAGTTAGTTGTTTGACTCCTCTAATTCTAGCATGTTTATTTAATTATTAGCGTATAAATTGTAATCAATTGAGTATGTCAACCAAAACTAGTTAATTGACTAAGTATGTAGATTAACTAGCATGTTTCAATGTTAATTAGTATTGTACGAGCATGTTAATTGACCTAACTAAACTAGTTAACTTGAGCATGATAATCTGATTAGAGTAATTAATTTAATTAGAAATTGAGCATGTTAATCGAATCGCCTAACTAATTCATAGTTGTTAATTTCTTCTTGAGCATGCCAATCTATTTATGAATATTTAATCATCTAGAAAGCATGTGATTATTTTAGCATGTTTAATGGCTAGAATTTAATTGAGCATGTTAACTAATTTATGTCTTACTTTAATATGCACGTCACTTGTGATCTGTTGTATCTCCTTTATTATTGTGATTTATATACTCGAACATGTTTCCCGTCGTTCAATTGGTTCTATAATTGCTTCATTCATATGTTGTACGTTATTGGGTGTTCCATTCCTTTTATTTGCGCTTTTAATTCAGTTGTTGTCTTATATATGCGCACTTCAATTCCTATTAAAGTTATGTTATATGCATTGTGCGTCATGTTAGGTTAAGATCATGTTAATAGAAACCCGTATAGAGTGCCACTTTTGGGGTGGTACTCATACATGCATGAGTGAGGAAAAATGTTAAGGAATAAGGAAATAGAAAAAATCCAGGATGGGCGGGATACGTCTATCACTAGAATAAAGCCTTGAGGGCGGGATACGCCCGAAGGAAAAACGCTAAGAACAAGAACGTTCGGGATGGGCGGGATACGCCCATCACCGAAGAAACCCTCCAGCGGGATACGCCAGAAGGGAAGAAACCCTGAAGGCGGGATATGTTAGAAGGGGAGGAACCTTGAAGACTGGATAAGCAGGAAAGGGGATGACCAAGGAGTTAGGATAAATGGGTAGTCCGAATCTAGCCTAGCAGCTAGAATACACCCTCACCTAGTCGGGAAAGGGACTACCATGCATACAGGAT
>CM039482.1:20478608-20576254 GCA_022433065.1 Begonia loranthoides
AGGAACTCCCGGAGGGGAGGACCAAGCTGTGAAGGAGGAGTTTCCTGGTCTGTTGGTAAGGTTTCCTCCTCTGAATGTTTTGGTCTCTGTTTATGGATACATGATTTCTATTAAGACTTAGGCGTGGATTTTTTAGATAATATGGATTGGTAATGCCTCAGTCCGGTTTCAGTTTCTTGATTCTGTGGAGGATAGTTCGATTATGTGTTGCTATTGGTTTGTTATTTTGTGAAGAATTGAATTGTGAGCCTAGATAGCAAGCACTCTGTGGTTATTTCCATGGGCATGAATATGCTGGTTATTTTGCTTGGTTGCCTCTGTTAGTTGTTAATTACCTATGAAATTGTGATGTAATAGTGGGTTGCACTCTGTTGGTTGGACGTTCAATTGTACAACTAAGGGTATATGTGTCGTGGTGTTAAGTATGATTTCTAGAATAATTGTGATTGGATAAACCATTAAGACTTAGTTCCTTGTTGGGTTGCTTGTTGATGAAAGGTGGTTTCCCAGTATTGGTTATTACTTCTACGTTATGGAGAAATGAGGTGAAGAATGAGAAATTATATTCGGTTGCTAAGCTGTGAATATTGAAATTTGTTATGCGTTAAAGCTTATAGAATTCGATGAGAAATTATTAATGGATAAATATTTTAAATTGTGAAGGTATCGGAAGGAAGAAGCGGTGACTAAGTGCTAGCGCACAATGAAGAATTGAGGTAAGGATTAAGGGGTGTTTTGGCCATGTGGAGGCCCTACACCACAAGAGTGTGTGCGTGAGTGATAGTGTTTTCCTTGTTATTATTTCTCTTGATGTTTGTTACTTTCTTTGATGATAGTGTATAAATGGTTAGAGTTTTGTGGATTTTGTGAGTCTGTGATATTCCCTTAGTGTTGGTTTTAATATTATTGTTAGTTCTATGATAAATAACTGTGGATTATGGAAGGGGTGCTGAGAATTAAAGGATAAGAACTTGATGAGGAAATTGTGAGAAGATGACATATGCATGAACAAACTTGAATTCCCTTACTGATGTTATTTTATTCTTGTGTTTCCTAACTGGTTGTTAGTTAAGTTGCTCCGTACAAGCATGTTTGATTGACTATAATCATGAACCTCCTTTAGGTGATTAATTAGACTCGCTGTGTGTTTAATTAACTAGTTTAATTAATTTACTAGTTCTCTAATCATCGTTAGTTAAATTAACTAACGTAATTAAAGTAATTAACTAGGCTGAGCATGCTAGTCAATTAGAGTAAATTAACTAGATTTGAGTATGTTAAATAACTAATTAACGATAACTACAATGTGTTAGGATAACTAGATTAGGACAACTAACACTAGTACACTTAACCAATATTAGCATGACTAATGAGTATGATTTAGTAGTTAGTATGTTTAACTTAGCTTGTATGCTTAAATAATTAATGAACCTAAGGCTAGTACATTAATTTACTAAAGTGATCAACTAGTAACTAAGCTAAACTTGAGCAAGAAATTAATTAGAGTAAACAATTAGATGTAATATGTTAATTAACTTAACTAGTTGGTTAATAACTAATCCTTGAGCATGTTAATCAACTAGCTAATTGTGCATGAAAGTCAACTAACTAGCCAAGCATGTTAATTAACTAGTCGAGCATGGTAAACTAACTAGGATATACAAGTCGAGCATGTTAACTAATTAGCTAATCTAGGCATGTAGTTAACTAATAATCAATGAGCATGCTAATTGACTAGAGTAACTAACTAATTAAAAGTTGAATATGCTAACGAACTAGCGTAAGTAACTAAAGTAAAAAGTAATTAAACTTGAGCGTGTAATTGATTAGAATAATATAGACACGTTAATTCACTTCACTAGAGTAATCACCTAAAGAAATTAACTAGACTTGAGTAGATTAATTAATTAACTCGACTCATGTTAATCCATTAGAATAACTAATTAGAAGTATAATTGAAATCTTTCATCGAGCTTGTTAATTAACTAGATATAGTTAGAATATATTAATATATTAATTAATTAACCTAGTCATTGTAACGACCCGGTTTTTATTTACTTTAAAAATCGTGTAAATTTAAAACTTTTCTTTTTATAAAAACGTCAGAGTATTTTCCTTTTATAAAACTCATTCATTAAAACTCTTGACTTAAAACATTTATCAATTTCAACGGAAGTAATAAAATCATTTTATAAAAACGCAGCGGAATTAAAATAAAACATTAAAGAATATTAAATAATTTACAAAACCTTTTACAAATAAATTCCTTTTAATTCTTTAGCCCAACCAGCCACAAGATCCACTCGTGCAAATTCTTCATTGACTGTCTCTTAGCCTATTCACCTGTGCATGTACCTCATCGCAAGACTTAACTAATGAGCCTAATGCTCAGTAAGTGATATAAAATAAAATGTATGATGCACATGTCATGCAACTTTTAAATCTCTTTTCGTTTTCTATTTTTGTTTCTCTTCTTTCTTTCTTTTCTTTTCTTTTACCGTTTTCTTGATCTTAACTTTACTTTATCTTGACTTTACTTTACTGTTCCTTTCTTTAATTGATCGTTATATTACTTTATCTTGAAAGGTGTTGGAGATGTCTAACCTTGACGAGGAGAACCTCACATCCCCAGACGACCCCATTTATCTTTATTTTTATCTTTACTTTATCTTGAAAGGCGTTGGAAATGTCTAAACTTGACGAGGAGGAGCAGCCAACTCAACCTCACATTTCCAAACGACCCCGTTGTATGTTTATTGTTGTCTTAATCTTGAAATGCATTGAAAATGTTTAAACTTGATGAGGAGGAGTAGTCAACTCAACCTCACATTTCCAGATGACCCCGTTTATGTTTGTTGTGTGTCTTAATCTTGAAAGGCGTTGGAGATATCTAAACTTGACGAGGATGAGTGAATAACTCAACCTCACATCCCCAGACGACCCCGTTAATGTTTATCTTTATCTTGAAATGTTAGAGATGTCTAAACTTGACGAGGAGGGGCGGCTAACCCAACCTCACATCTCGTCACATCCATTTATGTTCATTTATTTACGTTTCACAACCGTCTCGTTTCTTTTTTGTTTCTTTCTTGTCATTTTGTAATCGTTTTGTTTCTTCTTTGCTTCCTTCTTGTCATTTTGTAATCGTTTTGTTTCTTCTTTGTTTCCTTCTTGTCATTTTGTAATCGTTTTGTTTCTTCTTTTTTTCCTTCTCAAAAGTATGTATGGAAACCATTGTCATATCTTTTGAAAACTATGATGAATGATGCTCGTGAATGCATACATTCTCTACTAGAGGAATTTAATAGCGCAACCAACATACAATTCATATAACGTGCTTATAAAAACTATAAACAATGAAACATGCTATTTAAAGCTGTAAACACCAAAACATGCTATTTAAAACTGTAAACACCGAAACATCCATCTCCTAATTTTGCGATGTAGGGCCCTAAGGACCAAAACACATGCGTATCACTTACCTGCAGTCCGTGGCGCTTTTGACACTTTATTCTTTTCCCGTTAATACCTTCAAAATAATTAATATTTATTTATTAATATATTTACCCATTATAAACCTTAACTTTTATATCATTATTCTATTAGTTCATTTCACATTTTTCGTCCAATTATTTTTATCAACTAATTAACTAATAATTATTGACCACCGAATTTTAATAAACCTTAACGCTTAATAATTCCCATTAGTCAACTTGGATACTTAGCAACCTTGCAATAACCATTTCAGTAACTTAACATGTGCAACGAAAATAACAATAACTAACAATAGTTGTTCATTCCATGACCTAATAATAGAGAGAATTTACTTCACAATACAATTCATTATCTTTTAATGAAAATCCATAGGAAGCAACAAAGCATTTATTTAACTTCATTACCCAAAATCACACCTTGCACATTTAGGCCTTCCTGCACCCAACTAATCACTCAATTGTTTTCTAAAATCAAGACTTAAAAGCTAGCAATTAATTGGCATTCAAATAGTCCAACCATCCAACCATTACCTCAACTACTCGAAGTCTCACGAATCTTTCTTTAATTTATAGCTCAATGTCAACAGAACATAACATCCAAAGAAACCAATCATCAATATATCCAAGTATCCCAATTTAGTAGTATAAGCCCAATCCCAACTTAACAACCTATACCCAACAATAATTCTTCAAGATGGATTCAATCTTAATAGATGTAACTATCAACAAGGCTACCAATAGGAAACACCATTCAAAAAAATCATCCATTACCGTAGCATAATTCAAAGAGAGCATTTTCTAATAATGAATGTAAACACACAAGAACCATGCTCCATAGTTGTTTACTTTACAGAATTTGCAAATTTACTTAACCCAGTAACATAACACAATTTAAGCTATGAACATCTGAAAATCCCTAACTACCATAACCAGGAAACCACAACCTAACACCTGAAGAGAGAAGGCAACAGAGAGAGGAAACTTCACCAACAGGGCATTACAACAAGCAAACTTAATAACCCAAACAAAACTTTCCATCGTCACAGTGTACACAACAGAAACGCAAGTCCAACCCTTTTTAACATAGCAGATTTCCTTACATAAAACTTAGCCCAATTAATTCACTTTCTACAGGCATATATCTCCATTGTTCAACAACCCACATACAAAATCGAAAATGCGAACAACAAGGAATTAAACTCCATTAAACAGGGAAGGTATCCGTTTTACCTTAAGCATCCGAAGCAACAACTCAACCTTCTCACTGCATTCTTTACTGTCATCTTTCCTCCTCTTCTCCCCAAATTCCTCTGCACCAGACGACTCATAGCCGAGAGAAGACTGCCATTGCCAAACTATATAGGCAGAGAAGACTAGAATATTACACAACTCAAGGAAAGTAGTCCAATACCCGACGGCCATGTGGAAGCCGCAATCGTTTTGAGAGAAGAAAAAGCCAGTTCATCAGAGGACCCAGACCAATCAAAATCTCCAGCGAACCGAAGCCCTACCCGGCCGTCCCTGCCAACCAAAAATGCCAAGCAGCAAAACGCCAAGGAGAGGAGGAAATTGGCCAACATACCTAGTCCCGAAGCCGAAATCCACAGCCGGCGGAAGCACGCTCCAATTCGTGCCCTAGCCTTCCCATGGTTCGTCGTCCATGCACCGTCAGCTGCAACCCGCACACGCCCAAACTTCACCCGCCGAACTAGCACGGGCCATCGCCGTCATCTCGTCCGCTCGCCGTCGCCTTCCCAATCACTCACGCTCTCCCTCTCGTTTTCTCTCGGCCTCTCTCTCCCTCGCCTTCTCCCTTTCTCTTCTCTTGTCTTCTCTTCTCTAATTTCTTCAATTAAATTAAAATAAAAACTTAATTTAATAATTAATCCCCACTTTTTATTCTCAAAACAAAACCAAACCGGTCCCTTTTATCGGTAATTAAATTTTCCTCATTTCATCTTTTAAATAATTTCTCAATTTCTCTTTCTTTTAAGTAATTAAATTCTTCATTTAATTATTTTCATCTTAATTTCAATTTTCTTTTCTCTAAATATTTCATGATGATAATTATCGGTCCAATTAAAATTCTTCAATTCGGCTTCCAAAATGCTTCCAAAATGATTATCCAATAATTGATATAATTATCTCCCAACAATTATTTTTCTAAACTTATTTTCTTGATAATATATTCCATAATAAAATTTCACTGAATAATCCAATTATACCCCAATTAATTTTCTTATCAAATAAACTTCTAATTATCCTTAATTAATTATGTGACGAAAATTGGAAAATTACAGTCATACCATGTTTAGTTAATTTATTAGTAAATTAACCCAAACTGGATTGTTAATTATAGCATGTTAATTAATCAGAATACAAGCATGTAAATGGTAATAGTTTGATTAACCAACTAAGATAGCATGTAATCAACCCCGTAGAATAATCACCTAGAACAATAAATGTATGAAGCATATAAACGAACTAGGAAATTAACTAAGATATCTAATTAAACAATAAATGAAGTTAATTCTTGAGCATGTAAGTTTATTATGATAACCAACTAGATTAATATAATTTGACATTGAGCATGTAATTGATTAAGATAATCAATTTGGTTATGATTCGTTGTTTGTTTGCTGTTTAAATTTTAGTTTACAATTGTTCCCTGCTATGCACTTTAATTATAGTTGTTGTGTGCTTTCAATTTCAATATTCAATTATAGCTGTTTACCTTCCTTGTATGTGCTTTCCATTACCGTTACTTTATTTAAATGCGCACTTCAATTTCTATGAATGTTTTGTTCTCAATTTCTATGAATGTTTTGTTAGAATGCATCGTGCATCATGTTCGGTTAAGAATGTATGAGCATGCATCAAGTAAATAGAGACTAATAGAGAGTGCCACAGGGTGGTACACAAGCATGCATAAGTGAGGTAAAAAGCTAAGAAAAAGTAAAGACGAAAAAGGGAATTGGGAGTGGATGGGTAGCGGATCTAGTCTATGATCTAGGCGTAGCCCCTCTCTCATACGGTACAGGAGTTCTAGAAGCGAGGAAAAAGGCTAGGTTCGAACACTATGCCATTGCATGAGAAAAATCTCCCAATTCCAGCTCGAAGTACGAGTATGGAAAGATGGAATAATAGAATAATGGATCCCAAGGGATTAAAAAAAGAAGAAGTAAAGTAATAAATGGATTAATGACTTAATGAAAGGATCGGTTTGAGTGGCCCCCATTCTGAAAGGACTGAAGAGAGACATTTCATAATTGCATAACCCTTGTCCGTACTGAGCCATTAGGCTCACGTATTACTTGTGGTGTAAGTACAAACGACGAACAGAGAACAAGCAGAAAAAGAATAGATAACAATGAAGCAGGGATGAGGGGTTCGCACGAGCGAGATTGTGGCTGGTCTGGCTAAGTGAATAGACAAAAGAAAACGATTGTAATTAAGTGTAATTAATTATTTAGTGTTCTTTCATTGAATTACTTACGTTTATGCAACATTTTACAACAATGATTTTATTATTTACGCTTCCACACAAATTCATCAATTGGGGTTTTATATCGAATTTTATGAACGATTGGTAGCGATCTGGTTTTAGGCGCGCTCTGATTTGTTAATCATATCTTCCTCGGGCATGCAAATTGATTAGGATAACTAGCTAGAATAATACTTGCATAAGTTCAAGCATTCTATAATTCATTGTATATTATTCAGATATGTGTGTTTAATTTCTCTATTCCTTTCATGATTCGCTATTTAATTTTCATAATATTCGTTGTTGGATTTTCTTACGTGTTTCGTTATTTTCAATTTAATATCATGAGTGTTCTCCGTTATGCGCTTTCAATTTCTGCTATTCAATTACTTTCTTTTATATGCGCACTTCAATTATTTATAATGTTACGTTATAATGCATTATGCATCATGTTAGTTTAAGAATATATCGTCATGCATCATGTTAATAGAAACCAATAGCGAGTGTCGCCGGGGGTAGTACTCACATATACATTACGTGAGGTAAATGTTAAGAAAATGAGAGAAATAGGGAGTTGGGGGGCAGATGGGTAGCGGATTTAGTCTGCGGCTAGGCGAAGCCCCCAACCTTGACAGGAACGAGGACCTAGTTGCAAGTAAAAAGTTAGATTTGATCCACTATTCCATCCCCTATGAACCCTCCAATCTCTCGCTCAATGTACGAGTAACGAATGAATGAATCAATGTAAACTAAAGAACGAACGAATGACGTAATCAAAGGATTGATTTGGGTGGCCCTCATTTCAAAAAGGACTAAAAAGAGGCATATTATATTGCATAAACCCTTTTCCTTACTAAGCCTTTGGGCTTACAATTTACTTGTGGTGTAGGTGTATGAACTTATACGAGGAGACAATTAATGGATCCAAAAAGTAAGGATGAAGGATTTACACGCGCGAGACTCGTGGCTGGCTAGGCTAAGAGAGTAAAATAGAAAACGGTTATATTTCATTGTTCGGTTTTCATTTCTCAAAACATAGTATTAAATTGTTTAGTTATCATTTCTCAAATAATTTACACTTCCGCTATATTTTTAATAAATCCATTATGTTTTCACAAAAGACTTTACAGCTGCTTCCACTACGTTTTTACAAAAAAGAGTTTTGATGGTCCGATTTTGCACTCTGATATTACTTTAAAAAGGTTTTAATAAAGGCTCTAGTGGTTTGATAAAAGTTTTAAATTTTAGCGAATTTTTATGGGAAAAGAAGAAAAATTGGGTCGTTACAGGATCAATTATCCAAGCCTTCATCATATGAGTCAAGTATTCAAGCCTTTATTCATTCATCGAAGCCTCTATCATTGGGGACTTGTCCACCAAGCCTTTATCATTGGTTAATTGCCCAAGCCTCTATCATTGGATCAAAGATCCAAACCTTTATCATTGGTTAATCCTTAATCTTCCTTACCTTTCTTTAATTGAAATCCATATACATGACAAACCATTTCTTTAACATTTCTTAACAACAACATGATCCATGAATGTGATTACATTCAACTTAACATGTTCTAGCATATCATCAAATATAAAATCCTCAGACATTAACATGATCAACAGTTTAGTAATAATATCAATCTATCAAGAACAAGTAATAAACATCAAAACATGGACATCTATTGCATATTTATCACATATAAACACCAAACATCAAGTCCTCAAGCAACTATATGATCCATTATTATTAATATCCATCTAGTCCAAGCATCAAACAACAATTAAATCCCAGCTCTTGTGATGTAGCCGAAAGGGAAAGCACACAAGAAAATCGGACAACTTATTCTATGAGCCGATTAGGGTTATTATTGCTTAATTAGTTTATTATTATTATTTCATACTTTGCAATTGGCTACACAAAGACACTTAATGCTTATGTTATAGACAGCTTGTAATTTGAATACAAAAAGTTTTTGCTTATTTCGAAATTGGAGAGATTCCTTCTTCAAATACTTTGGTGAGTTACATCCAAAGTATCCTTGTGTGAGTAATATCACAAGATTGAACTCACTTGGAGTTGAGTGAGTTCTCTTATTACCATCCATAGCCCTACTCATTGAGAAAAGGTTGTGAGAAGTGGTGTCCAACCATCAAGAGGCGTCATCATGAGCAAAGCATCCATTCGATGGTTCAAAGTTTCAATATTTGTCAAATCCAACCACCTAGAGTGTTTTCAGCATATTTCCTAATTCTTGAGGGATATTTCCAAAGTTCTTGAAGGGTTCTTTTCCTTATTCATTCAAGAAAGTTTAGACCAAATTTTAGCCCCAAAGCTTCTAAAATGAAGGAGTTATACAAGTTTCTAAAATTCACTTACCAAAAGTGAATCGCGACCAAATTAAGGAAAGTGGAGTTTTGGTCTAGTATCTCGACCACCCTTTCAACCGCAATATCGACCACTGCAAAAGATTGAATTGGTGTTCTTTTTCAGATGCCATCATCGACCGCGACCTTAATTGCCCTACAACCGCCTGTTCAGAATATAGCCACCTTTGGAAGATCAACATATTGCAATACTTAAACACTTCAACATCATATTTTCAAGTTATATTATAATCCCCTTCTGCTGGTGCATAATTTCTTCTCTCTCTCAAGATTTCTTCTCCCTTTTTCCTCATAGCTTCCCTCTTCTTCTCAACTTCACAAACTTCCTATCTCCTTTCCCTCCTCACACCGTCCTTCCTCTATATTCCTCAAGTATCCCTCTCTTTTCTCTCTATTCCTCTCTCTCTTCTCATGATTCTTACCCTTCTTTCCTCTCAAGTTTCCCTTAAAATAAGTTTAATCTTTCTTCAGCCATCCTAAGCAGGAGATGGCGTTCCTGCATCAAAACTTTGGTGAGTCCCCACCATAATATCTAATAAAAACCTGACATTTTTCCCCTATTGTGACTCTTCACATTACTGGTCGATCAAACTCCTCGAGTGATTGATGGCAACACAGCTTGAAAATCAACTCTGTATACTTTGCAAATTACCAGTCAATCACTAACTCACAGCCAATCAACCGCAAATCCAACATTTAACAATCTGTAATGACAATGATCAACCGCTAAGCCCTTATGATCAACCGCTAAAGTCAATTTTGCATTACCATCGGTCGCTCATCGATCAATCGCAAAACATCCTTATTTCAACTCTGTATTGAAGCTGAATGATCGCCTCTTGTTTTGAACGACCACTAACCAACAGAGAATCCCCCTATTCCTCTTACTGAGCAATCTCGGTCGATCAATTCCTACACTTGATCGACCACTCCTCTTCTTAACCTACTAAAACATGAAAGCTTAACAATTTCCAAAGGCCATAATCCATTCAAAGCCATACCGATACTAATATTATCCAATACAACTCCTATTATCATTGAACATCACCCTTATTGCAATCATTTTCCTAGGCTTAATATGACATAAAAACTCAAGGTATTACATTCACATCATCAGTTGTGTCTTGTATATAGATTGTCATTAAAACAGTCTGTTAACCCTACTTTTCTCGCTCCGCCAAAGCTGTGCCCACCTACAAGAGCAACTGCACTGTGTAAAAAATCACGAGCATAACTAATCTTAGAATGAGTGCAGTAGTGCTTAGCTTTTTTTTCCTAAACTCGGTCAACTGACTGCAGTAGTGCCCTCCAGGAACACATTAGCACTAAGTTATTGTCTTTGATATTACTTTAGTGAGTGTTGTTGCGCTTAATGTGAGCACAGTAGTTGTAATACCCGACGGTTCGTAATATAATTTCATAAGGATAATTGGAATGTAATTTTGGATATTTTGATTAATTGGATAATTATCGAGGTATTAACAAAGACGTATTGTTAAAATTATAATTTAAGAAATTTATTGGATAAATTAAGGATTAAACTGAAAAGTGTATTTTGGAGTTTTCGGATGCCTGCGGACTCATGTGGATAGAGAGAGCTTGAATATGTACAAAGTATTGGACTTTTTGGATGAACGTAGACGAAGGTGCGGGCGCCTTCCTTCGTCCGAAATCACGATTTTGAAGGAGAATAATGAATTGAACCGGTTTGGTCTGGCTCAGTTCAGCAGCAATTAAGTGGCTAAGTTTTTAGTTAAAAGAAGAAGAAGAAGAAATGAGGTTATTAGATTTGTGTTGATTTAAAGATTAAGTGAATTAATTAAGTAAGGATTTAAGTGAAAGATTAAGTAAAAAGGAAATAAATGGTGATTGAGGAAGTGTGAACCGGTTCACATTGTGAACTGGTTTGATTGAGGGAAAAAAGGAAGAATGGCTCGCGGCCATTCTGTAGAAGAGAAAAGAAATAGAGAGAGGGAGAAGAGAGGACCCACGGCAAGGAGAGAAATTATGGGGAAAGTGGGCTCGAATGAATGAAGAAGGCATTCGGTGAGCTCGGGCTCTACTCGGGACGGTTGGGACGGGCGTCGTCTAGCGTATGGTGACCGGCTGGTGATGGAATGGAGTGCGGATCTGATTAGGGCAGCGTCAGCCATTGACGTTATACCGATTTTAGGTGTCTAGTGACGCACGGCGACAACGGGATTGCGACGTCAAGGAGGCTGCAATGAAGGCATTGACGCGATGAAGACAGGAGCGGTAATTCGCAAAGAAACGGCTGGAGGCTGTGGTCCGGTTCGCGATTCAGTATGAACCGATTTGTCTTACTCTAAAGAAACCGATCCAATGGACGTGCGAAGGGCATGGGCGAGTGATTTGTCCCAAATGGGGGTTTAGAACAATGCGGAAGTGATGTGATGAACAAGGGATACCCGTGGGGCGCTCGGACTTATTCTTGATGGAATGGACTTAGCTCGTCTTGCTAAGTTGATAGAAAGGATTAACTTGAGGGATCAAGTTAATTGATGTACATTCACACTTCGCTTGGATATGACTCACCAAGAAAAATGGTGGCTAGCTTGGATATGACTCACCAAGCTATGGTTTGGATATGACTCACAAAACCTACTAACACTCAATTTGGATATGACTCACCAAAATAAGGGATAGCAAAAAGAGAGTGAAAGAATTTCACAAACTAAACACAAGAGTTTTTTATTCCAAGTTGATTTTAAACTACAAAGGATGAGCAATTTATAGGCTCATTTGACTCAACAATGCATGCACGAAATTAAGGAATGCTTAGTGGAAATTTAAGGATCCGCTAAGCATTTATTACAACTCAAAATTCACACCTGAATTTAAAAGATACTTAGTGGATTTATTTAAGGATCCACTAAGCATTTAGTACAAACATTGAACAATGCAGAAAGTAATAAAAAACATAATAAGAACTTATTAAAGAGTTGTATTAAATGAAGTAACTAATTATATAAGCAGTGAGCCTATTGGCTCAGGTCCGGATGATAGGACCTTGGGCCGCATCATACTCCTGTGGTTGAAAAGGATTTGTCCTCAAATCCAAGGAGTATTCATCATTATCTTCTTTTCATGCCATCCACCCAGATCAAATGGGAAATTCTGGTTGACACCAAGAATAATGACTTCCATCTTTGATTTTCCATAATAAGTAGTAAACAAATAGTCTTCCATCTTCTCATTAGGCATCCTCGTGGAATTAGTAATGGTTGTGTCCCATTCTTCAAGCTTATTTCAAAGCCTAATCAACACTAATGGTTCTCTGTTCAATAACCCGAATGGAGCATCACATGACTCAGTTTTTATTTCTCCCATCTCAGAATCCAATTGGAGAGTTGAACTCTCATGTGGAGAAACAACCTCTTCTTCAAATTTCTCTTTCTCAAGACATGATGCCTTTAATTCAACATTACCCTCTTCAGACAACTCTACTTTCATGCTTTGAGGGATTGGTTCATTTTGAGGACTGACATCCTCCTCAGGTTGCTCCACTATGCTCATTGTTTCCTCTAACATCTCAATATTGCTCTGTGCGTTTGAAGGTTGAATGCCTGTAGAACCCAAATATTTTGATAAGTAATCAAGTCGATCAGCTATACCTTGTAATGTGGCTTGTATATCAATTTTTTGGGCTTGGTGGTCTTTGAAAACATTTTTCCTAGTTCGGTTGGAAGGTGGGGAAGTCGGAACCAATTTAGTGGGCTTCGAAGCGTACCTTCTCCTCAAAAATCTCTTCATTAATCCCCACGTGTTGATGTCTTCTTCTCCATTTTCTTTCAGTAGGCATTTATTTTCTCCCACCATCTTGAAGCTCTTTCTCGAAGCTTTGAAGAAATAAATTTTTCTGTGCTCCTTTCCGAGAGATGGCAGCGTAAATAAATTTTGTCGACTTTGCTTTCCCAATTCAAATACTCTTCAGTAAATTCTGAACCGCTAAAAGTTGAGATGGACGCCAATAACTCATTTTCTTCTTCACTAAAATATCTCATATACTTGTAGTCTCATTTCATAATGATGTAAGGTAAAATCACCAAATAAGAGAGTAATAAAAATAGGTACAAAGAACCTAGTACGATCGGCTCTATTAATTTAAGCTCTGATACCAAATGATGTGTTCCAAATGGGGGTTTAGAACAATGCGGAAGTGATGTGAGGAACAAGGGATACCCGTGGGGGTGCTCGGACTTATTCTTGATGGAATGGACTTAGCTCGCCTTGCTAAGTTGATGGAGAGAGGATTAACTTGAGGGATCAATTTAATTGATGTACACTCACACTTCGCTTGGATATGACTCACCAAGAAAAATGGAGCCTAGCTTGAATATGGCTCACCAAACTACGGTTTGAATATGACTCACCAAAACTACTAACACTCAATTTGGATATAACTCACCAAAATAAGGGATAGCAAAAGGAGAGTGAAAGAATTTCACAAACTAAACACAAGAGTTTTTTATTCCAAGTTGATTTTAAACTACAAAGGATGAGCAATTTATAGGCTCATTTGACTCAACAATGCATGCACGAAATTAAGGAATGCTTAGTGGAAATTTAAGGATCCACTAAGCATTTACTACAACTTGAAATTCACACCTGAATTTAAAAGATACTTAGTGGATTTATTTAAGGATCCACTAAGCATTTGGTACAAACATTGAACAATGCAGAAAGGAATAAAAAACATAATAATAACTTATTAAAGAGTTGTATTAAATGAAGTAACTACTTATATAAGCAGTGAGCCTATTGGCTCGGGTCCAGATGATAGGACCTTGAGGTGCATCACCGACAAAGGCAGGGCATGGCTTGGACATGTGTGGATGTCCGTGGCAGTGGTGTCTCCTTGGTGAGGTTGAAATGCAGAGAATGAGGAGAGAAAGAGCATAGTGCTCTCGGGGGAAAAAAACTGAGACAAGAGGGGGAGAGGTTGGCAGTGAGGAGCTCTCAGTGCTGAGCTGGGAGTTGCTGCTCTCGGGTCTTCATGGTGAGTATGATTCCTTCTCATTGTTCTAGATTTTTGGACGTTCATGTCTTGTTAGTGGATGAATAATGTTAGGATTATACTCTATTGGTGGTGATGCCTTCTATTGGTTTTGGAAATGTTCTTGGTTGCTTGCTGCATTTTGGTTTCATGAAGCATATATGTTGTTTATGTGTTCTCTGTTGCCTGAAGTTAAGAGTGAATTGTTCTCTGTCAATTGTGCTTCTATATATGTGTGTGTGTGTGTGTGTGTGTGTGTGTGTGTGTGTGTGTGTGTGTGTGTGTGTGTGTGTGTGTGCTCCGTTGAGTTGGTGTTAATGGATAATGAATTAATGCCCTATTGGTTAGCTGTATCATGGTTCCTCAAAGTATTCTCACTGGATATATTGATTCAGTATGTTTGGATAGTTGTATTGACTACCATTGTTGAGGGTTTAGTTGGTTAATGGGATTGGGGAGGCTCCACTGTTAGTTGGTTATTTGGCAATTGAGGATTGTATTATTGGACGTCGATGAATATGAATGTGTGTTGTGGTTAGTTAATGATCCACTGTTGGTTCCTAAGTTGTGAATATTGAAATTGTTAAGTGTTAAAGTTTATAGAATTTGATGAGAAGTTATTAATTGATAAATGTTTTAATTATGAAAGTATTGAAAAAGGAAATGAAGGATAAAGATTAAGTACGAATACACGATAAAGCTTCGAGTTAAGGATTGGGTAGAGTTTTGGCCAGTGGAGGCCCTACCTATAAGTAGTGTGTGTGTGTGTGTGTGTGTGTTCCTTTGTTGTTGATATTCTGTGTATTTTGTTTTACTGCAGTTCGATTTCTTGATAGAGAAACTGTTAAATGCTACTACTAAGATTATGATTCCTAACATTAAGCTCTATGATATGAACTGATGAACTGCCGAAATGAACTGAGGAACCAAAGGTTATGCAATGAAATGTTACGTGTAACTAAGCTATTAATCATTTCATGTATAGTACTTCTATTTTGTTTAAAGTGCTGAATATCATCCTGCTTATAAAGTTTATTGATAATGCTATAAATTATTGGTACTTGTTAGGATCTGTAACTCTCCTTTAACAAGACTATGCCTAATAAATCTCTAATATAATTCGTTTAATTGTCTGTATCCTTAAAGTAGATCGTTAACTTTAGCTAAAAACAATGTTGTTGAATCATGCTTTACTTTCACATGTACACGTGTTTAGGATCAATTCATGCCATTAACCCTTAGCTATTTACGAAGCATGTTTCTGTAGTTATTTACTAAGCATGTTTCTGTTAGCTATTTATTAAGCATGTTTCCAGTCAATCGTCAAAGCTTGTTTCCGTAGTTATTCACTAAGCATGTTTCCGTCAGCCATTTACTAAGCATGTTTCTGTACTTATTCACTAAGCATGTTTTCGTTAGCCATTTACTAAACATGTTCCATAGTTATTTACAAAGCATGTTTCCCTTAGGTATTTACTAAGCATGTTTTCGCAGTTATTTACTAAGCATGTTTCCATTAGCTATTTACTAAGCATGTTTCCAATCAATCGTCAAAGCATGTTTCTAGTTAATTGTCGATTCCACATCTAGTTAATGTTGTTAAGCATGTCTAATTAATTTGAATAGCTCGTCGTCATTTAATGTTAAATCTCAGTTTTTATAGTATGCTCAATCTATCATTTCTTTTATTGTTATGATCTATATATTCAAGCATGTCATTTGCTGTTTTAATTCGTTACTATATTTGTTCTCTTTTATTCGTTTTAATTACTGTAATTCATTCCTATGCATTGTTTTAATTATCGTTCTTTTTATACTGCTTCAACATGCGTCGCGATAATGTTTCTCATTGACATGCATCATGATAATAGAAACAAGTAGGAAGTGCCACTTTTGCTGTGGTACTCATATGCATTACATGAGGAAAAGAAGGAATGAAAGGAAAGGAAAGGAAATGGAGATTTGAGGGACGGACAGATAGTTTGGATCTAATCAGGTAGTCTGGACTAAGTCTTCTCTCTTGTTGATAACGGGACTAGCTATCCTAGGTGGTTAGAAGCCGACCAAGACTGTCATATTTGGCAAAATTTTCAATTAAGGAAGATTTGATTTTTCTTTCCTTTAATTTTTGTAATTCTCGTTGAAAATTCCATTAAAAAAAAAGATTTTCTTTCCTTAATTTTTGTAACTTCCCCGTCTACTCAGGAAATTCCCTCCCCATATCCCTCCACTACTCTTCCCTTTCCAAAAACGCCGAAATTTCCATTCCTCTCTCTCTCTCTCTCTCTCTCTCTCTCACCGTCAATTTCATCTATTTCTTCACCCTATTTGCACTCTCTCTGCCGACTGCTTTCTGTCCCCTCTTCATTCATTTGCAAAAATGCCATCCTCACATACGAGTCTTCGCAGGCAGAATTCGGAGTTCCGTCTCTGTGAAATTTTGGACTCTGGTTCTAGAACATATCACCCATTTCGGAAACTATACTTCAGTTTAGGTCAATTACAGAAGACAAAATTGTCGATTTTGTGGGCAGAACAGAGTCTACAGAGACGAAAATTCGGTACCCCAACTTAATTATGATTCTTAGGCTATTGAATTTGGGCTTTTTTGGATATTGGCTTTGGTCGATGAAAACTCGCTTCGAGGTAGATGTTTATTTTATGCACTGCATTGCATAATTCTTTCTTAAAAATGAATATTTTGAGATTTATCTCATATTAAATTGATGCGTCCAATTTTATGAACGTCGGATTTTTATATTATATTATATTTTCATTGGTCGTGCGAATCAAGTTTAATCGACCCGATTTGGGTTCTATTTTGTTTTCACACATTCTACCTTGCGGAATGTGTTTGTTTGTTCATGTCCTTTAGTTGCGAATCCCTAAACCTGATCAAGGTATTTCTTTGACTTTTGTGATCGCCGAGTATCTCCTTTATTATGTTATATGCTTATGGTATGGTTTGCCGGAGTCCGTGAGTGACTTCATTTTCACTATAATTTTTAATTTGTGCAACAAGGACTTATTTTAACTAAGTACCACATATTAGTGGGTGATTTCATATACATGCCCTTTTGTAAATATTTTTCTAAAAGGAATTTATAAAACGTGAGTTTCATATACATGCATGCTTAAACATCATTTTAATTAAATTTTTCTTTAAAAACATAGTCCCTATTGAGTTTAGTCAACTCACCCTAATGACAGCTTTCAGGATTTTATCAATCGAATTTCCAGTTACCAATCACGTTTAGATCCAGTGAAGTTTTATATTCACTTTAGCTTTCTCCCTTGAGAGATATTTTTGTGAGGTATAGTTTAGTTGGATGACCGTAATCCCTATTCTTAATTTTTGCCTAGTTATTTCATTTTAGATATTGTTTTACTATCCTATATCACTTGTTGGACCTGATAAGCCCATGTTTGTTGCGTCGTGGCTATAACTAATATTTAAGTCTTATGCTATTAATTAATAAAATTTTAAGTGAAATAGGTTGGACAATTCGGTCCTTTGGGTCGGGTCGTTCTCCATTTTGTCTAGGGTCCCTTTTGGGTCGTGGCAAAGACTATACCTCCAACACAGGTTCCTCTAATCTCTCGCTTGACGTACGAGTTATGAATGAAAGAATGAAATGTAAAGAAAAGATTGGTTTGGGGCGGAACTCATTCCTAAAGAATAAAGAAAGGCATGATCATATTGCATACTCCACTCCTTACTAAGCCTTTGGGCTTACAGTTTACTTGTGGTGTAAGTACATGTATGAGAAAATGACGAACAGGTGAAGGAGAAATTGATGAAGGATTTGCATGGGCAGGACTTGTGGCTGGTTATGTAATATCCCGACATTTTAAATCAGAATTTAATAGATAAATATATAATTATCGGGGTATTACCAATGACGTATTCGTAAGATGTTGACTTAAGGAATTTAAAATAAATAAAATGGAGATTTAGGTAATTAATATAAATGTTAATTTAATAAATTAAATCATAATGATAGAGATAAATAATTGAGAAGGAAAATTAAAAGAAGAAGAAATGGTTTGGGGATTGGCTGAACCGGTTTATTTCGATCTAGTCCAGCGTGTTAAGAGGAGAGTGGCCTTCGGGCCATTCTGGTGAGAGAAGGGAGAGAGCAGGGCGAGAGGGAGCGACGAACGGAGGTAATGGCGAAGAGGAAGAGGAGACGCGACGAGAGAGGACGGCGACGATGAAGGTGGATCTAGACTAGTGTCCGACATATGGGTTGTTTAGCGGCGTGGACAGCAAGCATTTGCCTTTGCTTGGGTTCGCTGATGCGGGCTAGGGCTCGGGTTTCGCTCGCGGGTCAACAATACCGGCACCGATGGAATGGCGACGGCGATGGGGCAGCGGGCGTCAAGTGGGAGGGCGTTAGGTCGATGGCTAGAGGCGATTTCAGCCTCGGGTCGATGGTTGGAGCCGACGGGTATGGTGGAGCAGCTAGGTCTAGTTTGCTGTTTTGGCCTGAACCGATCCTTTCTCCTCTGGTTTTGTTTTGATGAAGCCGACAAATTCGAAGTGCGTGGAGGGAATGGTCGTGGCAGAGACTTAGGCGAGGGGTGCTCTAGTGAATTGAAATGCAAAGAACATGTAGGTGGCTGGCAGAAGAAAGCTCTTGGATGAGCTTCTACTGGAAGAAGAGAAATGGAGAAACGAAGAAGTAAGAAGGACTAAAGAGGAGAAGCTTCTCGAGTGTTCTGGCATGATGAATTCTTCTCTTCATGGATTTTATGAATTTCTTGCTACGTTATTGGGTGTTGGTTCTTTGCTAGTGACTGGTTACAAATGCTAGAGATAAATGAATATTCACTGTTGTTTATGGATTAGTAAAGATGTTAAGCTCTCTGTATTTTCTCTTGTTGGATGATTGTTCTTTGTTGTGTTAGTCCTCGGTTTTTATTTTGTAATTGTGGGTGCATTTGGTGTATGTTCTAGAAGATTAATGCTCTGTTGCTTGGGTTAATGTTCTGTGATATGCACTCTGTTGGTTGAGTTCCCTATTTTCCTTAAGACATTCCTTCTGTTGGAAGTGATAATATGTTGGTGATTGTCTAAATGAATTTCAAAGCATATATTATGTACGATTGGATCGTTGTATTGGCTGCCTACTATCATTGAATGTGGAAATATATTATGAGGTTGGATATTATGATTGGTTGCTGAAGTAGTTATTGAATATGCATAAGGATTTGTGAGGATTAAGTTGAATTTATGCTCTGTACGTTGGGCACATACTCTCCATGATATGATAATTAATTAGTTTGTGCTTTGCTTCACTGTATTTAGTATTACAATTTGGATATTGGGATAGATTATATTCGTTTTAGGCGTGAACGGATTTTCTAGAATTATTATGTAATTAAGGATAGAAAACGAATAAAAATTTATAACTTACGATTATTAATGAATAAATGTTTTAATTACGATGGTATTGAAAAAGAAAGGAAGGATGACGATTAAGTACTAAACACGGTAAAGCTTTGAGGTAAGGATTGGGTAGAGTCTTGGCCGTCAAAGCCCTACCCATAAGTAGTGTGCGTGAGTTGCGTAGACTTCCTTATTGTTAATTTCCTGCAATTCTCTTTACTGTAATTCTTTAACTGCAAATGCTTACTTTGATAGAAATGTAATGAATGAATGATAATCGATGATGTTAAGCTTGTAGAATAGAATGATGAACTGGAGAATGATATGATACGCATGAATGATCATGAATGAGCTAAGAGTTCACTTTCTATTCTGTACAAATTATTGTATTACTTGTTATAGTTTCCCTAGTTGTTAATACTTACTTCATTCAGTTAATCAAACATATGCAGATTATTTAGGATAACAATTGTATGAACATGTTTAGCAGGTTTAACTAACCCGAGCACATTTAATTAAATAGAATTCTCTACATGTTTAATTAACTAGACTATTAATTGTAGCATGTTTAATTAATTTGAATAAAAGCATGCTTAATCAACTAGAATGTAATTTCTCATTTGAGCTCCTTTAAATAATCCGAGCATGTTTAACTAACTAAGAGAATATTTCCGTTACTAGATCAATCCAATTTATTAGCATGTTTTCAGTCGTTTTCGATTATTAAGCATGTTTCCATTTTCTATTGTCTGTGCATATTCCCATATAATTGTTAGTTTAGATAAGCATGCATAATTAGTAAGTTTATTATCCTGTAATTATAAATCAAGCACGTTTCCAATAATTGTTTGTTAAGCAAGTTTATGTTCGATTTTGTTTAGATGAACATGCATAATTAACTTAGTGTATTATCCTGTGATTATACATTACGTATGTTTCCATTAAGTGTTTGGTAAGCATGTTTCCGTAGATAATTTCTGATCATGTTTCCGTTAATTCTAAGCCTTGTATCATTGTTAAGCATGATTAATCCGCTTAGATACTTAGTAGTTAATAGTATATTTATCTTGCTATGTCCTATGTCTCTTCCAATTCGCTTCTATGTTTGCTTTCAATTAATGTTATTCTTGTCATTCGTTGTTTACTATTTGTGTTATTCTTGCTATTCATTGTTTAATTATTGTTCTTTCTATATTGTGTCAATATGCATCATGATAATAGAAACAAGTAGGGAGTGTCTCTTGGGGTGGTATTCACATGCATGATGTGACGAAAATGAACGAATGAAATAAACAATGATCAATGATGAGAAGTTGAGGGACGGGTGGGTAGTTTGGATATAGTCTGGTAGCTAGACTACACCCCTACCTTGTTGGGAAAGGGACTAGTTTGCACACAGGAGGCTAGAAGCCGATCAAACTATACCATCACACATAGGTTCCTTCAACTCCTGGCTCGATGTACGAGTTATGAATGAATGAACGTAATGAAATATTGGTTTGGGGAGGCACCCATTCCCAGTGAACTAAAGAGAGGCATGATCATATTGCATATTCCCTTTCCTTACTAAGTCTTTGGGCTTACAATTTACTTGTGGTGTAGGTATACGTGTATAACGAGAAGAATGATGAACAAAACACAAAGCAGTTGATGAAGGATTTACACAGGCAGAAATTGTGGCTGGTGATGCTAAAGACGAGTAAAGTAATTTGTAAAACGTAACGATTTACTTAGCATGTTTTAATTAGAATGTTTTTACTTCCGCCATGTTTTAAATAAATTATTATTACTTCCGCTATGTTTTGATAAACGATTTCCATAACGAATGTAATGAATGGTTTTTGACAGTTTGGTATTAGCACTCTGATTATAAAGGATTTTAGTTGTTTTACAAAAGTTTTAAAGTTCGCATATTTTAAAAAGTAAAGAAAAAATCGGGTTGTCACAGGTTAGGCTAAGGAAAGTAAGAGAGAAAAATGGTTTCTAAATGTAAAGTCATCATTTGTTTATTGTCTTTTTAAAATGAACGAGTTACACACTTCCGCTATATTTTGAGAAAAGATTTTGTAACTATAGTTTTTCACAACTTAATTATTTTCATAACGAGTTTTAGGTACGATGTTGTAACAATTAGGTTTTTAAGAAATGAACTTTGGATTCAATTGAAGGATTTTAATAGGGATTTGGTTGTTTTATAAAAGTTTTAAATTTTACGCATTTTTTAAGTAAATAAAAATTAGGTTGTCACAGTAGTGCTCAACTACTGTTTTGCACTAATTTTTCATCTTCTTGAGTGCTGGTGTGCTCCTACAACCGCTATTGCGTTGAATATTTCTTCATTTTCACTTTTGTGCATTTTTTATTCACTTTAATTCCAATCTATATATAAAACCTATTACTCTGAAATACAAAAAAAAAAAAAAACAACTCGAAATGGCATTAAAAACTTTCAAATTTGCAAAACTCATGGTTAAAATTACTCAATTCATTAGTATAAAACTGACTCATCATTTATTGATGTAATTAATCTATTATTTCAATTAATTATACTAATGTCACTGACAATTGAATGATAGGAGAGACGATGAGATTAAAGAGTAAAAATGAAAATTTTTATCATTTTTCATTTATATGTTTGAGGTTAATAATTAGTGGTAAGTATTCAAATTGGTTTTTGGTGCAAGTCAAACTTTAGTCTTCGACCTAAAAAAACTAATTTATGTTATAAATGAAATTTATTACAAATTAATATTTTAGAATAAAATTTGCAAAGAAAGAACACTAAGAAGTGTCAAATGGTTATTTTTTATAAAGTGGTAATAAGAATTATTGAAGGTGATACTAGTGGAAGTTAGGGGTGGGAAATTGGTTCTCAGTGCCGGTTCTAGATCTTTGGGAACCGACCATTCAGTTTTTGGTTCCTAGAATAAGGAACCAGAACCGCAAGGAACCGGCACCAGAACTGGAACAGCGCCTCGGTCCCTGTTCGGTTCTGGTTCCCAAATTGAAAAAAAAAATTTATAGGTTGGGTCTCTCTTTCTCACACTGTCTCGCTCGCCCTCAATTATGCAACAGACAATCCTCTTTCGCCAATTGCCATCTCTTTCTCGCTCGCGTTCTTCTTCTTCCTTTCGGCGTTAATCTTTGCAGGAAAGGTTATGTTTTCCTTCTGAGAAGAGGATTTTGAAAAATCGATTTTTCAAATGTTGAAGCTCTTCCGTTGATTCCCCGATTTAGGTGAGGTTTCTGTCGGAATTTTTCAGCCTTTCAACCTAATCAGTAATCACTTCCATTTCTGTTGCTGCTTACAGAGTAGGGTTAAGGAATTTACATTTCTGATGTTGTGATGTTTTTGTTTTTAATTTGTCTCCACCGATTGTCTGTGTTCTGTTAAATGCCATGAAATAGAGCCTTCTCCGATTAGGTTCTACAAAAAAGAATAAGCAGGATCACAAGTGAGAAATCGAGGAAGATGAACAAGCAAGAAATCAAAGAAGATGAATAGAACATAATCGAGGCGATAGTCGACAGGCGAGGCGAGGCGATGAGCAGAACAGAATCGGGCGAGGGGAGGAGCAGAACAGAATCGTGCCAGACGAGGAGATGAACATAACAGAATCGAAGAAGAAATCCAATAACCTTGAAGTCATTGTCGTTCCAGAAGAAGAAAGTGACAAGAACCAGAAGGTGAAGCCGTGAAGGTCCAGACTCCATAACATATAAATTATAAAATAAATAAGTTATTTACATTAACATCATTCTCGGTTCCTGTCAGTTATCTACCCCAAGAACAGGGAACTGAACCCAAAAAAAACATAATAACCAAAACTGACCCACATAAAATTTTTGGAATCAATAACTGGAACCGAACTAGAACCAACCAGCAGTTCTGGGTCGGTTCTCAATTCTGGGCGGATCCTGCCCACCCTTAGTGGAAGTCTTGGAGAGGGCGCTTTTGGTATTTGCATTCCTAGGTTTGCATACTAGTATTCGTGGTAGCTTTCTATTGGCTAAAACACGTCAGTCATTTTGGGTAACGACATGTCATATTGGAGTGCCCAAGTTCTCCGCAATGATAAATCGGCATCATTTTTGTGACTTGAAAAACAAGAAAGCCAGAGGGAGACAGATTGTGAGAAATGGAAGTGAAATCTAGGGCATCGTCGTCTTACTCCATGAACTCCTTCGTGGACGACGAATTCGAGTTCGATTTCGTGCTGTTGGAAGAAGTTGAATGCCTTTCCAACTGGGAATTCATCGATGTTTTCGATGCTAAAAATGTTTGTGGTGGTAGCGTGAACGACGAACTCGGTTCTGGTCTCCAAAGTCCTGTTCTCCCTGTAAATTCTGTGCCGGCATCTCCCAGAGAATTCGCCGTCCAAGATCATTTTGATGATCTACATGAGAAAGACAACTTTGATTATGGATGTTCTGATAATCTTGAGGCGGATGATGGTGTTTCCTTTAGGAATGAAGATGAGGAAGAGGATGTTAATGATCTATATGATTTGGATGACGAGCTTGTTCCCTGGTCTGTGACCAGCAAATTTGAGAGACAAAGAATGAGGAAGCTGGGTAAGAGAGAGTTTCCGAAGATGTGCAGTGCAAGGAGGTCTCCGCATTTGCTTTTGAGGCCTGGTTGCGTCCGCGGCAAGCATGGTCTTGGATTGAAGTATAATTACTAGTCAGGTAGGGTTCAACGTGATTAACTGAGTTGTTCAGATGGTTGATCTGGCATCGATGTTGATCTAACGATGTAATTGCTGTCAACTTGTCGGTACCAGTTGGATTTGGTTTATAAATTCTGTTTAGGTTATCTAATTGTTCATGCTCTGTAATAAGCTGCTAATTAATTAGCTATTCCCGTTTGTAAACGTGCTTCTTCTTCCCTGACGCTTCTTTGTTTTGGTTGGAGAACTTTGAGGCCATGTATGAAAATTCAAATGCTGCACTGATAATTGGGTAGTAATTATCATCAGACTTGTTCTTACATTTTCTTACCCGTAATAGTTTCTAATTCATGTGTACAGGAGATTCATCCTTAATGAAGAGGGGATGGATATACAATTTTGAATGTACTCAGTCCTATCGGATGATGGGGGATTTTGGAGTTTGTTGCTATTATTTCATTAGTTTGGATTGTTGTTAGATTAATCTAATTGGCGCCATTGCCCAGTTTTTCTGGTTTTTGATATCTCTAAAAGCACTTGAAGATTCAACAACTTCCAGATCATTGAGATGTCATTAAGTTTAAGCCCTATGTGCATTGGAAGAATGAGAAGATTATTACTAATGCTTGCTTCTGTTTATTTTGGAAGTTTGCAGATTGAGAAATTCATTTTGGATAACAATAAATTTAGTTCATTGATCTGCTGCTTTTCGCTTCTGGACCTGCAAACCAAAATGACTAAAAGTTGCTTTTCTTTTAATTGTGATGGAGGTTGTCAATAACTCTCTGAACTTGTCTGATAAGGGTTTCTTGTTTTTCTGGAAAGATTCATTTTTTTCCTCCCGCAGTCTGCTTTCCACCACCAACGTTTCCCCGTAGAATTCTATTTGGAGAAAACTAGTGTTCATCTTAGCAGCATCAGCTCTGCAAATTTGCCACACTTCTATGTAGACAAACTTGCCTATCCACCTTCCTTTGCACTTCACAGCCCTTCATTGACACATGTAAGGCAAGCTTTTTCTGCTTCTTATTTGGTAATTTCTTGGTCATTTATTCACGAATTGATGAGCATTGCTCTGTTTTAGCTTTTCATAGTAAGCAAACAACGTTTATTATGCTCCTAATATATCTTTTTTATAAATCATATGGATTACTTTAGAAGCATAGTATTTACCTAGTCATCAATTGCACACGAAGTATTTACCTACCCTAAGACTCGAGTGTAACACAACAAGATATGGATTACTTTAGAGTTGGTGTAACAACTTACAAAGACCCAATTTCACAGTTAGTATTGTGATTAGACATACCTTTTATCTCCCAAATTCAAATATACATAACTTAGTGTACTTCTCCAAATGAGGTGATTCAAGGGATTACCTATACTTTAGTAATGTGCCGCGGGTTCCACTCTAGTTTTTATTTTTATTTTATTTAATTTTAGTTATCAATTTGGTACTTTGATTTAATCATGGTTTTTGCAATTATGATGACTATTTAGTTTAGGGTGAGAGTTTGTTTTGGGGTTGTTGAATTTTTATTATTGAATTAAAATTAGATATTTCTCTTTAGTGAGTTTTTTAGGGTTGCCTCTCAAAATCGTTACTTTATCATTCAAAAGTGGTAAGCTTGACTATGGTGATTTAGTGAAATCTCTATCAAACATGTTTCCTATTAGAACGAAAGCAAGTTTCCATACTCATCTTCATTTTTTTTTTATTTGTTATTCTATAGATTTCGTTCGTTGGATTCGTATTATTACTCTTTTGTGGTTTTTGAAAGGGGTTCTAATCGTGGTAAAGAAATTCTCTTGGATTTTTGAGATCGACACTTGGTTCGGGATATTTGAAAGACTCCCGAAAAATTGCAAAATGTAGGTTTGGCTTCACATAGTGCTACTCTGGTCGATTGCTTACATTCATCCGGTTGAGCGCAAATCTTCTAGAGGCTGACATTATTTTCAAAGTTGTGCGTCTCCAGTCGTCTGCATCCCAACCTTCGATTGTTTGCTTCTTCAACAGATGTGACGTTGTGTTGTCCGGTCGATTGCCATTACATTCAGGTCGACCGCATCTAATCCAAAAGGGACATATTTTGAAGCTGCGTAACTTTTGGTCAACTGCATTTCAGCTACCGATCACTTGCTTGCTTCCAAAAGTCACTCGAAGCACGCCATTTAGGATTTAGGATGTGTACATTAACATACTTAATTTGTTCATGCATTGGAGCAAAACATCTCTGGCTAAAATATTACAAACCCAAACTCTTTATCTATTAAATTTCAAGATTTTGCATTAGGTTGTATCTTCACTCTAAAGATGAAAAGCTTTTATTTTACTGATCCACATGATGTACTTTCAAAGCCTATATTTTAATTTAGGTGAATAGACATTTTAGGCATTGAATCACAACATCTCAAGCTATAACCACCAAACCCTTTCTAAAAGCAAGACACTTTTTGCCATTTCATATAATTCATATTCATCTCAACATTCATATCGTCAAATTCTCCAATAATACCTCTCATCATCTATGGTAATGCTTTGTCAACGGCTTTATTGATTTGGACATCCGCTTGGAGGTTTGTTTTGTTGAACTCAAACCTGAATTTTAAACCTTTAAGATTGAAATCATGTCATCCTCGTCACCACAATCAAATATGAAATATGTAATATCAATTTAACCTAAGAGAGGGGGAATTAGGTTAAATAAACTTTTTGACATGATTAAAATTACCATATAAGTTTGCTATCTCGACAAATGAATCTCTCTTAAATAGATTATTTTAGTCTAATATGCTAAGAACTTGATAAAGTAAGAGAGAAGGGAAAGAGATTGCAAATGATATGTTAGCGCATTTTAGCCAAACTATCTACGTACACTCAAAGACTCCTTCTTGAAAATTCCTTGAATCCTTCCGTTTACAAATGATTGAGCTTCTGGGTGTAAGTCAAACCTTACAATGACTTTTAATGGGTGTCACTCTTTATTTGTTCCATAATCAACAAGTGTAGCGGTTTGAATGTTAAAACACAATAACCTAACTCTTGTATATGCTCTCTTCCCATATGCGTTGTTATTCTTTGCCTTCTTGTCATTATAAAGAAGATTTACCAATATTAAACCAAAATATAACCAAGGGTTTAGAGCATACAAATAAGATGCAAAGCAATATAGCAGTCTGTATTAGAGAGATAGAATCAAACATATTTTAGAGCAAGCATAAAAAAAAACAAGATGAGTAATGCAAAATCAATAATAATCATCAAAACAAGAGAAGTCCAAGTTCAAACAAAAAAAAACCTAAACATAGAGATTCCAAAACAAAATATCCAAGCACAAAATCAAAGATGAGACAAATCCGTGTCTAGATGTCTGAAGTAGGATCCGCATCAGATGGCTGAAGAATGCCAGAGTCAGCTGGAGGTTGATGCTCAACTATAAAGTTGTGGTTCCATCCACCATCCCTAAGCTCCTCAAGCTTGGCTTGAATTTCTGCGTAAAATCAGATCTAAAACATGACAAACTAACCCTTCAATGGTAGATGTGAGACTGGAAAGAGACGCTGACATAATATCCAACTTCTTCTCAATAGTGGATAGAGAGCGAGAGGAGTGAGGAGGAGATGGCTGAGAGGGAGCATCCTTCTTATGAATCTCAAGAATCGTAGAAGGAGCTGCAAAACAATCTAAAGGAGGGGATGACTTAGTGCTCGACTTTGAACACCCATTCACCACAAATCTCAACTATACCCACGAGAGAGTGTGTAACATTTGGGGAACAAAAAGTTGGAGGTTAGAGTTATAAAATGTTTTGAGAAAATTAAAGATGGAAGTTTAAAGTTAGAAAATGTTTTAGATAAATTCATGAGGATTAATTTATTAGAGTAGTAGATTTTGAACTAAATACATTGGAAGGGAAGCTGAAGAACATTCAAATTGATATCGAAAAGTTCGATCAATACCTTGATTATAAATGTGAAAACTGCAAATTTTCAAAGGAATTTGAGTTGGAAATGTTTGAAGAAATTGAAATGTGAAAGTTATAAGTAGATTATAACAACTCTTGAAAACTCCGTTGGTTTCAAAGTCAATGAGAATGAAATTTAAAATTTTCATTTAAGCAAATCAACATTCACTCCTTATAAATTGGACATCTCAAAATTGAAGAAACACAACAATTCTAAAGATTTGTAAAAATTTGTTCTTTCTCTCAACAAGTTTCTCTGCCATATTTAAAAGCCCTTCCACATCTTGTGGTCGTGAGCTTTCAATATCAAATTCATCAAGTTTAGCCAATCTTTAATAACACAACCAACAGGTGATACAATCACCCTTGCACCAATCGCAAGACACTCCATGACATGCTCCAAGATTGATAGCTGACCCAGCTATCACAACACAACTTTTTCAATACGTTTTGTCCTCACTCGTATACTCACTTGAGAAACTTCCCAAGTTGTCACCCATCCTAATACTACTTTAGATCAAGCACGCTTAACCATGATGTTCTTTTTAGGATAGACTCCGAAAAAGAATGATGCACCATTGGTGATATGAGTAGCTATTCAAATCCCTTTAAATGATTAATTGTCATTTTTATCTGCAGCTTAAGAGTGGAATTGTAGCCCACCATGAATCATTTTTAACATATCTGATATGGATCATATCAACAGGTCTATTCTTCTAAAAATTGTTGAATCAAAATTGAGCTTTCAAAGTTTCCTCCACTGAGAAAAAGCAAGGAAAATTCAGAAGGAAATCCTACAGTCTTTTTGTATAAAGGAGAAGAAGTATCCCCTCGCGGTAAGAATTCTTTCTAGTTTAATTATTTATGGACAATTAAGATTGTCGAAAGATAAACTATATAAGTTGGAAGGTGAGAGAATTAACATGGCACATAAGTTAAATATAATCATAATTATTAGATATTAATAAATAGAAATATTTTTATAGGTAACGAAAGTCTTTTATGTAACGACCCGATTTTTTATATATTCTAAAACATGTATTTGAAAGACTTTTTTTTTTATAAAACACAGTGAAAGACTTTTGTAAGAAAATAAAACATTTGAGAATACGATTTTAAAATTCTTTTCTTTAAAACATTCACAACTTTTAAAATTTGAACTTCACACAAAAAACCATTTACAAATTGAAACCCTTTATATTTCCTTTAAATCTTTAGTCTAGCCAGCCACCAAGTCTGCAATGTACAAATGCTCCATCCACTGCTCATTTTCTCGTTATCAAGCATACCTACATCACAAAGACTTAAACTACAAGTCTAATGCTTAGTAAGAAATGAAACAGTATGAAACAAATAATGCCCCCTTTTTATAAAAAATATTTTCCCATTTTAGTTTATTCTTCTTTTTACTGCCATTACTATTTTACCATTGGTGTAATATCCCGATTTTTTTATATCAAAATTAAATAAGGATAATTGAAAAGAAATTGAACGTTTTTGGATTAATTGGCTAATTATCGGGGTATTATTACCAATGACGTATTCATAATATTATAAATTATGAAAAATTATTTGATAATAATTTTATTGGATAATAATTAAGGATTAAATTGGAAAGAGTATATAATTGAATATTAAATGAAAGATTGAATTAAAGGAAATTAAAATGGAGATTTATGGATTTAACTGGTTTGGTTCGACTTGGCCCGAGATCAATTATGAGTGGCTTGGTTCCCTTTTTAGTTAAAAGAGGGAATGAGATTTATGGAAAATTTATGAGATAAAATGGACTATTTGGGATTTTTAATGTAAGGGGATTTAATAAATTAGATTAATTGAATTAAAGAAGATTAGGGGGTGTTATGGAAGGCATAAACCGGTTCAGCAGAACCAGTTCACACCATTGGTCCACGGTTGGCTGGAAAATAAGAAGGAAGGGGGGCGGCCCTTGGCCTTTCGCAATAGAAGAGGGGAGAAAGAGAGATGGTGAGATCGGGAGAGAGACGAAGAGGGAGACGGGGTCCGCGATGAGGAGACGGCGACGACGAGCGGGCTCGGGTCAGCCGTGGGACTCTGTCCTTGTGTGTGGGCTGCTGGTCACCGACGCGGCATCCGTGGGCGCGAATCGTGCAGGCTATGGCATGGGTTCGTTTGGCCCGACTACAATCGCGATTTGTGGACGCGATTCCTTGGCCAAGGTAATCTCCTGGTCGATTTTCTAATGCTCAGTGATGATTCTGCATTTGGTGTGGCCGTGAAGGATGCAGGGGCTGGGATTGCGAGGGAACGACATCTGTCGGCGGTTCGGGCTGGACCGACAGAAGGCCTATGGTCCAGCTGCGGCTCGGTCCGCACGTAGCTCTCCTTTCCAGCTGTTTGGTTCTGCCGACACATGATGGGGAGCACATGTACTGGGGTTGGTTGAAGAATTTAAGAGGAGACAACCCTCATCAAGAGGCTGTCGATGAGGTTGTCGGGAGTAAGAGAAATAAATGGGCTTATCTGGTGAGTTAATAATGAGGAAGAAGAAGAAGAAGCAGGAGAAAGAAGAGTTGATGCATCGGGTCTTCACGGTTAGAAGGATTTCTTCTCTGTGTTATGGATTTCTTGACGTGGGTATTCTGTTTTTGGAGTGTTTTCTAGACGTTGGCTGATTACAGTTCAATTTTGTCTATGATTCTGTAATGGTGAATATTGATATGCTAAGGATATCCTCTCGTGGTGTGCATGTACGTTGGTTGTACTCTGTTGGGTGATTACTAATGTATGGAAAACACTCCGTTGGTTGTAGTGTTTAAAACCCTTGTTATTGTGCTGCTTCTAGAATTTGAGCTTGGATGCATTATTATGTGCAGGAAGAATATATTCGTCAAGATAGAGTTGGATTCTGTATTATTCTTTTATTTAGAAAAGTTACGTTCTGTTTCTGATATAAGTGAGGAAGAAAGATAAGTAATGTGGTTTTCTAATACTCTGTTAGTTACTGCCATGGTATTCTATGAAGCATGAATATATAGGATAAGATAATCTGTTAACTCGAAGTGTGTATTAAGTGGATCTGTTCACCATTATAGTTATCAAACATGCTAAAGAGAATGTGCTAACATGTTGTTGGGTGTTTAACCTGTTATTGAATGATGTTTCCCTGCTTGGTTTATAAATGGCTATACAGAGAATGAAGTTGAAATTGTTAATCGGTTTTTGGACATTAATGAATGTTGGAAGTGTTATATTGTTGGTTATTGTCTGGATAAATATATATGGTCAAAGAATTTGGATATAACGGTTTAGATTTGAGTTATTAATTTGGACGAATGTATGACGATAATTGAAAATGAATGTGAGGATTAATTCTAAAGCTAAGTAGTAATTAACGACGCGATCTCATTTAGAAGATTTTATTAAGTAACGAGAAATTAGGATAGAAAGACGTTAAAATGTAATAAGTAGATAAAATGATTTTATTAATGAAGGTTTTTAATTATGAAGGTACTAAAAGAAAAGAAAAGAATAACTGTCAAGCGTTGAACGCTTTAAGCAAGTGAGGTAAGTGATATGCATATGTTTTGGTCTTCGGACCCTATATCGCAAGAATAGGAGATGCATGTTTTGTTGCTTACCGCTTTCTAAGCATGTCTACAGTCTTTAATAGCATGTTTCGTTATTTACTGTTTTAAATAGCATGCTTCGATGTTTACCATTTTAAAGCATGTTTATAGTTATTATTCTCACGTTTCGTTGTTTACTGCTTTTACAGCACGTTGAATGTTTATTTATGCTTTTCAGAAATTGTATGCTTTCACGAGTATTAAACAAAACATATACAAATAACGGATGAATCATAAGCTATAAAAAGTAATAAGCGAACGAAGAAACAGATCACAAACAAAGAAACCAATAACGAACAAATAATAAGTCATAATAAAGTAAAGAAAAGAAAATGGCAACGATAAGGCGTTTAAGCCTTTGTGGCACGGTCGCTAGCAAGCTTTCAGATTATGCCATCGTCGATAGCAAGCTTTCGGATTATGCCATTGCTGCTCATATCTGTTGCAAGGTTCTTGGATTATGCCGGGAAAAACGGCCAATGATTAGCAGGCTTTTTGGATTATGCCATCGCTGCTATATAGGAGGTCAATGATGAAAAGAACGACCAATGAAAGATAACAATTAAAACGAAAAAGACAAAAGATAAGGCGAAAAAGACGAAAACGATGATCTAAAACGCAAAGGATAAGAAGATAAAAAGAAAACGATGAAAATGATGATTAAAACATAAAGATAAGAAGATAAGAAAAAGACGAGAACTGAAACTGCATGTAGTATTATAGCATGATAGGTATTATTACTTATTGAGCCTTTGGCTCATATGTTACTACTTGCGATATAGGTACAAGTACGAGAGAACAATGACGAACAGATGATGAAGGATTTGCGCAGGCGAGACTTGCAGCTGGTCAAGCTAATTAATGTAAAGAGTAACTGAGAAGAGCAATTGTAAAATGTAAAGTAACTTTTTCAAATATTCATAAATGCATTATTTACGCTTTTACTACGTTTTCAAATAAAAACTATTTTTACACTTCTGCTAGATTTTATAACTATAGTTTTCTACAAAATTATCACGATTTTAATAACGAGTCAAAGTAAAGTAAAAATGTTTTGTTAACGATCTGGTTGTAAGAAGTGCACTCTGATTTCATATTAAAAAGGTTTTAATAACAATTTCAGTCGCTTTAAGAAATTTTTCAATTTCACGCGTTTTTAAAAGGTAATGAAAAATTGGGTCATTACAGTTGGTATCAAAGCAAATGTGTTTAAAAAAAAAAGAGATTCTATAATTGCTCTAATATAGTTTATTGTGTTTTAAAATCGGTTCTGTAAAATGCCTGCCAACACAAGATTCGACGTGTAAATGCTCCATCAACTGCAAGTAAATTACTAAATTTAATTTTCTTAATTTAAAATTTTATTTTTTATTCTGCAACGTAAGGTATCATAGCTAAGGGGAAACAGATACAAACAAAGAAACGGTACGAGCACAGAAACCAAAATGGGAACGGGAACAGACATAGAAACGGAAACGGAAACAGAAACAGAAACGAATTTCCAGAAATGGAAACAGATACAGATACAGATACAAAAACAGAAATGGGAACGGATACGGAAACACGTACGATCACGCATACCGAAATGAATATAGAAACAAGAACAGAAATGGAAACAAAACCTGATACGGAGGCGGATACAGATACAGATACGGAGACGGAGACAGATACAGAAACGAAGACTAATATAGATACAGACATGGAAACGGATACGGAGATGAATACAGACACAGAAACGGATACGGAATACAGACACGAAAATGGAAACAGAGACGGAGACAGAGACGGATATAGATACAGACACGGAAATGGAAACGGAAAAGAATTTCTAGAAACAAATTTTTGGAAATGGATACAGATAGGGAAACGGAAAAGGAAATGGAAACGGGAATGAAAACGGAAATAGACAAGGATACGGAAACAGATACGGATACAGAAACAGATATGGATACAGACACAGAAACGGAAACAGAAATGGAAACAGAAATGGATACAGAAATGGGAACGGAAACGAGAACAAAATTATAATAATAATAATAATAATAGTAATAAAAATATAATAATAAAGGATCACTTCCCCTAAAACTAAAGAGTTGGTTAGCCTAAAATATAATTAAATAAGTAAAGAAATTATACTGGGATATTCGAAAACCAATTAACATAATATTTAGGGTTAATTACAAGTAGTAAATGTTGGTGCGCGTAAGGGATATAAAGAAATAATTAGCAAAATAAGACATTGAACGAAATAATAAACACAATAATTTTGAAGACAAATAAACGTCGAATAATTTTGTAGGTCTTATGTGTAAAGGGGTCTTATCAACTAAGCCGCTATAGTTTAAGGAATAACTTATGATTCCACAAGTTTGGAAGGATGAATATAATTAGCGAAGGACATGTGACACAATTAGGCAAGATGGAAATACGAATGTTACGGATAAAATGATTAACCGGTTGACTATGTTAGTGGAGCGACTATATCATCAATTGGAATGACAGTCTCAAAACCTTGAGAAGCTTATGGAAATAATTGTGCGTGGAAATGAGTGAGTTGTGGAATGAGTGACTGAGCAGCAAGATGTAAGCTAAGAGAAGTTGCATTGACTAAGATCACCTCAGTTTGACAGAGATAATATGGACCCTGACGGTGTAGAAGAATGAATTAGGACTTTGGAGGATATGTTTGCATATGCTAAAATAAAAAAGAAATTTTATTCAGATTTTAATATGGACCCAAACAGTGCCAAGGAATATATATTAGAGTAGCGCAGCAGAGAAGGATAGCATGTGTTGCGTTGGTTAAGGATGCGAGATTTTAGTAGGACTCAATCAAGGTAATTAAGGGCGTGGCTACAATGACGTGGATAAAGTTCCAGAAGATTTTCTATGACAAGTATTTCAACCACTCATTGAGGATGAGAAAATTTGTGGAGTTTACTCAGTCACGACAAGAAGGATCAGTTTTGGAATATGAGTGCAAGTTGAGGCATTATCGCGGTTTGCCTCGCACCTGGTGAACAATAATGGGAATAAGGTACGATACTTTGTTTAAGGACTTAAGACGGAAATTCTCAAAGGTGTTGTAATTGTAGGAACTCAAGATGGTCATTACTCTGATGTGGTGTCAAAAGCTTTGGACATTGAAGAAATTAAGGATCGAATCTCGAAACAGAACGGTTCTGTTGAGAGATTTCAGCTACACGCATGGGATGAAGCGGGCACATCCAGTGAAATTAAGAGGATTTTTGACAATGAGAATCAAGATGTGAAGGACAAGGTAAGCGCGGGATGAGTCAAATACTACTTTGTTTAAGGTTCCACATGTTGGATTATGTGCTAATTGTCGGAAAAAGCACATTGGAAAGTGTCAAGTTGGTATTAGACAATGTTTTGAGTGCAGGAAGATTGGATATTTGGTCAACAATTGCCCAACGTTCCTATGGAAACTAGCAAAAATTGTGGTAAAGTGACTTTGATCTCTGTGGATGTAAGGGAAAAGTGTGTTTGTGAGATGGTTTGAGTGTATGGCGTGATGAGTAGTGTCCGTAATAGGTTATTGTATCAAACTTTGGATAAAGAATTTGTGTTTGGAACCATTAAGGATGTAATGCAAATATTATTTATGCAAGTTTCATTTGGACGTGGTTTTATTTTGGTTGTCGAATTTATAGAGCGTTTGCGTTGAGCAAATTTTGAGGACAAAATATATATAAGGAAGGAGGAATGTAATACCCCGATTTTTTTATATCGGAATTTAACAAGGATAATTGAAAAGAAATTAAAGGTTTTTGGATTAATTGGTTAATTATTGGGGTATTACCAATGACGTATTTGTAATATTATAAATTATGGAAAATTATTGGATAATCATTTTATTGGATAATAATTAAGGATTAAATTGGAAAGAGTATATAATTGGATATTAAGTGAAAGATTGGATTAAAGGAAATTAAAATGGAGATTTATGGATATAACCGATTTGGTTTGACTCGGCCTGAGATCAATTATGAGTGGCTCGGTTCCCTTTTAATTAAAAGAGTGAATGAGATTTATGGGAAATTTATGAGATAAAATAAACTATTTGGGATTTTCAATATAAGGGGATTTAATAAATTGGATTAAAGAAGATTATGGGGTGTTATAGATGGCATGAATCGGTTCAGCAGAATCAGTTCACACCATTGGCCCACGATTGGCTGGAAAATAAGAAGGAAGGGGGGGATTTTGAAATTGGCCCTCGGCCTTTTGCGATAGAAGAGGGTAGAAAGAGAAAGGGTGAGATCGAGAGAGAGACGGCCATGGTGAGTGGGTTGGGTCCGGCGTGTGACTCCGTCCTGGTGTGCAGGCTGCTGGTCCCCGGCACGGCATCCGTGGGCGCGAACCGTGTGGGCTAGGGCATAGGTTCGTTCGGCCTGACTACAATCGCGATTTGTGGACGTGATTCCCTAGCCGAGGTAATCTCCTGGTCGATTTTCTAATGCTCAGTGATGATTCAGCATTTGGTGTGGCCGTGAAGGATGCAGGGGCTGGGATCGCGAGGGAACGACATCAGTTGGCGGTTCGGGTTGGACAGGCCGAAGGCCTATGGTCCAGCTGTGGCTTGGTCCGCACGTAGCTCTCCTTTCCAGCTGTGTGGTTCTGCCGACACACGATGGGGAGCACTTTTACTGGGCTTGGTTTAAGAATTTAAGAGGAGACAACCCTCATCAAGAGGCTGTCGACGAGGCTGTCGGTAGGAAGAGAAATAAATGGGCTTGTCTGGTGAGTTAAGAATGAGGAAGAACAAGAAGAAGCAGGAGAAAGAAGAGTTGCTGCCACGGGTTTTCACGGTGAGAAGGATTTCTTCTCTGTATTCTGGATTTCTGGATGTGGGTATTCTATTTTTGGAGTGCTGTGTGGAAGATGGCCGATTACAGTTCAATTTTGTCTATGATTCTGTAATGGTGAATATTGTTATGCTAAGGATATCCTCTAGTGGTGTGCATGTACGTTGGTTGTACATTGTTGGGTGATTACTAATGTATGAAAACACTTTGTTGGTTGTAGTGTTTAAAACCCTTGTTATTGTGCTGCTTCTAGAATTTGTGCTGGAATGCATTGTTATGTGCAGGAAGAATATATTGGTCAAGATAGAGTTGGATTCTGTATTATTCTTTTATTTGGAAATGTTACATTCTGTTTCTGATATAAGTGAGGAAGAAAGATAAGTAATGTTGTTCTCTAATACTCTGTTAGTTACTACCTTGGTATTCTATGAAGCATGAATATATAGGATGAGATAATCTGTTAACTCGAAGTGTGTATTAATTGGATCTGTTCACCATTATAGTTACCAGAAATGCTAAAAGAGAATGTGCTAACCTGTTGTTGGGTGTTTAATCTATTATTGAATGATGTTTTCCTGCTTGGTTTATAAATGGCTCTATAGAGAATGAAGTTGAAATTGTTAATCGGTTGTTGGACATTAATGAATAGTGGAAGTGTTATGTTGTTCAGTATTGTCTGGACGAATATATATGGTTAAGGAATTTGGATATAACGGTTTAGATTTGAGTTATTAATTTGGACGAATGTATGATGATAATTGGAAATGAATGTAAGGATTGATTCTAAAGCTAAGTAGTAATTAACGATGTGATCTCATTTAGAATATTTTATTAAGTAACGAGAAATTTGAATAGAAAGACGTTAAAATGTAATGAGTAGATTAAATGGTTTTATTAATGAAGGTTTTTAATTATGAAGGTACTAAAAGAGAAGAAAAGAATAACGGTCGAGCGTTGAACGCTTTAAGCATGTGAGGTAAGTGATAATGCATGTGTTTTGGTCTTTGGACCCTACATCTCAAGAATAGGAGATGCATGTTTATAGTTATTATTCACACATTTCATTGTTTACTGCTTTTATAGCACGTTGAATGTTTATTTATACTTTTCAGAAATTGTATACATTCACGAGCATTAAACAAAACATATACAAATAACGGACGAACCATAAGCTATAAAAAGTATTAAGCGAACGAAGAAACAAATAGCGAATGAAGAAACAGATCACGAACGTAGATATCGATAACGAACGAATAATAAGTCATAAATAAAGTAAAGAAAAGAAAAAGATAACGATATGACGTGAGGCCGTTTAAGCCTTTGTCGCACGGTCGCTAGCGAGCTTTCGGATTATGCAATCGTCGCTAGCAAACTTTCGGATTATGCCATTGCTGCTCATATCTGTTGCAAGGACTCTGGATTTTGCCGGGACAAATGGCCAATGATTAGAAGGCTTTCGGATTTTGCCATCGCTGCTATATCGGAGGTCAATGATGAAAAGAACAACCAATAAAAGATAACAATTAAAACGTAAAAGACAAAAGATAAGGCGAAAAAGACGAAAACGATGGTCTAAAACGCGAACGATAAAAAGATAAGAAGAAAACAATGGAAATGATGATTCAAACGTAAAAGATAAGAAGATAAGAAAAAGAAGAAAACTGAAACTACATGTAGTATTATAGCATGATAGGTATTATCACTTACTGAGCCTTAGAGTCATAGATTACTACTTGCGATGTAGGTACAAGTACGTGAGAACAATGACGAATAGATGTAGGAGCAGTTGATGAAGGATTTGCGCGGGCGAGACTTGCGGCTAGTCAGGCTTATTAATGTAAAGAGTAACTGAGAAAAGCAACTGTAAAATATAAAGTAATGTTTCCAAATATTCATAAATGCATTATTTATGCTTTCGCTACATTTTCAAATAAAAAGTATTTTTAAACTTCTGCTAGATTTTTAGCTATAGTTTTCTACAAAATCATCACGATTTTAATAACAAGTCAAAGTAAAGTAAAAAGGTTTTGGTAATGGTCTGGTTATAAGAAGCGCCCTCTGATTTCATATTAAAAAGGTTTTAATAACAATTTCAGTTGCTTTAAGAAAATTTTAAATTTCACGCGTTTTTAAAAGATAATGAAAAATCAGGTCGTTACAATTGGAACTCAACTCAAAGCCTCAACCATTGGGAAATGACCCTCCAATGCCTCTAACCATGGGGACCACGTCCTCCAAGCCTTTTAACATTAGTTTCATGCCGAAGGCTCAACCATTTACCGTTGGAATGCAACTCAAAGCCTCAACTATTGGGGAATGACCCGCCAATGCCTGTAACCATGGGGACCATGTCCGCCAAACCTTTTTTCATGAGTTTTGTATCCAAAGCCTCAACCATTAGGGGATAATCCGCCCAAAGCCTCTACCTTTGGGGAACACGTCCGCTTAAGCCTCATAATTCCATTGGGAACTTGTTGCCAAACGCTTGACATATAATTAAGCTCTTAAGTTCCTTTATCTTTTTTTTACTTAAAACCATATGCTTGATACACCACTTTTGTGACGTTTTGTGAAAACTGTGATGAATGAGTATGAGAACATACAACTTAATGAAACAGAGCAAATCAACACACAATAACAAGTCTCCAAAGCACAACATGATTTAGAACCTATTACTTAAACTGATAGAGTCCAAGACTCTTTAGTGGTCAACAACTTCAATCGGCCAAGCTTAAGAAAATCCACCCGGTCGTCAGATTTCAAATAAGTGTATCTGCCAAAGCATAAGGAATTAGAAATTGAAATTTGCAGAAAATTACACCAACAATCCAGAGAGAAACATATAAAAAAATTCAACTTTAAACTCGTTCTAAACACAGAGTTATGCTTTGACGAAATTCACCCTCGAATTAGGGTTTTATAGGCAGATTCTGGCAACTGAAATTATCACAGCGATATCTCCACTTGCATACACTAAATTAATCCCAAATTTGGAGGATCAACACTTAACAACCCCAAAATTAACTTTGCCAAATATGAGCTTCATCCAGTAAGTATAAACAGGGCAAAATGTAACCACAAAATGGAGCAAAATCTGTCCAGCGCAAAAACAGATTCTCGACAATGGATTCCTTCCTTTTAAAACATAGATTATCACATCCAAATCTCAACAAAATCCCACCAAATCTAGAATAGCACGAATACAAATAAAGAAATTAAAAAAATCACAAGCCTTTCTCAAAAGATGGAATGAAAACTAGTGACAAATCAAAGGAGTCTGCAAATCTTCCAAAACAAGAGGGGCGACTAGTCTGCCAACACAAAAGGATGGCTCTCTCCAATGGGGGATGATAGTTCTTCTACCTCCACGCCACATGAACAACCACACGAGGAGGAGGAGCTGGAAGAGGAAGCAATAATCGACTCAGTTGAGATCTAGTAAGAACAAGTGAATCAAGTGTGTGAGATGAAGTCGGCTGAGAGAGTCTCCACGGGTCCTTCACGCCAAAATGCTTAGAGCAATCTTTAGGGTTCTTCAAAATTCCAATTGCCTCAAATAGGGTTCATTAGAGGGGATAAAATACCTCTCTAATGGAAAAATTACAAATTTGCCCCAAAAGAAACCCCCAAAATAAAAAACACACAAAAAATAAAAATAGTTTCTTGGCTGGTTTTTATCCTTCTGTTAAAGCTGCGTTTGACATAGTAAATAAGCTCCAAAATTAACGCCAAAGTACTTTCTGGAAAGCTTTATGAATCGGCTACAATTGTTATGAAGAGCACGTTCCAATATAAAGTTTGATAGATCACCAAAAATTCCATGTACACCTCAGGGGCAGTTTATGAGCAGATTTTTGGAATGTGTCATCTATCTCCAAAACTTGTATTATGCCTTCCATCAATGCTCATGTTAAACCTATAGAAGCAAAATTACACAAAAGAAATAACTTGGTTAGGAAAATAGTGAACTTCATGGCTCAAGATCGCACGGTAGGGTTTTTGGGGCACATCACAAACACTAGTAGCAAAGTAACACCAACAATATTTACAGCACATAAACCACATCAAAGGCACCTCATGGACTTAACCTTCTATCAATCAACATTAAACAATATATCCTCCACCTAACAACCTTTTCTCAACAGAGACATGATCTATACAACTTATCAATAACTTAAATCTATCCAGAATAAACACACTATCAATCAACTAAAATGACCATTAATAACAATACATCCAAAATAAGTTAGTAATAGCAACAATAAGCAACACATCAAAGAACATCTTCAAAAATTTTACATCTATCAATAAATTAACATCAAAAGCAAGCATCTCCCAAATAAACCTCTATTTCTTATAATGTAGCCCCAAAAGGGGAAAAGAACATACACATTCCTTACCTCACTTCCTTAGCTTTAATTCTTGTAAGAGACCTCAACAATCCCTTGAATCCTAAACACCCTTAAACATACCAGTCCTAAATTAGCAGATGCAAACATAACTAAGTTATAGCTATAACCTTAAAACTAAGAATGACTCAACTTTACCGTGAAGAATAGTCTTACCCTCTATCGATTTCTCCTTCCTTTTTTTCTTCCTCAACCCTAGACTTCTTCTCTCACAGTGTCTCTCTTTTTCTATTAACTCCTCTGAAGCGCACTCTCTCTGACTCATGATTTCTCCCTTCCGCAACTCTCCCTTCATGACCTTTTCTCTTCTTTCTCTCTCTCTTGGCACCCTCTCGATTTCTCTGCATATTCCCCTAGAAGCTTTCCTTATAAACTACATTTTCTCCCAAAGACACTCTCTCAACTTCACTCCTTTCTCTCGGCTATTTTTCCTTCCTCTAGAAACTTTCCTTCTTCTTCTGCACTCCATCTCCTTCTTATATTCTATAACCTACACTTCTCCAGCTGCCATCTGAAGGTGGAGGGATAGCTGGAGGAATGCTTGCACGTCCTTGATGCTCCCACCTATCATCCCTCCAATTAGAAGACCGTAATCTACTAGATTCAGGTGACTCTTGAGATTCTTGGTCGATCAGGCTCTTCCTCCGATGGATCAAAAACCTTCAGAATAAACTATTTTCTTGGATGCCATTCTGTAACAACATGGTTTTTCCTTTCTTAAAACGTGTCATTTTTAGTGGACGTTTATCTTTAAAAATCGAGTGAAATTTAAAACTTTTGCATAGCGGAAGACTTTTATGAATAAAACAAAACATTTGAGAAAACAATACATAAACTTCTTTTCTTTTACAATTGAAATACTTTACAAAACTCTTTACAAACCATTTCTCTTTCTTTAATCCTTTAACCTAGCCAGCCACAAGATCCGCACGTGCAAATCCTTCATCAACTACTCCTTAACCTATTCTTGTATGTACCTACATCACAAGACTTAAACTATGAACCTAAGTCTAAGTAAGTGATATAAAATAAAACATGCACATGTTATGCAGCTTTTGAAATCCATATGCAGTTTTCTGTTTTTGTTTTCGATTTTTGTTTTTGTAACATCCCATTTCCGTTTCACATTTCCATAAATTTTTTCTCAATTAAAACTCAGTCATAAACACTTGAAGAAAGATATCAGAGTAAATATATGCGGAATAATTAAAACGTTGATGTGCACCAAGTCACAAGAGTTTCAAAAGAAACAATCGGAAATTGTATGCACCAATATTCTGCCCACTAATCTTCAAATATGAATATCTTCATAACCGTAAAGAACTAAAGGCTGGAACTTGGAGGATCTTTTAACAACACTTATAGAATGCACATATCAAAAATTTACCTTCAAACCCCATCAGAATCAACAGTTATAACCAATTAAAGATAACCCTCAGAATTAGGGTTTCCCTGGGCAGATCTGGCGACTCAAATTCAAACGCCTAGAACTTAGCGAGCATACAACCTTTAAGCACCAAATTTGGAGGATAAAACAACAACAATTTTTGAATAATTCTGCCAAAGATGAGCGCAAAAGAACGAACTTAAAGACGCCAAAAACAGACACAAAAAGCAAGTCAGAAACAGAATTATCACAGAAACAGTTTCTCGGCTAGCTTTGCTTCTTCCAATCACAACTCTTTTATCAATAATCTTTAACCATAAATGACCCCAAAAACCACAAATATCTAGAGAACAATAAGAAGTCCAAGAAAACCAAGAACACCTTTGAAATAGCAGCAAGAAAAACAGAAAAAAAAACCCAAGGAGTCCGCACACCTCCAATGGGAGAGGGGGCGACTATACTTGGCCTTACCGAACGGATGGGCACTCTCCAAGGGGGTTGGAGCTTCTTCTACCTCCACTCCACAATAGACCACAACAAGATAAGAGTGGTTTGGAAGAGATAGTAGCCACTCAACTCGATCAAGAAGCAGCAAGAAGATCGAGTTGAAGCAAATGGGAGAAACGGCCAAGAGGAGGGGAGAGCTCCGCGGTCTTCACACCAAAGGGAGAATTAGGTTTTGTCAAATCTTCCAAAGTTCCTTCCAAAAATGCATTAGGGGTAAACTAAATACCCCTTAATGACCTTAAAAATCTTAAAAGATAAAAATGCCCTTGACAAATAAAAACTAGGGCATGAGGGCTCGGTTTACATGCAAACCGAGCACCTCCAAACCTACAAGCATAAATTGAAATAAAAATTCACCAAAAATAATTTCCAACAAAATAACCAGCAATAAATATCCAAAAATGATAGATTTAACATAGAATAACATTAAATGGCTCTCATATAACCTTGAGAGCCTTGACTCCCGGAAACTCCTCCAAGCCGGAACAAAACGAATCTAGTTGATTAGGGTTTGCAGGGCTCCACGTGAGAAAAAGGCAGGAGCTTCTTGATGTTCATGCGTTGGCTTCTCCATAAGGTCTAATGCATTAATTTTCCCTGCAAAAATAAAAACTTATTAGATAAAAAAAATAGCATCATGGCTCGGCTCCGATAGTAGGGTCTTGGGACACATCATCCTCCTAGGGTGATTGAGGATTTGACCTCAAATCCATGGCTTAACCCAATCTTTTCTTTTTACCTCTTCAAGTACCCTTACAACCATGTTTGGAAGTTTTGGAAGCTTTGGGAGCTTGAGCATGAATTGAATTCCATTTTGTACAATGTTTTTGTTTCCATCAACCCCAATGAAACACCATGAAACACATAATTGCACAAGGTAGAAAGTAGGAATTGGCAGCAGTTGGTGCAATTTTGACAACAATAAAAATGGGCTAATTGGTGGCATTTAGTCTTGGTTTTTGGACAGACCATCACCATACAAGTTAAAAATAAACCCTCAAACTTTCAAGGTCAAAATCCAAGGCAATAAAAATTTATGATAGAAACATCGACACCTATTCGGATTAACAAAACTGATTTCTCGGAATGGCAGTTTTCAGGGTGAACTTGTAATAGCCATATCTTGGGCAATTCAACTCCTCTTTGCACGAAATTTGGACAGAACAAACCTTCATAAGTGAAGAGACTCTCCACCAAAAATCATAATTAAATTCGTACGACACAGAAGTTACACTAAAAGGAACCCACAGCCTGAAATGGTGCAAGCAAAATTACAGTTTTGGATACTATATCGAAAATGGCACACGATTATCAATCCGCATCCAATTAAGTTCAAATTTCATACATGCTCCATCCATCCAATAAAGAACAAAATGCCAAATTTTCAGAGCATAATTCGCAATACAAATAATATAAGGTTGCCGCAACATACCAGGGGTTTCACCCTCTCACAATCCGAGGATAATTTCATGTACATGCTCCCTAGGATCAACTCTTTCATACGTTCACCAACATATCATCCACCCGGGTCAAATGGAAAATTTTTGTTCCCACCATGAGGCACTTCATTAATATAAGATCTTGCATACCATCTTGACGAAGATGGAAGAACAATGGAGAACTTGCACAAGATGACATTCGGATCTAGTAGTGGTAGCAATGTTGAATCAAAATAATCTTCAATCTTCGAATTTATTTCCTCAACTCCAATATCAAAACCTTCATTCCAAAATTCAAAATCAGCACCAAGAATAAAGGAATCTCCCATCCAACCCCTCTAAAAGAACCAAGTAACCAAATTATTTTGTGGTGCATAACTCAAGCACCTAGTTTGGGCTAGTTTGCTTGTTTCTCCGCTATCATAGACTAGCAAATAAAGACTCGAATGTGGTAATGCCCCTAAGCCCCAATATTCATCCATATACATATAAACATAGTTGATAGATCTCATTTCATTTGTAAACAATGAATATGCTTTGTCCATGTTCCAACAAAAATCATAACAAGTCAGCTCGCCATGAATTTTCTCTTCTAGATATTCAATAGTGAGACGTCTTTCTATGGTCAAGAAAAAAAATTCTTCTTGATCAAGAGTTAACTTCTTAAAATAATTTTCTCCTTCAAAGGTTGCTGCATAGAACTCATCTCTATGCTCCACTATGCTTGATTCTTCCATTTTACATAAAACATTTCGATTAAACAAAGTGGAGGGCTGTTTATCTTCAAAAAGTGTGTCCTCCAAGACCGTGAGTTTTACCCCTTAAGGAGGAGCTTCTTCCTCATCCACCTTTAACTTTGGTAGCCCCTCATCAACATAACTCCCTTCAAGACAAGATGAAGCACTCAAAGATTGGTTAAAAGTACATGGAATAAGCAACTCTTGGAAATCGATATTAATTTCAGCTAGCTCGGTTTCTTCTCTAACAACTTTTTTAGCCGCTTGAGTCTCCATCACGAATAGTGGCCTTTCAGGAGTATAAATAGTTTCTACTTCCAAGTTGTTTTCTTCATCAGTGGCTACCAAGGAGTCAACTTGGCTTCTCTCATCAATCAAGCATTTCTTTATAATAATATCTTTTTACTTTGGGCATTTTGAAGCATTGTGCCCAATTTCAAGGTATTCGGAGCGATAGATGTCTTTAGATCTTAGCCGAGATATATCAAATCTTTTTTTAATAAACTTTTCATCATCTTCCAAGTAATAAGTTCATCTTTCCCATCAATTAGCCACTGAGCTTTTAATTATTCCACCAAGATTTTGCATGACCCACCAATTTCGAGAAGGCTAATCTCACTTTACCTTTATCCAAGAATTTGTGACCTTCAAATATGCTCTCAACTTCTTCTAACCAATCCACACATTCCATGTCATTGTTGAATCCTATAAATGGAGGGATAGGTAATTTTACAAGCTTCATATCATTCTTGTCATGAGATCTTCTCCTCAAATTCCGAAGCTCTTCCTTATCGGTTTCTACTAAGTCTTCATCAAACAAGCTTGTGTCTCGGCCCCTAGACTCATTTGAAGTACTAATCCTCCTCCTTGGCCTCGGAGTTCTTGGCTCTCTTACATGCTCATTAAGGGGTGCATCTATTCTTTGCTGGAGTTTATGAATCAACTCCATCATGTCATCAAGCCGTCTATGAAGACTACTCTCGGGTTGCTCTTGATCATTCTCGGGTGGCATATTCGGGTTAGCCCTTACTTCTTTGTTACTATGGTAAGGGGCTCCACTCCTTCTACTTATATTTAAACACTAATAGGCACAATAACAACAACAAAAGCGTGAACTAGACTCTGATAACAAATGATGTGCACCAAGTCACAAGAGTTTCAAAAGAAACAATCGGAAATTGTATGCACCAATATTCTACCCACCAATCTTCAAATATGAATATCTTCATAACCGTAAAGAAATAAAGGCTAGAACTTGGAGGATCTTTTAACAACACTTATAGAATATAAAAAATTTAGCTTCAAATCCCATCAGAATCAACAGTTATAACCAATTAAAGATAACCCTCAGAATTAGGGTTTCCCTGAGCAGATCTGGCGACTCAAATTCAAATGCCTAGAACTCAGCGAGCATACAACCTTTAAGCACCAAATTTGGAGGATAAAACAACGACAATTTGTGAATAATTCTGCCAAAGATGAGCGCAAAAGAACGAACTTAAAGACGCCAAAAAAAGACACAAATCGCAAGTCAGAAACAGAATTATCACAGAAACAGTTTCTCGGCTAGCTTTGCTTCTTCCAATCACAACTCTTTTATCAATAATCTTTAACCATAAATGACCCCAAAAACCACAAATATCTAGAGAACAATAAGAAGTCCAAGAAAACCAAGAACACCTTTGAAATAGTAGCAAGAAAAACAGAAAAAAAAACCCAAGGAGTCCGCACACCTCCAATGGGAGAGGGGGCGACTATACTTGGCCTTACCGAACGGATGGGCACTCTCCAAGGGGGTTGGAGCTTCTTCTACCTCCACTCCACAATAGACCACAACAAGATAAGAGTGGTTTGGAAGAGGTAGCAGCCACTCAACTCAATCAAGAATTAGCAAGAAGATCAAGCTGAACCAAATGGGAGAAACGGCCGAGAGGAGGGGAGAGCTTCGTGGTCTTCACACCAAAGGGAGAATTAGGTTTTGTCAAATCTTCAAAAGTTCCTTCCAAAAATGCATTAGGGGTAAACTAAATACCCCCTAATGACCTTAAAAATCTTAAAAGACAAAAATGCCCTTGACAAATAAAAACTAGGGCATGAAGGCTCGGTTTACATGCAAACCGAGCACCTCCAAACCTACAAGCATAAATTGAAATAAAAATTCACGAAAAATAATTCCCAACAAAATAACCAGCAACAAATATCCAAAAATGATAGATTTAACATAGAATAACATTAAATGGCACTCAAATAACCTTGAGAGCTTTGACTCCCGAAAACTCCTCCAAGCCGGAACAAAACGGATCTAGTTGATTAGGGTTTGCAGGGCTCCACGTGAGAAAAAGGCAGGGAGCTTCTTGATCTTCATGCGTTGGCTTCTCCATAAGGTCTAATGCATTAATTTTCCCTGCAAAAATAAAAACTTATTAGATAAAAAAATAGCATCATGGCTCGGCTCCGACGGTAGGGTCTTGGGACACATCAAACGTCAAACCATTCTTAAAAACAACATCGTCAACCCACTAGTTTAAAAACATAATATAAAGTCTTTGAATATAATTTAACACTTTTATTCTTTCATGAGCCATAACCCCCATGGTCGTTCTGCGCCTGGTAACACAAGCTTGCATTACATCACACTTCTTCAACGTTCACTTCATTTGGTTCACATTCAATACCTACATGACAGGAGGGATAATGAGTCTATTGTCAAGTATGATATATAATGAAATACATATGCAAATGCCTAAGACAGCTCAATATGCAAATGTCTAATAGAAGAGAACATATCCCTTCTCTTTTATTAACGTTTCACTTTCAGCAAGACATTGGAGATATTTCCCACAGAGAGATAGATACATCCTCGGGATACAACTTGAGCAGCAACTTCCGAGCCATCCCTACATGGGAGGAGGCAAGTTCTCTCAAGTAGATCCGTCACTATACACCCCAACCTCCATATGTCCATTTATAAATTTTAAATCCATTATTATCCCGTGCAATGCATGATATGCAATTCTAACTAACATGCCTATATGAATGTCACACAATAGTTCATATATCGCAAGAAAAACAATACAATCAAACAATGAAGCTAAAATCATGAATCAACTAAGATTTAACCATAGACATGCTTTCACTATCATATTATCAATGTAGAAAATTAACATAATTCACAAACAACCAATGCTGCCATAATATCACTATGTCTATGAATTCACTTTCACAAGGGTTCAATATGTTTACGAATCTTTTGTCTCTTACAACCTATCATCAACAAATTATTTATACATCCATTTTTCAGAAAAAGACAACTCCCTTTTCGTTATGTTTGTTCAGCAGTAAAGGTATAGCAACAATAATTAAACAATCAAACCCACTATAAAGTTAGAGCCATGCAATTTATCAATCACAAACTATAACTAACAATTTAATAATGGAATTACAATAACTATTTTAATTCCTACAATTACATATTTATTGATCATAGAAAATAGTTTCTATATGGTAATACGGTTTCTATTCAGAGCCTCAACAAATAGTAATCAACATATTTTAGTTACCTTAATCACACACAGAGAATCAAAGGAGTATTTTACAAATAAAGAACACCAGTTTTATCAACACAGAAGCAGCACATGTTCCTAAAGGAATAATACAACCTATTTCTCCAAGATTTCACTAATAACAAGTTGGTTTATCAGGAAACATATTCATTTAAAGAATTCATTCTAAAAAACAAACAGATTTCATTAGCAGGGAAAGTTACAGAGGCATATGGATAATTCATAGATGCAAAGAATAGATTAAGAATCATGCAACAAGCAAGCCTACTCTTGTCATGTAGGTCCTTTCGGACAAAGAACACACATAATCCAATGCCTTTCTTCTTGTTTAAATATCTCTTCCACTCAGCAACAACCTCTCCTCTCCGTTGAAGCATTTCTCCTCAAAAATATAGAACCAGAAAACACTAGAAGAATGTTGAGAGAAATCAGAAGAATAATCTTATGATTTTCTACCTAATGCCCTCTAAATACACTTTGAACCTCACCGAGGATGCCGAGAAGATGCGACCTATTGATTTCCAGCAATTCTTCAAGCTTCCAAGCATCAGTTATGCTTTTTCAGACAAAAAGCCATTACACCGGACGATAGATTCCACATCCAAGAACGACACCATCTCCCACTGATCAACCGCAAATTTCATTTTTCCAATTTATCGATGATCAATCGCCCTGCCTATAAATCACCATTTCACTCATTCATTGAAATTGGTTGATCATTGCTTTAATGGACGGACAACCACATCCCACGGACACTCGACTGCATCTCATAATAATCCTTTATTTTCCTAATATAATTATAAATAACCACAACTCCACAAATCTAACACACTTCTAAGTATTAAAACATAATCATTCACAATGTTATCAACTACAAGGAGCGACAATTTTACTGTGACCAGAAATTCCATTGTACTTAATCCAGGTCCTTTACATAGCTGAGTTTTCTCAGGTATTATAGTTTCCGTTTCAATATATTTCTGTATACATTATCCATTTCGGTTGCCCGGCTTTCGCTTGCGGACCAACCTCAAGGGTTCATTCCCAGAATACCGCGAAAGGAACCTCGAGATTATCCTAGAACGCTTCTATTTACATTTATTTACATTTCGTTTATGTTTCCATTTCCTTTTAAAAACATATGCTTAAAACCATTTTCATAACTTTTGGAAAACCTTGATGCATGAATGCTCGTGAATGCATGCAATACTATATCCTCAAAATATGATAAGTATCAATCCTATAATCCTCAAACATGATCCATATCAAATCCTTAATTTAAATCTAATAAACACATCATTAAAAGAACTTAATTCTAATAAACACAATATCATGTAACATTTAACTATCAATAATCACAGATTATTAACCTTTTATTTGTACCATTATTCCCTATTCATTGCCAATAGTATTTCTTAATTTAAACACAACTTTATTCCTAACACACTTGCATATACTAACAACATAACCTAATATTCCACTGACATCAAGCTTCATAGTACATGGTCCATCATAGCATCAAAACCTGGTGGCAACATTATACATACGAACTATAACATCCCATTTTCCGTTTATAAATTTTTGTAAAATTTTGAACATTTTAAAATCTCATTAAAATATACTTTACTAAAAAACATCAGAGTACGTTACGCGGAATAAAAATATTAAACTATTTTACAAAAATAACATAAATAAATACTTGAAATTCATAACAAAGTCTTTATGCATTTAAAATAACTTTTATTCATACACAAGCTTGCATCGCATCACACTTCCTTAGTGTTCACTTCAACCAACTCACAATCTATACCTACACCACAGGAGGAATAATGAATCTATTGCCCAGTAAAGAATATAAAATGAAATGCAACCATAACCTCTATGACAACTCTACATGCTTAAGCCTGATATATTTGTAAGCTGGGTGTGAGCAACCTCTTTAGTTTTCGAACTCACCACATGGGTTCGTTTTTTACGTGAGAGAAAATTCTTTAGTTTCTGAACTCACTAAAAATGAGCCCAGTTACATTACATTCATTTACTCTTGGGTGAGAGTGACCTCCGCAGTTTTTGAACTCATCCCCCGTTAAGTAAGAGCAACCTCTTCAGTTTCTGAACTTACTCAAACAAGCTATTTTCTACGTGTGATCAACCTCTTCAATTTCCGAACCCACATAGAAAACACCATTTATTATCTTCATTATTAGCCCATGCAATCCTGTAACTTGTCTACATGAATGTCACACACAGAAGTTCATATATCGCCAACAATACTACAAAACAACTAACAAACAAATACTATGCTTCAACTATAACCTTAATACTAAACATGCTTCATTTACAATATCACACATCTATTTCTCTATCATTGACGTATTATTTCTAGCTTATTCTGTAACAATATAAGTACTCCTATGGTATACACTACTTGAACATGAATTGAAGACTTATACTAATTAACTATTTTCATCATATAATAAATCTAATTTTTCTATAATCACATAATGGATCTAAACATCTAATTTACACTTTAGCATACCTATAAATTTTATTTATTTACTTAGAAAATAAGAATTTAAACTAATTATGTCTTTACAATTTATTACTAAACCTAATTCTCTTAATTTAACGTCTAAACGAATATTATAGGAACATAACAACTTAGACCACTATCTAACAGGAAATAAGGCCTGAATATATTATCTGCCAATAATTTATATCTTCATTTCGTGATTTTCCTACAGTTTTTCTTCCATCTTTGATACATTAATCTTAAGGAACAGAAGTCAGAAGGCATCGTAGAATATTAATCTATCAAGGATAATAAAAATACTACACAGAATATCAATATGCAAACCCATTTCTTCTTCACCACTGTCCATCAATATTTCTAAATCATTTTCATTCATGACACTAGTAAGCTAATGACGGAAGCCACATAATCAAAGAATCATCATCGACGACGTAAGTATTACCAAGAGCTCATCAATGAACTATGTAGAGAAAGACCATTAACAATAATTCTATGATAGCAACAATTCTCTAGAAGCAACCATTAAAACGTCAACAAATATCTTAACAAAACTACACAATAAGCATCTTACTCCTGTGATGTAGGTTCATATGGACAAACCACATGCATTACTCCTTACCTCGTGTAGCTTTCCTTTCCCCTTAGTAGTGATCCTTCCCGTTGGCAACACCCTCAAAATATTTTCATAGTGGCGAACTCTCTCACACACATTGAGAGAGACGTTGGATGGTACTGGAACGTCAAAAAGCCAAGTATTCAGCATTTCTAGCAATTGAATATAGCTTCCAGACGTTCAAAATTAATGGCGGATGATCGATTTAACTGAAGGATGATTGGCCTCCATTATGCAGACAATCTGCCAATTTCTATCTCCAGCAACATCGGTCCATCGTGCTAGTTTATCGCCTTGGACGCGATTGACCACCTAGATAGGCCGCCCACTCCATCTCATAATTTTGTCTAATTTTTCCTCAATTTCTTTAAATCTTTAACTCCTATATATATAAATTCTAATACTTTATAAAATGTCAATACTTTGCATTTCCATTTAATTCAATAATTACATGCAACTAAATACCCCGAACATTATATCCTCCCCTCCTTATTTAAAACTTTGTCCCCAAAATTTCAGCTATTGAAACAATTCTGAGTATTTAGCTTCCATCTCAACTTTCTTTCCCAAGTAGCCCCAGCAATAGTATGATTCTGCCACAACACCTTGACAAGTGGAATATTTTTGTGTCTTAGTTCCTCAACTCTTGAGTTTAAAATTCGTACTGGTCTTTCGTTATAACTTAAATTTGGTTGAAGGATAACATGTTCATCAAGTTCCATGTGAAATGGATTTCCTAGACACTTTCTTAACATAGACACATGGAATACGTTATGAACTCCGTCCAAAGTAGCTGGCAATTGTAACTGATATGTCATTTTCCCAATCCTTTTTGTAACAGGAAACAGACCAATATATCGTGGACTCAACTTTCCTTTCTTCCCTAATTGCATTACACCCTTAAATGGTGATACTTTAAGGAATACTAAGTCTCCTTCCTCAAATTCCAGTTCTCTATGATGATTATAACCATAACTCTTCTGGTGACTTTGAGGAGTCAGCATCCTTTGACGAATAATCGCAATAGATTCCTTAGTTTATCGTATCATATTTGGTCTGTAGAATTCTGCTTCACCGACCTCATCCCAATGCAAGGGAGATCTATACTTCTGTCCATACAAAGCCTCATAAGGTGTCATTCCAATTGTAGCTTGAAAGTTATTGTTGTAGGAAAATTCTACCAATGACAGCATTTTTCCCCATCCAACATGAAATTCCAACACACATGCTCGTAACAAGTCCTCCAATATTTGAATCGTTTGTTCGCTCTATCCGTTAGTTTGAGGATGGAAGGCTGTACTAAACTTTAACTCCGTACCCATAGCCTTATTTAAACTTTTCCAAAACGTGGAATTAAATCTCGGATCTCTGTCAGACATAATAGGTACAGGCACCTTGTGCAGGCATACAATTTCTTTAACATACAGCTTGGCAAATTGATCAATCTTATAAGTCATAGCTACCGATAAGAATTTAGAAACCTTGGTTAGCTTATCGACAATCACCTAAATTGCATCATGTCCCCTTATGGTGTTGGGTAGACCGGAGACAAAGTCTATAGTGACATGCTCCCATTTCCATTCAAGTATAGGCATTGGTTGTAACTATAACATCCCAGTTATTCTATCAATTTAAAACTCAAGAATTTTGAAAACTTTTTTATTTTAAAATCACATCGGAAGAATTTTCATTTGAAAACTAGCTTAAATAAGAATTACATAAATAAACTTTTTTTTGTTAAACCATTTATCACTTGAAACATATCATACTGTAACACCTTAAAATATTTACAATAGGGAGAAACTTGTATTTACAATACTAAAAGAATTAAACATAATTTGAAAACATTTTTGGTAAAAACGAAATACTATAACAAATGTTTGCTTTCCTCAAAATGTTATTACCCAAACATTACATTTCTTCTTTAATCTTTTAGCCTAACCAACCGCTAAGCCCGCAATGTACAAATGCCTCATCAACTACTATTATCCTTGATCTCTTACATACCTACATCATAGGAGGAATAATGAGCCTATTGCCCAATAAGGAATATAACATGAGTTGCAATTATAACCTCTATGACAACTCTACATGCATTAGCCTGATATATCTGTAAACTGGGTGAGAGCAATCTCTTCAGTCTCTAAACTCACAACTTGGATTTATTTTTACATGAGAGCAACCTCTTCAGTCTCCGAACTCAGTAAAAACGAACCCACCTACATTTACATTCATTACCATTTGAGTGAGAGAAACCTCTTCAGTCTCCGAACTAACCACTTGTTGAGTAAAAGCAATCTCTTCAGTCTCTGAACTTACTCAAACGAGTTGTTTTGTACGTGTAAGCAACCTCTTAAGTCACCAAACCCACGTAGAAAACACCATTATTATCTTCATTATTAGCCCATGAAATGCATAACATGCAGTCTAATAACATGTCTACATGAATGTCACACACAACAGTTCATATATTGAAAACAACAATACAAGCAACTAGCAAACAATACTATGCTTCAACTATAACATTAATACTAATCACATTCCTATTACACTATAATGTTATACGTCGAATCCTTTATTCTTGATGTATTATTTCTAACTTAGTCTTAAATAGTATAAGCACTATTCTATGGTATCCACCACTTGAATATGAATTGGGGACCTATACTAATTAACTACATTATTATTATTTTCATCACAACTAACTAACATAGGAATACAACCTAACCAGATAACTATCACTAAAGGCTAACATAACAAATTACACAAAAATCCTACTCCTGCGATGTAGGTTCTTTCAAACAAAACACAAGCATTATTCCTTACCTAGAGTCCTTAGCTTTATGAAATTAGCACATAAATTATCCTTTACAAAACTTCTGTACTCCCTTCATAGTTGCTTATTGAATTCTTTTTCATTTCTAACTTTCGAACTCTTTCATCCAAAATCATATAACCTTCTCCAACACCTCACAACTCATTCATGGTCATAACTTCACCTTTCTTCGCAACTCCTTACTATCCTTCACTTTCCCTCACAAACAATTCCATCACAGTCATTTCTTCACAACCATGCACTCACACAGCCCCCTCATTTCTCACGGTTTCACTCTCTCTCTCTACTCTTTCAGAACTCCAGAACCATAAATCCTTCAAAACTCTTACTCATAGTTTCTACTTCTTTTAAAACCCTCAAACCTTCATTCTGAAACAAAGTAGCTCTTTCAACATATACAACAGAAGAAGTAAGACTCTCACCAACTCTCTCTCTCTCTCTCTCTCTCCAAATTTCAACAAAGCTTCCGCATGCTATTTTCTCCAAAACTCCGTTGCCTTCCACCTCAATCTATAGTCCTCCAACAACGTCTCTTCATCATCCCCCTTGAAGATGGAAGGCCACTTGACGCACACTTAATTATCCATGCATTCAGACAATCAAATGTTTCATCTCTAGACTTTAATTATCATCAATAGACTGCCATCATAAATAGCCACTCACCAGCGCCCCTTTAGTAGCCTTCTGAAGATGAAGAGGTGACAATAGAAACGTTCCATGCATTAGTAAAGCCAAAGACCTTCCAGTTCTAGTGACAGTTTAACATCCTTAGATGATGTTCAAGATTGGCGGTTGATCGATTTTCTTCATTGACGATCGACCACCCTTCTGCCAAGCGATCGCCAATTTCTTCAGAAATTTTCCACTTCTTAGATCGGCCGTTGTTTCCAACTGAGCATTATACTAAATTTTCTCCAGATTATGTTTATTCATGTTATTTCCTTAATGTGACACCTATACAAATATATATATACCTTATGTATACATCAATATATATATATATATATATATATATTCATATATTGCAATCATAATCTAAGGTCATAATTGTAATTGCAAAATTCTCCATACCACTTCATCTTCTCCAAACCCTTATGCACCAAAATCATATATATATTATGAACATTTATATCATCTACCTCCACATTTCCATACCCAATTATATCAAAACTTATAGTCTTTAAAGTATCCTTACAATACCTAAATACATCCAATTACGTTCAAATATATTTTCTCTTTGTCCAACACTTGAATTATCTAACTATCCATAAATTTATCCCTTAATACTCAAAGTATATATTCCATAACTCTTCTTCGACCTTATTCTTTTATTAAATCCAATATACTCCAAAATATTATAGACCTTATAACTTCAACCTTATTATGTCCAAGTGCATTTTCTCTTACTAATCCACTGACTGCCAATCACTAACTCAGTCCTGATATCATCTTTTCTAAAGCCAAATATTATCACACACTCTCTAATAATCCTAATACTTTCCTTAAGCTAATTATGAATATAACGGGGTATCATAGTTCTCTTATTCCAAATACATTTTTCTTGATCAATATCTTCAAGTCGTCCAATTCAGCTCATATTATCCCAAAATCATCACATAAGCATTGTGCTTAGCTCAACAAAAATTTTGGATATTACAGTAACATTCCCCTAGGTCTTTGGTGCTCTACTTTCACCCGTTGACATACATGACACAAAGCAACATATAGTGCAATATCATATTTCATCCCAGGCCAGTAGTAATGTGACTTGAGGTCCTTATACATCTTGTTACAGCCGGGATGGATAGAAAAATTTGATGAATGAGCTCCTCTTACTATAGCTAATCGTAATTCTGATCTTCCCAGTACATACCATCTATCTTTAAATTTTACGATCCCATCACAAGAGATGGAATTGTATTGGTATTTTTCAAGAATGGGGTTCAGTTAAATGTCCTCACACTTCTTATCCTCAATTTGAGCCTCTTTAATCTTTTCGAGTAACGAAGGCTTCAATGTCAAAGTGGATAAAAGAGTAGTTAATTGTGTAGTAATCAACTGTATATTCAGATTGTGTATATCAGAGCAGATTTTATCCTGTATTTCATCATGTACCATGTTCATAACTACCATTTTTCTACTAAGGGCGTCAGCCACCACATTTGCTTTTTCGGGGTGATACTTAATTTCACAGTCATAGTCCTTCACCAATTCCAACCACTGTCATTGTCTCATATTCAATTCCTTATGAGTGAAAATGTATTTTAAACCTTTATGGTCCAGAAAGATCTCACATTGCTGCCCATACAGGTAGTGTCTCCATATCTTAAGAGAAAACACGACCGCAATAAGTTCCAAATCATGTGTGGGATAATTTGCCTCGTATGATTTCAATTTTCTAGAGGATAATGCAACTACTTTTTCATTTTGCATAAGTATGGCACCGAATCCATTCTTAGAAGCATCGCAATAGATGCAAAAATTACTATCATCAACGGGTAGGGACAAGATGGGAGCTAAAGTTAGACAACATTTCAGTTCTTGAGAACTCTCCTCATATTCGTCCATCCACCAAAACCGTGCATTTTTCTTCGTCAAGCTCGTTAAGGGTAGTGTAATTCTCAAAAATCCATTTATAAATCTCCTATAATATCTCGCCAAACCAAGAAAGCTCTTTACTTCCCCCACATTCCTAAGTAGTGGCCAATCAACTACCGCCTGAATCTTTGCAGGGTCTACTTCAACACTTTGTTTGGAAATTAGGGTGCCGAGAAAACTCACTTTACTTAAATAGAACTCACATTTAGAGAACTTCGCATACAACTTATACCTTGCCAGTATAGATAGAGAAATCCTTAAATGTTCTCTATGTTCCTCCTCTGAGCGCGAGTAAATTACTCACTAAAGACTTGGTTCATCAAATCCATAAAAGCCACCGGGGCATTAGTTAATCCAAATGACATAACTAGGAACTCATAATGTCAATATCTTGTCCTGAATGCAGTCTTAAGAATATCATCAGGCTTAACTTTTAACTGATAATGTAATATCTTGAATTTTTGTTGAGCTGAAGGCATAGCTTAAGTGATAATTTTGGGCATGTTAGGAGCTAAGTTGGACAAGTAAAGATATTGGTCAAGAGAAACATAATTAGAATAAGTGAATTATGATACCTTGTTAGGTTCATAGTTAGATTATGAGAAGGATTGAAATTAATTGGAGAATTGTATGTTGATACTTGAAGTTATATTAGACAATATCAATTGGATTGATGGTCAATGAGAAATCGTAAGAGAGAACATATTTGGACGTAATTGGATATTATAAGATTGAAGATATAAGATTTATAATATTTTAGTAGATTTAATAAAGGATATGTGAAGAAGGAAAGGTGAAATATATGATATATGTTGAAGGTTTGGATAATTTGGAAGAGTGAATTATGGTTTATTATGGGTAGTATATATATATAGGGTGTATACATAGATAGGTGTCAAGCTAGGGAAGTAATCTGAAGATTTTAAAAGAAACCAAACATTGGAGACAGCGGTCGATTGGGGCGGTCAATCGACGAGGCGCCGATCGACCGGCATGCTAGAGGAAGATTTTCTAATGAAAATCAGTGGTCGATCGAGTGAAGGGTGGTCGATCCGCTATAGGAGAATTCAAGTGACCGCCAATTAATGAGGAGTAATCTGGAGAGTTTTAACGGACTCTGAAGACGAAAGGAATTGTCGCCTGGAACGTTTGGAAGTTGGAAGGTTGCTGGACATTGAAGGGTGGTGTCCCTTGGCCTTTTGTCTTCACACAAATGGCATTGAAGGACTGCAAACCTCTTGGACTTACATCTTCCTCTGGAGTTAATATTAAGACATTAGAAATTCTCTATAAATAGAAGAAGAGGGGGTGACAGGAGTTGAGAGAGTGGAAAACATAAGGTTACTCTACAAAATTCTTGAGAGAAGGAGGAGTGGCGTTATGTAACGACCTAGATTCTTACCCGTCTTTGAAAAGTACGTTAAAATTTACTAAAAATAGTTTCGACATTAAATTTTTCTCTTAAAAATATTTTCTTAAGGATAAAAGAGTGCTAAAGTCCGATCGTTACCAAAAACTCATTTCCTTAAGAGTCAATTAGTGAAAGATGACCTATTTAGGGATTTGCGAAAGCGAAATAAATATTTGTTCTTAAACGTTGCGAAAGCATAACTCCGACAAATCCAACTTGTGAAAACTATCATTTAAATCAGAGGAAAAACTATGATTAATAAATTTAGCGAAAGTGTAATAGAAGCATATTTTAAAATGTTAATAAAGGTCTAAGATTTGAATTCCCAACATATTACCCTGAATAAGTATTCTAAAATTGGTTAGAGGGGGAAGTTAACATTCACAAAATGAATCTTGACGTTAGAACCCTTACAAAACACCCCTTTCTTCCTTTCCATGTTTCCGTACTACTACTCGACTGGCATCTCATCTGGATCTACCGCAAACCCCACAAGAATGGCCTCCTCGATTCATGGCAAAATCACTTCATTACCTACACCACAAGTAAGGACGTGAGCTTATGCTCAGTAAGGAAATGGGGAAAAACAAATGCATATGTCTCTCTTTAATTTCCTTTTGGAATGGGGGCCATCCAACCCAATTCTTTTATTACGTTTCGTTCTCTCATTCTTTCTTTACTCCTACTTTGAGCTGGAGATTAGGAGACCTATATGGAATGGTGCAGCTAATCGGACCTAACCCTTTGCTTGCAACCTAGAACTCCTGTTCCCGATAAGGGAGGGCTTCAACTAGATTACAGACTAGGCCCGTCTACCCATCCACCCCAACTCCCTTTTCTTTTCATTCCTTTCATTTTCTTAACATTTTTCCCTTACTCATGCATGTGAGTACCACCCCGAGGGGGTACTCCCTACTTGGTTTCTATTAATGTTGAATTTAAGATGGCATAACAAAATGAAACAATAGTTAATGGACGCTATCATGCTTTTATTCGACTACTACAACAGTGAAATATCTAAGGAAGAACAGCAGAACATGCTTATAGACATCTATAATAGCAGCATGTATTAATTCAAATGAAGTAGCGAACGTGCTTCCTAATGAGGGATTAAACGACAGTACAATCTCAAGGAAAAGCAGCAAAACATGTGATTTTAACAACTATATTCAGCAGCAATTTTACACCATCTAAACATACTTTAGTCAAATATAACAGCAGTGAAAAGTATCAGGATTAAACAGCGAGAATATACTCTTCAACCACTAAAATGAAACAGCAGTAAATGAATACGAAGCATGCTTTTAATCGGTTATAATAGTAGCGGATCAGAACAGTGTTATATGCTTCTAACGACTAAAACTAAATAGTAGCACACCATCGATATAAATGAAACCATGGCAGTAACTAGGGAACCCAACAGCAGAAGTATACAACCGATTTAATGTCTATCACTGAATATGACAGTAGTAACGAGTGGTAGAACTAATTCATGAGCAATAAATATAGCACATGTAGCAATAATGAATGCTTCCTACGAAGATTAACAATAATGAATAACGAATAACAGCAGCAGAGGGGATAAATATTCTGAAACATTTGCTAATGACTCCTATGTGCATATCATATCCTTCAATCAGTCTTAGTTCATCAGTTTTGGTCATGAATATATACCGTGGCAGTTTATGGTTCATTTTCATTGTCTCAGTTATGTACAAGTCATAGCAGTGAGAAAAATACATCAACAAGGTCACAGAGAATATAAGCAGTTAAAAGAAAACTTCAACAATAACAACTAGGTAGAAACGGACTACAGTGAGGTATCTAGCAATGCATTCTCCAGGCATTTTACAGTAACATAAGGCAACTTAAAGAACTATGGAAATTTCTACAGCAAAACATTCACTCACACATACATTTACTTGGGTGTAGGGCCTCCAAATGGCAACCGACTACCCATTCCTTACCTAATTTCTGAAGTAAACAAGTAGGGATCGCTGACTCCACTCTTGGAAATATCACACTCCGCCAGTGAAAGGGAGGAAGAACCGAATGGAGGAGAGGGGAAGAGAAGGATGCAGGGAGTTGAACACCACAGAGCGAAGGAGCTGAAGATAAAGGAGTATTACTAGGCAATCATCACATAGGAGAGGAGGGGAGGAATGATGGTTGGACTACACATAGTTGGAGGAGAAGATCTTGCTGTCTGGGTGTTTTTCTTTGATGGAAATCGAGTCTTAATGAGCTACACGACAAAGCCCCATTTTAAATCCCTAAATTAGCGTTGTCCTGCGATCTTTCGGACGAGTGTGGATGCCTTGGTCGTGTCCGCACATCGTTCGTAAGGGAAATTTTTGCAGGCCAAATTTCTGGCTTCGGACGAGAATTTTCGTCCCCAGCTAGTCCGTACCGTCCGAAGTTGATGTCCGGATGCCATTTGGCGTCTGCACGGTGTCCACATGTGTCATCCGAAAGTGTCCCCGAATTGGACAAAGGCAAATCAGATGAGGTCCAGTCTCGTCTACAGGTGTCCTGATATGTTCAAAAGTCCCCAGGTTTGGACAGATTCAAATCGGATGAGCTTTCCCTCGTCTGCATCGTCCGTAAGATCATCCGAACGTCCACGTCACGCAGAAGTTTGGACGAGTCGTCCCATCCCCGAAATTTTCCTAAGTCGGGGCGACATTCCAGGTGTGTTGCGGAGGACACTTCACGTCCGCAACGTCGTCCACATGCGTCCGAATATACCAAAAGTCAGTCTCTCATGCATTTTCAGTTAAGTTCTTATCCAAATTGATTTTCACAAAATTACAAGTCACAACTTAACGCGTGTGAGGAAGATATATATATACATATACATATATTTTGTCAAATTTAATTTCCAAAGTTTGATCACATCATTTAATGAAAAGGATTTAGGATTGGGTTGTTACACTTTACTCTTGTAACGACCCGGTTTTTCGTAAATCTGTAAAAATGCATGAAAATTTGAGATTTTATTTTTAAAGCAAAACATATCAGAGTGCGTCTAACGGGATCGCTACTGACTCTTTCTTTAAACTTGTCATGAAAACCAATTGATAAAATATGTGCAAGCGTTATAAAAATAAATCTTTGTAAAACATAGCGGGTTTTGCAAAGCATGGCGGATGCGTTAAATAATTTCATAAAGAAACTTAATAAAAGAACTAAATAATTAAATACACTTAAGAGGAATGGAAACCGAAGAATTAAATACACTTTCATTACAACCGTGCCCTCTTCTCGCTCTAGCCTGGCCAGCTACAATCTTATGTGTGCAAATCTTTCATCCCTGCTCCGTTATATGTTTATTATCTGCTTGTTCTCTGTTCATCGTTTGTACCTACACCACAAATAATACGTTAGCCTAATGGCTCAGTAAGGAAAATGGTTAATACAATTATGCTTATGACTCTCTTTAGTTCTTTTGGAATGGGGACCACCCAAACCAATCCTTTCATTACGTTCGTTCGTTACTCGTACGTCGAGCTGGAGATTGGAGGTTGTCCTTTGAGATGGCTTAGTTTGATCGGCTTCTAACCTCCTGTGTGCTCACTAGTCCCTTTCTCGACCAGGTGAGGGTATATCCTAGCTGCCAGGCTAGATCCAAACTAAACATCTACCCCAACTCCCTTTTTTTTTTCTTTTCCCTTCAGGCGTATCTCACCCTCAAGGTTTCGTGTTCTTTTCCCTTTAGGCGTATCCCATCCTCAAGGCTTATTCTTAGTGATAGGCGTGTCCCGCCTATCCTGAATATTATTTTCTACTTCTTTATTCCTTAACATATTTCCTCACTCATGCATGTATGAGTACCACCCCAAAGGGGCACTCCCTATGGATTTCTATTATCATGATGCATGACCATACATTCTCAACCTAACATGATGCATGATGCTTCACAATATAACATTCATAATAGTTGCGCATATGAGGAAAGTAAACAACAGCCATATTGAAAGTAAAGCAGCTGAAATTGAAGGCACATCTAAAGAAAAACAGGAATTAAAAGCGCACGACAAGGAATAAGTGTATCAAATTGAAAGCAACGAATGAACAATATAAGGCAATAAAGTAACGTGCGATGAATTACAATCAACTAACATGCTCGATAAACTAGGCTAAACTAAACATGGAAACATTGTTTAAACAACAAATAATGGAAACATGCTTGTAAATTGGTAATTCTTATTCTAGTTGGTTAAACATGCTTTCATCCTAATTAATTAAACATGTCATAATTAATAGTCTAGTTATTATCATAATTAATTACATGCTCAAGTTGATTTCATACTCAAGAAGGGATTACAATTATTACTCTAGATGATTTACACATGTCTTTCACTATAATTCATTAAACATGCTTTTAATGGATTAACACGTATAGCTAGTTAATTAAACATGCTTGACTAATCATGGTTAAGTTTAGGTTTACTACTCAATTCACTCTAGTTTACATGCTCAAGAGTTGATTATATGCTTTTATCATAGTTAAATGATCATACTTGGGATTTGTAGAAGATAATAATATAAGCAGGATTATAAGGAATACCAAGAAGACAATAACAAAAGCGATGATAATATACATTCACATAATTAATATGCTAATTCTTGTAGTCTAATTTCCTGATTCATTTACATGCTTCCTATATTATTATTCTAGGTGATTTAAACGTTCTTATTTAAACATGCTTTTTCAATATTTAACAATTAACTAAATGGATTATCAATTTACATGCTCAAGAGTTATTTTAGTCGCTTACACTAGTCCATTAACATACCACCCTCATTATCTAAGTTCCTTAACGTGCTTAAATTCAATTATTACTTGTCTAGTTAATTAAACATACTAAAGAATCATACTAATAACAAGCTAATTTTGCATGCTCAATCAATTACTTTAATTAAGTAAGTTAGTTCATTAACATGCTCAAGGTTCACTTAGTATAATATTAGTATAGTTTGTTAATTAAGCATCCTAGTTAAGCACTTAAAACTAATCAACTAGCAAATTAAGGATTAATTATTGATTAAACAATTAGTTAAGTAAATTAATATGCTTGAGTAATAGTTAACATGCTCAAGTAAATTAACATGCATAAGTCTAACTAAATTACCTTCATGCTTAGATTATTTAAATTGGTTAACATGCTGGTTAATTTAACATGGATATCAAACAAGGAAATGGCGAAACATTACATATATTGAATAAAAGGAATGATAGTTGCATTATCACAGAGAACGTAAACTAGATAGCAAATAAATAGTAATTAACAGAGCATTCAAAGGAAACTCTCAATCCCTTCATGCTACTCATCATCATTCACGCATTCATTATTCTATTCTCTATTCTCATCATATTTAGACATTGACCATTCATCACAAAACTAACAAGTGCACTAAGGAAAACAATTATCAATACAAGAAATCTACACTATCAACAAAGGAAATCCACGCAAGTAAAAGGGAACACTAAACGGCAACAGGGATCTATACTTCTACCAAGGAAAATAGCAACAGATAAGAAATCAATCAAGGAATTAACGGTAGTGATATCAACTAAATTGATCTACTAAAGCAAGCATTTCCATTGTCAATTTATCTAACTATCAATCACGGTATAACATAAGGAAATTCACAGTGAACTAAAAGTAAAACTCACGCACACTACTTGCAGTGTAAGGCCTCCACATTACCAAGACACACCCATTTTGCTTTCCTCGAAGCTTTAACACATTTTGGCGCTTAACCATTATCCTTTTCTCCCCCTTTTGATACCTTCACAAATTAGAACATTACAACTTATCAATGAATCGTACTCTAAGTTGTACAAATTTCAAGTATTCCTTTGCACTTAAACAGAACATAACGCTTACTGATTCCAACATGCTCAACTTACCAAATTTGTCATATTCTACACCCTTAAATCTTTATTAATTAGCATCATACAAACACGTTAGAAATCAGCAAAATAACAGAACATGAACTCCATTTGCTCCTCCTTAGCCATCATCAGAGACATTCCTTAGCAACCATTATGCAAATGCTAAATCTAACACATACACATGCTTCACATGGAGAAATAAAGACAGTAGCTCTAACAACATATGATCTATATTATCCATCACAACAGGGCACATAAACTATCCTCATAGAACCAATGACAGATAGACAAACCCATTCACATAATCAACATAGAAGCCTAACAGATTAACTCATTCAGAAATCCTTTAACCAAAACAGTAGAGAAGAAATTATTACCAGCAGACCAGGAAATTCTCGGCCACCACTCCACCTTTCATAGCTCGATCCCCTACTCTAGAGAGCTCCTCCCTCTCAGCTTAGCTCACCCTGCTCACCCGAGTAGCTCAGCTCTCGACTCCCCTTCATTGCCTCTACTCTCTCGACCGTTCCCTTTCTTGTAAATCACCAACAAAGAGAAACTCTTTGCCACTGCTAGAAGGCAGAGAGTGTAGCTCTCCAACACGCCCGACAACATCACTGAAATCTTCAGAGTGTGCCCCGCACGCACGACACACTGCCGATCTCTAGTATAGCGGGGACCAGAAGAAGAAGACCGGCTCGGGCTTGGGGAACCACTGGCTGGACCCTGGCCTTCGGCCAATCCAGCACGAACCACCAGAGCACCACCACGACCCAAGGCTCCGACCATCGACCAGAGGCTGGAATCACCTCCCACCATCAACCCGATGCCAAAATCACGACCCAATGCCCGCGACCCATCGAGCCCTAGCTCTCAACTCACCAGACTGCGACGTACTCCTCATCGCGACGCTGGGGAGGACAGCCGAAGGCCTCCTGCTGTTCACCCTTGCTCGCGACCCTCCTCTCCCGATCGTCTCCCTCCCTTTCGTCCCATTCTCTCTCTTTCTCACCATGTCATTTCGTCTGGCCAAAGGACCTTAGATGAAATGAGGAACCTTAGACAAAATGAGGAAAAGCTGATCAGGTTTTCCAATTGAACCGATTCAGTTATTTAACCCTAAATCTCCACTTATTCCTCACTTAACCACTCCTCAACATTTTCAACCCCCAATAATTTAGCCTCTCTTTATTTAATTTCTCTTTTTAATTTCCCACTTTTTCTTTAACCTTAATTAATTAATATTAAAAGAAGCACATATTTAAGTGTTGATTATTAGTATCACACATTAACCGACCTAATTTGTAACTCTCGACTTAATCCAATTATCGTTAAAAGATTGTTTGAGGTCCAATTTAAATTTCTTAATTCCATTTCCTAAATTGATTTCCATCAATTAAACCTCCAATAAATTCTCTTAAATTATAACTGATCAGTTACGTCCTTGGTAATATCCCAATAAATATCCGATAAATCCAAATACCCCTATTAAATTTCCAATTATTCTTAATAATTTCTTATTTAAAAATTCGGGCTATTACAACTCTGCCGAACTTTTGTGGGAACTAGCGTGTGAGTTTTGAGTCTGTGAGGTTGTTTTCAAAGAAGAGATTAAAGGAGAGAGAGAGAGATAGAGAGTGAGGAACCTGTAAGGATGAGATGCTGCATGGCTATGATGGTCTACATGGATTCTAAAGTTGACAAATAAACACAGTATGAATAACAGCTGTGAAGGAGGAAGATGAAGGAGGAAGGATAAGCGAAGCTAGAAGTTTTAGAAAAAGGTCTCAGTTGTTATTCTCTGTTGTATTCAGGTAATTCTACCTCCACTCATGTTTTATTAAGGACTATTATATGTGGTAGTTGCTATCTGTCATTACTGCTAAGACAGATTTTGATTATGATGAAAACATGATATTAATAGATTGTTATTGGAGAAAATATTAATGGATTAAGGTGTTATTTATGAGGTTGATTATTAGCACATGGTATTAGTTGTTGAGATGAATTGTGGGATAAGGTTGGAATTAATATTGGTCATAGCATGCAAATGAATGTTAAAGAAGTTGGAATACAATGTTATATTGGAAGTATACATATTTTGGATATTATTGAATAAATATTTTGGATAGTAGTAATTATTGGAAGTATTAGTGGAAATAAAAGTTAAGATTAGATGGGAAAGTAATGGGTTTTATTATGTTGACTTTTGGAGAAGGTAATTATTAGATTAAGGTTTGTCATTATTGGATAAAGTGATTGTTGGAAAATAAGGTTCTTTAATAGTTTGGACATAATAGGAAGTTATCCATTATTGGAAGTATGAGTATGTTAGTTGAAGCTTGGGGAATTTATTATTGAATAGTAATTATTAATAGCTACATGTGTTAATCATGATTAGGTTTCTTTATGAAGAATCTTAAAGTGTTAAACCATTAAAGCTAAGGACTGCAGGTACGTGATAATGCATGTGTTTTGTCCAAAAAAGGCCTACATCACAGGAATTAGGGGGTGTTGACTGTTTTTTTAATTGATTGTTATGAATTGTATGCTTATAGATTTAAGTTTAGTTCCTTAGTTACGACGGATCTCATTTTAAGGATATGATCAAGGAACACGTTAGATAGAATTGTATGTGCACGAAAATGTTAAGATTTGGAATCCTAAAGTATACGAAAATAGAATATACATAAACAGTTGTGGTCCGGTTAGTTACACCTGGCACAAAAATCAAAGTATACAAAAATGAAATGAATGTAATTAATCATTTTTGTGGACCGGTTGGCTACGCCTGACACATGAACCAAAGATAAGTAATAACTGTGCTCTAGTTAGTTACGTCCGGCACAGATGTTTGTGTGGTCCGATTCGATAAGCCCGACACATAAACAGTAAAAGGCTGAAACAATATGAGACAACAGAATGAAACAGTATGATACGTAAATAGCTATTTTTGTGGACCCGTTAGATATGCCCGGTACAGAAACCAAAGATAAGTAAACCAACTATGGTCTGGTTAGTTGCTCCCAGCACAGGTGTTTGTATAGTCTGATTTGATACGCCCAACATATAAACAGTAAAAGATAGAAACAGTAAACAGATGTTAGTGTGAGCCGATTTGATACGCCCAACACATAAACAATGTAATAACAATAAAAGACAGAAACAGTAAACAGATGTTTATGTGGTCCGATTGGATACGCCTAGCATATAAACAAATGAAATGACGATAAAAGACATGAACAGTACAGAGAAATGAAACAGAAAATAGTATGCGATGCTATAGAAAATATATGTGAATTTCATGTTTTACATTTATATTACATACTGAGCGTTAAGCTCATAGTTAGGTCCCATTATTGTAGGTAAGGAGCAGATAAATGGATAAAGCTGTTAAATGACGTAGCTGATGGAGTATCACTGTGTGGGCGTTTGTAGTGTTGGAAACATTGACCTGTGGTTATGGATCACGGAAATGAAATAAATGTTTTAAAGGCTTTTTAAATGTTTTATGAATTCAAATAAATATTTTAAGTTTATCTAAGTGTTTATTCAAGTAATTAGTTTGTCATATTTACATGTAAAAAACTTCCACTGTATGTTTACTTTGAGACTTCCGTTGTATGTTTATGACTCTGGTTTTCAATTATGCAAATGATTTAAAGAAAAGAAAAATTTTATGCGAAAAAGGTTACAAGATGTTACAAATGGTATCAGGACATAACCGGGTCAAAATCGTTTCGGTAGACTACCAACAGTGCAAACTCAACACGGGGATGCTTCATCAACTGTAATTATTATGTACAGTGCTTTATTAAGAATAGTTTTTTATTTATAGAATTAGTTGTTGACAATTATAATATCGAATAAAAGAAAAGAGTTAGGACTAAAAATAACATGGTAGGATACTATTAAGACAAATTAAGGACAACTTAGGACGTAAGAGAAATGACTTGGACAAGATTTAAGGATATTTTTCTAGATAAGTATTTGAACAAAATGGTTAGAACTTAGAAGTTAGGTGAGTTAGTGAAGTTTCAGGAGTTCGTTCAAGGATTAAAGGCTGAGATATATGAAGGAATTAAGATATATGGTACTAAGGATGCGTCATACTCTAAAATTGTATCAAAAGTTTTAGAAATCGAGGAGGCTGAGATACAAGTTATTAAGCAAAGAGAAATGCAATAGAAGCTAAAAAAGGATAATCAAACTAAATCACCTATTGATGGGTAGATAATTGATAAAGGAACCAAGCAGGGATTCGACAATGAAGATAAGTCTACAAAGATTAATTGTACGCGGAATGGAATAGATACAACTTTGGTTGGAAATCTTCAAGATGGACTATGCCCTAGTGGAATAAGAAACACTATGGTGTATGTAGGGCTGGTACTGAACAATGCTTTAAGTGTGGAAAGCAAGGACATCTAGTTAGGAACTGCCCGTTGATGATCAAAGAAAAAGGAATTGTAGCACCGCATGTATTTTCAAAGTATGGAGATCAAGATAATGAACCGTCTACGTCTAGGCCAGGTACTTTATGATTCAATAAAATTTAGAATGTTGTTATGTATGCCTGTTTGGTATTTATCTTCACATATGTGTTAGGTATAGGTAATAGTAATAGGAAAGAAAATCAGTAGAATACATCTTTGATAGGTATAAATACCTTTAGACTCAACGAATTTTGAGGGAAAAATTTATATAACGGGGGACGATTGTAATATCCTGAATTTTTGTTGAGTTAAAGGCATAGCTTAAGTGATAATTTTGGGCATGTTAGGAGCTGAGTTTGACAAGTAAAGATATTGGTCAAGAGAAACATAATTGTAATAAGTGAATTATGATACCCCGTTAGGTTCATAGTTAGATTATGAGAATGATTGAAGTTAATTGGAGAATTGTATGATGATACTTGAAGTTATATTGAACGATATCAATTGGATTGATAGTCAATGAGAAATAGTAAGAGAAAACATATTTTGACGTAATTGGATATTATAAGATTGAAGATATAGGATTTATAATATTTTAGGAGATTTAATAATGGATATGTGAAGAAGGAATGGTGAAATATATGATATATATTGAAGGTTTGGATAATTTGGAAGAGTGAATTATGGTTTATTAAGGGTAGTATATATATATATATATGGGGTGTATACATAGATAGGTGTCACTCTAGGGAAGTAATCTGGAGATTTTAAAAGAAACCAAACATTGGAGACAGTGGTCGATCGTGGCGGTTTTCGGATGAAAATCAGTGGTCGATTGAGTGAAGGGTGGTCAATTGGCTACTGGAGAATTCGAGCAACCGCCAATTAATGTGGAGTAATTTGGAGAGTTTTAACTGACGATGAAGATGAATGGAATCGTCGCCTGGAATGTCTAGAAGTTGGAGGGTTGCTGGACATTGAAAGGTGGTGTCCCTTAGCCTTCTGTCTTCACGTGAATGGCATTGATGGACTGCAAACCTCTTGGCCTTCCATCTTCCTCTGGAGTTAATATAAAGACGTTAGATAATTGTCTATAAATAGAAGAAGAGGGTGACGGAAGTTGAGAGGGTGGAAAACATAAGGTTACTCTGCCAAATTCTTGAGAGGGAGGAGTGGCGTTACTTTGCCGAACTTTTGTGGGAACTGCTTGTGGGTTTCGAGTCTGTGAGGCTTTTTTTAGAGAAGAGATTAAACGAGAGAGAGAGAGAGAGAGAGAGAGAGAGAGAGAGTGTGTGTGTGTGTGTGTGGAATCCTGTGCGGATGAAATGTTGCATGGCTGTGATGGTTTGCATGGATTTTGAAGTTGAGAAATAAACACAGTATGAATAACGGCTGTGAAGAAGGAAGATGAAGGAGGAAGGATAAGCGAAGCTAGAAGTTTTAGAAAAAGGTCTCAGTTGTTATCCTCTGTTGTTATTCAGGTAATTCTATCTTCACTCACGTTTTATTAAGGGCTATTATATGTGGTAGTTGCTATATGTCATTACTGCTAAGATGGATTTTGATTATGATGACAACATGTTATTAATATATTGTTATTGGAGAAAATATTAATGGATTAAGGTGTTATTTATGAGGTTGATTATTAGCATATGGTATTAGTTGTTGAGATGAGTTGTAGGATAAGGTTGGAATTATTATTGGTCATAGCATGCAAATGAATGTTAAAAAAGTTAGAATACAATGTTATATTGGAAGTATAGATATTTTGGATATTATTGAACAAATATTGTGGATAGTAAGAATTATTGGAAGTATTAGTTTAAATAAATAGTTAAGATTATATGTGAAAGTAATGGGTTTTATTATGTTGAATTTTGGATAAGGTAATTATTGGATTAAGGGTTTTAATTATTGGATAAAGTGATTGTTGGAAAATAAGGTTCTTTAATAATTTGGACATAATAGGAAGTTATCCATTATTGGAAGTATGAGCATTTTAGTTGAAGCTAGGGGAATTTATTATTGAAAAGTAATTATTAATAGCTATATGTGTTAATCATTATTAGGTTTCTTTGTGAAGAATCTTAAAGTGTTAAAAAATTAAAGCTAACGACTTCAGGTACGTGGTACTACATGTGTTTTGTCCAAAAGAGCCTACATCACAGGAATTAGGGGGTGTTTACTTTTTGTTTTATTGATTGTTATGAATTGTATGCATATAGATTTAAGTTTAGTTCCTTAGTTAAGACGGATCACATTTTAATTATACAACCAAGGAACACATTAGATAGAATTGTATGTACACGACAACAGTAAGACTTGGAATCCTAAAGTACATGAAAATAAAATATACATAAAAAGCTGTGGTCCGGTTAGTTATGCCTGGCATAGAAATTAAAGTATACGAAAATGAAATGAACGTAATTATTTATTTTTGTGGACCGGTTACGCCCCACACAGGAACCAAAGATAATTAATAACTATGGTCCGGTTAGTTACACCCGGCACAAATGTTTGTGTGGTCCAGTTCGATAAGCCCGACACATAAATAGTAAAAGACTGAAACAATATGAGACAACAGAATGAAACAACAAGATACGTAAATAGCTTTTTTTTTTGACCAGTTAGATACGTCTGGCACAGAAACCAAAGATAAGTAAACCAACTATGGTCTGGTTAGTTACGCCTTGCACAAATATTTGTATGGTCTAGTTTGATACTCCCGGCATATAAACAGTAAAAGACAGAGACAATAAACAGATATTTGTGTGGGCCAGTTTGATACGCCCACACATAAACATATGTAATAATAGTAAAGGATAGAAATGGTAAACAGATGTTTATGTGGTCTGATTTGATACACCAACACACAAATAGATGAAATGACGATAAAAGACATGAACAGTAACAGAGAAACGAAACAGAAAACCATATGCTATGCTATAGAAAATATATGTGAATTTTATGTTTTACGTTTATATCACGTACTGAGCGTTAGGCTCATAGTTAGGTCCCGTTGATGTAGGTAAGGAGCAGATGAATGGATAAAGCTGTTAAAGGACATAGCTGATGGAGTATCACTATGTAGATGTTTGCGTTGTTGGCAACATTAACCTGTGGTTATGGTTCACGGAAATGAAATAAATGTTTTAAAGGCTCTTAAATGTTTTATGACTTCAAATAAATATTTTAAGTTTATCTAAGGGTTTATTTAAATAATTAGTTTGTGATATTTAAATGTAAAAGACTTTCGTTGCATGTTTACTCTATGACTTCCGTTGTATGGTTATGACTCTGGTTTTCAATTATGCAAATGAATTAAAGAAAAAGAAAAATTTTATAAGGCAAAGGTCACGAGATGTTACAGATATTATCCAGATTGGAGGTCGATTTTCAAAAAGACACAAGCTACTTGCAATTGATCGAACATATCGTCAATTCTTGGAAGAGGGTATCGGTTCTTAATAGTTACTTTATTTAACTCGCGATAATCGATACACATCCTCGTCGACCCATCCTTTTTCTTTACAAATAACACTGGTTCTCCCCATGTTGAAAAGCTGGGACGAATTGATCCATTGTTAGTTAACTCCTCAATTGGACCTTCAATTCTCTTAATTCCACTGGGGCCATTCTGTATCGATTCTTTGAAATTGGTTCCGTTCCAGGGTGAAGGTTAATCAAAAATTCAATTTTATGATACAGAGGTAATCCAGGAAGTTGGTACAGAAAGACATTCGAAAAATCTTGAACGATAGGAATTTCCTCTATATTTGTTTTTGATGCTACTGTTGGGTCCAATACGTTAATGAGAAACCCTTCATCTCCATTTCTCATTAACCGGTCAGCCTTAAGCGCAGAGATCATAGTCAATCTGCCTTTTTCCTTGACTCCAATAAACGTATGTTGTTCGTTATCAGGGGAGAGGAATAGTACTTCTTTTTTTCTACAATTAATTATCGCTTGGTGTTGGGATAACCAATTAATACCCAAGATAATGTCATATCTCATCATGTCCCCGACAATCAAATCAACGTGGAAAATTTGATTGTTTATTTTTATGGCATAAGTCCTTATGATTCCAATGGTAAATAGGTATTCCCCAGTGGGCAGGAGGACACGATAATTTCTTTCTTCTAACTCGAGGAAGCAATTTATTCTTGTACTAAATCCTTTTGAAATGAAGGAATGAGTAGCACCAGAATCAAATAAAACATATGCCGCTATATCATTAATGTATATCGTTCCTGACACAAACGAATTAGTATGATATTACTAACTACCCTTCATTCCAAGGAATTTATGTAATCACTTCAACAATAAGGCGTACCTGAAACCACTGCAGGCTGACCATCCCTCGCCATTTCGTCCATTTGTACTTCGGTGTTTCCTTGTCGTATAGAGAAAAGACTCTTCGTGCCACACCACCACATCCACCAACTCCAGCTGAGCTAAATTTAGCAATATGCCCCGACTCCCCACATCTAAAGCATCGACCAGTTCCCATCCGACATTCCCCAAAGTGGTTCTTCTTGCACTTTGGACATTAATTCGACTGCTGAGTCCTATTAGTTGGGGCAGTGTTTATCACATTCATTGGGCGCTTATCCTTCATCTCTTATACTTCATATTCCAAAGGCCTTTATGTCCCTTTGTTTATCATGGGTCCACCGCTTTGTTGTTGATTAAGAGTATTCTTCCATAATTTCTCATTTGCCTCACGCTGATAAGCTACCATTAACTCAGCATCCTAAACTTCCAATGCTTTAGCAACAATCTTTGAATAAGGGATGCCTTGAGTACCAGAAATCTTAACTCCCCTGAGAACCTTGACTCTCAGTCCGTTGAAAAATTGACGGACCTTGTGCTCATTGTTTGCCACCAGGTGTGACACAAACCGAGAGAGTGCTTCAAACTTTCTCACATATTCAGATACAGTTCCAGTTTGACGCAACAGAACAAACTCCAATAACTTCTTCAATCTGACAGTGTGGCTTAAGTATTTCTCATAGAAGATCTCTTTAAATTGATCCCAGGTCAAAGCTCAAATATCGCATGCTGCCTTAACAGTATCCCACTAAAACCTCACATCTTGAATTAGTAGGTACGCAACACATGAAACCTTCTCATTTTCCCCAATCCTTGTGTATTCGAACATGTCCTCTAATGACCGGATCCATTCCTTAGTACAAACGGCATCAGCCATATTCCCATTGAAAAAATGAGGTTTAAGTCTCCTAAACTTCTCCCAACCAACTTCTACTGGAACCGCCTATTGACGTTGATTCTCATTCCCATTCCCCCTTTCTGCAAGGCGTTCTACAATTGTTGTCAGGCAATCTAGAACATCATTTCTACCATCGCGTGGAGCATTATTCTCTTGACCAATAATATTCTCATATCCATCAGCTCCACTTCTACCATTATCGTTATCATTAACCATATTGGCTTGAACGTTTCCTCTAGTTCCTCTTGTCATTCTATTATCCTACAATAACTTTGTTTTTGTTCAATATAAGCTAAAAATGCTAATTAATTGTCATAGGGGATATACATTAGGAAGCATTTAGGTTCAATAGGCAAAAAGAGGTACTTATATTTTATTATTTTATGATTAATGTTCTTAATTAAACCTTAAGTTATGTATTCAAGGAAAAGCTTAATTAAATATCTATCACACAATATTTTTCGTCAAGAATGCTAATAAAACTAATTAACTACAATCAATTTATACTAACACATTAATTCTAATAGTAACAGAACAATTCATACTATTAGCGCAATAAAGTAAGATAATAACACATTAAACTGCTTTATAGAAATAACATAAATAAATACGTGAAATTCATAACAAAGTCTTTATGCATCTAAAATAACTTTTATTCATTTAGAGCCATAACCCCCAAGGTCATTTCGCTCATGGTAACACAAGCTTGCATCGCATCACACTTCCTCGACGTTTACTTCACCCGGCTCACAATCTATACCTACACCACAGGAGGAATAATGAGCCTATTGCCCAATAAATAATATAAAATAAAATGCAACCATAACCTGTATGACAACTCTACATGCTTAAGTCTGATATATTTGTAAGTTGGGTGAGAGCAACCTCTTCAGTTTCCAAACTCACCACATAGGTTCATTTTTACGTGAGAGCAACCTCTTCAGTCTTCGAACTCACTAAAAACGAGCCCACTTACATTACATTCATTTACTCTTGGGTGAGAGCAACATCCGAAGTTTTCGAACTCACCCCCTGTTGAGTAAGAGCAACCTCTTTAGTTTTCAAACTTACTCAAACGAGCCATTTTCTACATGTTAGCAACCTCTTCAGTTTCCAAACCCATGTAGAAAACACAATTTATTATCTTCATTATTAGCCCATGCAATCCTATAACATGTCTACATGAATGTCACACATAGTAGTTCATATATCGCAAACAATACTACAAACAACTAACAAACAAATACTATGCTTCAACTATAACCTTAATACTAAACATGCTTCATTTACAATATCACACATCTATTTCTCTATCCTTGACGCATTATTTCTAGCTTATTCTTTAACAATATAAGTACTATCCCATGGTATACACTACTTGAACATGAATTAAGGACTTACACTAATTAACTATTTTCATCATATAATTAATCTAATTTTTCTTCAAACATATAATGCATCTAAATGTCTAATTTACACTTTAGCATACCTATAAATTTTATTTATTTACTTAGAAAGTAACTCTTTACAATTTATTACTAAATCTAACTCTTTAAATTTAACGTCTGAACTAATATTACAAGAACATAACAACTTAGACCACTAACTAACTAGAAATAAGGCTTGAATATATTATCTACCAATAATTTATATCTTCATTTCGTGATTTTCCTACAGTTTTTCTTCCATCTTTGATTCATTAATTTTAAGGAATAGAAGTCAGAAGGCATCGCAGAATGTTAATCTATCAAGGATAATAAAAATACTACACAAAATATCAATATGCAGACCCATTTCTTCTTCACCACTGTCCATCAATATTTCTAAATCATTTTCATTCATAACACTAGTAAGCTAACGACGGAAGCAACATAATCAAAGAATCATCATCGAAGACGTAAGTATTACAAGGAGCTCATTAGTGAACTATGCAGAGAAAGACCATTAACAATTATTCTATCACAGCAACAATTCTCTAGAAACAACCATGAAAACATCAACAAATATCTTAACAAAACTACACAACAAGTATCCTACTCCTACGATATAGGTCCATACGAATAAACCACATGCATTATTCCTTACCTCGTGTTGCTTTCCTTTCCCCTTAGTAGTGATCCTTCCCATTGACAACACCCTCAAAATAATTTCACAGTGGCGAACTCTCTCTCACACTCATTTTTCCAGAAGGAAAAACTTCCATCTTCACGTCTTATATATAAAAAATCTTAATGACTCTTCAGTCGCTCACTAAATAAAAAACGTCGTGGGAGACGTTGGATGAGGCTAGAACGTCAAAAGCCAAGTGTTCAGTGTTTCTAGCAATTGAATATCACTTCTAGACATTCAAAATTAATGGCGGATGACCGATTTAACTTAAGGATGATCGACCACCATTATGCAGATCGTCTGCCAATTTCTATCTCCAGCAACACCAGTCGATCGCCCAAGACTCGATCAAGTGCAGAGATCGATCTCCTACTCCATCTTATAATTTTGTTTAATTTTTTCTCAATTTCTTTAAATCTTTAACATATATATATATATATATATATATCTAAATTCTAATACTTTATAAAATTTCAATACTTTGCATTTCCATTTAATTCAATAATTACACGCACCTAACTACCCCGGACATTACACGAACATTGATTTCCTTTTTTCTCATACATCCAAAAACAGGGACTAAATCCCATCATCAGAGGATCGATCCTTATAATATCTATCAATATAGTAAACCACATCATAGAGAGTAAAATCAATCGATTGAACCTAAATATCCACCATGGCGGTAATTACATAGAGAACCAATTTTCCATTAATAGAGCACAACTCTTTATCTTTTATCCTTAACATAGCATTTACATTGCTAATAGAACTACAGCTAATTAAACAACAAGGAGCATTTTAAAACCAATAGAGAATAACATCCAACCATACAGAACTAAAACTAAACAAACGTGCACTCTTTTATCTTCTACAATTTTCCACATAAAATCCATAAATCAGAAAAAACTCTACATTACCTGTAGAAAACCCAAGAGGACTCGAGAGTAGGGAGCTCCACCCTCCCTTTCTTGTTTTTTCTTCTCCTTCTTCTCTTTCTCTTTCTTTCCTTCTTCAGAAAACTCTCTCAGTCCCTCTCGTCTCCTTTCTCTCTTTCTCTTTTTGACCTTTTCCTTCTTCCCCAGAGAGCTTATTCACTTCCATAACTCTCTCTCAGTCTCTCTTCTATCTTTTGAGAAGTGAATGTGAGATGCTTCATTTATCCCAAAATATCTCACCTAACTCATTTGTAAATGAGGCATCTGTAAGGAGGATGCACGGAGAAATCACAGATAAAAATTCTCAGGATGCCCACGCACTTCCGGATCAAGGCTCAAGACACCTTTTCTGCATTTTTATGTGGAATCGGTCAATCATAGGATCAACCGGTCTAATGCCAAATTCACAAGATCGACATGTCCCACATGGTCTCTTACCATTTTTTCCTCTGTTATTTTTCACGCCATCCTTCTCACCCTTGAAGCATTAAAGCCACACACACACACCAGGTTGGTCATTTGATCAACCCATCCCACATACTTCTCCACTATAATCTTCAGCTGCCATTTGTCACTCTGTAATTTTCGTGGCAACTGAAAATGTAGAACAAAACCAAATGACAAAGCACCAATCCACAGCAATACCCATCAACAGAAAAATGGGACAATGCATCATATGAAAATCCAAAACAAAACCCACTATCAAAGCTGAATTGGACATCCAAAAATAGAACCAAGAAATCTTAGCTCAAGACAATCCAAACCCTAATTTCTGCCATCAGAACTTTAGCCCCAACTTCCTCCTGCGAGCCTGGTAACTCCTCTTGCGATTTCTAGCCATTCTCCATCGACTTCAGCTTGTCTTCAAGTCTCTCTTTGGTACATCACTATTTTCTTTCGTTTCTCTAGCGATTTCCTAGGGTTGTCACTAGTTTTCTCATTGTATCACTCAATGGCAAACCGTCTGGTTAGAAAACGTGCCAGTAATCAATCCTCCGAAAATACTAGTTCTCCTCAAGTGTATAGAACTAGATTATTTCATGATGATGAATGTCGAAGACGGTATGAGGAAGAATTCAAGGAACGGTCCTTGATTCTCTCTCACAAAATTGATTTCGATAGGTTGCATAACCTTGACTTAGAACCCGTCTATTTTAGCTTAGGATTACATAAACTATTCTCTCTTTATGGTCCTTACTCAGAAAAGGCAATCCGAATGTTTTATGCCAATGCTCATTATTCGGAAAATCTTTTAGTTCTTCTCAAAAGCTTTCTCTATGGGAGGAAAATTGAAATCACCTCTCACATGCTAAATGTTTTTCTCGAGTGTGAAATGGGTTTTTATTGTGAATCTTATTTCAATGGACACGTCGCTCCAAGTTTCCACAACACATACATTGGAATCACGTTCCTCCATCAAATTCTTCATGATCCAGTCAATAATTTCAAATTGAGACCTAAAACCAAGGATCTCAACATTCGTGCTAGGGTCATCCACCACACCCTCACATACAATATTCTTCCCCATGCTGGTCATCACGACCATATCAGTTATATGGATTTGTACATCCTACAACATATCTATAGCAATACTCCTTTCAACATAGGATATCTAATTGCCTACCAAATGGCTGAGGCAGCGGATAGCCACAATCAATCTCTTCCGTTCAATATTCTACTTTCCAATCTTTTCGAATGTTGGAGATTTCGATCCCTACCTCCTAAAAGAAATTGGATATCTAAAATATGGACATTTACTCTCCTCAAACTCTCAGTCGTATGGGCTATATGACGGATCCAAATGGTAATTGGATTATACGTCCTGTCGATGCACCTCCCGCCTCCCTTGAGATTCCGCAGCCGGGGCCCTCCGAGCCAATGCTATCCTTACTAACTACAGAGCCTAGTCCCTCATTTTCTAATGAGGCTGGTCGCTCATTCCATCACAAGGCTGGCCCTTCCTCATCTCATGCGCATTGTGCCTCTCTCGCCGACATTGCCCGCATTGAGGGGTATATGATTCAGATTTTATCTCGATTTGACTCTGTGGATAGGCGCTTTCCTCCCCAGCAGCACCTCGTGACTTCCCATGGTCATCCGCTTCACCTTCTCACGACATGGACAACACGAAGCTCCCAGATGCTTAGCTTTGCTTAGACTTATGTCATTAGACTCTATGCTTTGTAATGATTGTGAACAAGTTTCTTCGAGTGTGCAAGTTTGTGTTGAATATTTTCGTTTGGATATCATCTTTGAAATGCTTGAACTTGTCGTCTGTAACTAATTGCTATATTCTCAATGATAGGCATGTTTATTTAATTTCAATCTTGCAATTTCTGTTTGTGACTCATTTCTCAATGTTGAATGATTCCAATATTTTTGAATTGTTTGGCATACTCTGAATTGCATTTACAAGATTGTTTTTGGCATTATGGGGGAGCCTAAAAACAAATGAAACCATGCCAATTTTTCTTAAATTCGTTGCTCTTCAATTTTATTTGCCAATCACTAAGGGGGAGCTTTATATATAGTTGATTGTCTCTTCCCTCAATTTTTTTTGACACAAAAGGGAAGAGAAATGATTTTAATTTGCTTATCTTTAAAAGATAAATTATATCAATTAGTATTTTTTAGATTGGTTTTAATACCACGAGTGGTTAAACTTCTTAAATTGGTATCATTACCTTTTTCTATTAATTCAAATCTTTAAATTGATATCATTTCAATAGTTGAAATCATATATTTTTCAATTAGTATATTAAGAATTTTCATTTGGTCTCATATTCAGATTCTCCAACTATTTGATTTTGTGCATAAGGATAGCGGGAGAAAATTGCTTTTTCAAATTTCAATTCATCCATGGATTGTGTTCTTAACAATTTATATATATTCTATGTTTAAACTTAGATGGTTCTATTTCTTGTTTAGTTTCCCTCTTATATACTTGTTGAAAATTTTAAAGAGGGAGAGAAATGTTTAAATTGCATTGTTGTTGCTCTACGGGGGAGACCAAAGTTTTAAATTAGATTATATCCCCAAATAAATTGCTTTGTGAATAACATAGGGGGAGATACATTTGAATTGACTTTGTCTTTACACATTGGTATATCTCTTAGAAACTTCTTTTTGAACTTACAATTGGTATCATACTTGGCAAAAATGATTTCATCTTAACTTTGGATTTACAATTGATATTAATTCTTGAAAAACTTGTGTTGCTTCAAATTGTGAATTATCAATTGGTATTTTTTGTTAACTTCTTAATTCTTCAAATGGTATTACTTCTAGAATTTGAAAGTTAGTTTATCATTTTTTTTTATCTTAAATTGATATCTATTACTTGGACTTAAATGCATATATCCCTCAAATGAATTTGTATGCTTAATGACAAAGAGGGAGAATACTTTTGTTAGAATTCTTTTTTATTGTGGTGTACTAATTTGGTATCACTTGTTGGAGAATGGAAATTGGTTTAATTTGTTGAACTTATTTTGGATTCTATTTCCTACATTTGGTATTTTTTTTGTATTTATGATTTGGATTCTAATGTCTAATTCCCTCAAATATATTTAGGCTTTATGACAAAAATGGGGAGACTATTTTTTGAATATTTCTTTGTGATGGTTTTTCAAATTGGTATCATATTTTATACCAAAAATTAAATTTGAACGCTTAATCCCTCCATTAAATTTTATATGCTTAATGGAAAAAGGGGGAGAAGACTTTTTGTTAGAAATCTTTGTGATTGTGGTTAATTACAAATTGATATCTTATTTTTAACCTCATGAAATTTAAATTGAATGTTATTATTGTGGTTTCTTCATTTGGTATCTCTATTTATAACTACAAATTGGATATAAATCTTAATGTTTAATTCCCTCCATGGTTTGCTTATTTGCAAGATCCTTTGAACAAGGGGGAGATTTCTTTTTGAAGACTATTCTTGAATGTCTTTTTTAAATTTGTCTTGAATATGGTGTATTGTCTTGGCATCTTATTTATCGCCACATATTGAATTCTAATGCAAATTCCCTCATTATACTCATGTTGATAATGCTAAAAGGGGAGAGATTTTTTTTCCTGATTAATCATTGCTCTAAGAGATGGAATTATTTGTTGTTGCATTTTGATGAGACTGTTTAGGACTCCCCTCCCCTCGGCATTCTTTTTTATTATGACAAAAAGGGGGACAAAAATGTATATGTTGTAATATATTTTATGGGGAGTTTAATAGCATTGTGCATGAGTTAATTGTTTGATAAATTGTATAACTTAATTGGAGAAATCTAATATGCAATATTTATATGCAAATTCTTAGTTTTAGGATAGACAACTTATTGGATTTTGTCATTATCAAAAAGGAGGAGATTGTTAGCCTTTTTGTTAGGCTAAATTTTATTTTGATGATTACTAAAATAGTGATTAATTTAATAAATCCAATAATTTATATTGTGTATTTTCTAGATATTATTCTTATCATTTTATAATAATATTTATATTTGTGTTTACTGGAAATACCCTCAAAATGAGTATAATTAATGTGCTAACATATTTACTTGAGTCCATGTGGTGCAACATATCATTTAAGGACTCAGTATAGTTTGGGGGTGAAATTGGAGTGAGCTGTGGATGGCATGCGAAAGTGAAAACTCATCCCAATCTGTTCTGTGTTCTTGCGGACGCGTGCAGACTGATGCGAACGAGAATCTGCGTCTGAACCAGTCCAGGATTGTGGACTCCAAGACGAGACAACGACGAGACTTTGCATCCCAATCTGAAGGCTGTTCTTGCGGACGAGGTGTGGACGGGTGCGAACGAGGCGTGGACAGGTGCGGACGAATGTGGACACAACCATTTTGATTCTGTCCATTTTTGTGCTAAAATTTAGACGCCAATCTGACGACATGCGAATGGTATTCCACGTCCGAAGGTGAGGTTCGGATGAAGCATGGACAAGGCTGGACGAGTGCGGATGACACGAAAAACATTCGGGAGGAAAACACTTTGGTCATGTGGACGAGTGCGAACGTGACTGCGGATGAGGACTCGCATCCGAAAGATCTAGATTGTGCATAATGACTATATTTTCAACGGATGGATTTCAATGGATATTTTCCAACGGCTACATGCGGACGTCCGAAACTGGCTTAGGTCATCCGAAAGTCCACTGCTTATAAATAGAAGATCGCTTCAAGATCTCTACAACGATCGAATATTCGAGGCGAAGCCCTGCCAAAATCAATACTAGAATATTACCCACTGTGAGCTATTATTGACATCCAATTCTCCCCAACACATAAACTTGTGAGTTATATTTGGGAGAATTCGGATTTGATAGATTGTGCTTTATTTTTCAATTATATACCGTGCTAAATTGTAAAGGGTGATTTCCTAAGAATTCATCACACTTAGGTGACTCCCTAAAACAGTAAAATTAAGGGTGACTCTCTGCAACAGTCATAGGCTCGATTGAATGCCTGAAAGTTCAATCAATAGGTGACGCCCCAAAATAGTCAAAGGTTGACGACCTTAGAATTAGTCAAGGGTGACGGCCCGTCAATAGCCAATTTGTAAACGGTTTTATTGGCACCCGTAAGTCAATTGTTTAGTGTATCTCCAAGTGCATGTTTAATTATATTCGATAAATCACTTAGGGATAGTAAGTCAATTATCGCACGAAAATACGAGAACACTATATTCACCTCCCCCCTCTCTCTCTTCTCTCTCTCTCTCTCTATCTCTATAGGCGTATATCGATCATTCATTTAGCTCACCTCTATAATATTTTGTGTAGTTGACGATCGACTGCCCCACTCATTTCGATCGACCGCCACCTTCATATAGAACCTCTTAACCTAATTTACACTACAGTGGCCAAATAAATGCCATAATTATCTTGCCAAAACACTAACCCAACACTTTGATCATACAATATACTCTAATTGTCCTTAACATTGCTGTTATCATTATAGATTTAATATAACATGAAACTTCGGGGTATTACATCTTAACACTTTGACAAGCAGTATTTGCACTCTATCGAATTGAGGTAAGCAACATATTTGTTTTGGCCCATGACCTACATTACAAAGCATATTATAAAAATCTATTTTCTTTTACAAATGAATGAAAATTTCTTCTCATTATTGCGATGATTTGTGCAGGGTCTAATTATATTGCATAAGGTTAATAAACAAAAACATAATCCTATGTATGAAAATAGTAGTTTAATAGTGATATGGAGAAAGTTAGATGTTCTTAGGCAGGACAAGCTAACGAAACTCATGGAATCTGTCATTGAATTGTCTTGGACGAGTTCTTAATGAGTTTAACTGAATGCGCAGTAGAAGGTGACCTATGCATGATGGTGTTATTGTGTGGTGCAAACATGAGGCCAACACAATGGTGTTAATGGGCAGTGTATGGTAACCTTGACATGACGGTATATATGCACAGTGCAAGAAAGGAAAAGCAAACCTCGCATGATGGTGTGTGTGGTTCTCATCGAGATTCGTGTACTAAGGATGTCGGTGAATGTCGAGAAAAATGAAAGTCAACCTAGCATAACGGTGTTAATGCACAGTGCAAAATTGGAAGTTGTAATTTATGAGAAGTTAATAATAATGAAATATATATGTGTTTAAATTGTGTGAATAAATATATATATTTTACTTGCTGACATGTGTTTCTCACTATTAGCATTGTAATGTAAATGAGTTTTTGATTGAAAAAGAACTTATGCTGATTGAGATTCTTCCTGTTAAGGGAGAGCATACAGACCAAGGAAATGAAAATGAATTAAATGAATGATATATTTAAAACTACATTTTTATATTAATATTTTATTATGAAATTGAACTATTTGATTACTTTATTTTATTTTCTCGTTGTATGTTAACAATTTTAATTATGATAAGACTTCTGATTTATCAAGTTTGATTTGATTAAAAATATATTTTGATGTCTTCTTATTTATGTTAGAGTTTGGTGTAACCTAAATTCTATTGGGTCAGATCGGTGAGTCATATTATAGATCTCATTTAGAGTTTTATTTTTTCTATAAATTCATGTAAGCTAGAGTCACAAAATGCGCAGTTATATTTTGATATTTATAGTAGATTTGTTCATCTGTTTGTGATTTTTTCATGAAAGGATTTTTCCACAAAAATTTGGTGTCCCGCATCCTATTTTCTTTTTCTGGTTATCGTTCGATTTCTAACAAATGGTATAAGAGTCTAGTTGAAAGAGAGATTATAATATGAGTTTCGAAATTCATCGAAACATCAATTCTCTCTAGTCGTTTTGCATCGAGCAAGGTTTTTGTAATTTCTCAAAATATTACAATTTTTGGGAAAAAAAGAAAAAGAAAAAAGGGAAAATTGTTCCCTCCTACCTTTCGTCTTGCCCATAAGATTTTTTTTCTCTACCGTCCACCTGCCATTAGAAATAATTGCTTCGTCTATCATGAAAGCTCTGATTTTTCTCTGTTTTGAGTTCTTTAGAGCCGTTTTACCTCCGAGCAACAAATTCAATGTCAGACGGTTTTCTATTAATCTTCAGTCACCATAGATCTGAATTAGTGTTCTCCATTCTTCCCGTGAAGCCATTTCGAATTGGACTACCGCAAGATTGTCCTTTATAACATTGGACTTTTTGCAAAAAATATAATTATTGAAAATCCTTGATATTTTTGTAAGATTTTTTGAAGATTAAATTTGATGATTTATAGTAAATTTGGAATCATGTAATATCTCAACATTGGATATTATTTTCAGCGAAAATTCATTTTAGGTTTGAATTTATGATATATGTGATTATTCTGACAATTATAGTTGATTTCATTTTGAGGCTTATTAGTTATCATAAAAATATATGAATTTTAGAGATATCTTATAGAATCTTGTGATATTCGAGATTTTTTTTGTTTAATTTTTAGGGGATTTTATTAAAACCCGTGATTTTAGGTCAGATATTTTGTTTAAGATTGTGTTTTTTGGGACAATGAGATCTTTGAAGTGGATTTTTCTCTTTTGAATCGAGATTCAACATTTTGTTATGGTAATATAATGATAGTGGAATTTTAAAAGATTTTTAATGACATATTTGACATGGTACGTCAAAAGGTGATATATACTCGAATAGATTTGGATGACACTTTGTGAAATTTGGAGATGTCATTATCATGGTTTAAGTGTCTCTTAAGCTAATCTGTATTAGTTGCTGAATTTACCTTTGAATATTTTTATAATTTGATGATCTATATATTTCAATGGGACGGACAGGCAGGCCAGTATTGCAGATCTTCTTTAAGGGTGTGGAAGAAGTAGATTTAAAATTTTGAAATTTTGAAATTGATTCCTTACTAATGAGTGCGTTGTGGATCTCCTTCATGTCAAGATGGAGATTGTTAGAATTCAGTGTGACTCAAAGTCTATTAGGCTTGGTAGGTGGCTCGAATTGTATAATTTAGGGGTTTTTTTCTATATAAATTCATGTAAACTACAGTCGCAAAACTCACAGTTGTATTTCGATCTTCATAGTAGATTTGTTCCTCTGCCCGTGGTTTTTTCCTGAAATGATTTTTTCATATAAATCTGGTGTCCTACATCTTATTTTCTTTTTCTCGTTATCGTTTGAAGTACATATTCAAACTTGAGACCAGTTGGCTTAGGAAAAAGTTGCTAATTTTACAGTTTCATACTAATCAATTTTTATTTATCATCAACAACTAAATTATTAATTCCATTACAATTATATCATGTACATGTGCTTTACAAACGTAAACCAATTTATCAATTCAATTACAACCATATCGTGCATATGTGCATTACAGATGCAAACGAAATTATCAATTCCATTATTACAAGCATAGAATATACATGTGCACTAAGAATTGGTGTGTCATGGGCTGGTAAGATGCAGCAGTAACTTGTTGTTCATTTAACTTATTGGTATATCTTTGCCCACCAACAATCTCACAAAGTTGAAATAGGATTTGATGAAGTAACTTATCGTTCATCTAACCACATCAAGCATTTGTATTGTTTCCTGAGTAACATCCAATTGCCTACCTCAAATAAACTATTGTGGATGATGTATTTCTAATTTCGACGCACAGTTCATTTATTGATCATTGCACGTTTGCTCACTCAATCTCATTATCTGATGTTCCTTATTTGATGGACTTACCGTGATTTGCATACAAGTGTCAGATGCAAAACTGATGCTCTACTTGCCACCATTTGGCAGAGGCATAGCGACTTTCCATCTTTCTCGAGCAAGTGTGAACGTCGTTATCTCACTTTATTTGAAACGTCATTGCAATTTGCATTTTTTAGGCGTGCATCCACCACATGCATCATTCCTGGCAGACAACCCTCAACCAATGTATGCGAGTGTGTTCTTGTGCCTATGCCCTACTATATACGACTCAACTATGTGGTCTGGCGAGTTCACCGCTAACCATGATATCCTCGGCGATGCTTGGTACAATGTTGGAGTGGAGTTCAATGGCGATGTTCTGAGGGTTAAGTACTATGGTTTTCTTGTCGAGCAAGATGAAGTTGTCGATGTTTGTAAATTTGGTAGTTGCAAAGAGGTGATAGAGTTGCAGGCAGCTCCCAAAATCTACGAATATCAACAATTTCGTCTTGCTCGACAGGAAAACCGTAGTGCTTAACCCTCAAAATATCGCCGTTGAACTTTACTCCAACATTGTAGTACCAAGTGTCGCTGAGGATATTGTGATTCGCTGTGAACTCGCCAGACCGAACAGTCGAGTCTTATATACTATGGAACATGAACGCAAAACGACGCACGATGATCTGTGGCAGATCTTAATCAATCTGGGGTGGAATGTGTCCCGACTCGCTACAGAATGTTAAAATTATAACGTTATTTTAAAAAATATCGATCCATGGTGGAACGAAATTAATACATGTTCGTTTCGCAGTGGATCGAAATCATTACGTTTAACAGCAAACGTGACAACGATATTTACGGAGACTTTTTTTCATAGTTCAATAATTATTTTATTAGTAAAAATAATTTTACGATTAACTTATTATAGATCGATAGTGAATTTGTCATTTTCCGTTTCTTCTATATGTTAAATGTGTACTTAACACAATCTTTCTTGAGATGGCCCTTATTTCTAGAAAAGTAGCAAAAGAATTATTTTTTCTATGACCTCTATAGTGTGTGCCACTTGCCACTTTCTCATCCTTTTTCTTTTCTTATTTTAGCCTTTAGAATGTATAGCCACGTGAACACTTCTAACTTTAAAATTTAGTAAATTCAAAACTGGGAAGACCTACCACATTAAAATTTAGTATTTGAACGGAGAAATTTATTTACAAATGGTGACTCCATTTCGGATGATAGACCATTTGGATGTTATAATATGGTACGAGACTTATGGTGATGACATCCTCAAAAGGGAACAGAGGAACAAGAAAGAGTTGTCACGGAGCCCAAATTGTTCCCAGAAGTAGATCATCATGACTATTAACATAACTTTGAGACATGGAGGATGCAGAAGTGAAGGACGTTCGAATCCAAGTAAATCAAGTAGAAAACTTTGTTAGCAGTAGGGATAAAGATGGGGTAGAGTCGGAGCAAACTTTTTCTGCCACATCAACTGTTTTGGTTATGGAAATATCTTCAGTTTGAACAGTGTTTCTAACACGCACTTGCACAATACACAACGTTGTGGCACTCCGTTGAGCAACTTACAAATTATCGAGCACGGACTGCATAAGAGGAAGTGCTAGCACCATGCTAACAACACTCAACATTTCACAGAACTTGCTTGCAAGCAACATTAATTCAGAGCAATTGACACCATGCAAGCAAAATAGAACATCAGAATGACTCAGATTAAAAGCTTACATATATGGCTACCAGACTATCAAGCAAATCCCAAATCGTAAACTAGATGTTTCATGTATGGAAGAGTAGCAGATCTCCAGTTCAGACTTTGAAATGACATATAAATATAGGATCTTATATGTACAAACTATCAGAGTACACGAAACAATTTAAACGACCTAGTGTGTGGAGGTATGTACTGCGGCCACTGTTGATACCATTGAATCAACTCCACAGATATTGCGGCCTCTGCAAATTTTGTAGTATCCATTTTCTCCCCAGTTGCCTCCCCATGAGTTCTTGATGATCCAGTATGGCTTCTCCTTCATGCGCACAGCAGAATACCCAGCCGAACCATAACCGACCAATAACACTCCATGATCCAACCTTTTTGAGCAAATGTACGGGCAAGATACTCCTCCAATATATGTTTGCATGAACACTGCATTGATAGCAACTGCATACCGAAAAGCCGTCATTTAAATTAGGCTTTATTCCTGATGCATAAGAACTTGCACTAACATTGTCAAAGTTGACTACGTAGACTTACTTGCAAGGGGGCCATTTTTTACCAGATTTGCAGCAATTTGATCTTCATCGAGAGAAACTACGCTGAAGTTGGCCACTGAGGCAGCAATCTTGTTCTTATCAAACTTGCAGGTTCCACGATCAGTACCAGTGTAAGGATAGTCATTCTCTCGCATTAGTCCACCAGCTTTAAGTGTATATTCAAACGCACTATTCATCAACCCTCCATTGCACCCAGAGTCACAAGCATCTGCTTCCTCTGGATCACACTACACATGGCACAGGAATAAACATAGAGAATTAAGAGGGAATATTTATGGTTACTAAAGGAATGTGGGAGGAAGATAAATGTCGTTTGACAAAAATATATCATGATTTCTTTTTATCTTTATTTGCCAATGAGAAAGTGCAAAATAATATCATACAATAAAAAAGAATTGACAGCACTTTTCCAATCAAAGACTAAGTGCGCAAAAAATATACGCAATTATAAGTTATGAATAAGACACTAATTAAACTATTGGAATCTGTCATTTAAATACTATATCCTAGCAACCTTCAAAACAACAATTTTTTACTGTTCTTGGAAAATTCAGAATCCTATTGACATTCTATCCAACCAAGTACTTTTCTTTCAATCACGAATAAACAAACTAAGGACAAATTAAAAAGAACAAATCATCAGTGTGAAAACTCAGCTTATTTCCTGTTACAGAGGGTATTTTAACCGATCAGTCCAGAGTGTGAAAGTATGAGAATAGCCCTTTCAGTACTATTAATTATCAGGCTAGATATACTCTATTAAGTAAAATATTTACATAGGTAAGATGCAATCAGAGGTAATGAACTTTTATACGGAAATATGCAAAGAAGAAAGGTATTTTCAACAGAAAACAAAAAACTTGATCGTAGTAGTTAGAATATATTTCACCATTTATCTCTCGTTTTCGTGCACCCTTAAAACAAACAGAAAATCAAATCAACTACAGGGAAAAAAGCTAACCTCGTGATCACAATCTACGAGCTGTTGCTCACTCAAGCTAACAAGATCGCCAGTGGCAAGGTAGTGAGCGCCTTCAAGGGCACCGGTTGTGCTGAAGCTCCAGCATGATCCGCAAGATCCCTATTTCCAGAAAAAAAAAAAAAAAAAAAGGCCATTACTTTTTATCAAATTTTATGATATTTCAATAGATAATGCACAAAACTTAGAAGATGAAAATCCTCACACATAGAAGACACAAAAAGAAAAATTAGTGATCTGGACTGTAACTAATTTTCAGAAAAGCAACATCGAAAACTTCAATTTACAGAAAAAAAAAATAGATGATTATTCTCTGGAGTCATAAAAGAAAAATATATGCACCATAAATAGTAGGTCACAAAACCTGATTTTTTACTTCTGTGACCGCGCCATGATCTCTCCAATCAAAATCGGTGGGAATATCATTGGTTGGAAGGATTGGAGCCTTGTGGGCATCCTCGGGGAATCTCAGACGAGGACCTCTGAGGCCAAGTAAGGTCCTTCGGAACTCCGATCGAGTCAAATCGGAAAACTTCGTAACCCCATGAGAAGCAGACGGATCAAGTGCCTGATGACGTTGAGCTCTGCGAAGATTAGCCTTGAAAACACCAAACCTGTAATCGTGCTCTTCCCTCGACGCATACGACTTACCAAACTTCCGTTTAAAGAGCGAGAAATGATCCTCCGCTCCGAGCTTCAGGTCGTTTTCGCCATCGAGGACGAAGTCATCCACCACCTGACGGATCAAACTACCTCCCTCCGATAAATCAAAGACAGAAACAGCCGAAATCTCCGAGACGAGGAGGAGAGAGACGAGGAGAGAGAGAGAGGAACCCCGATCCATGTTTCCGCAACAGAGAGAAGAAAGGACCCAAGACGATTGTAGAAATAGCAGCACAAGCTATCCCCTTTTAAAAGCCAGAAAAGATCCCCTACAGGTATGATTCCATACATGCATACACATGTTAATAATCATAGACCCAACCCACACAATCAACGGAGGAGATTTTGAGTGTGGAGGAGGCTAGTGAGAAGGCGAAAAGTGGAGGAAATTGATTGGAAGGAATAGAACTGAAGGGCAGGTGTCGTAATCTGATTTGTGAAAAAGAAATAAAGAATTACAAGGCTGCGACGAAAACGTGGAACATGAACATGGCCCATTTTGAATGGTTGATACATTTATTGGAAACAGCTCCTAATAATTCAATTAAAAATTAAAAATTAAAAACTTAAAATAAGAAGCCCATTCCACCATGGCATGGGCTGTGTGAAAAGATTAAATTACCATCGTTCCCCTTTATGAGCTATGCGCACGTGTGCTTTTTGCACTAATTACTAATTAATCATTGAACTACAAAAAAAATATCATTATAAATATTACTGTCACTTTTGCTATTAAAATTTGTTGATTGTAACGCCACAATTACATTAACGCCAAGGACAGGCGAATAGAGACGTTTAAGTCAACAACAACAAGAGACGTCTCTCAAAATCCATAAATTGTAATGCTGCGGTCATGTTAACACCAAGGACCGTCGAACGAAGACGTTCAAGGCAGTAACAACGGATGTCCCACAACGACAAGGGACGTCCAACGCTAATCTAACAGACTGACGAAGGATATCAATTATTGGGGAACGTCCGTCTTGCCCATTGGAACGAGGGACAGACGTCCCTCGATCGGAATGAACGGCAAGGACGGAGTTAGTCATTTTCTGAAGGCGATGGTGGACGATGGTTCATGGACGTTGGATCCAGGGCAGACGTCCCTCGATCAAAATGGACGGCTAGGATGGAGTTTGTCATTTTTCAAAGGCAATAGCGGACGATGGTTTTTTGGCCATTGGATCGATGATGGACGTCCCTCGTGTTAGGCTTTTTGTTAGGCTATGTTTTATTTTGGTGATAACTAAAATGTTGATTAATTTAATAAATCAATAAGTTGTATTTTGTGTTATATTGTGTATTTTCTAGATATTATTTTTAACGTTTTTATAATAATAATTATATTCATGTTTATTGGAAATACCCTCAAAATGGGTATTATTAATGTGTTAATAAGTTTATCTGAGTCAATGTAGTGTTACATATCATTTTGGGACTTAGTATAGTTTAGGGTTAAATTTGGAGTGAGCTTCTGAACGACTGCAAACGAAGGAAGTCTGCCAAAACTGGTATTTGGCATTTTTGGACGCATGCGGATGAATGAGGAAGAGTCGAATGCGTCCTAATTCTACAAATATTGTAGTTTGAAAGTTTAGGGTAAAATTTTTCGTTAAAAGTTCAGGGTCAATTCTGTCATAGAAAGTTCAGGGTCAAATTTGTCATAGTGCAGTCCGGAGTTTTCGGATGATAGAGGACGAGGTAAGGACACAGGGAATGCATCGTAATTGCAGTATAGAGTTTTAGGATGATAGCAGACGTAGGCGGATGATAGCGGACATAGAGCTTTTGAATCTGCAATTTTCTGGTAACGTTTCGGAAGATAGCATATAAGGACTCTGCGTCCGAAAAGTCCAGATTGTGCATAACGGCTATATTTCCAACAAACGAATTTTAACGGTTATTTTCCAACGGCTTGATGCAGTCGATCGAAAACTTCTATGTGTGTCCGAAAAGTCCACTGCCTATAAATATGATATCACTCCAAGCTCACCATAACGATCGGAGATTCGAGGCAAAGCCTTGTCGAAATCAATACTAGAATCATAATCACTGTGAGCTATTGTAAATCCAATTCTCCCCACCCATAAACTTGCGAGTTAATATTGGGAGAATTCAAACTAGTTTTTAGAGCTTTATTTTTTCGAATTATATTTCTGCTTAAATTGTAAAGGGTGACGTTGTAACATACCAGTTATTCTTTCAATTTAAAACTCAAGATTTTTGAAAACTTTTTCTTTTAAAATCACAGTGGAAGACTTTTCGTTTGAAAACAAGCTTAAACAAGAAGTGCATAAATAAACTCATTTCTGTTAAACCATTTATCACTTGAAACATATTATACTATAAAGCTTTAAAACATTTACAACAGCAGAAGACTTGTATTTACAATACTAAAAGAATTAAACACAATTTGAAAACTTTCTTGATAAAAACGAAATATTATAACAAAGGTTTACTTTCCTAAAAAATGTTATTACCAAACATTACATTTTTTCTTTAATGTTTTAGCCTAACCAGCCGCCAAGCCCGCAACGTATAAATGCCTAATCAACTGCTGCTATCCTTGATCTCTTCCATACCTACATCACAAGAGGAATAATGAGCCTATTACCCAGTAAGGAATATAATCATGAAATGCAAATGTAACCTCTATGACAACTCTACATGCTTTAGCCTCATATATCTGTAAGCTAGGTGAGAGCAACCTCTTCAGTTTCCGAATTTACTATCTGGATTCATTTTTACGTGAGAGTAACCTCTTTAGTTTACGAACTCACTAAAAATGGACTCACTTACATTTACATTCATTTACTCTTGGGTGAAAGCAACCTCTGCAGTCTCCGAACTCACCCCCGTTGAGTAAGAGCAATCTCTTTAGTTTCCGAACTTACTCAAACGAGCTGCTTCTTACGTGTGAGCAACCTCTTCAGTTTCCGAAATCATGTAGGAAACACCATTTATTATCTTCATTATTAGCCCATGCAATCCATAACGTGCAATCCTATAACATCTCTACATGAATGTCACACATAGTAGTTCATATATCGCAAACAATATTACAAACAACTAACAAACAATAACTATGCTTCAACTATGACATTAATACTAAACACGCTACTATGACATTAATACTAAATACGTTCCTATTACACTATAAAGTCATACGTCTAATCCTCTATCCTTGGTGTATTATTTCTAACTTAGTCTTGAACAATATAAGTACAATCATAGGGTATCCACCACTTGAATATAAATTGAGGAACAATATTAATTAACTATATTATTATTAATCTAATTCTCTTATATCATGCCATTATCCTAAACTTTCTATATCCATATTATGCATAAGAACATCAATATTCATAGTCTAATCTAACTAATTATATTCTCATGTATTTTACTTATGTTTGGAATATCCATTTAAACAAAATATTTATTAATGACTTATCAATAAAATAACTAACATATTTCACTTCTAGACTTGTCCTAAAATATTAATACAATTTATTGGCCAATAATAGGGAAATTCCTACGTCTACATCACTGATCTACTAACAGGGAATAACTAAGAAAGAGCATCGTAAAAACACTACAGAGACTATCCTCAGGCAAGCTCATTTCTTTCCTTATCACTGACCATCATCATAGAAAATCACTTTCATCCTAACTATTAGTAAACTAATTGTAGGAAAACAACCTAATCAGATAATCATCACTCAAGGCTAACATAGCAAATTACACAAAAATCCTACTCCTGCGATGTAGGTCCTTTCGGACAAAACACAAGCATTATTTCTTACCTAGACTCACTAGCTTTACGAAGTTAGCACATAAATTATCCTTCACTAAACTTGAAGCACCAGAGAAAACATAAATTTCTCCTTCATAGTCTCACATACTTCACAGAATTATCGCACTACGTCCATTGCCATAACTTCATCATCTCAGCAGAACACCACTCTATCCTATTCTTTATGGCCATCATGCATTGTCAGCTCCTATTGAATTATTTAACCCATGAATCACAAAACCTTCACAAAATGTTGCATCCTCATAGCAATAGACTTCCACCCATATGGTCTCGCTCTCTCAATATCACCAGAATATTCATCACAGAATCTTTCTACAATATTTCAGTCACAGTTTCTCATGCTTCTCTCTTTCCATCATAAATAATCCACAGATCAACCCTTCAAACTCTCAATAATCTCACCAGAGACCTCAACCCCAGCCTTAAAGGAGTGTCACCCATTCACGGTTTCATCATGGAAACAACCCTCTTCTCTCCCATTTTCATATACACCTTAAGCAAAACACCTTCAGAGCCACTCCTAACGTCAGCATTCTCTCTAAATTTTGGCAGAGTAACCCAACTCCTTCACTCTTCATCAAACTCACGATGCCACTCCATATATTTATAGGCCATTTTCTAACGCTCATCAATGGCTATGTGAAGATAGAAAGCCAAAGGTTACAGTCCATCAATGTACATAAACTTCTTTAATGTTCAGACATCGATTCACTTTGTCTTCACATTGGTTAAAACTCTTTAGATTACCATCATAAATGTTGGCGATCATCTGCATTCTCTAGTAGCTGATCGACCACCCTTCACCCAATCGACCACTGCTTTTTCATTGTTTTGAATGGCAGATGATCACGGCGGATGATCTCCCCATGCCGAATGACTGCGACGATTGACTGCAGTTCATTCCATCTTCAAATTTATGTTTTATTCACATTATTCCTTAACGTGACATGCATGAATATATTATTATTTCTTCTTTTATAGATACAAGTTGATTTGATCACAATAAACACACATTTCAATACCTATATTCAATATCTATTTTCAATACCCATTTTTGACTAGAGGACGATCACCCTGGTTGATCATGATCAACCACAAATTCAATACCCATTTTTTACTAGAGGTTGATCACCCGGTTGATCATGATCAACCACAATGATCAACCACCCCTTCAAACAATCATCCGCCATATTCTTCTCCAAATATATATATTCCACACAATATATATATATATATATATATATATATATATATATATATATATATATATATATATATATATATATCTATATCTATATCCTTAATAAATCACTTTTATAAACTATTCAAACTTAGATTTTCAAATATGTTTCACTTGACTAATGTCTTAAATTACCCAAGTTAATTCGAATAAATTCTAAATCATCCTCTTAAGCTTAATATGAACATAATTTGGAGTATCAAGGTTTATTTTTTCCAAATACGTTTCTCTTAACGAATATCCTTACTTGTCCAACTTAGCTTATATCATTCCCAAAATTATCACTTAAGTCATGCCTTCAGCTTAACAAAAATTTGAGATATTACAGACGCCCTACGAATTCGTCATGTAAGGGTGACGCCTCGAAATAGTAAATGACACAATTGAACGCCTGTAAGTTCAATCAACGGGTGACTTCCCGCAATAGTCAAAATATAGGGTGACGCCTCGTAATGGTCATAGGTTGAGGACCCGCAATAGTTAAAGGGTGACGCCCTTAGAATTAGTCTTTGTAAATAGTTTAATTGACACCTGTAAGTGAATTAGTTAGTGGATCTCCAAATAAAATTTTGGAGCGTAGACGTAGGTGAGTTTGCTAAACCGCGTAAACAATATTGTATGCACTCTCTCTATCCCCTATTCTTTAGATTTATGCATTTATTGTGATTGCTTATTTAATTGTATTCGATAAATTACTTAGGGATTTAGAGAATTTATATATCGTACGAAAAGCCGCCCCCCCCTATAGGTGTATGTATATCAATCCTACAATTGGTATCAAAGTGGCTATTTAAATTTTTGTGCATTATGTAAATTGAATAAATTTGATTGAATTTTTTTTTCAATAAACTTTTTGCTAGAAATTATTTGTTGAATTTGCTTGAAATTCTTGACTTGAATTATTCAACAACCTTCTTGATACATACTATATACATGCACATGATGAATTCTAATATGTTTGTTGAAGGTCAATGCACTTCTACACCTCCACTATTTGATGGTAGTAATTATTTACATTGGAAATGTAAGATGAAAATATTTATACAATCCATTGAAAATAGGATTAATGTTCCTAGATGATCATATGAATTCAATGATTTAGATAAACATAATTGGAATTTAAATGTCAAAGCAATGAATGTTTTGTATTATGTCTTGAGTAAAAGTGAATTGGATAAAATTCAATGATGTGTTACTGCTTTTCATATATGGAAATCTCTTGAGCTAACACATAGAGGAACAAATCAAAGAATTAAATGTGAAGAAAGCTCATCCTTCAAAAAGGAAGAGAAAGTGGCCATCTCATGCCCTATGGCCAAGGAAGAAATTGATGTAACAAACTATTATAGCAATTCCGATTTGGATAATGAAAATTATGCATTTAATGAATTGCTAGAAAGTTTTAATGAGTTAAAAGATAGATATAAATTGTTGAAAAATGAGAAAAATATTTTGATAAAAAAAACATGCTATTTTGAATAAATCTTTTGAGGATCAAATTGTTGAATTAAAGAGCATGTTTGATGATTCTAATACTTCATTTAAATCTCTTGAGCATGATAGTAGTAATTTGAAATTGTTGAATGATGGATTGAATTCTACTATCAAATCAGATGAAAATGAAATAAGCTCATTCAATGCAAAAAATTGTGATTTAATTGCTACTATTAAATGTCATGAGCATGAGTTGTGTGATTTGAAAACTAGGAATGATGAATTGAATATTTCAATCAAATCACATGATAATAAAATAAGTGAATTGAAAGTTAAAAATGATGATTTGAATTCGATTGTACTTAAATTCACTAATGGGAGCAAAAATTTAAATATACTCTTAAGTAAGCAAAGAGTCAGTTTTGACAAAGCTGAAATTGGCTATGAACCTTTTGCAAGGAAAAAGAATTACACTAATTTATTTGTTAGTCCATCTATTTGTAATTCTTGCAATTGTGTTAGACATAAATCTTTTTATTGTCCGTTTAAATTGAATGTGAATGTAAATTCAAATGTTAGTTCTAAATT